>CAMZMU010000062.1:33903475-34588289 GCA_947311845.1 Poa pratensis
AGCCAACAGCCTTCGCCAAGTCGATTCTCGCTGGAGGACCCTTCTGGGGAGCACCCCCGCAAGTCTCTGATCAACAGAAATCCACGCCCATAAGACACCGAAGTCGACAAAAGACAAAGTAGGCACTGAGCTGAAATACTTACTTCCAACAACATCTGCGAGTGCGAGCAAGCGGTCGACCTGGGTCTTCTCCAGATCATCCCGAGCTTGTTCACGCTCTTGGGCTTCACCCAGCAACTTCTCCAGCTCCGCGACCCGCTTCTTCATGCTCTCCTTTTCGCCTACGGATCAACGGAGCAAAGTTAGCAATAAAGGCAGTCGAAGCACCCCTCGAACACAAGGGTTCACACTTACTATTCGCTTGCTCCAGAGCAGTGCGGAGCTGATCCCTCTCCTGCTCCATGCGAACGAAGGCTGCGGCTCCCTCCATCTGCTGGCGATAAAATGGCTGCAGGAAACACAAGACATCAATCTGCGCCCGACTATTCTAGTCACGCGCATCTTCGGGGGCTACTCCCATCGGGAGCGCTGTACGCGCACCCGATACAGATCTTGCAGAACGAGTCGAAGAACACTTACATGCTCAAGCAGCCCAGCGTCAACCGGAGTCGCATCAGCAGACCTCTCTGGCATGGCGGAGGTCGAAGCCTTCAAGGCCAAAACGTCACCCGCCAGAGCCTCCTCTCCGGTCGTCCTCGCAGTCTGCTCGATCATGGGAGCAGAAGTGTGCTCCATCTCACGAGGGGAAGAAACAACAGCGCCAGTACGGTCGCTGTGACAAGAAAACTCAATTCAAGGACCCGCAAGTGAAAAGCACACTCGACAAAAACAGCAATGGTTATGCGACTAACCTGACGACACATCCATCTTCACTTCCCAGGGAGACGGAGGCCATCCTCGCGAACTCGGTCGGCGGTGCAGAGCCGAGTGGAGGCACGACCAAAGGTTCAGCCAGGTCACTCGGGTGCCTAGCGCCGAAGAGGACTCGCTCGTCTCTTCCTCGTTCACACCCGCCTCCTTCACAGGCGACGAGGCAGAACCAGAGTCGCCACTCTTTCGCCTCTGCCGCTTCCGCAGCGGCTCCTCATCTTCATCATCCTCCTCCAACTCTTCACTCGGAGAGGTGGCGGAGGGAACTTCATCGTCATCAACCTCGTCCTCAGGGAACTCTGCCTCTTCATGAGGTCCATTCTCCATCAACGGAGGAAGACTGACGTAGCTCGAACGACCCTGTCAGCAAATGAAGCATTCGAGTAAGGCAAAAGATTCGACAGAAGAAGATACAAGACAAAGCAAACGAAGCTCACCTCAGGCACAGGATTATTAGGCCCATATGGCTCGACTGGGCACTTGACATTGCACGGGTCAGCGGCTCGGAGACTAGTGATGCTCCTCACCTTCGACTCGACTGCGTCATCATCAAGCTCATTGCCAGCATCCTCACGCGCCCACATCGGGTGGACGCGACTGCGGAGCGGCTGCACCCGAAGCCTGAAGAAGGTGGCGATGAGGTGAATTCCCCGTCTCGCGCCCGAGACTTTCAGAAGGCCACGAAGTAGCGTCAGCAAGGGCTGAGTCGCCTCCCTGTCCTCCTTCGACAGCGGGTGCGCCCACGCGTTCGTCTTCCGCAACTCGCGATCAGCGCGAATTCGGGAAGCCCTCTTGGTCGCACCTGATGTAGAACCACTTCTTCCGCCAGCCCTGGACGGAGTCGGACTTCTTCATCTGGAAGTAGGAGGTGTCGCCACGCACCTGGATGCCGAAGCCGCCGACTGGGTACACCTGCTTGCTCTTCCCCACGTTCCTCCTCACGAGGAATAGCGACTTCCACAGCAGCCAGTTGGGTGCGATTCCCAGGAAGCACTCGCAGAGCACGAAATAGCTCGCGATGCTCAAGACGCTATTGGGAGTCAGATCGTGGATCTGAATCCCATAAGCATACAAGAGACCACGGACGAAATCGTGGAGGGGGAACCCGAAACCCCGCGGAAGGAAATCCACGAAGCAAACGCGTTCCCCCTCGCGAGGAGGGGAATACCTCTTTCCCAGGAGCGCGCACCGTCGCCTGGTCTGCCGGCGGCAGCAGCCCCTGCGCGCGGAGGGCCTCGAGGTCGGCCTTCTTCACCGACGATTTGACCCAGTCGCCGTCGGGCTTCTTCATCACGCTCGCCTCGGCGGCGGCGACGGCGCCAGCAGCAGCTTCCCCCTCTTCATCGCGGCCTTGCTCATGGAGGGGGAGGAAGAAAAACTAGCAGAGGAGCAACAATGGCGGAGAGAAAGCAGCGGAGACGATGGAATGGGGATGGAATGAACTGTTCACCGCTGCAGTAAAAAATATATACCGCGTGGCCAGTTAATCCAGGCCGTCCTCAGCGAAACCGCACTCCACAACATCATCTGGCCGTCCACGTGTCACGCGGAGATAGCAACCGTCGCCGGCCACGCCGCCCACTACGCGCGGGAATCAAGGCGCCATCATCACACCGCGAAATTTTCGCGCCCAACGGTCAGTATAAAGCAGCAACCGCTGTCTCCAGTCAATACTGACAGTGGGCCCGCACTGTCACGTCCCATCGGACACAGAGTGAGCCAGAAAACGTCAGCGCTGACGTCAACTGCGCAGGCGTAGCAAGTAAGCCAATGGGCTGATCGAGAACTCGGGCAATTCATTCGAGTGCAAAAATATTCAGTAAGCTCTAAGAGCCGAATAGACTCGAACAGCTCATTCGAGTGCAAGAAGATTCAGTAAGCTCCAAGAGCTGAAGAAACTTGTGCAGTAAGCCAAATAGGCCGAATACACAGTAAGTCACGCAAAGCCAGTCGCGACTCCAACATGTTGAGTCCCTTCTTTACTCCCATCGGGAGCAGGCTTTTCGACTGAAGAAAAATTGAGTTTAACCTCAATTGCAAGCAATTCAGCTTAATCTCGGGGGCTACTCCCATCGGGAGCGCTGTTCGCGCTCCCGAGTGACTCAGAACAAAAGCAGTCGAAAAATCACCGACTAAGGCTGTACTCACAGTATTTTACCCTGGAAGTGACAGTTCGACTAAGGAATCCTCCATAAGCCCTGAACGGCCGGAGTCGACCAATTTTACTCATCTCTTTCAGGAACCCGACGGCGTGCCCAGGAGGAAGGAGTCCTTTACCCGACTCTACGATTCGACTAAGCACTCGGGGGCTCCTGTCGTGGGGTCACTCTTCGACTACCCCACGGTGGGGATACCTGGGTCACGCCAAGCCCATCAGCCTGATGACGAGGGCCCAAGGAGGACGACGTTCGGCCCAAGATAGTCGACGCTAGGTCATGCGACCCCAGCCATGCTTGTAAGCGCCATCGGCACCGTTCACCTGAGACCTAGCCTACCATATAAAGGCTAGGAGGGTCCTTCGTCCAGGGTACGCTCATAGCCGCCACACAAACCCTAGCGAGATTGCCATCTCGCCATTGTAGCCACAACTCGCCATTCAATACCAGACAAGCAGGAAGTAGGGTGTTATCCTCCGGGAGCCTGAACCTGGGTAAAACGCCTTGCTTGTCAGTCGTCGTGATCACCAGCGCTCATCTCTCTCCCCTTCAATCAACCCGGGGTACACAACTCAGGGATTTGCCGAGTCCAGACCTCGTCACCCTGTCTCCGTGCAATATGGTCACTGAGGCGTTTCCTAACCAACTACCAAAGAAAAATCCTAATCTTAAGGGGGATAGCGATCCCTCGGATCTCACAGTACTGCTTCTGCGGTAATCCTTGGCACATCTTAAGGTAAAGTGATTTGACCGAGTCAATTGGTTAGTGATGCCAAGTCAAGCATATTTTTCAGTCCTTGTACGGAGGTTAATTCAAGGGTGGAAATTTGTTCTATTCTGAATATCATGACCGAGGCTATCATGGATAAATACCTTGGCCTACCACCGCTGGTTGGGGTCGATAGATCCGATTGCTTCCAGCACATTGTTGATAGAGTATGCAAATTGTTGAGTGGTTGGAAGGAGAAGAACTTATCCTTTGGAGGTAAGGAGGTTTTGTTAAAAGCTGTCATTCAGGCCATTCCTGCATATGCTATGTCGGTGTTCAAGCTGCCCAAACAGATTATCAAAGGGATAATAACTGCAATGTCCCAATTCTGGTGGGGAGATGATGATCAACAGAAACATATGCACTGGTTTGCGTGGTGGAAAATGTGTGTTGCTAAGAAGCATGGAGGCATGGGTTTTAGGGATCTACACTGTTTCAATTTGGCTATGTTGGCAAAGCAATGTTGGAGGCTTATTGCAGAACCAGACTCCTTGTGTGCCACTGTTTTGCGTGCCAAGTATTTTCCTTCTGGAGATATTCTGAACTGTCAACTTAAGAAAGGGAGTTCCTACACCTGGCAAAGCATTTGGGCGGGAATTCAAACTTTTAAAAGAGGGCACATTCGGAGGGTCGGTGATGGCTCACAAATCAATATTTGGGATGATCCATGGATCCCTAGCAGTCCAACAAGGAAAATTGCAACACGCCGAGGTAACATTGTCTATACAAAAGTGTCTGAACTTATCCATCAGGAGACAGAACAATGGGACGAAGAACTTCTGAGGGAAATTTTCTGGCCGACTGATGTGGAGCGTATCTTGCACATTCCATTAGCAAGGACCATGATGGAGGATTTTACTTCTTGGCACTACACAAAAACTGGTATTTTCTCGGTTAGATCGTGTTACTATATTGAATGGGAGCATCAGCATGGGAATAAATTAAAACGAACGTCGGGTTATGGTACTTCTTCTAATCTGCCGATCTGGAGGACCGTGTGGGGGCTCAAGGTGCCAGCAAAGGTCAAGATTCACTTCTTGCGATCGTTACTTGGAGCCATTCCATGTGATGGAATCCTAGCTAACAGGCACATGCAACCGAGCTCTCTTTGTCAACTATGTCAAACAGATTGTGAGAGTTTGAGGCATGTGTTTTTTACCTGTCCTAGAGTGCGAGATATCTGGTCTCTCCTGGGGTTGGGAGACATCATCTCACAAGTCTGTAGCTATGAACGTGAAGGAGGCCCTATTCTTGAAACTCTCCTACGTGATCGATCAGCAAAGGCGCCACTGCTTCATGAAGTGGACAGAAACGACTTGGTAGCCACTGCCGTGTGGTACATCTGGTGGGAGAGAAGACATGCTACACATGGTGAATCAGTTCAGCCGCCGGCCAGGACGGCACAGGCTATTTCCACGCTAACTCTCAACTACACACGGGCTAGGAAGAAGAATTCTATGATTAAAAGGCATGGCTGGTCTAGACCGAAAGAGAACTTTGTAAAATTAAATGTTGACGCAGGATTCAGTTATGATACAGGCACAGGAGGCACAGGAGCAATCATCCGTGATGATAGGGGTCTTTTCTTGGCGGCAAGCAATTGTGGTGTCCCCTTCGCTGTTGACCCAGCTACTACCGAGGCGCAGGCCCTTCGGGAGGGACTCTTACTAGCTGGACAGATTGGATGTAACAGGTTGGAGGTCAACTCGGACTGCATTGAGGTGATTGAAGTAATGCAGGCGGGTGGTAATTCTTTGGGACCTGCGGCAGCGATTTTTGAAGAGTGCACTTTGCTTAGTCACAATTTTACCGAGGTTGTTTTTAGCCATAGCCCTAGAGAAGCTAATACGGCAGCGCATGTGCTAGCCAGTAGATCGGAGGGGAAGCAGTTAACTGTTTGGCTTGATGACCCTCCCGATTTTATTTTGCATGTATTAGCAAACGATGCGTCGGTGCTAGGAAGCTCGACAATTATGTAACTGTGGGTACTTGAGGCAGCAAGTTTCAGACGCGTTCTTTTACTTACCAGAGTACCTGAGGGGACTGGAAGGTTTTTAATGAGACGGCTTGCTGACCTAATATAGCGGTGGAAAAATTTCAAAAAAAAAAGTGATTTGACCGAGAATTTCCTAGATGGTACGAGCATCCATGACAGGTGATCCCCCAACTGATTCCTTTCGGCTTTCCCTAGCTGACGCCTCAAGCCCTCAAAGGAATTTGTCGTGACAGGTTGCTCCACGTGCGCCAGGCAGCCTTCCTTGGCTCCACCGGCGGCGTCTACCACGCAGATGTCGTCGCCTTTGAGCGTCAGCGTACGACGGCAACACGACCCATCCGCCCGTCGGCGCCATTCGCTGTTGATGGCCCAGAGATGACCGTGAGCGTGAGCTTGTCCCCCTGCTCGTAGCCGATGGCCTCGGACCCTCTCAACCCTCAAGTAGCCGGTGGCCTCGTAGCCATAGCCGATGGCTTCAGAGACTCCATGGCCACGGGATTTGGTTGATCCTATTCTCCCAGCCGGCAACCCTCAAGGACACGTGACACTGCTGCTACCGACTGCTATCTCCATTCCCGCAAGAGATGCCATTTTTCAGATCAAACCGGAAACGCCGTGCTTAGTGACTTGGTGTAGAGTCATTCCACTATGCAGCGTAGGGGCAAAACGGCATGGCGGCGTGGATGGCGAGAGCCGCGGCGCTTCTACTTCTGTAACAGATGCGATATTAAAATGGAGCCACAGGCGGAGTCACCCTGCAGAAAAGGTTGTTAGCCAAGTTTGTTACTACGTGCACCTTGGGATAAGGTTGTTAAGAATGTGAGGAAATTGAGAGCGGTGGCATATTTCCGGTAATTATTTAGAAGTGTGACACCAACGTCGTGCAATTGATGGTGGTTTAGTACAGTTGATTATTTCCTATTGCCGGAGGAAACAAAAGACTACGAAATTACTAGAAAAAAGATCTAGCTTTGAAAAGGTCTATCTCGTGCACTCCTGACATTCCAAATGTCGTGTTTTCTCTTCTCATGCTCTCTCAGCTTGCCAAGAATCAACTTCTCATTCCGCACCGCGGTCGCTTGCACGCGATCCCATCCTCCACAAAAACCTAGCCGTCGCCTGGAACCCCTCCACAAAAACCTACCGGCGCCCTTGCGGTCAATCGGCGGTGAGGGCAGACGACTCCCCTCCACTCTTTCTCTTCGCGCGGAGAGGCGGAACCGGCCAGGTGCGCAGTGTTTCAGCGCGGCGTCAGATCCGGCGCGGCGGCGCAGTGATGCGGTTGTGGAGCGGCGGGGACGGCGGCGCAGTCTGGCGGCCTGGGCCCAAGGGCAGGCGGCGGCTGTTGTGACCGTGGTTGCCATGACCGCATCCTCTTCTCCCGCGTAGCGTTGCTCATCGTGCTGCGTGAGGGCGTGGCAGCCTGGGTCGCCTTCGATCTGGATGTTTCTTCGGGTGGGTTGGGCGGACGGCGAAGCCATATGGGTGGGAGATGCTAGCTTGGCTCTGAATAAAGGTTGTAGCTCTAGGGTTTCTCCCGTGCCAAGATGAAGATCTGCTTGACGCATGTCCTCATCAATCTGGCCTAAGTGTTGAGTTTCGGAAGGCTCCAACGTCGATCTCACGTGGGCGCGTTATGCCTAAAGATTACTGGATCACGTGGGATTTTGTCGCCCCGAAGGGAGAGGCTCGAAACTCTGCTATCTGTTGCCAGTATGGGTAAATCCATGGTGAAGTCAGATGTGGAGAATGTCATGGAAGACGATATAGGAGTACTAATTTGATTGGAGCCTTTGCAGCGACGAGTAACTTGCTTGGTGTTCTGGGGTTCGTAGCAGCAGTTTGTAAGTGGGGGGCGACATCACAACTGAAGTCCAAAGTCTTACTTTTCAATGTGAAAATCCGTGAAAATTCAAGGTCCGACATTAATTGGTTGTGCCTGGCAATAGCCTCGTTGAAGGCATTGTTTTTTAGAACCGGGACTCTCTTCGGGGTGAAAACCTAAAATTTTCGATCGGTGATGCTTACGCACTGTTTTCTGTAGAGAATGTGCAGGTGTTGTCTTGTGATGATTCTGCTGCTGCTCCAAAGAGTGGAACTCTGCAGCGGGACTTTTCCTTTTTAACTTTTTTTATTGTATATATCCATAATGCCATTATGATATTGAGTTGTGGCAAATGCTAAGTGTAATTGGTATATTCGCGATAGGGGACGAGTAGGGCTTAGCCACCCCCAACAATCAGATTTTCTTCATACATCCCCTAATAAGCATGCTAATATTAGTAGTTCTAACCCCTTTTCGCCCCCTCCAATTAAGATTCTGCCCCCTCCAAGTCTGGAAGCTTGCTCCGTCCCATATTAACATATACTAGTTTTCAGAAAATGTGCAGCAACTGGCGGATTGAGAGAGTATTGGTGAAGTTTCTCCGTCCGGATGAGGGTGTTGCATGTGCATTTATTTCGAGATTTCATTTTTCAAAACGAAATATCATTTAAACCATATGTTCGAATCATGAGCCATTCTCATTTTTTAAATTCTTGTGTGGATATCTAGTCTAGATCTGCATGTTGATATGTTCGAGAAACGCCACCTTCTATGTACCTGCAATCCTCCTTTCTGAATATTTTGTGTATGTGTACTCCACCTTATGTGTACGTGCACTCCGCCTTCAAAATACATGTACTCCGTCTTCTGCGTAATTATACTATGTCTTTTTGTGTACATGTACTATGTATTGTGGGTATATATATTATGTCTTTATGCACCCATACTCCATCTTCTATGTTCTTTTACTTTGTTGCTGTGTACTTCGTTTTTAGAGAGAAGTATTCTTGAAGTTTACCATATTTTACGTACAGTGAACTTTTACCTTTTTTTTTTAGGGTCAGTGAACTTTTACTGAGCAGCGTGCAATGATCGGGTCCAGATGTTTTCGAGATGGCTTTATCTCGCGTGTGCGAGCGGCTCGCACGGTTTCTTCGCGTGCGAATCGTGGTCCCCTGTGTACTCCATTCCCTTTACATTTATTATTCCGAGTGCGGTGCATGCGAACGTGGGGTCGTGGACCTGGTCAGCATGACCGTGCTGCTGCTACCTAATCCGCTTATCTCTATCTAATGTATGCATGCACAATTATTTCGTAATCTGGCCGCCTAGGCATGCGCTTAGCTATGCCTAAGATTATGCATGCATGTAGCTTTTGTAGCAGTCTCATTTTCTTCTTTTTGTCTCTTTTTTTATCTAGCGCATGCAAAAAGACAAGTATAATATTTTTGATAAACATAATATTCAACTTTTGTTTAAATAATACCTTGTATGATTTCTCTATTTTTTTCTACTATTCCCTTTACGCGCTAATAACAAAAAATATTCGATTTTTTGCCTGCAAAGAATACAAGTATAATTTTTCAATTCCCTTTTAGGGTAAATAAAAATGGGTGTGGAATAGGAAAAGTCCACTTTCTACTAGTATAAAAAATTAGAACAGAAAAACAATACAACTTTCTACTAGTATGAATTAGTTCTAAAATCGGTAACTTGCTTGCTATGTATTTCATCATATACTAGTTTTAGGTTGGCAATTCATAATCTAGATGCTCGGTAACACTTTAGATTGTTGTAGGATTGGTAACTTTTTTTTGAAGGAGATAGGATTGGTAACTTGGTTGCTATGTATTTGGTCTCATTCATTCATGTACTAGTTTTTAGATTGGGTAACTCGTGCTCTAGATGCTCGGTAACACTTTAGTTAGTCCTATGATCGGTAACTTATTTTCTAAGTAATTGGTATCATCATGTATTAGTATTTGGGTTGGTAGCGCATGCTCTACATGCTTGGTAACATCTTAGTTTATTTTAGCATGGGTAACTTGCTTGGTAGGTACTTAGTATCATCATGTAGTAGTTTTTAGGTTGGTATTGCATGCTCTAAATGCTTGATATTAGTCCTAGATCGGTAACTCGTTTGCTATGTGCTTGGTATTATCATCTACTAATTTTCAGGTTGGTAATTCGTGTGATAGATGTTTGATAACACTTTAGTTAGTCTGTCGTGACAAATCTATTGATGAAGTCGGATATTTACCCTTGGTAACTCACTTATAGTGGGGTTGGTAACTTTTAGCTCGAAAAAAATATCGTCGAAACATATTAATATGTGATCTAGTTTTGAAGATCTCGTCGCGACTAATTTAGTGGTGAAAGCGGATTTTCAATTTAATTTGTCATTTAAAATATAAAACGTTTCAAAATCTAGAATTTGGAGAGAATCTTGGTGAGTCAGCTTTTTATCAAATGGAATAGCTGTCCGCCCAGTTGCAATGATTAGTTTCCTAATTAGCACTGTCTGAAATCGTGCGAGCGCTAAGCTTCTGTCGCACGTGCGAAAGCTAGCCATGCCCAGATGTTTTCGGTCGCACGACAAAGCCACGGCGTCAGCCGCGTGGCATCTGGAAGCCTGGCCCATCTGCAATAATTATATATTTAATGGGCTCAACTCCGGGCGTCTCAAATTTAGACTCCATATCGACTTGGGCCTAGGAAAGTCCCACTAAGCTGATCCCATTTCACGATCTAAGCTTCGAACTAATGTTATCTGATTCTCGAGAAAAAACTAAAAATGTTATATCCTCTATATAAAAAAAGCTTAGATTTCATTTAACCATCCAGTTCAATTCCAGATATGCAAAGTAATTTTGATTCTTTTTTTTTTGAGGAAGGAAAAGTAATTTTGATTCTCTTCTATTGAACTTTGGCTTCAATGTAACTCGCCAATCCGTGCAGCCTTGACTCTAGTTAGGGCGTCTCTCAAAATAAAATAAAAACAACCCATTAGACCGCAGACAAGAATTACCAATTTAATGAGTTGCGTGGCTAGCTTCTTCATGTGTATTGCTTCGACAATGTTGAACTATTTATAGGAAGTACATGCATCATTGTGGACATGAGCTGGATCTACTCATTTCAGTACTCCATGGATCACACAAGCTAGGGCACAAGCCATCGACCTGATCTGAGAGGCTTCCAACTTATTAGGCATGCTAAATTTATTTTTTCATTCCTGCAAAGTGTCACGTTAATATATAAGAGTTACAGAACACCATCGCACGCTTTTAGTTAGTAAATTAGTGTACACGTAGAGAAAAAAATCCGAATATTTTTTTTTTTGTTTTCGCCGGTGTTGCCATTCTTAATGTTGGTAAAATATTACTGTCCAGCGAGCACCCATTCATGGTCCATGAACCATTTCAGACTTAGCTCCTGAGTGCATGGCGTGGGGCAGAAGCTAGCCAGGATCGATATCTCAAGAAATCGACATAGTCGTCGGGCGGAGAACATGCACACCCGAAGATACCAAAGGGATGGAAAATTTACGTGGCATGCATGACAGCTTTTGTGATTGCCATGGCAGCCGAGTGCTTGATGGCGAGGAGTGGCCAGTCGAAGACGGATGCGAACATGCAACTATGCAAGAGCTCGTGGAAAATCTGAATATGTGTGAGGCTGAAAGCGTAAAGAGGCAGTTAAATGTGGACAGCGATTCGGGAAAGGAGAAAGCCAGCCAATGAGAAAATTGCAACAAACCACCACGTTTGGTGCTAGGGTTTCAAAAACCACCATGCTGCGAGAAAATTTTAAAAGACCACCAACATTGGGTAACAGCGGCGCAGGAAGCACTCATCTTTCATTTGCCGCGCGCTAATTCAAATTATGACCAGTGGGATCCGTTGTCAGGCTGACGTGGCGTCGAACGTCTGACGGCCAGCCGTTGACGGCCATTAACGCCGCGCTCGTCTCCTTGTCTTAACCGGACCCCTGTCTCAACTCGACCCGACACTCGACGATCTCTCTCTCTCTCTCTCTCTCTCTCTCTCTCTCTCTCTCTCTCTCTCTCTATCTCTCTCTCTCTCTCTCTCTCTCTCTCTCGTCTCCGACCATCGCCGCCGCCGCGCCGCCACGCCGCCATGGTGTCCTGGGACGACAACGAGACCAGCAGTGAGGAACCTCTGTTCGTTGGCGACGGGGAATGGTCTGACAACCCCGGTGTGACTTATTCTTTCCCCTATCTACATCGAGGCTAGGGTTAGGGTTTCTGGTTGGAAATTTCTTCGATTCGAGCTCAAATGTGTCTATTTTCCGTTGATTTCAAGCATGGAGTGACTTTCTTTGCTGTGTTAGGTGCCCGTGACCATCCATGACCCTGATTTCTGTGGCATTGAGAGGCAAAGTGAAGAGACTTGTGACCACTGGGAGAAATTGATGAAATATGTCGCATTCGAAGGAGAAAACATTGGGAGGTTCCTGGGATGTGCAAGAGCGGTTAGTACTGCTTGATCTGCTTGTAGTTCCATATATTTTCCTGTAAATTTCTCATTATTTTGCACTGTCATTGTTGTGTGTCAATTAACCTCATAAATTCCGAAAGTAGAACTGTCATTGTTTTGCTACAAGTATTTAAAGAAAAAATCATAGGCTATAAGACAAAATCGGCTGACCCTAGCTTCCAAATCTAGATCGAACTGCACGAAAAAAATTGATTCGACAGAGGGGGCAGTGATTACTTACTCGTCTCCACCGAGGCCGGTGGTGTACTCATGGCTGCGCGTCGGATTTGCCACCCAGATCTGCGCCACGGCCGCTGCACTAATAGTCGCCATCGACCCCTCCGCATTAGCCATCACTTCCAGCTGCATCGGAGCTTCCGTGCCCGTCACCGTGGCCAGAGTCTACGCCGATGCCGCCCCCGGTTTCCATGTCGACGCGAGAGGGGAAGCGCGGGGAGAACGAACTGAGTGAGTGGGTCAGGACAGGGTTGGTCCGGTTCGAACAAGATGTGCGGCGTTAACGGCCGTCAACGGCTGTCCACGCGTCCAACGCCACGTCAGCCTGACATCGGGTCCCACTGGTCAGAATTTGAATTAGCGCACGGCAAATGAACGATCAGTGCTTCTTGCGCCGCTGTTACCCAATGTTGGTGGTCTTTTGAATTTTTCCCGTAACATGGTGGTTTTTTGAAATCCTAGCCCCAAATGTGGTGGTTTCTCCCCATTTTCTCCCAGCCAATTTCCTTTTGCCTAGTCTTCCGCCGAGCTATGTGTCACCTAGTGAGAAGAGCAAGCTGACAAAGAAGGCTATGGTGAGCTAGTTTGTACAAGTTTTTTGTTTTTTATGGAAGCTAGTTTGTAGAAGTTGGAAGCAAGAAACAAGAGAGCAATTGATGCATCGGCGGGCTCCTTGGAGGAGTGCCGTGGCCAGCAATGAGTGTTTCAACTTGGAATTGCAGCAATCTTGGCGTTGATGCGACAGTTAACGAGCTCCTTGATTTCGCACGGACACATGCCCTTTTGTGCTTCGTGTAGTTGAAAATCATTGTGGAATTGGAATATTCTAGAGTAATGAAATAAACATAGAGATTTTGCCTTATCCATCTAGACGCCATTATTTCATATGTTGACATGGAACCCTAGCGGCTTACGGATGCATGTAAAATGCATACATGAACTTTGCATTATTTTACTTATATTCCAGTCATATCTGCGTCATATAAGGGTTATATCACTGTTTTATAATGATTTTGGGAATATTTGGTATGTTTCCTATTTTTATGGAATTAACCTGCGCAGGCAGAAAACCCTACTTTCCATATTTTAATGTTTCAGGGACCCAACGACGTCCAAATGACCTAATATTTTACGTGCGTCAATATTTGGAAGGAAGAAGTCTTGGGAGCGAAGGAAGCAAACAAACGGAGGCCCGAGGGCCAAGATAGGTGGGCCCACGCGGCCAGGTACATGGGCCGCGTGGGACCCCTCCTTTTGGGCCTCGGAGCTCCGTTGCCGTCGATCTTTCCTCCACCGACTCGGTTTTGACCTAAAACCGACTATAAAAATAGTCCCCCGACGTTCTCTGGAAGGAGCGCCGCTGAAACACAGAAATACCGAAACAGAGACCTGGAGCTGCAGATTGGAGGGAGAAAACTCCGGCGGGGCGCTGCCGGGGTGGTCTCCATCTTCTCCGACGACTTCTCCACCGTCTCCATGATGAAGGGGGAGTAGTCTACCCACTGGACTTTGGGTTTGTGGTGGTAACTTTATCTAATCTCTCTATGTATGATCATTGTTGGAGTCCATATGATGTGCCTTGCATAAGTATGGATTATCTATGTAATTCTTGTGGTGAATATTGTGGTATGAGATGATTTATTATGCATTTACCGTTGTGTTGGAGGTTTTATGATTTGTCATACTTTGGAAGATATTCTATGATGCATGTGATGGTTTGAATTATGCATAATGCCTTGTTTATCCTTATCATGAGGTGATTGACACCACCAATGTGGATAGATGTGAGAGATGTGGTCACACACACAAAATATGAATCATTGCATTAGTGTTTAGAATATTTTCCATTAAGAAGTATGATGTATGTAGGTACGGATGGCCGATGTGACACGGAATATGTATTGAGTGACATGTGAAATACATCCCAACATCCTTTATCTGAGGGTAAAAAGAAAGAGTATGATGTGGGAGTGACAGCAACTAGGCTAGCCTTACGAGGGTGACATGGCACACAGATGAGTATTTCTTTCAACTATGTGTTTTAGGACATATATCCGTCATAAAAGCTACCCTTATAACATGACAATTGTGTGTACTTTATCTATAACATGATAATCACCGTAGATGAGAGAGAGGATTAAGTGAACCCATGAACCCATGTTCATTGTTCCTATAAGAGAAAACCTTTGTCTTGTCCTCTTGCATTGAAGATGATTGGGACACTTTTACATTCTTGTTTTGTTTTATTAAACTTCCATCCATTAAATCAACTATCTTGTTCTTTAAACTTGTTTAGTGCATAATCAACTAAAACTTGTGACATTTTAGTTGTAGGGAATAGATAACTTTTCCTTCTTGCTTATGCGGATCGATACCCTACTTCCACATTGAGAGGTGCTACAGTGATCCCCTGCTCTTGGGGGTTATCAAGTACTTTTCTGGCGCCGTTGCCGGGAGCGTAGCTCTTAAGTTTCTATTCTTGTGTGCACTAGACTTTAGATGTTGCAATCATCTAAGCTTGGGGAGGTTCCTTTAAACTTGTTTGGTTGTAGGTTTCTCATTAGGTTTACTATGACTTTTTTGAATCGTGCATCGCTGCACCTTACTTTATATGAAAGTGCTTATGTCACTACTGCTAAAGTGGTTGAAACTACTGTGTCTGAGTTATCTAAAGTGGGATATAAAATTCCACTTAGTCATGTTAAAAGAGTTATGAAAAATCTATTTACAGGGGGATTGAACTAAGTCTACACGTGAACACATAGAGACAATGGAAGAAATATGTGGTTTATTTAGACTTCCTGGTATCTCTGAGGATCAGCTAAAAATGAAGCTATTATATTTGTCTTTATCTGGTAATGCTCGTGATTGGTACGGGTCTTTGGATGAAGAAGTGAAAAGTGAATGGACTATTTTGAGGAAGGTTTTTCTTAAATATTGTACTCCTAAAGAAGCTTATGATGACCCATGCTATTATGATAAAACTAATAATGCTCCTTTACCATTTAACTAGAAGGATAGGGCGCGCGTTGCCGCGCCCGCTTTAAAATATTCACATTTAATTAGTGCATGTTGTATACTGGGAATAATAATTTTAGGCAATATACATATATTGAATGATGGTTTTAAGAGATATAGAAAAGAGCTTATCTACAGAGTAACTACAGTCATGAGCGTAGCTGTGATGATGGCGCGGATGCTTTGGCAAGTGTTGGGCCTTTGCGTGCATGAGTGGTAGGCATATAGGCAGAATGTGAATGTGATCATCAGGGTGTCATCGTATATCTGCGCTTCATGAATCACTCCAACGCATCACTGCAAGATTTTGAACAAACACAAACTTTTAGCAAATAGTAGCAAACAAAATAACAAATACGTGGAGGATACACATTTGTAAGAACTTGGATTGACACTGCACACTTTACGAACTCGAATTTGAAAGCAGGTAAAAATTAGTTAAGTACCTATCAATCACAGGATCATCAAGCTTCAGTTTTTTCGCCGCCTGAGGCTTGCTGCTGATGCCACGTGCCTGTAATAGAATGCGAGTTTCAGTTTTTTCGCCGCCTGAGGCTTGCTGCTGATGCCACGTGCCCTATAACAGAATGCGATTTATCAGTATATATATGGTGTTTAAAAATAGCCAAACATGCTTCTTAGATCATGCAAACTTTCTTTTTTTATTGAGATCCGCTGGCTTATTGGATATGGCATCAGCGTCTTTGACATCATCCTCGGCAACGGTATCCTGAAAATATGAACAGATGATGTCCTCAACTCTACGGAAGGTAGAGAAACAGATAAAAAACCAACTGTATAGAACATTGACTCACAATAACATCTTGGGGAGGTGTTGACCTCGCAGTCAAATTTGCTGTTTGAGCGTCTTCTCCAACAGGAATAAGGACTGCGGCTTCGAGACCACCTTTATCTTTCAGTGACATGGATCCAGCGACACTCGTTGCTCCTAGGTCACCGTAGCAAACGTCAATTAGGATAAACGCTATCAGAAAATAGACAGAGAAATTTCCAAACGTTCACTGTATGGAACAGCACATTTAAAAGCATGGAAAAGGAAACACCTGTTAAAATCTTATGTGTGCTCGCTCCTTCAACAGTTGGCGTAGCGGAAGAGGACGCGCTCAATGTATGAGCTTCTAGAGCTGCACCCGGCAGAATAAAATCAGCGTAAGACGATCCTCCTTCTGGGAAAAACTTAAGAACCTGGAAATCGATCCCTTCACGCCGAAGGGAAAAGCGAGACACAGTGACTTCAACGACATATCGCCTCCCAATGACAATGAGCCTTTCTATTGAGTTATTTGCACCAGAGGTCACACAACTCGTCCTGGATGTGCACTTAAGTCACACTTCTCCAGAACGTGATTTTTTGGTCACACAACTCGTCATCTGGTGCACTTAAGTCACTGGCCCCACCTGTCAGTCCGTTTTCCGTTGAAGTTGATGCTGACTGGACACGTAATTTTGCAAAAACCCCCCTGTACTTTTGAACATTTGCAAAAACCCCCCTGTATTTTTGGACATTTCAAAAATTCAGGGGTTTTTTGCAAAAATACAGGGGGTTTTTGCAAATGTTCAAAAATACAGGGGGGTTTTTGCAAAATTACGACTGGACACGTAATTTTGCAAAAACCCCCCTGTATTTTTGAACATTTGCAAAAAAACCCCTGTATTTTTGGACATTTCAAAAATTCAGGGGTTTTTTGCAAAAATACAGGGGGGTTTTTGCAAATGTTCAAAAGTACAGGGGGGTTTTTGCAAAATTACGTGTCCAGTCAGCATCAACTTCAACGGAAAACGGACTGACAGGTGGGGCCAGTGACTTAAGTGCACCAGATGACGAGTTGTGTGACCAAAAAATTCAGTTATCCAGATGTGTGACTTAAGTGCACATCCAGGACGAGTTGTGTGACCTCTGGTGCCATTAACTCCTTTCTATTTCTGGAGGCAAAGGAGCATCGCTGTCCAAAAACTGAACGATAAGAACATCAGCTGGTTTTCCAATCAGTTCTGTGGCTGTATCTCCAAAAAATATCATGTCGACAATCGCCTCAGCATCTCCTGCTTTGACACTGAGCTTATACCTATGTCCAAAGAAAAAGTTATTTGATTAGACCTCAATTCAATTTCTGAAGTGAGCACAAAAAGGGATTCATACTTTGGTGTGGCGGTTGTACAAACACATGTTTCTTCGGAGCATCGGAATAAATCGCCTTCCTCAGTTGCAGTGGAGCTACACTGATCGCAAGATCGAAACCACTAAGTTTGTGTTAAAGGGATCTCCACAATGGTAATCTTGCATCTGTAAACCTTGTTCTGCATTTGCCAACACGGAAAAATCAGTGGTAGCACAGGCTGTGATAGCATGCACAAAATTAGCTGAGTCGTGCAAATTACCATATGTTCATGAGGAATAATGCTTGTGAGGTAAGATAACGGCACGCTCTCTATCTCGTTAAAACCAAGACAATGCCCTCGGTCCATAATGGCTTCAATGGAATGATCTAAACCAGCAATCCTATAAAATCATGAATAAAAGCAAGCCGGCAAATTACAACACATGGAATCAAATACTGAATCAGAAAATAACCAAAGCACAAAAAGAACTTTAGCTTCCTTGCTTTTGAAATATCTGTTGTTATTTCCTCATTTTGGACGTTAGGATACATATTAACACTAAATCCTAATTCGGTTAGTGTATATTTTACACTTACTATAAGTCCTAAAATATCCGAATCAAACCATCTCTAAGCTGTTAGTACGGTTCCGGACAGTTAGATAACAACAGAAATTGGCCGGACAGTTAGCTCACAACAGAAATTGGCAACACAAAAATGAAGAAAGAACACAATGGTAAAACATTTCTTGCAGTATATCTTTAAAGTTGTGCTGCAAATCTTGCACAGTATGTCATAAAAGGAGATCCATTGTATATGTCAAGTAAACTGTACTAAACCACAACTACAGAATGCATACAGTACTTGAAAAGAGGAGAGCGCTCCTTCACATCACCAACAAACAGACAATGGTCTAAGTTCAGATTGCACAGAAACATAATTTGGCTGCAGTTAAAGTAGCAATATTAGATGCAAACTGGACAATTTAACATAGCAATATGTGATGGCATTTAACAGCAGCAGCAACATCACATTGCCAGGTCGGTCTGTGGCAAAAGTCACCTTGAGCTGGCGATGCGGATCGACCAGGGACAGCATGGTCGGGGCGGTGCAGAGGCGTCCGGAGCTGGAGAAGTACGTCGGGGACGCGGAGGCCAGAGCAGCTTCTGGAGGAGGTACACGGGGACGAAGGAGGTCGGGGACGCAGCGCGTCGGGGCCTGTCCACTCGATCTGTGGATCTCCGGCGTGTAGCAGGTTGATGCACCGGAGTCCCTTGTCGCTGGCGTCGTCGGGCGACGATGGGAGAGCTGGTTGGAGGGGGGGGGGGGGGGGGGGGGGGGCGACGGCCGCGTCGCCGCGGAGGCGCCTGTATCGGGAGAGACGGTTGCCGAGGCGGAGGTCGGGGCGGAGCTTGGCGCGGTGCGCCGGAGCCGGAGGAGAGGAGAAGCTACCGGGCGCGCTCGGCCTGGGCGACGGCCAGTGGAGGCGCAGGCAGGCACGGAGGAGGCCACGCAGGGGCCGGAGCCGGCGGCGGCGTCGAGGTGGAGCGTGCCGGAGCCGGAGGAGAGGAGAAGCTGCCGGGCGGCGCTCGGCCTGGGCGACGACCAGTGGGGGCGGAGGCAGGCACGAAGGAGGCCACACAGGGGCCGGAGCCGGCGGCGGCGTCGAGGTGGAGGTGGAGAGCGTTGGAGAGAGCGTGTGGGGGTTAGGTTTCGGAGAGGAAAAATGAGGGGGAGTGTGGATGCGGGTTATTTATGTACGTGGACCGACGCGTAATTTTCGGCAAGCGCAGGGATTTTTTTTGCAAAGTAGCCATGGGAACCGTCGGATTGAGAATGGACGGCGCGGAACGAAAGCGGGGAAGCAGATAGCAAAAGGACAAAAAATGGGTCACTGATTTGCGGGCCCAAACCCCAAATCAACCACAGGGCTGCGATCCTAGCTCGCTTAGTATTGTTAGGGGATGCTACTAGTGAACTTATTGATGATAATAAGTAGTGTTGCTTAAATATGCTATATGATAATGCTTTAGATGATGGTCCTATGCTTATTGATAATACTCCATGTTTAGAACTTGTTACTATTTATGTGAGGATAAAAATGATATACTTGCTGTTTGTGATACTCTTACTCATGAGAGTCCTACTTTGTTCTGAATTCTCCTAATTACACCATAGAGGAGAAATTTGCTTATGTTGAGAAATACTTATTGGTTTGCAATTATCTTTAGTTCCAAATCTTTGTTGCAACCATGATATTAAACTTGATATTGATCTTAATAACTATTTTGAAAGAGGGAAGCATGCTAATGAATTCCAAAATAAATTTAATAATCCTCTTTATTGCCTAAATTATCTAAGTTGAATGATTCTTGTGGTTATATGGTTGAATTTATTTCTACTACTTGCAACTATTATGAAAGAGGAGGTGATAAGAACCCTCTTATGACTAATAATTATGCTGCAAGTAAATATTGTTAATATGCATTGGAAACTTCTATTTATGTGATTCATTCATATACAAAATGCCAATGCATAAAAGAAAGTTAGACTTCGTTGTTATTACTTTTGTGTTTTGTTTTTCTCTCACTAGGGTTCAACTTGACTATTATTTTGATTGGTTTGAGAACACCATGGGATCCTGGTATTATGCATGAACACTTTCCAAGGAAGAGGGACATCAAAGTTCAAGCTCCCTCATGAGCTTCGTCCACTATAAACATCAAGTAAGAAGCCTAGCTATATGGCTATAAAGAAAGCGCTTTACGGGAGGCAACCCGGTTGTTTTTATTTGTGATTTTTTTGTGTCCTCTTGCTGTAACAAGAGACTTAGTTTTAGTTTAGTTTCTGGAATTTTTAATAAAGTGCCAAGTTTTACTCATTTTGGTTTGAAAAGTTGCTTATAGCGTTCGGAGATTTTATTCCTGCACGAATCTGTGCACGGTATGATTTTTAATTCTTATTCTGTAACTCCGAATGAGCTCATATTTGAACTGTAGTTGCAACTTTTCATCCTCTGTATGCATGAATTTTTCGGAATTTTCGACAAAGTTAAGTAGGGTAGAAAAATACGTTTTGCTGCTGTTTTTCTGGACAGATTCTGTCCCATTTTGTTTGATGCATGCTTAGAACTTTTAACTTGAATCTTTTTGATCCAATTGAGTTTATGAGTAGGCATACAACATTATACACTTTCTGGACATTCATATGAATTTTTGTCTAAGGATTATATGCAGCAAGAAATCTATTTGTTTATCACTACTAATGCACCCCACAAAAAGAAATGGGAGAAACGGTGTTTTGAAGTTTTTTCACAGGGATTAGAGGAGATGCACCAAGAGCTATCCAAGGATGGTGAAGACCATAAGCTTGGGGATGTGAAGACAACCCCACTGGACCTACACACTCTCGGTTTGCACACGTCTAACTTCTGTTTTTCGATCGAAACACTTTATCGCATAAACTTGGAGCGTCTTTTTGTTTGTTTGGTTTGATTTTTTTATTTTGAGACCACCACACTATCATTTATATATGAGAGAGCTACTGGAAATTTGGGTTGAATTATGTTGGATGCTATTATAAGATTGGGAAAAGGGATGTTGAGTTGATTTTAAAAGATACATATAGTTGCATGATTCATGAGCTTGTTAATGAGTAATAATTTGCAAGTATTTTATCAAGAGCTATCTTTTATTCATGTTTTGATGCTGAAATTATTTACCTTGTTTAACATGGATTAGTTAGTTCTATGGACACTCATGCATGCATTTAGATGGTCAACTTTCTCCCTCTTGCTAGCCCAAAAATTCCAACAAGCAAAAACTTGTTTCCAACACCTTCAACCAAAGTTTTTCCAGTGAGTCCACCATATCTACCTATTAGCTTTATGCTATTCCGAGTATGTTTATCATGATATTTGTGTTATCTATACCTCTGAATGAAAATGCTTATGTTGTTGATTGTTATGGGAAAAGTTGGTTATAGAGCTCTCTCGAACTTGATGCACACTTTACTTTCATTGCATAAATAAACATGACCCATTGTGATTAAAATTATGATGTTGTGGCTTGACAAATGTCTTTGGTTGAGAGTTAGCTCATATGTGCTGTCACATGGCAAGCTTTCAACATGCACTTCATTTCATTTAGTTGATATCATGTACTTTTGTTTATGGATGCTTACCATGGGTGAAATAAATGTGGAAAAGAAGTTTAAATGAGTTTGTATAAATGGTTAGAGAGACGCCTGGGCCGCTAATCTAAGCCATGCATCATTCATGGTGGAAATTTACTTACATGCTATGGTGAACCTTCTGTGATACACCTTACAATAAAAAGCTATCAATGGTAAATAAAAAGGGTGTTGAGATTGTTCATTTGTTTGTTTGTCTTGTCATTTTGATATGGGCTTGTTCCATATCCTGGGACAAGAGGTACCCCAGTTGACGCTCTTAATGATACTATTATTACTTACAATGATATTTAACTTGAACTTGCTTTGTTTCCAAGTTGAGTAACACATGGAGTAGGTACTTGTATTCAAGGGGCATGAGACTTTCAACCTGTACTTTGTCAAGCACACTACTCATATTTGCTTTCACTTTAAACTTAATCATTCAAGATGCTATGATAGGGGAATGAGAGCTTGACACCAAGGATTACCACATTACAATCATTAACTTAAGTAGAGAAGTTCAGAAGTTAGATGAAACTTATTCATGCTTTACCTCTACTCATATATATCTTTCCAAAGTGTCCACCTTTTATATTCAGATTTTCATCAATACTCTATGACCATTATAGGATGTTCTTACTTTTCATTATGCATACATGTGGTCCATAGTACTTTCTTTTATGTTACACTTTGTGAATTATCATTGAACATCCTTGCATTGAATACTTGATATCACTTCATAAACTATCTTGCATATTGCTACTCCTTTTAAGAATGAATCATTTGACTCTATGTAGCAATAGTAATCATCTTTGATATCCATTGATAGTATTAAATTGCAAAGTCCATGTTAGTTTTATCACCTTCATACTCGAGGACGAGTATAGGTTAAGCTTGGGGATGTTGATGCATGTAAAATGCATACATGAACTTTGCATTATTTTACTTATATTCCAGTCATATTTGCATCATATAAGGGTTATATCACTGTTTTATAATGATTTTGGGAATATTTGTATGTTTCCTATTTTTTATGGAATTAACCCTGCGCAGGCAGAAAACCCTATTTCATATTTTAATGTTTCAGGGACCCAAACGACGTCCAAATGACCTAAATTTACGAGCGTCAATATTTGGAAGGAAGAAGACTTGGGAGCGAAAGAAGCAAACAAGCGGAGACCCGAGGGCCAAGATAGGTGGGCCCACGCGGCCAGGTACTGGCCACGTGGGACCCCTCCTTTTGGGCCTCGAGCTCCGTTGCCGTCGATCTTTCCTCCACCGACTCGTTTTGACCTAAAACCGATATAAAAATAGTCCCCCGACGTTCTCTGGAAGGAGCGCGCCGAAACACAGAAACACCAAAACATAGACCTGGAGCTGCAGATTGGAGGTTGAAAACTCCGGCGGGGCGCTGCCGGGGTGGTCTCCATCTTCTCCAACGACTTCTCCACCGTCTCCATGATGAAGGGGGAGTAGTCCACCCCTGGACTTGGGTTTGTGGTGGTAACTTGATCTAATCTCTCTATGATCATTGTTGGAGTCCATATGATGTGCCTTGCATAAGTATGGATCTATCTATGTAATTCTTGTGGTGAATATTGTGGTATGAGATGATTTGTTATGCATTTACCGTTGTGTTGGAGCTTTTATGATTTGTCATACTTTGGAGATATTCTATGATGCATGTGATGGTTTGATTTATGCATAATGCCTTGTTTATCCTTGTCATGAGGTGATTGACACCACCAAGTGTGGATAGATGAGAGAGATGTGGTCATGCACACAAATATGAATCATTGCACTAGTGTTTAGAATATTGTCCATTATGAAGTATGATGTATGTAGGTACGGGATGGCCGATGTGACACGGCATATGTATTGAGTGACATGTGAAATACAGCCCAACATCCTTTATCTGGGGTAAAAAGAAAGAGTATGATGTGGGAGTGACAGCAACCACGCTAGCCTTACGAGGGTGACATAGCAACACAAATGAGTATTTCTTTCAACTATGTGTTTTAGGACATATAGCCGTCATAAAAGCTACCCTTATAACATGACAATTGTGTGTACTTTATCTATAGCATGATAATCACCGTAGATGAGAAGAGAGGATTAAGTGAACCCATGAACCCATGTCCATTGTTCCTATAAGAGAAAACCTTTGTCTTGTCCTCTTGCATTGAAGAGGATTGGGACACTTTTACATTCTTGTTTGTTGCATTAAACTTCCATCCATTAAATCAACAATCTTGTTCTTTAAACTTGTTTAGTGCATAATCAACTAAAACTTGTGACACTTTAGTTGTAGGGAATAGATAACTTTTGTTTCTTGCTCCTGCGGATCGATACCCTACTTCCACATTGAGAGGTGCTACAATGATCCTGCTCTTGGGGTTATCACTTACTTGAGTGTATGGAGAAGCACAAGTGAGGGAGCGTCACAACACTTGGGATATGTTGAATTACGTGAAGTCTGCATCATCATCTGATTTGCCGTGGCTCTGCATCGGTGACTTGAGCGAGGTGCTACACATGAATGAACATGACGGGGTAAATGAGAGATGCAATGCTCAAATTGCTGGATTTCGAGACATGGTCGACACCTGCGGTTTGAAGGATCTAGGCTATAAGGGTGTGCCCTGGACTTTCGACAAAGGGTGACGGGAGGATCATGCCCCCAAACTCAGGGCATCTCCGGTCGTCCCCCCCCCCCCCCCCCCCGCGCAGCGCCCCCCAGGAGGCCTTTTTAGCGCCGGCGGTAAGAAAATTCTACCAGCCACCCCCCAAGAACTCGATTTAGCGCCGCTTGGCGCCGTTTAGTGCTCGCGCACCCAGGCCAAACCCAGCACGCCGGGTTTCGCTTGGGAGGGCAAAAGGCGTCCGCGGGCCAGACTTGTCGGCGAGGGAAGGCGATTTCCCTCCATAACTTGCCCTCTTCTCTCCATAATTTTGAGCTTTCCCTCCATGTTTCCCCCACATATACCTCTCCCTCCCGCCCGATCTCGCCATTTCCCTCAGATCTAGCCGTCTTGGCTCCCGCCCGATTCACAGGACCCCGCGCCGTCGCCGTCCCCGCGTTTGCCGCCACCTCGGAGACCGGGAAGAAGCAGCGGAAGCCGAGAGCTCCGAAGGAGAGGCCGCCGGGCATGACCAACGTCAAGTGGATCGCCGACGAGGCGCGCCGGAAGTCGGATAACATTCAACGCCGGGCGAGGGAGAAGGCGCAGCGGGAGAGGCTCCTGGCCGCGCAACTGGCGGAGGCCAAGGGCCAGGCCGTCGAAGAGGAAAGGAGATGGAGACGCTGGAGGAGCCGCCAACTCCGGCTGCGTCTGCGGCACCGCCGGTCAAGCTGAGGGCCGGCTTCTCTCCTCATCCACAGTTCGTCGGCTGGAGCAAAACCGGCGTCGCCTCGCCATCGCCGTCCCCGGTCTACTCCCCTGGGTGCGCCAACGCTGACCCCCATGGTGGTTTCAACCCCAACTCACCTTCCCCCACCATCCGTTGATGATGTACGTCGGCTCACCGGGCTACGCATCTTCGTCGTCGCTCCGTCGTGCCCTCCCCTTCGCCCTGCTCTCCCTGTTGGGCGGGGTGCACCCCGACAGCAGCTTCATGGACGAGATCATCACCACCGGCTCGGCGGCGACCGCGGAATGCCCGGGCTTCCTCTCGCAAGGGGGGGATTTTTCTCGCAGGGCGACGGGGATTACGCCGGTGGGTCTGGCGGAGGCACTGGTGGCGGCACGGAGGAGGAGGAAGCGGCGCCTGCAGCCGCGGAGGGAGCACAAGCCCCGGCCAAGGATGGCAAACCGGGCGGTCGCCGTCCCCGGAAGGCCCTCAAGGCGGCGCCGAAGCCGCCTGTCGAGCCTCGCATCAAGTGGACGTCCAGGGAGGATGTCCTCCTCGCCGAAGCATGGAAGACGGTCAGCCTCGACCCAATCATCGGCGCCAATCAGTGCATGGACAACTACTGGAAGAGGGTGAAGTCGGCGTACGACGAGCGCCGGATGATCGACCCTGACTTCCACGTGTGCGTCACGGAGCGCGGCCAGAAGGCCATGGCCAACCATTGGGCGCACATCCAGGGCGCCTGCAGCAAGTGGCGCGGCATCCAGGAGGAGGTCGCGCTCCGGCCGAAGAGCGGCGCCAACCGAGAGATGGAGGTGAGGGTTACCGCCGTGATTCTTTTCTTTGCGTCGCCATGTAGCTCATTTCTGCCGGTATGCCGCCATGTAGATCGTCCGGATGATCGAGGCGTACAAGGACGACGAGAAGGCCGATTTCATGTTCCTCCATGTCTTCATCGTCATCGAGGGGTGCGAGAAGTGGGAACAAGTTCGCCGTTCTGTCGGCAAGGGCAAGGAGTACGTCCCGGACGCCGCGGCGGCTGGTGCGTCTGATGGCCGTCCCCCGATGGGCACAAGAAAGCCAAGGCGGCGAGGGAAGCCGCGCCTGCAGCGGCGAAGCTCCAGGCGTCCCTCGAGACCTGCATCGCCGACGCGCAGACCCACGCCGCCAAGAGGGAGGAGACGCCAACAAGAGGTGGAAGGCGCTCATGGACAACTCCAATGTAAAGATCGACCTTCTCAGGACCGGCACCGTGGCGAAGAAGAGGAACCACGACCTCGCTTTCCACATGGCGGGCGACCCGACCGCAATGGACCCCGAGGTGAGGACATGGTTCATAGCGCAGCGCCGCCTCATCCTCAGCGAGATCAACCCGGCCCCGACCTGTACCCCGACAGACACGAGCTACGCCACTCCCACGAACACGAGCGCCGCCAGCCCAGACACGAGCTCGGCCAGTCCAGCCGAGACGCCACCCTCCGAGCCTACGTACACGCCGACCGCGCCCATCGACATCGACGACGACGCCGCCGAGACTGCGGCCACTTCGAGCTCTGCACCAGCTCCGACCACCACGCCGATCGACGTCGACTCTGACGTCGCGGCATCGCCGGCCTCTATCTGATATGTGCATCAGCAGAATGCCGAATGTGGCCGCTTCACCAGATCGCCCAACTGTGGCTTGATCGAAACTGTTTGATCGCCCAACTGTGACGTTTTTTTGTAATGATCGCCCAGCTGTGCCTGCTTTGATCGCCGAACTCGAGCTATTTTTTAGAGCGAGAACAAGAACTTTCAAATTAACGTTGCCATGTGTTTTTCCTGGGGCGCCAGACGGCTCGTAAATCCCCCCCCCCCCCCCCCACCAAAACCTGGGGCGCGGAACGAACTGGAGATGCCCTCAGCTTGATCGGGCACTTGCATCACCAAGCCTGGCAGAACTCAAGCACATGTCGGTAGCCTCCTCAGACCACTTGACAGACGCGACCAATAACGGGACGGACTGTTCCAGTATGAGATCATGTGGGCAACACAGTTGATTTCGACCCTTTTATGAAACAAACTTGCCATGGAGGGGGACGGAGCAGAAGCACAGAGGAGGCGACGAACAAACACTCTAATCTCGAACTCGAATGAGCTAAAAAAAAAAGTGGAATTGCAGTACCTTTGACAGCGTTCAGAAGCACAACTTCAAATTAAAATATATAATTGCACTACTCAGTGAAAATGACATTTAATTTATATAACTTCTGAACTACATGTTAGTAACTGGGTCACAGTAATATCGTCTTGCAATCTGCAAATTGTAAGTGCCGTGCTCTATCAGCACATGCTCCACAACATATAGCAGCTCGATATGAGAACAATTACTAATACTGTTTAGAGCATACTGAAAACTAATCCACCTTTGTCAAGACAGTGCACCCAGTTTATAGCGTTAGAGGCCAGCTCTAAAACAATGTACTACAGGAGACGAATCTGTAGCCATGTAAGTATAATCTCATCCAGTACACATGTTATCCAATCTCACCTTACATACATCCAGAGGCAGTTCCATCAGCCCAACAACCTCAGGGATCAGCATTATATCCTTCTCTGCCCCATCCTCTTCCTCAGGCGACAGTGACACAGCCACAGGTGTCAGCTCAATTCCAGCCTCGACATCCACCTCTCCTCCAGTGCAAGTTGCACGTCCAGCAGTCCACCAACCCCGGGCAGTCCACCAACCCTGAGCAGTCCACCAACCCCGGGCAGTCCTTGAGCATCCTCCATCACATCTGACTGGTTGAATGTTTAGGCATCGGGCAGAACACCAGCAAATTGCCCAGCGCAAAGCACAGTTCAACGCCTGTAAAATACATATACTCAGCAAGGTAGGAAAACACATAAGGTGAAGGCATATTAATATAACAGGAAAAACAAGACGTCACCTTTGGGTAGGCGAATATCCATCCCCAAACCCAGACCAGACAAATAACCAGCGCATGAGCGCCACAAGCCAACTCGATATAAATCCAACGTGAAGCACGACTACACTACAGACAGCACCGAACATAATTCCACATGCACATAGCATTAGAACTAAGCATGAACCGCAGCTCGCGCATCCATTAGATGTCGACGCGGAAGTTGAAATAGCGATTGCAAGAACGCCCAGTGGAATGTAGAAATACGGTATGCCGTAGAGAATTCGCTCCAGACTGTACATATGAGCCATGTAAGCTTGTGGTGCCACTGAGTGAGCCGCCCACAACGTAAGGCCACTGATACCAGTGAGAACGGAACGTGAAAGCGTCTTCATAACATCAATGCTCCTATCTTCATCAAGTGGCTGTAAGGCCATTAGACACGCAGCACCAAAATTGGAGAGGATCCTAGCAAAGCCCTGTAATACAAACGTAGCTACAACAGGTCAAGAGGATGAAAGGACTTTACTTTGATTTAAAGGACATAACAGATGAATCTCTTTACCTCTTTATCATGTGAAAAATAGAGAATATAATACTATAAACTAACAGACGACCAAATCAAAAAAAAAAATATCATGGTGCTATAAACGTGAAATCCCCAATCTTTATTTAATTAGCTATGGCATGTCCTACGAAAACTGTCTACATTCACATTCACAAACAATTAAGTCAGATAATCAAATGGGGAATATAAGCGGGACATGTCCATCTTCATTCAATTTTCAATGTGTGCTACCAAAAATGGGACACATTCACATTCACGAACAATTAAGTCGAACACATACACAGAAGCAAATATCATAATAATTGAAAGTCCCATCTTTTTTTTAAATTAAACTGATCATATCATACCATACCCCTCAGGTAAGCTACATATAAAATGTCCAATCCAGGAGGCTGCAAGTTAAAAAATGAGTAGCGGTATTCGGTTTACAGCATTTGAAGAAACCATTTTCGAGCATCACAGATTTCTGTAGAAATGTTTATAAACATGAAATGTTTTGGAGTGTGCCAGACTTGTAAATGCACATCCTTCATAATTTCTTGATGCAGCCGTAACATACTAGTGCAACCAATGATAAGTGGTAGAATGGTTTACAGGTTTGGCCAACAAATAATACAAGTAAACAAATGCTTCAGGTGCTACAGTTGACTAAAACAAACTGTGGGCCGTGACATATACAATGAATAAGCAGTTTACGAGCCATGAGGAAAACTATTAAGAATCTAACTATCTGTTTATAAGCATCTGGAAACTCTCATTGGCATTGAATCATGAAACCGCTTCTACCTAAAAATCTTTTAGATATTCATGTTTTATAAGCTTAGTGTAAGTTCACCTATCGGTTCATTTATACATGAATAACATGTTCAGAATGACAACATAATGTTAACTGAAAAGGCAATGTATTAACATCTCCTTTGGACAAGCTTTTGACATGATGGCTCATTAGTTACTGAACATACATTGATGAGTTAGAACTTATCTTTCATATAATGCAGTTTAGTCATTAAAAATGTCACAAATTAAAATGCAGTTTTGTACAGCTCATTGTTGGTAGCATGATATTTGAGTCGCCGAGTCGAGTCGAGTCGCCGAGGCTGCGGCTCGTGACTTGCCGACTTGAGTCAACGACTCAGCGCATATAGTCGCCCCTAGTCGCCCTGCTACAGTACACGCCAAAGTTGGCCTGTCACCCCCGAGCCCAGCTCCCAGCAGCATTGTTTCATCCAGGCCCAGCAGACAGGCCAGGCCAGCCAGGCCCAGCACTGGCCCAGCTAACCGCTCCCAGCTTTCTCACTAACCCTAAAACACCAGCACGCGATCCTCCCAGCGCCGCCAGCCCATACTCGCACTCCCGCCGCCGGCCTCTGCTCGAGCCTCTCCCCTCGCCGCCGGCCTCAGCTCCCCGTCTTCCTCTCTCCGGCGCTCGCCATCCCCGCTCCATCCTCGAGCTCCATGAGCCGCGCCATCGCCAAGCTCTGCCCCGAGCCCGTGCGTCGACCTCCGGCCACCGTCCGTCGCCGCCAGCACCTCCTCCTCCCGTGTCCCTGCTCCCGTGTCCCTGCTCCGCGTAAGTCGCTGAAATCCTCAGGCAAAAGTCGCTGTATAGTCGCAGCAAATCGCCGTCGAGCCAGTGACGTGGCGCGACTTGCTCCGTGAGTCAAGTCGCCTGCGCGACCCAGCCACGCCGCGACGACTTGGCGATTAGTCGGCGACTAATCGGCGACTATACGGCGACTCAAAAACCATGGTTGGTAGCTACAAATAATGATAACGCAAAGAACTTCAATACAGCATGGTAATATAATACCACCTTAGTGTCACTAAACAGCAAGTCTTTCATAGTTGGCAATAAGTATTAAATGTAGTAAAAACTGAGCAACCATATATTTATATATATCTAGTGCAGACTGCATTAAACCATGCAAAATTATCGTAGCAATTTAGTTAACAGTGAACAGTATTTTATGCTGAAATGCCATGTATGAATTTAAAGATAACTGCTTAGAAGCCAGCATAAAAGCATCATAATTGCAGCATTTCAGAGGCTGAGTTATCTTTTACTTGCCAACGACAGAATAAGCAGCAGAGAAGACCAAAGGCAATAGTACTACAGAATTTGTGGTCTTCAATCTTCTCAGCATTGTCAAAAACTGAATTAAATAGACATCACAGAAAAATGCAGAAAATATAACCTTTGGCTCTGTACGTTGAGCAGACTCAGGATGAGCATACGATGAACAACAAGAATAGTTACTTCTACGGCGATTGAAACAGGTCCAACAAATCATCCGAATATTGAATTTTAAGCACTGTAAAGACAAAAGAAATTATCAAAACTGACAAATAATAATAGAAAAAACATGTACAGATATATTGAAGGACTCTAACCCTGGGGTATGCGAGCAGCCAGCCCCAACATGAAACTAGACAGATGACAAGGACAATACTCCAAAACAAGGTCGATCCATGAGCAGCATGAAGTATCATAACAGCAGCCATCCGTCCTAGAAAAATCACATACAAGCAGGCGAGAAGATGGCCATAGCAGCAGAGTCAGCTAGTCCTTCATTACTCTCAGACGCACATGATGAAAGTGCGACCCCAATTAATGCAATTGCCATGCACACATACGGAGATATAAGAAGCCCTTGTGAAAGATTCTGCTTGGCCAGAGGGGCTAATATCTCAGCTGAGTAACTGCTTAGTCCAACTATCATTGTCAGTACTGCAAATGATAGAATCTGCATTGTCTCTATTGTGGCCTTTTTATCTAGAGGTACATAAGGAAACTTGATTCGAACAGAGGCATTTTGTTGATCAAGCATTTGATCCTACAAAAGTGAAGTGCACAAGAAATTGCAAATTTAGTCACCATCTGTAACTTGGTAATTACAACACTTTGATGAAACTAAAAGAAAGCAATAGTAGGTAGCATTTACTTTAATAATAGACCATGGGCAGTACGTGAATAGATTATCGGCTGACTCCAGCCTTGTGAACAAAGTGAGCAGGTAAAGTGGATAGGGAAGATGCGAAGGTCTAAGCTATCAGGGTTCAGCAGAGATGCTCAAGGGCAAGCTAAAGAAGAACCTGCACTCCAGCGGAGTTATAGGAAAAGTCTGCTGTTTAAGAAAGAACTAATTGTTTTTCTAGCAATAGTTTCTATGAATGTTTGACCAAGGTAGCGAACTAATAAAACAAACCATTAGATCTTCTGAAACTACCTTCTGAATCAAATCCAGACTAAATAATCACATGGTTTAAAACTGCGACTAAATTAACAACCAATAGTCTTGTAGCAACAAACAATAATATTGGTAAGAAAGAAAAGTTTACTATACCACTTAGAATTTCATAAACTGAAAAAAATATCGATGCAAACATGCACCGTTTTGTTCAAAGAAGATCCCTTCAAATCGGTCCAAGTTCCAGATTATAGCCATCTGAAAACTCTAACCGGTAATTAGGCAAGAATTCTTCTTGAATCATGTCATTGCTACAAACTAAAGACACCCATGTCTCAATGCTTAGAGTAAATCGACTTATCAGTTCATTCGAAGATGAATGACAGCGGAAACTGAGAAGGCAATGCATGTACATCGCCACTCGACTAGCATTTGAAGGAACGGCTCATTAGTCACTGCACGTGCAGTTTCAATCAGGTGATATCTAACTTTGACTGATGTTTTAAAACACATATATACTGTTAGCAGACTGAAATCATGAGATCACAGATGTACTTGCAAATACAGATCCTATGGCAGTATAGCACACCCTTAGAGTCAGACTAGTTATTGGTCATACATTACAAAGTTCGACTTCAAAATATGTAGGAACATGCAACGATATTGTTTAGAAAGTAATCAAAAGCCAAGAGGACACAAACAATTTCAGATAGAATCTAGTTCACATGTATTGGTTGATATTGCCTCTACATAAAAACAGTTTTTCTTTGATTCAAGGAACATAATAGATCAATCTCTTTCACATGCGAAAAATAGAGAAGGCTGACCCCTATTAAGTAAAAGAAAAATCAGCCAGATGTAAGTACTGGTATTAGGTCTAACAGAAATAATAATTCAAGAGGTGCGGCCGGTCTACTGCAGAAATGCATCCACACACACTAGAAACTAAGAAACCTAACCCGACGATCTATTGCTATCGGATTGCTTTGGCGCGGCGCACGGATGCTGCCGAGCGCCCGCAGCGCGGACACGAGGCGGGAAGCACCGGCCCATCCGGGGCCCGGACGTCTTGCCTTGCCACCGGCAGAGCACGCAGGACCCCGCCACGAAGAGGAAGCACGCGCCGCCAAATCCCGCCGAGCCCCGCCGCGCAGGGACCCAGGGAACAGAGCAAGATGGTACAGAGCAAGGAGAAGAGTGTGGCGACGAGGAAGGGGCTTACCGCGCTGGGGAGATCCCGTGTCATCGTCGCCGGCGGCGGCGGCGTGAGCGGCGCCATCCCTCTCCCCCCGAAGACGAAGCGCAAAGGACACGATGGTCCATTCCGCTCTCTTTATAGTGCGATGCTGGGCCGTGGGCTGGGCCTGGCCCATTTACCATCGTCTAGGCTTCTTTCAGAATTATTTTCGCTGTTTTGTTTCTTCCACACACGAGTATTTCGAAAATGCAAGTTATTTCTCATCAATTTTATCATTTATGTCATATGAACATTTCTTTTAAGTCATGCACGTTAACATTTGTTGTAAGTATGTGACCAAAAATAAAAATGGATCAAAATATTTAAAACGTGTTCTTGCATTTCTTTCATTACTGAAATAAATTTACTATGTATTTTCAGGTTGATTAAAAAAATTACATGTTAATGGGCTACCCAAATTCTTGACACATTTACTAAAATAAGTTACATATTTTCGATTTTTTAACTAGAAAACGAAACTATCTATTAATGTGCTGCCCAAATTCTTGAGATTAAAGTATTTAAAGCGTGTTCCCATATTTCTTTCGTCACTTCTTACTGTTCAGATGTTAGAAAAAATGAAACTACCTGTTGGTCAGATAGAAAAGAAGTAATCGAAATGAGGTAGAATACACAAATATCAATTCCAACCAAAAGTAATAACCAAACACAACTATCAATTTTCGAAACAGAGATCAATGCCAGGTAATATATACCGTTACAAAAGAATAAACTAAATGGCACGAGAAGGTATAAATAAACAGTTAGACCTTGACAAGTTACTCTTATTATAATTACATCATATTACAGCAAACTCACACCACAAGGTGAGTAACTATGAGCAAAAGGAAATCAAAATATGAATTTGACGGCAAAGGAGAACTCTGAACAGAAAAGAGTTATTACATGAGCAGAGCATGTCCTTTCTGCAATGTATACATGAGCACTGAGCACATCTTTTTTTTAGCTCTACAGGATTTTCTTCAGGCTTCTCATATTTCTGAAACTACCGCTGCAAGGGAGGCTGCTTCGACGAACCGTTCGGAGGAGATTTCCCCAGGACATTCAAGGCCTTCATCCGTTGCAGCTCCTTACCTGCGGTATATAGTGTCAGTATCAAACTGCAGGAAGCGATGACCTTTGTCTCGGTCTCGTTTACGTGTTATATAGCCAAGGGCATGAGCTGTTTACAGCGAGATTACAGGGGCGAGATCATCTACGTGATCCGCAAGTCAGGAGGAGATAGAGATAGATACGATATGCTTTATATCAACAGCATTGATACTAACATATCCTATTCCTAACATCCCCCTTAATCAAAACTTGTACAAGTTTAGATTATGCTTAAAAACCTCTAACTCTCGAGCTGGCAGCGGTTTTGTGAATCCATCGGCGACCTGATCCTTTGAGGAGATGAACCTGATGTCAAGCAACTTTTTAGCGACTCGTTCTCGAACAAAATGGAAGTCAATTTCAATATGCTTGGTCCTGGCATGAAAAATTGGATTGGCAGAGAGGTAAGTGGCACCCATATTGTCACACCACAAACACGGGGGCTCTGTAAGTTGTATGCCAAGCTCCTTAAGGATTGTTTCAACCCAAATTACCTCAGCTGTTGCATTTGCCAAAGATTTGTACTCAGCCTCTGTGCTAGAACGTGATACAGTGGGTTGTTTGCGTGCACTCCAAGATACAAGGTTCGGTCCAAGAAATATGGCAAAACCACCAGTGGATCTCCGGTCATCTATGCAACCAGCCCATCAGCATCAGAAAAGGCACTTATCAGTGTAGAGCTGGATCTCCTGAAGGTAAGACCGGTGGTGATAGTATCCTGAATATACCGAAGAATGCGCTTGACAGCCGTCCAATGAACTGAGGTGGTGATGCATGTAAAATGCATACATGAACTTTGCACTTTAATTGCTTATATTCCAATCATATTTGCATCATATAAGGGTTATATCAATGTTTTATAATGATTTTGGGAATATTCATTTATTTCCTATTTTTATGGAATTAACCCTGCACAGGCAGAAAACCCCGTTTTCTTATTTTAATGTTTCAGGGACCCAAACGTCAACGAAATCACCTGGAAATTTACGGGCGTCAATATTTGGAAGGAAGAAGACCTGTGGGCGAAGGAAGCGAGCAAACGGAGGCCGAGGGCCAAACGAGGGGGCCCACGCGGCCAGGTACTGTAGCCGCGTGGGACCCACCCATTTGGGCCTCGTGGCTCCGTTGCCTTCGATCTCTTCTCCACCGACATCGTCTTGACCTAAAAACGCCTATAAAAAAGGTCCCCCGACGTTCTCTGGAAGGAGCGCCGCACAAACACAGAAACACCGAAACGGAGATCAGGAGCTGCAGATTGGAGGGGGAAAACTCCGGCGGGGCGCTGCCGGCGTGGTCTCCATCTTCTCCATCGACTTCTCCACCGTCTCCATGATGAAGAGGGAGTAGTCCACCTCTGGACTATGGGTTTGTGGAAGTAACTTATGTATCTCTCCTCTCTTGAGCTTCACTAATTAGCACCGTATGAGCTGCTGAACATGATTACGGTCACCGTTGTAATACCTTTGTGGTGGATCTTTATGAGTTAATATATGTTTGAGATTGCAATGTTTGTTTCAGTTATGAGTATAGATGCATATTATGTACCCCGTTCTTGTCTACTTGTTTTGATCAAGCATGTTTATGAGAGCGTGTGTGGGGGAACGTGTGCATTAGTTGGAGTAACGGGGGGTGGCTAGTGCAGTGAACGTGAGAGAAAGTTCTGCGATCCACTTTGGTATCTTTACCTTACTTTGTTACCTCACTAGGGATAAACTAAAATACCATGCTACCGGGGATGTGGGCGTGACCATTGCCACTACTCCATGACTAGATCTAGCATGTTCTTATTTTCACTTCATGTCATGATACTTAATGCTATACTCTGAGTTATCTTAATTACTGAGGTGTTATGATTTAGTTCGCATCTTGGTGGAGTATAAGAGAGGTTAATAACCAAAAGATCTCTATGTTAGGACGTGATGCCCATATATCTAAGTAACTTGTTATCAAACCCTGTGTTGCAATCTCATATGTTAACTGTGTGTTCCATTGTCTACCACTTTATAAAGAGAGAGTGCATTTGTGAAACCATGAACCCCAGTCCATTTTTAATCATAAGAAACACCTTTCCAACACCATATACCACTTTTCTATTTTCAGCCATCATTAAATCCGAAAATACAAAAATACTTTTCATCTTGCATACATCATTCAAAAACCCAAAAATATCATTTATCATTGCATCCACCATCATTGCATATTTATTTCTTGTTTGCATTGCATAACTATCCTGATATCATTCTTACACCTTGTGCTTGACAACCACAGGTGAGGTTGAGGACCAAAACATCTAACCTTGTTTTGTAGGTAACCAAAAGAAGGATAAGAAGATAAATCTACCACTTCAGATTCCCCGAGAGTTCGATATTAAACCCTCGAGTCACCCCTCGTGGGGAAAACTGTCTTCCACTTACTATACACTCTGCACTTGGAGTCTCAACCTAATCCCGTTTATTTTGCAGGTATCAAGCCTTGCTCTTCGGGATCATCAAGACGTTTTCTGGCGCCGTTGCCGGGGAATCGTAGCTGAGAGATTTATCCAAGGGTGTGCATCATCGCATTCATCTCACAACAAAGTCAACGTCACCAACTTGTGCTAACACCTAAGCTTGGGGAGGTTGCACCTACGTGAGCACCATCTTATCCATCTTTACTTACAAAGCAATTTATTTGTTTTGTTAGTGTCATTGCATATCATATCATATTTATTTCAGTTTTGCATAAAAAATTAAAAATACCAAAAAAAACTTGCTATCATGGTGCTTGGAAACAAACAAGGAGGGAGTTCTCTAGGGAATTCTGTTTCTAGTTTTAAACAATATCATGGAGAAACATTAAAAGATGCTTGGGTAAGAATTAATAGGATGCATTATGAAGATCCTACACCTTGTGAAGATGAAAAGCTAAATCTTTATTTCTATTATGGAATAGATCCTTGGTATCAAAATGCTTTAGATGGGGCTACAGGTGGAAGTTTTGTCTTGTCAACACCACCTTGTGCAGCCATGACACTTAGAAGGATTTTTGGTAGCTTTGTGGGTAGCAAGAAAAAGTTGGAAGACACCACAATAGCACTTGCTTCATCAAAGGATAAATTTGAAACTAAGTTAGAAAAGCTACCTAGTAAGGAAGATTTTGAACAACTAGTTTCTTATTCTGAAAACATTATTCCAAAGATAAACAATGAATTGGTTAATGTCATGCATAAGTTGAGAATTTGTGAGAAAGAATTTCTGGAAAAAGATGTTTACCTGAACAATATTGAGGAAAAATTGGTTCGAGTTAGTGATTCATTGAGAAAAGATTCATCTCTTAAACATGTGAAAGAAGTTCCTGTAGCAACAAGTTTGGGTTAAAAAGGAAAAGAAAGTTGAGGAAGTTAAAATGCTTAATGAAGTCAAGGATCCTTTGCTTGACTTAGAAAATTGTAGCTTGCATGAATTAATATCTATCTTACAAAAATTTGCAAGTGATCCTTCCATCAACACTAACCAAGCAGGTTTTGGTTCTTATATTGCTAATCATGTCTTGAAAGAAAAGATTGCTAGGTACAACCAAGAGGCTATGATACCACCTAAGCTTGGGGATATGTGGATACCTAAGGTACTAGTAACTATTGGAAAAGAGACACACCATGCCATACTTGATCTAGGATCTAGTGTCTCTGTTTTATCTAAAGAACTATATGAAGTGCTTGAATTGAAAAATCTTGAAAAATGCTCTATTGAACTAGCACTTGCTGATGACTCTATTAAACATGCTTTGGGAAAAGTAAGTGATGTTATGGTAGAGTTACATATGACTTTTGTGCCTGTGGATTTTCTAATCATGGACATGGGGAATAAAACCTCTAGTCCTATTATTCTTGGAAGACCTTTTCTTCGTACCACAGGTGCTATCATTGATTCAAAGGAAGGGAATGTAAAGTTTCAGTTTCCACACAAGAAGTGCATGGAACACTTTCCAAGGAAGAGGGAACCACCAAAGTTCAAGCTCCCTCATGAGCTTCGTCCACAATAAAACAACAAGTAAGAAGCCTAGCTATATGGCTATAAAGAAAGCGCTTTGCGGGAGGCAACCCGGTTATTTTTTGTGTGATTTTTCTTTGTGTCCTCTTGCTGTAACAAGAGATTTGTTCTAGTTAGGTTCTGGAGTTTTTAATAAAGTGCCAAGTTTTACCCTTTTTGGTTTGAAAAAGTTGCTTATAGCGTTCGGAGATTTTATTCCTGCACAAGTCAGTGCACGGTATGATTTTTAATTCTTATTCTGTAACTCCGAATGAGCTCATATTTGAACTGTAGTTGCAACTTTTCATCCTCTGTATGCATGAATTTTTCGGAATTTTTCGAGAAAGTTTGGTAGGGTAGAAAAATACGTTTTGCTGCTGCTGTTTTTCTGGACAGATTCTGTCCCATTTTGTTTGATGCATGCTTTGAGCTTTTAAGTTGAATCTTTTTGATCCAATTGAGTTTATGAGTAGGCATACAACATTATACACTTTCTGGACATTCATATGAATTTTTGTTCAAGGATTATATGCAGCAAGGAACCTATTTGTTTATCACTATTAATGCACCCCACAGAAAAGAGATGGGAGAAACGGTGTTTTGAAGTTTTTTCACAGGGATTGGAGGAGATGCACCAAGAGCTATCCAAGGATGGTGAAGACCATAAGCTTGGGGATGTGAAGACAACCCCGCTGGACCTACACACTCTCGGTTTGCACACGTCCAACTTCTGTTTTTCGATCGAAACACTTTATCGCATAAACTTGGAGCGTCGTTTTTGTTTTTGTTTGAGTCTTGAGAGACCACCACACTATCAATTATATATGAGAGAGCTACTGGAAATATGGGTTGAAATATGTTGGATGCTTTTATAAGATTGGGAAAAGGGATGTTTGACTTGATTTTTAATGATACATATAGTTGCATGATTCATGAGCTTGTTTATGAGTAATAGTTTGCAAATTCTTTTTGTAGAGCTATCACTTATTCATGTTTTGGTGCTGATTGTTATTTACTTGGTTTAACATGGATTAGTTAGTTCTATGGACACTCATGCATGCATCTAGATGGTCAACTTTCTCCCTTTTGCTAGCCCAAAAACTCCAACAAGCAAAAACTTGTTTCCAACACCTTCAACCAAAGTTATTCCAGTGAGTCCACCATATCTACCTATTGGCTTTATGCTATTCCGAGTATGTTTAACATGTTGTTTGTGTTATCTTACCTCTGAATGAAAATGTTTATGTTATTGATTGCAATGGAAAAAATTGGTTATATAGCTCTCACGAACTTGATGCACAATGTTCTTTTATTTGCATAATAAAACTTGACCCATTGTGATTAAGATTATGATGTTTGTGGCTTGATGAATGTTTTGGGTTGGAAGTTAGCCCATATGTGCTGTCACATGGCAAGCTTTCAACACGCTCTTCATCTCATTTAGTTGATATCATGTGCTTTTGTCTATGGATGCTTATCATGTTGAAATAAATGTGGAAATAGAGTGAGTTTAAATGAGTTTGTGTAAATGGTTAGAGAGACGCCTGGGCCGCTAATCTAAGCCATGCATCATTCATGGTGGAAATTTACTTACATACTATGGTGAACCTTCTGTGATACACCTTGCAATAAAAAACTATTCCAAATGGTAAATAAAAAGGGTGTTGAGATTGTTCATTTTGTTTGTTTGTCTTGTCATTTTGATATGGGCTTGTTCCATATCTTGGGACAAGAGGTACCCCAGTTGACGCTCTTGATGATACTATTATGCTTACAATGATATTTAATTGAACTTGCTTTGTTTCCCAAGTTGAGTAACACATGGTGTAAGTACTTGTATTCAAGGGGCATGAGACATTCAACCCATTCTTTATCAAGCACACTACTCATATTTGCTTTCACTTTAACCTTAATCATTCAAGATGCTATGATAGGGGCAATGAGAGCTTGACACCAATGAATACCTTATTGCAATCATTAACTTAAGTAGAAGAGTTTGGAAGTTGGATGAAACTTATGCATGCTTTACCTCTACTCACATATACATCTTTCCAAAGTGTACACCTATCATATTCAGATTTTCATCTACACTCTATGACCATTGTAGGATGTTCTACTTATCATTATGCATACATGTGTTCCATATTACTTGCTACCATGTTACACTTTGTGAACTATCAATGAACATCCTTGTCTTGAATACTTGATATCACTTCATAAACTATTTGCATATTGCTACTCCTTTGAAGAATGAATCATTTGACTATATGTAGCAATAGTAATCATCTTTGATATCATTGTTAAGTATTAAATTGCAAAGTCCATGTTAGTTTTATCATCTTCATACTCGAGGACGAGCATGGATTAAGCTTGGGGATGTTGATGCATGTAAAATGCATACATGAACTTTGCACTTTAATTGCTTATATTCCAATCATATTTGCATCATATAAGGGTTATATCAATGTTTTATAATGATTTTGGGAATATTCATTTATTTCCTATTTTTATGGAATTAACCCTGCACAGGCAGAAAACCCCGTTTTCTTATTTTAATGTTTCAGGGACCCAAACGTCAACGAAATCACCTGGAAATTTACGGGCGTCAATATTTGGAAGGAAGAAGACCTGTGGGCGAAGGAAGCGAGCAAACGGAGGCCGAGGGCCAAACGGGGGGCCCACGCGGCCAGGTACTGTAGCCGCGTGGGACCCACCCTTTGGGCCTCGTGGCTCCGTTGCCGTCGATCTCTTCTCCACCGACATCGTCTTGACCTAAAAACGCCTATAAAAAAGGTCCCCCGACGTTCTCTGGAAGGAGCGCCGCACAAACACAGAAACACCGAAACGGAGATCAGGAGCTGCAGATTGGAGGGGGAAAACTCCGGCGGGGCGCTGCCGGCGTGGTCTCCATCTTCTCCATCGACTTCTCCACCGTCTCCATGATGAAGAGGGAGTAGTCCACCTCTGGACTATGGGTTTGTGGAAGTAACTTATGTATCTCTCCTCTCTTGAGCTTCACTAATTAGCACCGTATGAGCTGCTGAACATGATTACGGTCACCGTTGTAATACCTTTGTGGTGGATCTTTATGAGTTAATATATGTTTGAGATTGCAATGTTTGTTTCAGTTATGAGTATAGATGCATATTATGTACCCCGTTCTTGTCTACTTGTTTTGATCAAGCATGTTTATGAGAGCGTGTGTGGGGGAACGTGTGCATTAGTTGGAGTAACGGGGGGTGGCTAGTGCAGTGAACGTGAGAGAAAGTTCTGCGATCCACTTTGGTATCTTTACCTTACTTTGTTACCTCACTAGGGATAAACTAAAATACCATGCTACCGGGGATGTGGGCGTGACCATTGCCACTACTCCATGACTAGATCTAGCATGTTCTTATTTTCACTTCATGTCATGATACTTAATGCTATACTCTGAGTTATCTTAATTACTGAGGTGTTATGATTTAGTTCGCATCTTGGTGGAGTATAAGAGAGGTTAATAACCAAAAGATCTCTATGTTAGGACGTGATGCCCATATATCTAAGTAACTTGTTATCAAACCCTGTGTTGCAATCTCATATGTTAACTGTGTGTGTTCCATTGTCTACCACTTTATAAAGAGAGAGTGCATTTGTGAAACCATGAACCCCAGTCCATTTTTAATCATAAGAAACACCTTTCCAACACCATATACCACTTTTCTATTTTCAGCCATCATTAAATCCGAAAATACAAAAATACTTTTCATCTTGCATACATCATTCAAAAACCCAAAAATATCATTTATCATTGCATCCACCATCATTGCATATTTATTTCTTGTTTGCATTGCATAACTATCCTGATATCATTCTTACACCTTGTGCTTGACAACCACAGGTGAGGTTGAGGACCAAAACATCTAACCTTGTTTTGTAGGTAACCAAAAGAAGGATAAGAAGATAAATCTACCACTTCAGATTCCCCGAGAGTTCGATATTAAACCCTCGAGTCACCCCTCGTGGGGAAAACTGTCTTCCACTTACTATACACTCTGCACTTGGAGTCTCAACCTAATCCCGTTTACTTTTGCAGGTATCAAGGCCTTGCTCTTCGGGACCATCAGGTGGGTGCATGCAAAAACTGGCACACTTTATTAACAGAAAATGAGATATCAGGCCTTGTTAATGTGAGGTACTGCAAAGCTCCTACAATGCTCCTGTAGTTTGTGCTGTCGTCCGGTCCTAAGGCAACTCCTTCATGCAAGGATAATTTTTCCAAGTGTGATAACGGTGTGGGATAGGGTTTGCAATTTTTCATACCAACGTTTTCTAGCAACTCGGCTGCATATTTGGCTTGAGTAAGTACAAGTCCATCTTTCATTTTTCTGACTTCTATTCCCAAGAAAAAATGAAGGTCACCTAGATCTTTGATGGCAAAGTGTTTGTTCAAATCATGCACAAGAGTGGTGATAGCATGATGGGAGGAACGGTGACTATGATATCATCAACATAGATCAGTACATACACAAGGATACCTGACTTGTTGTAGATGAAGAGAGAGGTGTCTCCTTGCGAGGGATGAAATCCAAGGTCCTGAAGTTTGGTGCTCAACCGAGAGTACCAAGCTCTTGGGGCTTGCTTGAGCCCATATAATGCCTTGTCAAGCTTGCAAACATGATGAGGTGCATGGACATTTTCATATCCAGGAGGTTGCTTCATGTACACTTCCTCTTCCAGAACACCATGTAAGAACGCGTTCTTGACATCGAGTTGACGTAGACCCCAGCCCCTGGAGACTGAGATAGACAAAGAAGATGAATAGTTGCAGCTTTGACGACAGGACTAAAAGTGTCCTCATAGTCTATACCAAACCGTTGCTTGAAGCCTTTTGCTACCAAACGAGCTTTATACCTTTCTATGGTTCCATCGGGATTTTTCTTGATACGATAGACCCACTTACAATCTATGAGATTTTTGTTACTTGGTTGAGATGGAACCAAATGCCATGTCTTGTTCTTCATGAGAGCCTCATATTCCTCATCCATGATGAGGTGCAGGTCTTTTGGTTCTCCTGTGGTACACGCGGAAAAATTATATCGAATGGTGCCATCAGTAATAATTTTCGGTTTCACAATACCCTTTTGAAGTCTGGTTCGTGGACTCTTTGGCGCAGGAGAGGGTGCAGCACGCTGTGGCGCAGAGGATCTTGGAGCAGGGCGGCTGGGGCCAGTAGCCGCGCGACGCGTGGAGGGGGTGGACCTCAGCTCTGGCCCGCGCGGGGACGGGTGTGGCTGGACGCGTGCGTGGAGGCCTGGGATTGCCCAGGTGACGCGTCGGGTGCTGTGGCCGAGGGTGAATCCTCTCCGGGATCGCCGCTGTCAGCGGGACCAGCTCCAGATCCCGTGTCCGACAGGGAATCTGTCTGGGGATCGGTGTCGACCGGCCCGTCGTGTTGTGACATGGAATCATCTTCGGATTCTTCTCCGTTTTCACTCGAATTTGCATCGTTTTGCTCCAGATTTTCAGCAGCGGCCTGCACAGGATTAGTGACAAGCATAGGAGCAGCAATATTAGGCATAAGATCATCAGTATTAGTACCCTCGTGATTTGGAAGGAGATGTTGCGGAAGGAGAAGTATTTCCTTTCGGAGGAGGGCACCGGCATTTGGATGAAGGGAGGCAAAAGGGAACACGTTTTCATCGAACACCACGTCTCGAGAGATATAGACTCGACCTGTAGAGACATCTAGGCACTTGACACCTCTGTGGCGTGGGCTATAGCCAAGAAACACACACCTTTTTGAGCGGAACGCAAGTTTGCGGGAGTTGTATGGGCGCAAGTTAGGCCAGCAAGCACAACCAAAAACACGGAGGGACTTGTAGTCAGGTGTAACACCGAGAAGACGTTCAGCTAGTGTGGTGTTGTTGATGACCTTGATAGGAACAATGTTTATAAGATACGTGGCTGTGAGAAAAGCTTCGTCCCAAAATTTTAGTGGCATGGATGCATTAGCAAGAAGAGCAAGGCCAACTTCAACTATGTGTCTATGCTTGCGTTCGGCTGAGCCATTTTGTTGGTGTGCATGGGGGCAAGAAACATGGTGTGTGATGCCAAGTTTTTGAAAGAAAGGATTTAGCTTTTCATATTCACCTCCCCAATCTGTTTGCATTGTGACAATCTTTGTACCAAATTTTCGTTCAACAAGATGCATGAAGTTTTCAAAAACAGCAAAAACATCAGATTTCTTTTTGAGTAAATAGATCCAAGTAAATTTACTGAAGTCATCAATAAAGCTCACATAATAATCATGGCGACCAACAGAGGTGGGGGCAGGACCCCAAACATCTGAAAATATTTGTTGCAAGGGAACAGTGGAAATACTAGTGGAAACAGGATATGGGAGTTGATGACTCTTAGCTCTTTGACATGAATCACAAACCGACTCAAAACTAGAACTTAGGGAACATGGAAGTTTAAACTTATTGATAACTTGTTGAACTACTCGACTTGATGGATGACCAAGCCGACAATGCCATCTCTCATGTGAGGTCTTGGTGGCGACGCAAACTTGCTTGGGAGTGGATGATGACGATGATGAAACGATAGGGTAGTGGCCACCTTCACACCGTCCCTTAAGATGAGTTTTCTTCGTTGTCCGATCCTTAATCAAAAAGTGCCATGGATGAAATTCAAGGAATACATCATTGTCAAGAGCAAGTTTATGGACAGAAAGTAAATTTTTGGTGGTACTAGGAACATGAAGAATATTTTGGAGATGAATATCACGATTCAGGGTTTTAATACATGAATGACCAATATGGCTAATTTGCATACCTGCACCGTTTGCGGTGTGCACCTTGTCACGTCCGCGATACCGATCACGGATCATCATCTTCTCGAGGTTGCCGGTGATGTGATCTGTTGCCCCGGAGTCGGGGTACCAGTTCGTGTCAACGCCATAGGCGGCATTGGCACCCTTCTCGTAGGTGTCGTCGTCGTGGTCGTCGTCGCCGTAGCGCCACCAGCATTCACTGGCTGGATGGCCGTGTTTCTTGCAGATCTGGCAGATCACGTCGACGAACTTGGATGGGACGCGATCGCCACGACCACGTCCTCTGTTTCCTGATGGAGCGCGACGCTCGCCGCGGTCACCGCGGTCACCGCGGCCTCCGTAGTTCCTGTCCTCACGGGCGTTGCCACGACCGAAAAGTTCTTCTTCTTCTTGTTGTAGTTGTTGTAGCCGCTGTTGTAGCCGTCACGACGGCCACGGCTCGCTGCATTGGCCGAGGTTTCAAACCCCGTTTGGCCACCACCGGAGAGCATGTTCTGCCTCATGTCATGCGCGGCGAGCAAACCATGAAGTTCACTCACCGAGCAGTTTGGCATCACGTTCACCGCAGACACCAGGTCGTTGTAGTCCTCCTCTAGCCCGTTCAAGATGAACGTGACCAGTTCTTCATCGTCGATGGTGCGGCCAGCAGCGATGAGCTCGGTGCTGAAGCCACGCATCTTGGCGATGTAGGCGTCGGCGGACAGGTTCCCCTTCTTGGTGCTGGCGAGTGCTCCACGCAGAGGTGTGACACTCGCTTTGGATCTGGAGGAAAACATCGAATTAATCAATGCCCATACCTCTGCAGCGTGATTCATACCGAAGGTCTGAATCAAGATGTCCTTCGATAGCGAGTTGACGAGATACGTCAGAGCTCGCTGGTCCTTCTCCATCCAGCTCTCATACGCCGGGTTGGAGACCACCACCGCCTTGCCCTCCTTGTCGACCTGCTTGATGGTCTCCGGCGGCGCCTTCTCTTTTCCCACCAGCAGATCAAGCATCCGCGCACCCCGCAGGGCTGGCAGAGCTTGAGCCTTCCAGAACAGGTGGTTGGATCTTGTTAGCTTCTCCGTTGGGGGAGCGCCAAGGCCTTGTGTTGCGGTGGAGGAGGAGGCAGCCATTGAAGGGGTTACGGTGGGTGTTGTTGTTTTTCGATGTCAGGGAAGAGATCGCTCTGATACCATATCAAAACTGCAGGAAGCGATGACCTTTGTCTCGGTCTCATTTACGTGTTATATAGCCAAGGGCATGAGCTGTTTACAGCGAGATTACAGGGGGCGAGATCATCTACGTGATCCGCAAGTCAGGAGGAGATAGAGATAGATACGATATGCTTTATATCAACAGCATATCGGTTACATTGATACTAACAGATCCTATTCCTAACAGTCAGTGCCTGCCGCGGGATATAGTTTTGGTAACATGATTGCTAAATGCATGCCAAAAGTGAGCCACATTAAAAATAATGTGATTTAGATGGCTGATGTACATATATAGATTCAAGCGTTGGATATCGTATAGAACTTCGGCATCGAGATTGCAGGAAACTAAACTGCAGATATGTGTATCAAAGTATAGGCATGTATTTCAGGTGGAGTGCGTGATCACCAGCTGTCCAGCTCGATGTTCCAATGATAGCTACTTAGTTGGAATGCAAGGGCATAGGTACATATTACATCGTAGCTTCGCAACTTGTAGAAACCCCTATAGTGTTGACTGCTGGCATAATAATACTGTAACTTAAGAGTTCTGGTTTTATTTCCTGCTTAGCATAGGCCATAAGTAGGTTTTTCAGAGGAGGTTAAGCAATGCAGTATGCAAATTGCATTGCAATGGGCAAAGCATGCATGAGATATGGTGCATCAGATGCTACACACAGCAACAAGGTTACCCGCATATCAAGGTAAAGAAAAATTGCAGCATAATCTGCAACACGATTACACAGTCCAGTAAAATCAAAATATGGCAAGTGGTGTATCACCTTCCTCCACTAGGAGGTGTATTGCCCGTTTCTCCAGCTCGATTGCATGCGTGCTTCGACCAGGTGCTGAGAGTGACCTGAGCACTGTAATTAGGAGGAGAAAGTCAATACTCTGAGGGGGGAAATACAACATACAAATTACGATGGTGTCAACCAAATGTCTTACTCTGCATATAACCCTCCTGGGAAGACCGATCACAGTTCTGCAAATATGTCTGTAACCGATTATATCTCTCGCTCCAGTATGGGTTTTGGCTGCTTGACCTATGGATATCGCCTTGAACGGTGGTACCAGTAGTAGCGGCTGGCTCACTAGCAGAAGCAACTGAGGTTCATTTCTCTCAGGTACAGAATCTGCATTTGCTTTTTCAGGAGATTCAGATGGCACTAACCCTACAATTTCGGGAGATGCAATTTCAGATGATACTATACCTCCAGATTCAGCAATAGGAGAAGCCACTTCTGGCTTATTGACCTGATCATGCACCATTTGCTGTTCCTCTGCCTCTTTTCTTCCAGATTCAGCAATTGGAGGTGCCACTTCTGGCTTATTGACCTGGCCATGTTGCACCGTTTGCCGTTCCTCCTCTTCTATTCCAGATTCAGCAATAGGAGGTGCCACTTCGGGCTTATTGACCTGATCATGTTGCACCGTTTGCTGTTCCTCCTTTTCTTTCATTCCAGATTCAGCAATTACAGGTGGCAGTTCTGGCTTATTGACCTGGTCATGTTGCACAGTTTGCCGATCCTCCTTCTCTTTTATTCCAGATTCAACAATTACAGGTGGTACTTCTGGCTTACTGACCTGGTCATGTTGCGCAGTTTGCTGTTCCTCTAGCTCTTCCATTCCAGAGTTAGCAATAGGAACTGGCTCTTCTGGCTTATTGACCTGGTCATGTTGCACCATTTGCTGTTCAACCTGCACTGCTATTCCAGATTCAGCAATATGAGGTGGCACTTCTGGCTTATTGACTTCATCATGTTGCACCATTTGAGGTTCAACCTGCTCTTTTATTCCAGATTCAGCAAGAGGAGGTTGCACTTCTGGCTCATCGACCTCAGCATGTTGCACCATTTGAGGTTCAAGCTGCTCTTTTATTCCAGATTCAGCAAGAGGAGGTTGCACTTCTGGCTCATTGACCGCAGCATGTTGCACCGTCTGCGGTTCCTCCTGCTCTTTTGTTTTCTCGCTTCCAGTATCCGTCAACTCTTGAGAGAGTTCACTTTACTATGTTCAGTTTCCACATTTTGCTGTTCCTTCTGCTCTTTCGGTTTCTCTCTTCCATTACCCTTCAACTCTTGAGGAGAGTTCGTTTGGCTATTGTCAGTTTCCACATTTTGTTGTTCCTTCTGCTCTTTTGTTTTCTCTCCTCCATTACCCTTCAACTCTTGAGAAGAGTTCACTTTACTATGTTCACTTTCCACATTTTGTTGTTGCTCCTGCTCTTTTGTTTTGTCTCTTCCACTACCCTTCAACTCCTGGGAAGAGTTCACTTTGTTATGGTCTGTTTCTACTTTCCGTCGTACATAAACATTGTGATAAACGGGGATTGAAGGAGTATCAGGATGCAGCCGTTTTGTGCCCACTGCCTTTAAAGAATCTTCAGCAGGACCTTTAGCCTTTGGGGGCAAAGAAGTGCCTTGAGACATATTTACGACATTTGTACCTTTGTTTGCACCGAGAATGCTAATTGCTTGTCACTAGGAGGTGTATTGCCCGTTTCTCCAGCTCGATTGCATGCGTGCTTCGACCAGGTGCTGAGAGTGACCTGAGCACTGTAATTAGGAGGAGAAAGTCAATACTCTGAGGGGGGAAATACAACATACAAATTACGATGGTGTCAACCAAATGTCTTACTCTGCATATAACCCTCCTGGGATGACCGATCACAGTTCTGCAAATATGTCTGTAACCGATTATATCTCTCGCTCCAGTATGGGTTTTGGCTGCTTGACCTAAGGATATTGCCTTGAACGGTGGTACCAGTAGTAGCGGCTGGCTCACTAGCAGAAGCAACTGGAGGTTCATTTCTCTCAGGTATAGATTCTGCATTTGCTTTTTCAGGAGATTCAGATGGCACTAACCCTAAAATTTCGGAGAAGCCATTTCAGATGACACTATACCTCCAGATTCAGCAGTAGGAGGTGCCGCTTCTGGCTTATTGACCTGATCTTGCACCACTTGGTGTTCCTCCTCTTCCTCTGTTCCAGATTCAGCAACAGGGGATGCCACTTCTGGCTTATTGACCTGAGCCTGTTGTGTCTTTTGATGTTCCTCCTCTTTTGTTCCAGATTCAGCAACAGGAGGTGCCTCTTCGGGCTTATTGACCTGATCATGTTGCACCGTTTGCCGCTCCTCCTTCTCTTTTATTCCAGATTCAGCAATTACAGGTGGCACTTCTGGTTTATCGACCTGGTCATGCTGCACCGTTTGCCGGTCCTCCTCTATTATTACGGATTCAACAATTACAGGTGGCATGTCTTCCTTATTGACCAGGTCATGTTGCACCGTTTGTCGTTCCTCCTCTATTATTCCAGATTCAGCAATTACAGTGGCACTTCTGCCTTATTGACCTGGTCATGTTGCACCGTTTGCTGTTCCTCCAGCTCTTCTATAACAACAGAAAGTGGCACTTCTGCCTTATTGAAGTAATGTTGTTTATTTATTAAAACTGCCAAAGGTTGAGAGTCTACTGAATTTTAATTTTACTTTTCAGCATTTATGGCTGAACTATAGTGTCCCTTTCCATATATATCCATTAATATCCGTTTCTCGTTTTGGGAATATGTCCGCAAGATCGTCAACTGAGACGTTACTTAGTTCTGTAGTGGAGAAGTTCTCAGATAAAATTAAGGAGGAAATACTCATTATATAGTCAGAGCCCTTCGTTATTGTTACTCACATGAATTGCTTCTAACAATTGTGTGCTCAGTCTGGCCGTAAATACATGTTATTTCAGGCGGTTCCCAACACACATTTTTGTCCATTGCTTTTAGTATCCATATCAAAAAAATATTAATGATAGATAGTATTTAAACATTTTTTTAGGAAAATAAAGGTATATGCAATTTTCATTTAGCAACGTGGATTTTTTAAAATAATTTTAAAACTCAATGTTATAGAAGTTTTGTTTCTATACAATATTTTCGATTTAGCAATGAAGTCAAGAACTATAAGAAGTGCATGCAAGTTGATGACACAATAAGAATAAGTGCATGCAAATTGAGATTAATATTTCACGAATCCCTGCATCTCTCTGTATGTGTTCATTTTTAGTATTTGACTGTGCAGCTCTTGACTGATTCATACAACATTGTTCGTATTTCCTTCATTAGATTGTCATTCTTTTGCGTCTATTTGATATAAGTAATCAAGCAAGCTATATGCATATAGATATTCAGTATAAGTATACTTACGTCAATTCAACCAATCATGATGTAAAACATTGTTTTTGTAATCTTAAAAAAGAACATTTTATTTTACAATCTAAAAAACGAACAACTTTTTAGATGGTGTGTGGCCAACATGGTCCGTCTGAAGTTGGAGTTGTATTGTATAACGTCATGTGCAGCTTGATGTGCATCGATCTATCCATGTCCCCAGTTTTAGACCTTCCAATGTCATCATCAGCAAAAACAAAAATATGGCTCAGATCTTTTTCTTATGACCTGGACGTTTATTATACACTAGGAAAAATTGCGCGGCGACACCGCCGCGCCGTGTGGTGAAAATCAAATCTAGAAATGTTCTTATTTTGAAAGTTTGGGCATTTGTAAGTCACTGGAATGCAAAGAGAGCGTACGTTCGAAATATTGTTCAGATTTCGTGAAATATTTTGTGGTAAAATTCAAAATTTGGAAATTTGGATAATTGTTGAACTTGTGGTAGACGTGTAATTTAGCTCAATAATTTGAGGAAATACACTATATGAGAATCTGTGAATTTTATCGTAGATTCAAACTATATTTTGGGGATATGAGTTTGTATTCTTTGTAATTCCTTTTGAGAGTTTTAAAACATTTTTTTAATATAAATAGCATTTTTGTTGTCGTAAATAGCAAGTATTTTCGAGTATATTGTTATTGAACTTGTGTTAGATGTCTAATTTAGTACGATAATTTGAGGAAATACGTTTAATTTAGTCCAATAATTTGAGGAAATACATTATATGAGAATCTGTGGTAGATCTTTTTTTTCTGATATATTGGTTTTCGATCGGATATGTTATTCATATTTTCAGGCGGATAGATTCCAAAATATATATTTTTAATACTTTTTATTTTATGTAAATTGTAATTTGTGAGTTTTCGAGTATGTTGTTATTGAACTTATGTTAGATTTCCAATTTAGCTCAATAATTTGAGAGAATACATTTATGGGAGTTTATGAAATTTTAATTTAAATGTGAACCACAGAGCCCGTCGGAGAAGAAGGCGAGAGGGGACAGAAGTGGCCGACTCGGGGAAATTGAGGTTGATTTTAGTTGTAGGATGAGCGCCGGTGTTTTATTCTGGAGGGACGAATTGTTAAAATTCGTCGAAATTTGTCGTTTGGAGTATCTCCAAAACTTTAGCAGTTTTAAACGCTTAAGCATGTGTAGGTTTGTGTATGTATGTTGCTATATGTAATTAAGCTTCATAATTAGTGGAAGTACAGTATGTATGTATCTTGTAAATTCAACTTCATTAATTGTCGCTTAAATTGTCTAAGCTTGGAGATCGTTCAAATCGGGGAAAAAAACGCTTTAAAAATGGTCGGGTTTTAGAGATTGCTCAATTTTGAAAATGGCCATAATTTAAAAAATGTTTACATTTTATGAACGTCTAGTTTGTAAAAATTGGTTAAAGTGGAATTGTATTAAGGGCTGGATTCTTTTGTCGTTAATCAATATAATCGGATTCGAAAGAATGTTAAAATTTCTGGAGGTCATAAATTTGAAATCTGGATCGGTTAGAAGAAAAAATACCAGGGAGTAAAGTATTCAAATTTCGAAATGTCCGCATTCGAAAGTTCTTTAGATCATAAAATTGTTGAAATTTAAATAATGTATGTGTTCGGAAGCTGTTCAAATTTTTAGAATGGTCAAATTGGAGAGCTATGCATATTTGAATTATTATCACAATGCTCAAATTGTGTGGTCATGTTGACATATGTTCGATATCTGTGAGTAACGTGGCATTAAAAATTCAAATTTGTTAACGTCTACTTTAAAATTTGTTTATGTTTGAATTTTATGGAGTTCGGAAGAAGTCTACATTTAAAATTTGTTTAAGTTTCAGTGTGAATACCATGGAGTAAACAATTCAAATCTGGAAATGGATACATCAAAATTTGTTCAAATTTGGATGTATTGTATTTCAGAAGGAAGTTTGCACTTAAAATGTGTTTAAATTTCAGAATTGGTAAAAACGGGAAGTCACTCATATTTGAATTCGGTTAACATTTATTGAAAGCTCAGATTCTAAAGGCATTCAAAATATTGGAAGATTCAATTTTGAATTCTGATCGTATGACGTGGTATGTTCAGATTTGAATGTGTCGAAATGCAATTTTTTTTTATATATGTGAATTGTATGATTTCTGAAAGTTTGCGAAATAATTACATCTGGAAGGCACCTGGAATTTTGAAGTATCTGAATTTGTATAACGGTTGTTGGTGGTAAAATTGAAATTCGAAAATACCTACATTTTGAAATTGTGCAGGTTTAGAAGCTGCTGAAACTATTTTTGGGAAGGTATAAAAGTTTTTTAAAAGAAAATGGAAAAAAACAAAAGGAAAAAGGAAAACAGGAAAAGAAGAACAAAAAAAAAAAAAGGGCCGAGACAGCCCACAAAGCGGCCCAACTGCCCACCGCTGGCCCAACGTGATGTCATGATGACGTCACGGGGGGCGTAGCCGCCGCGGCGGCGAGGGCGACACCGGCGGCGCGCCACCGCGCTCTGCGACGCGCGCGTGGTCGCTTCCGATGCGCCTGTACGCGGGCGACCCGAAGGTGGCGGCGCCGCCGCCTTTAGGCCGCCGGAGCGGCGGCGGTGACGCGCGGACGGAGCGGCGGCCAGCGCGCACGCCGGCGGCGATCCCGGCGCGGTAGCGGCGTTCCGGCAAGCGGCGCTGGGCGACGATAGAGAGGTGGCGACGGCGCATCGTTTGGTGTGCTTCGATTCGTCCGGGGAGGGCCGTGACGGCGCATCATTTGCAAAATTTTCCGTTCGATCCTTTTCTGCAGGGAAGCGTGTGTTGTGGAGTGTTTAAATAAAAACGCAGGGGGCTTTTTGGAAGATATTGCGCTGCAGTGACGGTTTTTCACGGAACCCCCTATCTTTTCGCAAATTACAAATCGGTCCTCCCACCGGGCACTGTAGAAGTGCGTCTATCTGCGAACGTGGGCCGTTGCCGGCCGATCGGACGGCCGAGAAGAATGCGGGCGACGTGGCCGTTTCGGTGGGGGGTTGAAACGATGAACTTTGATATATTGATTGATTGATATGCAGATGGTGTAGGAGTTTCTTGCAAATCGACGTAATCCACATAGACTCGTTAATTACGCTCAGCTGCTTTGGATTTCATTTGAGCAAGTACGTGCTCCACGTGGACTCCATGGGCCCAGATGCCTCACCCGTAAAAGGTTTTGATGTAGATCTTTTTTTGAAGTTTCCACATATATTAAACCAACAAAGAGTACACGATTATATCGATTATAAAAACAGAACTAAAATAGACTAGCAAATCTATGAGATCCTCAAGCCCTTTCTTCATCCATGACACAATCTTGTACTTTTCTGAAGGCAACCGTAGAACAACGCCAATACCACCAAACCACACACCTGTGAATACCACCGAAGGTTATCCCTTTCTAATTTTGAGCCGCAATGCCAAGACTTTGTGCACGCACGCAGCCATTAAATTAATAAAGCAACATCGGCAAGAGCACCACCACTGATATTTCAGGGACAAATAACCGAACCACGTTGTCGACGCCGTTGGGAGCCGAGAGAACGAATCACCATTGCCGAAGACGTAGTAGCCGGGATAGATATTGCGAGGACAAACCTCCTCGCGGCGACCATGAGAAACACTCCAAGATTGATCTGACGAAGCAAGATCTGAAGAACCATGCCTAGACAGACTTAATCGTCCAACACCACCATTGACGCCAGGAAGGATATCTCGTCGTCGAACGAAGCGTGGGAGATCACTTATTGCAGACGATACCATCTCCATTAACGAAGAAGATAACGATCAAAACCAAGCTCTAACATTAGGGACCTTCGTATAGCGCCGTGCGTAGGTCCGAGGTCCCCACCCCTCCTAGTGCCAAAACGACAACTAGAGGAGGCGAGGACCCGTCAAATCTTTGCCGGCGGCGACGGCTAGGGTTGAAACCCTAGTCCGCCGCCACGATCTCCAGAATCGCCTTGCTCCTTGGCTATACCGGTTCGCACGCAGGACGAGGACACAAAATTCTAAATGCTTGTTGACTTTAGAATTGGAGAAAAGTGTCTTCTCATGAAGAGAGAGTGGAAATCATAATACTAAATTAAGGCTGAGAGTCTTTGGGCAAGTGTTAGAATGAGAAGGGCAAACATGCAAATCATTCCATATCATTACTTTGTCCAGGAATACATGTGGTTATACATGATTCGAATTAAGTATTAAAAGGTCATGTGAGGAATTTGATGATTAAATCACTAGGTGATTAAAATCATTTAAATGTCCAGGAACATGATATAAGCAAAACAATTACAAGCAGAATAATAAGCATTCATTAATGACGGTATTTGTCATAAAGGAGTTCAAGAAAATTCATGAGCCTCCAAGATCCAATCTTGTGAGTAGTTTGGACATGATATTAAATCATTTGCATGAATATTTCATAAATAAAGGACAGATATGAATATCTAATATTCATAGAGCTAGTCTTGATTAAAATTGTTTTATCAAGGACGAATAACTGATAGTGAGAAGTTGCATTACTTTTCATATCAATTGCTTGATGTTGTTATTGAACTAGAGTAGCAATATAATTGCTAAGGTTAATTAGCTTGGATTATGAAAATAATCTAGATAATTATAGTATGAATATTTGAAGTCATCGTGTTAATGAGTAAGAATTTTATTCTTTTCATTATACAAATCGAAAGGACTTAAAAGACACTGGGAGCTGATATTATATTTATTGAATAAGGCTGGGCCGAATTAATAAATATATAAATATCGTGATTTAAAGAGTTTAAATAAAAGGTCGGAAAATGTCTTATTAAAGTTTTGTCTCTAAGATAGAATTTAATAAACATGAGTATGAATGTGCTAAAATGCAATTCTGAAAGGTAATTTCGAATTGTGTCTTGAGTCAAAGAAATTTGATCAAGAATTCATAGCGTGATATTTGCAAGATACCTTGACCTTCGTAGTCTTGGATGAGCGAATAGAGATGAATAAGATCAAATCATATTTAATGTGATTTTTCTTATCTCATTGCTATATATAGTACATAAAGCCAGAAAGTTTCCTAAGTGCTAAACTTTTATAAAGTTTTGCACCGGCGTTAATGAGAAATTCTTAATAAGGATATTCTCATGAGAGCAGTTAATTAAGATTGTAATTGATCATATAAAGGTTTGGTAAAAGAACCTAATGGTGAGATTACAAAAAGGAAAACCAACAAGGTGGATTTTGTAAAGCTTCAAATAGTGTGTATAGAGAAGTTACTCGTATACATATTTGTGGTAGAATTATGAAATCAAATTTATTCTGATAAATGTTTTTCAATTGATAAATACTAAGTGTTTTGATTTTATCAAAAACACGTGTATCTTATGAGTGGATTCTACAACAAAGATAGTTTATCTATCGAGGATAGTTGCGTCATTGATGTGAGACGTCATGATAAGCAAGTTATTGGATGAGTCATTACTCAAGGTGAGGTTTCAATAAAGATGGTATGATAATATCAACCGGATATTATTAATGCTACTACGGAACCGGAAAGCCCATATCCAATTCCTAAAATATCCGACTTACATAGTCAAGTTTGGCATGTGAGGAGATAAACAAGTTTATCAACTTTGGTTGGATCAAAGTGCGGACACAGTTTCAAATCCGCATGCGAAAGCATGAGTGGCACCTTAGTTCCATTTGGTGTCATGTCATCATGCTAACGGCCTTCTTAACAACGTAAAAAAATCGTCGCAGTGTTGGTGACGTCAGTAACGGTGACAGTGACATCAGCAAACGCGGTATACATCTATCTGCCACGTGTCACTGTGCGCGACAAAAAAATGCCGCGGACTAGTTGGGCCTTAAGGTCTACGATGTTTCTCAGGTGCACAGAAACGTGGTAGAATCGTCTATGACTGTCGGTCTATGACGTTTTTTTTCGTCGGAAACGTGGTAGATTGGCAATTAGGACGTTTTTGAGCCATTCACCACGTTTTTAAAACGTCCTAGATAGCCATATTTTCCGTAGTGATCATTATTGTTTCTAGTGCAAGTGGGAGACTGTTGGAGATATGCCCTAGAGACAATAATAATTAAGTTTATTATTTATCTCCATGTTTATTATTAATGTTTATATCTTTATTCTACAACTGTATTGGGTACTTGTATAGCAAATACAACGTATGCAAGAGGAAAACCTCCGATACAGGTGTAGAGATATGAACGGAAAAAGAGTTCCTGGTCTTGTCTCTGAGACTAGCCTATCTTGTTGCTCGATGATCATGTTTTCCTGATCATGGACTTTGTATAAGTCATTCAACTATAGGAGTGGATTATCGGAACGATAATCGCACTGAACCGACCCACCGTATGATCTTGCTATGAGACAAATCGTCAACGATGAAATAGCGATTGATCATCTATTTAGTTATCATTAGCTAGATCCCTATGCTATGAGAATTTATTGTGACCGCTTATTCGACATTCGAGATTTGATTTCCATCAAACGTCTTGCAGTAACATGGGACTATGATAGGTGGCTTTTGGGCTTGAACTAGAATATGTATTGGAACAGAGATCGTTCAAGAATGACACTTACTCCTACAGACGATGGAGAGATACATCCTCTAGGCCATCTCAAGTATTATTGTTGTCACCCAATCGTCTGGCCAGACACAAGCGTGATTTATCACGGGACAACATATATATACGGAATGAGAAAAGAGAATGATATTGGTACGAGAATAATATGTGTTATGATCAAAGGGTTTTATCACACTAGAGCGCATTGTCGCAATCTCAAGATATTATTGGTATCGTGTACGTAAGGGGATTAAGAGTAATGGTTAACGCACAGGTTTTGTTGTTCATTCACATCACAAGGGTGCCAGTACGAATGCCTAACCCACTGCTGGTTATTGTTTGGTAAGCTCCCAAACAATACTTTGTGTTTGCTGAACCTTTCGGGTCACACACTTAAGCTGTAGGTCAATCTTTGATGGAGAGTAAAGATGTAGTTTTAGTGGGAATGAGATTGTGTCGGAGTAGCTCCGATGTCACTGGGACTTGTTCCGGTTAATTATAAGTTAGAGAGAATGCGGACATCTAATGTCCCGGGATGATAGAATGTTTTCTATCATCAGCGGATTTAATCGGAGTGCTTGTAAGAAGGAAATATTGTTCCGATGGTTTTGTCGGCGGGTACTAGGTATCCCGATTCATATAAATATGAGTTATATGATAAGTAATTAATTCCAGGAATTTTCTGTAAAAGGAAATATTCATTTAGGAATTAATTAGACAAACCAATTAATTATATATTTAATTAATTATATTGGAAAATATGAATAAAGGATTTTATTTGGAGCCCAATAAAAGGGGGCTGCCAAGTGGGCTCATGGGGCCCACAAGGCAGCCGCACCCATATGGCATGTGGGGAGGGGCCGAGTCCGAGTTGGGGGAGGGTCGACTCCCCCTCCCCGGCGGCTAGGGCGGGCCCCCCCATGGGGCGGCGGTGGTGGAGCAAGGCGGTTGGGGGGAGGAGTCCTTCTCCTCCACCCAATCCGAGTTGGGGTGGGGGAGGGTCTCCTCCCCTTTTCCTTGTTTGGTATGGCAGGTTTGAAAGGGAGGAGTCCTACTCCTCCTCCCAATCCGAGTTGGGGAAGGGAGGGACTCCTCCCTTCCTTCCTTGACCGGCCGGCCCAAAGGGGAAGGGCTTGGCCCCTACCCCAAGTCCCTCCACCCCTTGGCCTCCTTTATAAGCAACCCCAATCCCCTAGGGTTTGACACAATATTGCAAAGCTCTCTCTCTTGTAGATCTCATGTGTTGAGAATTAGACGTCTCTAATCTTCTCATATAGATCTAATCTAGTTGATTAGATCTACCACCTAAACTACGCTGCAAGGCTGACTCTCTTCACCACGTGCTAGTAGCTAGGCGGTGAACGCACGGGGTGGGTTGGCACGGTGTATGTGTGGATACCGCTAGAGCGTGGTTTACGCAAGTAAGTTCCTAGGACAACGGAACAACTTCATCAAGGTCTACATCAACGACGACGTACGGCAACAATCTCACCTCCCGGCATGGACGTGAGATTCTTCATCAGGCTACACCGACATCTATTTCGACAAACACAAGATCTTCCGCAAAGGTGTTTGTAAGTATCTTGATCATCGCATTATGCGGTGCAGCATATCTTCATAGAATAGATCTTGGCAGTAAGGTTACGGATAAATTTTAAAGTTTTCCTCGCAACCCAATAATGGAATCAGAGCCGATCTATGCGTTGGTATGATTTGATCTAGAGCACCAGTTGGTGTGAGCATTGCATGGTTCTTGCATTAAGTTTATTTTAGTTGCTTCCCAAAAAGTCGTGCATCATATTCCATGGCAGTATTGGCAAGATCTTTACGAACTTCTGGCTATCTACGGACCTTTCGGCTGCTCCTAGTATGCTTGTTGGCGCCAACGATGTGCTTCAGTAGCTTCGGGTCTATACCCTTAGTTGTGGACGTTGTTGTGCATATGGATTGGGCCTGAGGGTTGGACGCCTCACGGGGGTCACGCGCACATGTGATCGTTTGGATTGGGGTTCTGCAACATTTTCGTAATGTTGGGATCTCAATCACCCCGCAATGTTAATCTAGCAACTAGCCTAAACGTGCTTCAGTACGTAGGTAGTGACGGTAATTTCATAGAGCCTACAAAGCCACGTAAAACTTGCAAACAAAGCGTTAGATACGTCTAACTTGGTTTTGCAGGATTGAGTGCATGTGTTTTTGTATAGCTATTTTGTTACGGCGTCTTAACATGATGGTGGGAGCCAAAACAATTGATCGAGTTCGTCATCGACAATCAAGCGAAGAAGAGTTCGTCGTGGAGACCGGGAGGAGGCGCCGGCATTGGGTCGGCGACGTGTACTTGGCGAGTTTCGGATATGGTAATTTTCCTTCGGGAATTTTGCCGTAATCACAACCATGAGTTTGGAACACATCCGTCGAAAGACGAACATGAGTTGTAGCTGCTGCAATTAGCATAGTGCTTACCGGTTGGCCGACGGACATGACATGTATCCATGCTTGCTTCGTAGGGCAATCGGATCCTGGATCACTTAGCGCCAATCAAGAGGATTATTGGACTTAGTGGGAGCATATCTTAGATTCATGTTTGATTGAATTAAAGTAGTGCGTTAAAATTAGTAATAAACTAGAAGTCCAAATAAACTTGTTTTGTTGTAGATTATGGACCACTTTGAAAGGTTCCATTTCGATCAGATGTTGAGTCGTACACCATTAGCTGCAAATGGAAACAACTTTGGAGAATGGTTTCACCACATGGTCGGTGCTCTCAAGAGCGCAGGAAAAGTTGATGTTTTGACTCCCATGGATTCACATGATGAAAATCATGGTGGACCTCACATGTTCTGTGATGAGTGTATTGTCAAGGCGCTCATGCATGCTTGTATTGAACCACAGCTGGGCGGTCTTTTCGAAGACATGCGCCCCTTCCGGTTGATGGAAGTATTGAAAGCTAGGTTCATACATCAAGTACGCGCTGAGTGTTACAATCTAAGAAGGGAACTGATAAACATTCATCTTGAGTTGGGGGAACCCATTCAGTTGTTTGAAATCAGAGTTACCAAGTTAGAGGAAAAACTTAGACAAATTGGATCTCCAGTTGGTCAAGAGTTTCTCTGTGACATTATACTAGCGGCACTACCACCTGCATATCATGCCTTCGTGGCGATGTACAATCGCATGGCGGATGAGTGGCTAGTTCAGATGCTGTTTGCCTTGCTTAAGGAAGCAGAAGCTGATATTCAGAATGGGGATCTTAACTGGACCAAGACAGGTATAAGAGTTATACATATTCATACGTCCCAAACGTATCGACTTTCCCGAACACTTTTGCTGATGTTTTGCCTCTAACTTGTATGTTTTGAATACAACTAACACGGACTAACGCTGTTTTCAGCAGAATTACCCTGGTGTCTCGTTTTTGTGCAGAAAGTCAACTTTCGGGAAAATCAACAGAAAAGATCGCAAAGCTCCTATTTTACCAGAAGATCCACGGAGCCAGAAGGAGAGACGGAGGGGGGGCAGCGAGCCGCCCTCACCACGTGGCGGCGCGTGGGCCCTTGGGCCGCGCCACCAGGTGGTGAGGCTGACTCGATCACGTCCCCGAGTCCCCCTCTGGACTACATATTGCTTCTGACCTAAAACGCGAGGGGGATCGACCACTTCTTCCAGAAACACCTATTTCGGGGATCAGAAACTCCGTTCTGGCACTCCGCCGGGATGGGGAATTGGAGGAGATCATCGCCATCATCATCACCGACGCCTCTCCATCGACCATCCATGTTTCCCCCATCCATGTGTGAGTAAATCCCTGCTGTAGGCTGAAGGGGATGGTAGGGATTGGATGAGATTGTTCATGTAATAGATGTAAGATCATTAGGGCATGGTGCCTAGTATCCGTTGTTAGTACTTTATGACATTGTTGCAACTTGTTATGCTTAATGCTTGTCACTAGGGCCCGAGTGCCATGATTTCAGATCTGAACATGTTATTGATTCATGATGATATTCACTGTTTAAGATCTTACCTGCAAGTTGTATACACATATCGTTGTCCGGAACCCGAGGCCCCAAAGTGACAATAATTGGGACAACCGGAGGGGATGGCTGTGATGTGAGGATCACGTGTGTTCACGGAGTGTTAATGCTTTGCTCCGGTACTTTATTAAAAGGAGTACCTTAATTACCAGTAGTTTCCCTTGAGGCCCCGCTGCAACGGGCTGGTAGGACAGAAGATGTTGTGCAAGTTTCTCATTGCGAGCACGTACGACTATATACGGAACACATGCCTATGGTTACTTAGTACTTGGATGCTTTATTATTATTATCTGCAATGCCTATGTCTTGATTATTATATGAACTATCTTATCCATGCAAGCCCGTTCATCCATCCCTATGCCTACAGTATTTTAATCCTGTTGTTTACGCAATCACTACTGCTGTCTTTACTTTACTGCTGCTATATTTCACTACTGCTACTACTATAAAACTGTTGCTACTGATAATCTGTGTCGAGCAAGACTATTCACAGGTGCAGCTGAACTGACAATTCATCTGTTAAGGCTTACAAATATTCTTTGGCTCCCCTTGTGTCGAATCAATAAATTTGGGTTTTACTTCCCTCGAAGACTGTTGCGATCCCCTATACTTGTGGGTCATCAAGACTATTTTCTGGCGCCGTTGCCGGGGAGCATAGCTTTATTTGTGAGTTCACTTGAGATTAATATTGCTCGCTGAAATTTACTCATCATGGGTAAAGCTCCTATGAGAAGGTCGTGTATTGCCATCCACTACAAGAAAAGGTACGACACTTAGTACCTCTGCTGCTCTTGATTCACCATCTGTGATGAGTCAACTTGTTACACCACCACAAGCCACACGCACTGTTACTTCTGCTGAATCTGAAAATACCTCTGATGATATTGATGATGCTTCTACTGTTCTTGATGAAAGTGGTTCATTAGGTCCCTTTTTAGATGCTACAATTGCTAGGTCTAAACAAATTGAAAATGCTGAAACACCTAATGGAAGTCCCACTACACCTGTTGATTCACCTGAGTTGAGGGATTATACTTGTGATGATCTTGATGAAACTTATGTGGAACTTGATGATGATTTTATTGATAAATGTAATGCTACTACTGGTGCAAGTAATATTAAAAATCTTCTTGCACAACATGCTGTTAGATATAAGTGTCTCCTGATCCTAAGTTTGCCACTTCTCCTATAAACATTAAAGATAAGGATTATGATTTTCTCTTGATTTATCTCATATATCTATTGTTGAGAAAACTCCTTTTTGTGGTACTGAAAAAGAAAGTGTGTAGAGCACATGAATGAGCTCTCTACTTGAGTGGCTTGTTTTCTGATGATATTAAGAAGCGTAGTACTTTGTTGCTAAATTTTTCCTTTCTCATTAAAGGATGATGCTAAAACTTGGTATAACAATTTGCCTCCTGGTTCTATTATAGTCCTACTGGTTTGCTTAATGTTTTCTTTCAGAAATATTTTCCTGCTAGTGCTCAACATGCTGCTTTGCAGAAAATTTATAACTTTGACCAGGAAGATGGAGAGAAACTCCTGAAGCATGGACAAGGTTTTGCTCTTTAATTAGAGCTCGGCCTGGACATGATTTGGAAAAGCATGATCTTCTTGATATATTTTATAGTGGACTAACTATTGAATCTAGAGCATATCTGGATAGTTGTGCTAGTTGTGTTTTCAGGAAAAGAACTCCATACGAAGCTGAAGAATTAATGGCTAAAATAAGCCAAAATCATGATGATTGGACCTTACCTGAGCCGACCCAACATCACACGACACCAATATTGAAGAAGAGGGGTATGATTGAATTAAATGATGAATCAATGAGGGAAGCCAAGAAGACTCTCAAGAGAAGGGTATTAAATCTGAAGATGTGAAGAACCTTCCACCAATTGAAGAGCTATGTAAGCCAATTCCCCATTCATCCATAATTGAGGTACACTCTCTCCAACGGTTTGATGAAGGAGATATTCCCTACTCTAAACCTCCTGATCAATGCTTAGATGAATTTGATAATTATGTTGTTAAGCAAGATAACTTTAATATGAGGTTGAGAATCATTTAATGAAAATTCTCAAGCTATTAGTAAATTGCATGATATTGTGGAGAGAACCTCCAATGATGTTAAGATGCTTATTAAACATTTTCATATGGTTCAAACTCAAATTGATCAACTCACTAAAGTGCAACAAGATCTGTTAGTAATGCCTCTAGGATAAAGAGAAACATATTTGTGAAGTAACAACTAGAGGAGGGATTTCAACTCAGGATCCTTTATATCCTGAGGTCATCCTAAAAGAATTGAACAAGATTCTCAACTGTTAATGAAACTAGTGCTCCTTCTAAGAAAAAGAAGAAGAAACATAAAACTGTTGTAGAATCCTCTGAACCTGCTAATGATCCTAATAGTATATCTATTTCTGATGCTGAAACTGAAAGTGGTAATGAACATAATAATGATAATGATAAGAATGATGCTTCTGATAAAGAAGAAATTGAGGAGGAACCTGAAAAGCATGCTAAAAATAAAAAGTACACTAAGGAAGACTTTCTTGCTAAGAAACATGGTAATGAAAGAGAACCTTGGGTTCAAAAGCAAATGCCTTTTCCTGCTAAGAAACTAAAATCAAAGGAAGAAGAACATTATAATAAATTTTGTGATTGGATGAAACCTTTGTTCTTGCAAATTCCTTTGACTGATGCTATTAAATTGCCTCCTTATTCAAAGTATATGAAAGATATTGTTTCTAACAAGAGGAAAATTCCCAATGAGGAAATTTCTACTATGCTTGCTAATTATTCTTTCAATGGCAAGGTTCCAAAGAAGCTTGGAGATCCAGGTATACCAACCATTCCTTGTTCCATCAAAAATAATTATGTTAGAACTGCTTTATGTGATTTGGGAGCAGGAGTTAGTGTTATGCCTTTTTCTCTTTATAAGAGACTTTATCTTGATAAGTTGATACCCACTGATATATCTTTGCAAATGGCTGATAAATCTACTGCTGTTCCTGTTGGCATTTGTGAGGATGTCCCTGTTCAAGTGGCTAATAATTGCTTGATTTTAACTGATTTTGTTGTTCTTGAATGCCTGAAGATGATAATATGTCTATTATTCTTGGGAGACCTTTTCTAAACACTGCAGGTGCTGTTATTGATTGCAATAAAGGAAAAGTAACTTTCAATGTGAATGATAAAGAGCATACTGTTTATTTCCCCAAGAAAGTTGATAAGGTTTATGGAGTTAATACAATTTCTAATTTTAAAACTATCAAAGTGGGAAGTATTGATTGCCCTATATATGATCATCAAGAGGGATATCAAAACATTATGATTGGATCCATATCAATACAATTCAAGGTAACATGATTGTCTCATGATGTTTAAATCATTTGTGTCATATATAAATTTATTTGGTGGCAAGACTTGATCAACCTTGTTAACAAATACATTTTATATACATGAAAGTGCTAAACAACATTTTCTTCCTCATCCTTGTTTTACCTACTGTAATGCTACTTGGTTTGCAAAAGTTTAGTTGTTATGGAGTTTTGAAAATTATTTTTCTGCCTGAGTTTTATTAGTTTAAGTGCCCAGAAATTGTCCAATTTAAAAGTTTTCAAAAATTTATAAAAATTATACCACTGGTCCTATTTTTGGAAGAGCATCGTGGGAGTGCATGGAGCTGACCAGGGGGGCCCACCATGTCGCCACACCACCTGGTGGCGCGGCTGCCCCTTTGGCCGCGCCAAGGCATGGTGAGGGCCCCACCTGGCCCTCCACTCACTCACCCACCTACCACTCCTTCCTCTTTCACGACCAAACACTTTTATTCTGTTCAAACCCGAGTTCTTGTTGTTCTTCCTCGCGATTTTCGATCTCCTTGCTCAGCCCATCTCAGCTGTTGAGATTTGGGGCATTTGTTCTCCGGTATGTGACTCCTACGAATATCCAAGTAGAATTTTGTTTAGTGGAGTATACTTTGAGTATTTTGCTGCTGTAGGTGACTTGTTAAGTAAGTTTGCATGCTTGTTCTAAGTTGTAATTATTAGTTTTGATGCATGTTTAGTCCTCTAGGAAGTTCCTATAGTAGTTCCCCTCATTTGTATGTCTCAAAATCAATTTTTTTTAATGTTTGTCAAAATTTCAGAGAATGGAGGGGAATGTGCACCAACTAAACCAACATGAATTGGTGGTACCTGAGGTCATGAGAATCCATCGTGAAGAAGGAGTGTTCCCTCCATCTACCCATGCTCAGAGTTCATGAGAAGTGCAGGGATCCTGCAAGATTTTCAAACTCTTCTCTAATGCAGGATTAAGTGATTTTGTAGGTGGTGAACCATACCAATATGCAAAGCTAACTGTGTCTGTGGTGCAGGATTTCAGCTTTGATTGGTCTTCATCTAACCCTATGGTCCACTACAAAATTTACAATAAAACTGTCAACTTGCCTTTTGATGATTTTTGTGCAGCCATTAGGGTGCCCCAATGGGGATCACGAGGGAAGATAAATGGGCAGCCCAAGCCATTGACAGATCTGTACAAGACAATTTGCCAAGGAAGAAGCTTCTCGGATGAGAGTGCCAGCACGCAGAGGATGATGGAGAGTGGGCTGAAGAGGACTCTACCCAGTCCTCTGGCACAGTTGGTTATTCGCACCCACACTCTGGGCATGTTGGGCCTTCTGCCTCTTCTTCCTCAGCGGAGCCAGACTTCGAGCACGCCAGGTATGACCCACCGGCCTGGAGTTCCTACCCACGTTATGATTGACCTCCACTTAGGCCAAAAGCCTAATCTTGGGGGGAGGTATACCGACATCTCACTCATTTACATATCATACCTTGTCGGTACTTTGTATATCCATGTTTCGATTTTCTTTCTTTTTGTTGTTTGTTTTTTATTTCTGCTTTCCAAAAACACAAAAAGACCAAAAATATTTCTGTTGTTTGTCTTCATTTGTTTCTTTAAGCTTTTAGTATTAGTTTGCTTAGTTTTTAATTTCGGTTTGTTATTCAAAAATCCAAAAATATTTTGCTTTATTACTTGCTTCTTTTTGCTCTTGTTTTAAAAAACTCGAAAACCCAAAAATATTTGTTGTTCTTTTTCGGTTTTGTATAGTTTGTTGGAGAGTTGGACAGCCTTATGTGACTCCGGTGGAGCTTGGTTTTCATTCATATCGTTCAAAGCAACACAAGTGAAAAGCAATAATGACGATCTACGATAATTCGAGTTGGGGTGAGAGGCTGGTATGAACTCTATTTGTTTTCATTTTTGTACATATACTCATCCATGTGAGCATGCTTAGTTGGTTCATGTGAGGTATATGTCATTTAGTGGATGCTTAGTAGTTCATGTTCTCTTATGATCAGTTCCAATTTATTAATAGTGGATAACATGTTATATTGACGTTTGGTTGCATTGTTCTATTCATAAAAGGGTATGACATTGTGGTATCCTCCTCTGAATGATTCTTTTGAATTGACTTGGCACATGCTCACGCATGCATATGGCTGAAAAACAAAAGGTCAATTAAGCCTCGATGATTTATTTTGCCTCAGAGTTCTTGTATCACTTTTATGCCTCCTTTAATTTTATTTTGTCGCAAGCATGATTATGACGGTTATTGCTCTCTTGATTGTCGCTTCCCATTCTATTGCTAGCCTCCACTTGTACTGAGCAGGAATGCTGCTCGTGCTTCCAAATCCCTGAAAACCAAGTTATCCAAAAGTGTCCACCATAAATACCTATGCATGGCATTTCATACCATTCAAGTAAATTTTCATGTGCTACCTTTAAAACCTTCAAATTACTTCTCATTTTGTGACACTGTTTTTAGCTCATGAGGAAGTAGTAGTTGGGTTTGTTATCTTCCATACTAAATTAAGTACCCCGACTTGCATGCTTCATCTGCTTGTCACTAATTTTGCAAAGAGCTGGTTAGACCATTATAACATCAAAAGCTTAAACAAATAAAAAATAGGCACTCCTCCATGGTATGTGATTGTTGGAAGGCACCCGAGGATTCGGTTAGCCATGGCTTGTGTAAGAAAGGTTGGGAGGAGTGTCAAACAATATATAAAGTGCATGATATACATGCTTAACATCAACATCTCGGAACCTCTCTCAACTTGTTTAGTATGGAAGATAACAGGAACTCTATTGCCATTCGTTGACAGGAACAACCACCTCCCAAAACAATTTTACTTCTGTTTTAAAAATAAAAAGCTCTAGCACATGTTAATCCCTGCTTCCCTCTGCGAAGGGTCAATCTTTTACTTTTATGCTGAGTCACCATCCTTTCTTTGAGCACCTTCTCGAGAGCATAGTTGTCATTCTTAGTGTAATGTGCTTGTCCCAGAATGCGGTTAACTGAGATATAACTTTGATGCTTTTATCTTTGATATCTTTACTTCTAGTCTTCCCTTGAACTTCAGAGGTGCCTGGGCATTTATGTTTGGTTGTACAAAAACGGGCAAGCGAGACACCACCTTATCATATCTTGTTATGAACATTACAATCTTGTGAATAGATATGTTTCATGTTGTTTGTTATTAATATGTTGGCATCTTTTCATAGTTTACATGGCTATTAGGTGACATTATTTGCATTTGCCTCATATTGAATTGCCTAAGCACTTGTCCATATAGTGAGAATATATACATCATATGAAGCAAATGTGTTCATGAAAGTTTCTTTTATCGCACTCAGTTGTTAACTGAATTGCTTGAGGACAAGCAATAAGCTAAGCTTGGGGGGAGTTGATACGTCCAAAACGTATCTACTTTCCCGAACACTTTTGCTGATGTTTTGCCTCTAACTTGTGTGTTTTGAATACAACTAACACGGACTAACGCTGTTTTTAGCAGAATTACCCTGGTGTCTCGTTTTTGTGCACAAAGTCAACTTTCGGGAAAATCACCAGAAAAGATCGCAAAGCTCCTATTTTACCAGAAGATCCACGGAGCCAGAAGGAGAGACGGAGGGGGGCAGCGAGCCGCCCTCACCACGTGGCGGCGCGGTGGGCCCTTGGGTCGCGCCACTAGGTGGTGAGGCCGACTCGGCCATGTCCCCGAGTCCCCCTCTGGACTACATATTGCTCCTGACCTAAAACGCGAGGGGGGTCGACCACTTCTTCCAGAAACACCTCCGAACGCCGCTGCCACTGAAAACCCTATTTCGGGGATCAGAAACTCCGTTCTGGCACTCCGCCGGGACGGGGAATTGGAGGAGATCATCGCCATCATCATCACCGACGCCTCTCCAGCGACCATCCATGTTTCCCCCATCCATGTGTGAGTAAATCCCAGCTGTAGGCTGAAGGGGATGGTAGGGATTGGATGAGATTGTTCATGTAATAGATGTAAGATCATTAGGGCATGGTGCCTAGTATCCGTTGTTAGTACTTTATGACATTGTTGCAACTAGTTATGCTTAATGCTTGTCACTAGGGCCCGAGTGCCATGATTTCAGATCTTAACATGTTATTGATTCATGATGATATTCACTGTTTAAGATCTTACCTGCAAGTTGTATACACATATCGTTGTACGGAACCCGAGGCCCCAAAGTGACAATAATTGGGACAACCGGAGGGGATGGCTGTGATGTGAGGATCACGTGTGTTCACGGAGTGTTAATGCTTTGCTCCGGTACTTTATTAAAAGGAGTACCTTAATTATCAGTAGTTTCCCTTGAGGCCCCGCTGCAAACGGGCTGGTAGGACAGAAGATGTTGTGCAAGTTTCTCATTGCGAGCACGTACGACTATATACAGAACACATGCCTATGGTTACTTAGTACTTGGATGCTTTATTATTACTTATCTGCAATGCCTGTGTCTTGATTATTATATGAACTATCTTATCCATGCAACGCTCGTTCATCCATCCCTATGCCTACAGTATTTTAATCCTGTTGTTTATCGCAATCACTACTGCTGTCTTTACTTTACTGCTTCTACTATTTCACTACTGCTACTACTATAAAACTGTTGCTACTGATAATCTGTGTCGAGCAAGACTATTCACAGGTGCAGCTGAACTAACAATTCATCTGTTAAGGCTTACAAATATTCTTTGGCTCCCCTTGTGTCGAATCAATAAATTTGGGTTTTACTTCCCTCGAAGACTGTTGTGATCCCCTATACTTGTGGGTCATCACATATTGACATAATTTTAGCAATTATGATCATTGGTATTGGATACTAATGAATGCTCAAACTTGCACCACTTGCAGGTACTTTGGAAGGACCTAATGCTGGGAAGAAGAGGAAATTCTGGGAAGACGTAGAAGTTACAATTGTTGTGTGACTTTGCATCCTAGAAGAAGCACAGTGGAAGATCGCATTTTATGCAAAAGTGACCACTATGTCTTCAATCCAAGTCAATAAAGAAGATTTACACTAGAACTTTAAATAAGAGTTATTTTCAGTTTGATCATTATGTAATGAATATTTTGTATTCTGGAACAAGTCATTGTTCGAATTATAAAGTATGTGTGGGATTCCAAGTTTGGAAATTCAAAGTTTATATCTTCTTTATTGTATTATGTCATTAATTATTTGTTTGTTAAGTCTTTATTGTTTTGATTCGAGTTATTGCTTAAAGTTTTGAGTAATAATTGAAGTTAGTTTAATCTTTAATTTGGAGTTATACTTTTTGTTGGTTCTCTTTGAGACTCTTAAAGTTATCTCTAAATTAAATGGATAAAACTAAAATCACAAAGTGTCATACACTTGGAGAAATTCGAAATTCATAAAGTGCTAGGCATTTGATGAAAATCGAAATCCACAAAATGCTAGGCACTTAGTAGACTCGAATTTGGCAAAGTGCTAGGCACTAGTAAATTTCGAGGTTTACATAAAGGAGTGGAATCTACCCATTAATTCAATTCTATTGAAGACTTAATATGAAGTTGCATATTAATGAAATAGAGTTAATGGAATTATTGAAGTTTCAATGTTTCATATAATTCAGTGGGAGAATGTGAGAATCAAAATAAAGGAATCAAAGGAATTTGATTTAAAGTTTAAAGAAAAAGGACTTAATAAAATATTGTAACATTGTTGACAAAAGGAAAGTTATTTCTTAGTCAAAATTACTTGTGATGGATTTGGTAACTCGAATTCATCATGGTAATAAAATCTTTTGCAAGATAAAGATTAAAAGGAAATGTTACAAAGTCTTGCTTAATGTGTTGTGAAATTAGACTTCCAAATTACCCACTAAAGTATATAGATTATTTTGTTTGTATTCCAGGGACCTATATCAATTTTAACTGAGAGTTATTTTGATAGTAAGTTCCATATTTTCAATTAAGGATTTAAAGTTTTAAGTTCGAATTGAAAAGGTGTTTTGCAAAAGTCCAACATTGTTATTTTTGGCAAGTGACTTCCACACATAATTCTAAATGCTTGTTGACTTTAGAATTTGAGAAAAGTGTCTTCTCATGAAGTTAGAGTGGAAATCATAATACTAAATTAAGGCTGAGAGTCTTTGGGCAAGTGTTAGAATGAGAAGGGCAAACATGCAAATGTTTCCATATCATTACTTTGTCTAGGAATACATGTGCTTATACATGATTCGAATTAAGTATTAAAAGGTCATGTGAGGAATTTGATGATTAAATCACTAGGTGATTAAAATCATTTAAATGTCCAGGAACATGATATAAGAAAAAACAATTACAAGCAGAATAATGAACATTCATTAATGACGGTATTTGTCATAAACGGAGTTCAAGAAAATTCATGAGACTCCAAGATCCAATCTTGTGAGTAGTTTGGACATGATATTAAATCATGTTCATGAATATTTCATAAAGAAAGGACATATATGAATATCTAATATTCATAGAGCTAGTCTTGATTAAAATTGTTTTATCAAGGACGAATAACTGATAGTGAGAAGTTGCAATACTTTTCATATCAATTGCTTGATGTTGTTATTGAACTTGAGTAGCAATATAATTGCTAAGGTTAATTAGATTGGATTATGAAAATAATCTAGATAATTATAGTATGAATGTTTGAAGTCATCGTGTTAATGAGTAAGAATTTAATTCTTTTCATTATACAAATCGAAAGGACTTAAAAGACACTGGGAGCTGATATTATATTTATTGAATAAGGCTGGGCCGAATTAATAAATATATAAATCTCGTGATTTAAAGAGTTTAAATAAAAGGTCGGAAAATGTCTTATTAAAGTTTAGTCTCTGAGATAGAATTTAATAAACATGAGTATGAATGTGCTAAAATGCAATTCTGAAAGGTAATTTCGAATTGTGTCTTGAGTCAAAGAAATTTGATCAAGAATTCATAGCGTGATATTTGCAAGATACCTTGAACTTCGTAGTCCTGGATGAGCGAATAGAGAGGAATAAGATCAAATCATATTGAATGTGATTTTGATTATCTCATTGCTATATATAGTACATAAAGCCAGAAAGTTTCCAAAGTGCTAAACTTTTATAAAGTTTTGCACCGGCGTTAATGAGAAATTCTTAATAAGGATATTCTCATAAGAGAAGTTAATTAAGATTGTAATTGATCATATAAAGGTTTGGTAAAAGAACCTAATGGTGAGATTACAAAAAGGAAAAACCAACAAGGTGGATTCTGTAAAGCTTCAAATAGTGTGTATAGAGAAGTTACTCATATACATATTTGTGGTGGAATTATGAAATCAAATTTATTCTGATAAATGTTTTTCAATTGATAAATACTAAGTGTTTTGATTTTATCAAAAACACGTGTATCTTATGAGTGGATTCTACAACAAAGATAGTTTATCTATCGAGGATAGTTGCGTCATTGATGTGAGACGTCATGATAAGCAAGTTATTGGATGAGTCATTACTCAAAGTGAGGTTTCAATAAAGATGGTATGATAATATCAACTGGGTATTATTAATGCTACTACGGAACCGGAAAGCCCATATCAAATTCCTAAAATATCGGACTTACATAGTCAAGTTTGGCATGTGAGGAGATAAACAAGTTTATCAACTTTGGTTGGATCAAAGTGCGGACACAGTTTCAGATCCGCATGCGAAAGCGTGAGTGGCACCTTAGTTCCATTTGGTGTCATGTCATCATGCTAACGGCCTTCTTAACGACATGAAAAAATCATCGCAGTATTGGTGACGTCAGTAACGGTGCATCAGCAAACGCGGTATACATCTATCTGCCACGTGTCACTGTGCGCGACAAAAACATCGCGGACTAGTTGGGCCTTTAGTTGGGCCTTAAGGTCTACGACGTTTCTCAGGTGCACAGAAACGTGGTAGAATCGTCTATGACTGTCGGTCTATGATGTTTTTTTTCGTCCTGGGAAACTTGGTTGATTGGCAATTAGGACGTTTTTGAGCCATTCACCACGTTTTTAAAACGTCCTAGATAGCCATATTTTCCATAGTGATCATTATTGTTTCTAATGCAAGTGGGAGACTATTGGAGATATGCCCTAGAGACAATAATAATTTAGTTTATTATTTATCTCCATGTTTATATCTTTATGCTACAACTGTATTGGGTACTTGTATAGCAAATACAACGTATGCAAGAGGAAAACCTCCGATACACGTGTAGAGATATGAAAGGAAAAAGAGTTCCTGGTCTTGTCTCTGAGACTAGCCTATCTTGTTGCTCGATGATCATGTTTTCCTGATCATGGACTTTGTATAAGTCATTCAACTATAGGAGTGGATTATCGGAATGATAATCGCACTAAACCGACCCACCGTATGATCTTGCTATGAGACAAATCGTCAACGATGAAATAGCGATTGATCATCTATTTAGTTATCATTAGCTAGATCCCTATGCTATGAGAATATCTTGTGACCGCTTATTCAACATTCGAGATTTGATTTCCATCAAATGTCTTGCAGTAACATGGGACTATGATAGGTGGCTTTTGGGCTTGAACTAGAATATGTATTGGAACAGAGATCGTTCAAGAATGACACTTACTCCTCCAGACGATGGAGAGATACATCCTCTAGGCCATCTCAAGTATTATTGTTGTCACCCAATCGTCTGGCCAGACACAAGCATGATTTATCACGGGACAACATATATATACGGAATGAGAAAAGAGAATGATATTGGTACGAGAATAATATGTGTTATGATCAAAGGGTTTGATCACACTAGAGCACATTGTCTCAATCTCGAGATATCATTGGTATCGTATACGTAAGGGGATTACGCGTAATGGTTAACGCACAAGTTCTGTTGTTCATTCACATCACAAGGGTGCCAGTACGAATGCCTAACCCACTTCTGGTTATTGTTTGGTAAGCTCCCAAACAATACTTTGTGTTTGCTGAACCTTTCGGGTCACACACTTATGCTGTAGGTCAATCTTTGATCGAGTGTAAAGATGTAGTTTAAGTGGGAATGAGATTGTGTCGGAGTAGCTCCGATGTCACTGGGACTTGTTCCGGTGAATTATAAGTTAGAAAGAATGTGGACATCTAATGTCCCGGGATGATAGAATGTTTTCTATCATCAGCGGATTTAATCCGAGTGCTTGTAAAGAAGGAAATATTGTTCCGATGGTTTTGTCGGTGGGTACTAGGTATCCCGATTCATATAAATATGAGTTATATGATAAGTAATTAATTCCGGGAATTTTCTGTAAATTGAAATATTCATTTAGGAATTAATTAGACAAAACAATTATTTATTTATTTAATTAATTATATTGGAAAATATGAATAAAGGATTTTATTTGGAGCCCAATAAAAGGGGGCTGCCAAGTGGGCCCATGGGGCCCACAAGGCAGCCGCACCCACATGGCATGTGGGGAGGGGCCGAGTCCGAGTTGGGGGGACTCCCCCTCCCCGGCGGCTAGGGCGGCAGCCTAGGGCGGGCCCCACCATGGGGCGGCGGTGGTGGAGCAAGGCGGTTGGGGCGAGGAGTCCTTCTCCTCCACCCAATCCGAGTTGGGGTGGGGGAGGGTCTCCTCCCGCCCTTCCTTGTTTGGTATGGCAGGTTTGGGAGGGAGGAGTCCTACTCCTCCTCCCAATCCGAGTTGGGGAAGGGGAGGGACTCCTCCCTCCCTTCCTTGGCCGGCCGGCCCAAAGGGGAAGGGCTTGGCCCCTTCCCCAAGTCCCTCCACCCCTTGGCCTTCTTTATAAGCAACCCCAAGCCCCTAGGGTTTGACACAATATTGCAAAGCTCTCTCTTGTAGATCTCATGTGTTGAGAATTAGACGTCTCTAATCTTCTCATATAGATCTAATCTAGTTGATTAGATCGACCACCTAAACTACGCCGCAAGGCTGACTCTCTTCACCACGTGCTAGTAGCTAGGCGGTGAACGCACGGGGTGGGTTGACACGGTGTATGTGTGGATACCGCTAGAGCGGGATTTGCGCAAGTAAGTTCCTAGGACAACGGAACAACTTCATCAAGGTCTACATCAACGACGACGTACGACAACAATCTCACCTCCCGGCGTGGACGTGAGATTCTTCATCAGGCTACACCGACATCTACTTCGACAAACACAAGATCTTCCGCAAAGGTGTTTGTAAGTATCTTGATCATCGCATTATGGGGTGCAGCATATCTTCATAGAATAGATCTTGGCGGTAAGGTTACGGATAAATTTTAAAGTTTTCCCCGCAACCCAATAGTGTGTGCATATCTTCTGCGTCGTTTCAGTGTTAGGGTTTGGTATAGATCTTCTTAATATTGTGATGGAGGTACAAGAATTTTTGACTGCGCCTTTTATGGTTCCAATGTATAAACATCTATTGTCTTCTTGAAAATAGTTTAAAACATAAATATATAAACAACAATGCATCTTGCATAGGAAAGTAACATTATGTAGGTTTAAACAATTTTAAATGAAAGGTTTGTATCATTGCGCCATCTGATGCAATTCATTATCAGTAGTGGCCTTCTCTACAATATCTCGTTCATCTTCGGGGTTAGACGGTATCTCGCGGTCTTGCGGTCGTGTCTTTTTTCTCTCCTTTAGGTTGGTTCCCGCAATTGAACGTGGTATTGTCTTGTGCCAATATCGTCCTTGGAATCTCCCAAGTGGCGCAGCTTCACACAGATCCCTTAGCCACCCACGATTGATTGTACTTGCTGTGAAATAAACCATGACAAAGCATGCACATTGTTAACTTATTATAAAATTATTTGTAACTTGCAAGACACATTTGACCATGAAGTTATCATAAAGATTCAAGAAGCTAGTTCAATTTACACCTAGAAGTTATAAACTTGCTTACGTAATCATACATTAGAAACCCCTAGTAAGATATTTCTTAGATCATGTGCTTTATAGTTCCTTTCCATAAATAAGTATACACCATGAATCGTGCAATTTTCAAAGCTGATTCAAAAGGAAACTCATGTTACAACTAAATTTTATATCATGGAACAATACAAAAATTGTTTGATAATACCGCTAGATATTTGGTTTAATATGCCAAACAAGTAACATAGAATTGTAATCGTAAAATTTATAGCATGATAAAAAAGTGTTGCAAAAGTACAAAAGTTTAGTATAAGTTGTATCTATTTAATTTTGCATCCAATACCAAATATTAATTGATTATTTTAGGTATACTTTGCATACAAAAGATATGATGGAAGTGTCAAGCCGAGGGAGCCGTTCCACTTCCACGTTCATATCCCATAAACTCGTCCCATCCACGTTCCCCTACGGCAGCCGCCACCCGAAGATGGAAGCTAGTTCACACTTAGAAACAATGGAGTCATACAATCAAAGTGGGCCAAACATACAGGCAAGTTTGCAAGCAACGATTGGATAGGTAGTTTGACACATGCGGGCGCTTGATACCAAGGGATTAAGTGAAGTTGACCTATTCTCGTCCTCCTCCAGATCTCGCGTGCGGCCATGGCGGACTACCAGTTGGTGCACAAGGACGTGGAGGGAACCTGCCCGAGAAGCCGACGAGCAGCCCAAGTCCAAGGAATGGCTGGACGAGCGCGAGCTCGAGGACGACCACTTCCTCGAGCAGTACCCCTCTCCGGCACCTACAGATTCCCGCTCCCGCAGTGTTCCCTCATCCCTATCCTATCCAATTTGTCGCAATCTCTGGGTAGATTCAAAATCATTCGCCAAACTGAACCTCGAGACTACCAACCAAGCGCACACTTTCAGCATAGAGGAGTGTGGGAGTGGAGGGGCGACTTACCGGTGGGTGGGGGAGATCAGCCATCGTCGCAGGCAACGGCGGCGTAACGGGCTCCATCCCTCTCCCCTGGAAAACGAAACGCGAGCAACATCGTGTCCGCTCCGCTGCCTATATTGACTCGGTACTGGGACTGGCCCATTTCACTTCTTTCTTCTGATTTTTTTGTTTTTTTTGTTTCGCCGCCTTTTTCTTTTTCGGTTTTTGCACACACATAATTTCTCATCAATGTTATCTTTTATGACGTATGAATAATTATACGTGAACATTTTTTGTAAACTAAAAGTAGATAAAATATGTAAAGCATGTTCAAGCATTTTTTTCATTACTGAAATAAATTTATTGTATATTTATAGGTTGGTTAAATAAAGTAATAAAACTACCTGTTAACGGGCTACCCAAATTATTGATACAATACTAAAATAAAGTCACCATAATTTGCGATTTTTTTTAGTATAAAATGAAACTATCTATTAATGTGCTGCCAACTTGGAGTTATTCTAGGACAATGTTGTTAGGCGTGTGAAGCCAACTATAAAACAATTCTTTCAGACGTATCGGGAGATTGAGGATGTCAACACCCACCGCCAGCTTCAACAGGATCTCATTGATCACCCCTGGCAATTGCATGGGTAGTAATATGCCATTTTTATTCATTTGATTCATCTATGTGTGATTTGAACCACTATTTTTTTCATTGGGACAATTCTTGTATTGGATATTGTTAGTTTCATTTGATTTGAACCTTTTTTTTTGAAACTTTTATGACATTAGGAAAGGCTCCTACTTCCTCTATATTAATAACACCCCTCAAGGGCAAATGGATAATTACATGGAGAGTTTATGGGGAGTCAAGGAGAAAACAAATTACATAGCAGCAACAAAAGAGTTAATAAAACAATGTCTGTCTGGTTTGGTCCTATGAACCAAAAGAGAGAAATCAGTCTTGAATCTGTTCATCCATGATTGATCACTTGGCTGAATTCCATTGAAACACAAGTCATTCCTTTCCTTCCATATGCTCCACGCTGCAGTGAGGAAGATGTCCATGAACATAGCCTTGTTCCAGGACACTCTAGCTCCCTCAAGTAATTGAAATCTGTCAATCTGTGCCGAGTCTAGGAAATTAAAGCCAAGCTTCTGCCAGCACCCTTTGCTGAACTCACATCGAAAGAATAGGTGCTCTAGTGTTTCTTCAGTGTCGGCATCACACATAAGACACTTGAAATCAGTGCCCACATTGTAGTGTCGACGTTTAAGCTTCATGATATCTTTTCACCAAAAGGAACCACAACTGTCCATGGCATGTGGAACTCTGTTGATGTAGTACGAGTTCCAAACCAGATGAACCCAAGGTGTGTCGTGTCTGTTATAAAACTTATCAAGGTATTTCAAAAAAAGCGCCTTCTGAATTTTTAGGTTCAGTACTCCCATGCCTCCTTTCTTTTTGGCCTACATACTCTATCCCAAGCAATCAAAGGGTTGCAATGATCTCCACTCTCAGATTTCTTGTTCCAAAGGCAATGCCTCCTGATCTTGTCGATATGCTCCAATATCTTAGGAGGGATTTTAATAGAGCACATAAGAAAGGTGGCAATTGAAGTGAGCAGAGAGTTAATAACCGAGAGTTGACCACTGTAGGTCATCATAAAGTTTACAGTGAGGCTCCTCTCAATTCTATCAAGCAACAGCATGAGATCATGAACCGAGGGTTTAGTTCTACCCAAAGGTAATCCAAGGTAAGTGAAAGGCATCTTACCAACCGAGCATATCCAATCAAGTTAGCAATGCCCAAAGCTGTCTGCTCAGTTAGATTGATTGGTATCATAGTGGACTTGTGGTAGTTGATGTGTAGACCTGTGGAAGATGCATAAGTGTCCAAGATGTCTTTCATGAGTAAGACATGTGCCGGGCAGGCAGGCATGATGACAATAGTGTCATCAGCGTACTGAACCACTGGGTAATCTGTATGGTAATCTGTATGGAAGCCAAGACCAAGAGGGGCATGGATCAGATTGTCGATGACGTCCTTGTTGATTGCTGACTGTAAAAGATCCGCAACAAGCACAAAGATGAGTGGTGAAAGCGGATCTCCTTGTCGAACTCCTCGCTTGCAAAAGAATTGCCTACCAGGTACTCCATTAAGAAGAACAGACGACATTCCAGATCCAAAGATCATCTTGATCCATTGTAGCCATTTGGCATCAAAACTTATCTGTTTCATGATCTTCACCATGGCATCATGATCAATTGTGTCGAAGGCTATAGCAAAATCCAGTTTTAGTAGAATGATCTCTCTGTGTCAGGCCTCACATTGATGTATAAACTCGAAAGCCCAAGCGATACAATCCTGGATCGTTCGGCCTTTTAGAAAGCCATATTGGTTTTTATGAACAATCTTGAGAATGAGAGTCTGTAGCCTATTGGCTAGGAGCTTAGTGATCAGCTTAAGACAGCAGTTGAGTAGGGTAATGGGTCTAAAATCATTGACTGTACTTGGAGAATTGATCTTGAGAATCAAGGTAATATAACCAGTGTTGATGCTTTCCAGATTTGAACCATTCATTCATAATTTGAACCATTATTGTAATTTGGATTATTGTTGTATTCTACAATTAATAATATTCATATTTTAGTTTATATTGGTTTCATATGTTTATGTCATATGACACATACGTGCTGAAATGCTGGAAAAAAGACCACGCCACAAAAAAATATATCATAACAAAAGAATAAACAAAATGTCACGAAAGGGTGTAAACAGTTAGACCTTGACAATTTACTCTTATCATAATTACATCATATTACAGCAAACCCACACCACAAGGGTGAGTATGTAAGGGCAAAAGGCAAAACAAAAGAAAAATGAACGGCAAGGGGAAACCCCTTGACAGAAAAGAGTTATACATGAGCAGAACATGTCCTTTCTGCAATGTATACATGAGCACTGAGCACATCTTTTTTAGCTCTACATGATTTTCTTCAGGCGTCTCATATTTCTGGAACTACCGCTGCAAGGGAGGCTGCTTCGACGAACCGTTCGGAGGAGATTTCCCCAGGACATTCAAGGCCTTCATCCGTTGCAGCTCCTTACCTGCGATTTAGTGTCAGTGCGTGCCACAATATGCGATTTTGGTAACTCGTGTCAGCCATGCTAAATACACTGCATGTCATATAGGTTCAAGCATTGGATATCAATAAAGAACTTGGCATCGAGATTGCAGGAAGCTACACTGCACTGCACATATGTGAATCGAAGTAGCGACATGTATTTCAGGCAGAGTGGTTGCTCATCAGCTTGGTGTTTGAACGATGAATCAAATGGCTACTTAGTTGGAATGCAAGGGCATTAGGTAGATCTTACATCGTAGCTTTGAAACTTGTAGAAAGCCCCTATAGTGCTGACTACTGACACGCTAATATTGTAACTTACTGAGTTATGGTTTTATTTCTTGCTTAGAATAGGCCAAAATGAGGTGTTTCAGAGGAGGTTAAGCGATACGGTGTGCAAATTGCATTGCAATGGACAAAGCATACATGAGATACGGTGCATCAGATGCTACAGATAACAACAAGGTTACCAGCATATCAAGCTAAAGAAAAATTGCAGCATAATTTGCAACACAATTAGACAGTCCAATAAAATCAAAATATGGCAAGTGGTGTATCACCTTCCTCTACTAGGAGGTGTATTGCCTGTTTCTCCAGCTCGATTGCATGCGTGCTTCGACCAGGTGCTGAGAGTGACCTGAGCACTGTAATTAGGAGGAGGAAGTCAATACTCTGAGGGGGAAAATACAACATACAAATTACGACAGTGTCAACCAAATGTCTTACTCTGCATATAACCCTCCTGGGATGACCGATCACAGTTCTGCAAATATGTCTGTAACCGATTATATCTCTCGCTCCAGTATGGGTTTTGGCTGCTTGACCTATGGATATCGCCTTGAACGGTGGTACCAGTAGTAGCGGCTGGCTCACTAGCAGAAGCAACTGGAGGTTCATTTCTCTCAGGTACAGAATATGCATTTGCTTTTTCAGGAGATTCAGATGGCACTAACCCTACAATTTCGGAGATGCAATTTCAGATGATACTATACCTCCAGATTCAGCAATAGGAGAAGCCACTTCTGGCTTATTGACCTGATCTTGCACCATTTGCTGTTCCTCTACCTCTTTTCTTCCAGATTCAGCAATTGGAGGTGCCACTTCTGGCTTATTGACCTGGCCATGTTGCACCTTTTGCCGTTCCTCCTCTTCTATTCCAGATTCAGCAATAGGAGGTGCCACTTCGGGCTTATTGACCTGATCATGTTGCACCGTTTGCCGTTCCTCCTTTTCTTTCATTCCAGATTCAGCAATTACAGGTGGCAGTTCTGGCTTATTGACCTGGTCATGTTGCACAGTTTGCCGATCCTCCTTCTCTTTTATTCCAGATTCAGCAATTACAGGTGGTACTTCTGGCTTACTGACCTGGTCATGTTGCGCAGTTTGCTGTTCCTCCAGCTCTTCCATTCCAGAGTTAGCAATAGGAACTGCACTTCTGGCTTATTGACCTGGTCATGTTGCACCATTTGCTGTTCAACCTGCACTGCTATTCCAGATTCAGCAATATGAGGTGGCACTTCTGGCTTATTGACTTCATCATGTTGCACCATTTGAGGTTCAACCTGCTCTTTTATTCCAGATTCAGCAAGAGGAGGTTGCACTTCTGGCTCATCGACCTCAGCATGTTGCACCATTTGAGGTTCAAGCTGCTCTTTTATTCCAGATTCAGCAAGAGGAGGTTGCACTTCTGGCTCATTGACCTCAGCATGTTGCACCGTCTGCGGTTCCTCCTGCTCTTTTGTTTTCTCGCTTCCAGTATCCGTCAACTCTTGAGAAGAGTTCACTTTACTATGTTCAGTTTCCACATTTTGCTGTTCCTTCTGCTCTTTCGGTTTCTCTCTTCCATTACCCTTCAACTCTTGAGGAGAGTTCGTTTGGCTATTGTCAGTTTCCACATTTTGCTGTTCCTTCTGCTCTTTTGTTTTCTCTCCTCCATTACCCTTCAACTCTTGAGAAGAGTTCACTTTACTATGTTCACTTTCCACATTTTGCTGTTGCTCCTGCTCTTTTGTTTTGTCTCTTCCACTACCCTTCAACTCCTGGGAAGAGTTCACTTTGTTATGGTCTGTTTCTACTTTCCGTCGTACATAAACATTGTGATAAACGGGGCTTGAAGGAGTATCAGGATGCAGCCGTTTTGTGCCCACAGCCTTTAAAGAATCTTCAGCAGGACCTTTAGCCTTTGGGGGCAAAGAAGTGCCTTGAGACATATTTACGACGTTTGTACCTTTGTTTTTCACCGAGAATGCTAATTGCTTGTCACTAGATGGCATGGCTCCTCCAAGACCTTTCTACATTATACTCATCAGTGTTGGTAGAACCTGGAATACATGAAAAGCTTTCTATCAGTAAGATGAACATGGAGCACAAAAGATAATTAGCAAAATACGAAATTGTTCAAATAATGACAGGAAAACAATAACACTTCGACTTCATAGTTCAGTGATGTAGCATCTGTGGTTCGGAGTACAGACTTCTGTCTCTAGTTTGTTGCAGGTTCATAAATTGAAATAGGCCGACGTCATATACAAGAGAAAGAAGGGCAACAAATGATCATGATGTCAGCCCGCATACAACACGTGCATGCGGAAAGGAGCAACACACGATACAGCTACTAGACCTTACTCCTCGCAGCAGCTCAACTCACATAACCTGTAGTGGTAGCCCTGCCTCCACCGCTCCACCTCTACTTTGATACCATGTTCTACAGCTAGAAGATCATGGCTCTCATCTTGGAACACCCTGCTGTTTCTGGCTTTCCACACTGACCATGGATTCAAAGTCCTTCTGGCTTTTATTTGTATTTGGTTGTGTCTTCATGTCCACCAGTGAGCAGTCCATTATGAACCATTAAGGCGATGCTTTAAACGTGCCCAAACCTATGAAGAGAAACCAGAAGAGCCCTAGCTTTAGTATGTTCTGCCCTGATTTAGCAATTTTCCTGAAGATAAGTATTGATTTTTTGATGTTTAAGAAAATAATTAGATATATCCTAGCAATAATTTATATCAACCTTATCTGACTTCTCTACAAGGAAAGAAGGAAAATATCGACATATTTGACCTAGGTAGTCAACCAGAACTAAATTCCAAAAAATCAAGACTGAATAATCCATGGTTTAAAAATAAACCCACAGGCAATACTCCAATAATATCGATAACAATAAAATTGGCAGAAAAAAATAGATTTACCACAAAAAATATCCATACAAGGAAAAGTGGTATGGAAGAATATTGATGGTCAATGATTACATGAGAAGATGCATTTTCATGTGGGCTGCAAAATATGAAAGTGCTTAAATATGCATGTCGATGTGCATGCTTGAAAATTTCCAGGATATAACAAGTGCCAACAATGATAATGGACGAATAATTTCAAGACATTGTGCATCAGCCTTTGCCAACAATGATTTGAAAAGGGGCTTTGGATGCAACAGTAAACTAAAAAAAAAAAAGTAGGACAACGTCATATACAGTGAATAAGCGTTCAGGAACCAGGAGAAAGTTGGTGCGCCACAGAAATATTTGCCTTTCTGTGGCGCATCTGGTGTCCATGCGCCACAGAAAGTTGGTTTTTGTGGCGCATGGACACGCATGCGCCACAGAAAGTCTGACTTTCTGTGGCGCATGCGTGTCCATGCGCCACAGAAATCCTGTGGGTCCCACGTGCAATCATTGGGCCTAGGTCCATCTGGGCAATTTCTGTGGCGCACCGCCGCTGGTGCGCCACAGAAAGTTCACATTCTGTGGCGCACCAGTCACCATGCGCCACAGAATGTTAGCTTTCTGTGGCGCACCAGAAACGGTGCGCCACAGAAAGGTGACATTCTGTGGCGCACCGAGTGCGTGCGCCACAGAATGTTGGCCCAGATCCACAAAAAGGTGGCAACACCCACTTTCCCCATGTGACCTTCTTCATTCTCCCCCCATGCATCTAGCTCGAGCTCCTCCTCTCTCCCATGGCATTTTGACCATCCTATTATCCATTATTTGTTGTTAAACCTACTTTGTTTGACATAGAATTGGTGAGGGCTTGGGGAAAGCCTCCATATATATTCTCCTCCTCTCTTTTTGTCCACTATTTTCCCTCCATCACCACACACTCTCTCTCATCGATCACGGTCACGTCTCGGCAACGGATCTAGATCTACTAGGTGGGTATTGTTGGATGGGTGTTTGTTAAAGGCATGAGAAACTTGTCGGCGGGCGATTGTGTGTGTGGTTTGCATGAAGCAAACTATTGTTGAACGGATCTATGCATGAAACTTGTGTGTGTGGTTTGCATGAATCTTTGCATGTTGTTGCTTGCGCCGGCGTGGTGCATGGATGTTTGCCGAAATGTTGATTCATTTCCATTTCGGTAAATTTTTGCACCACATATGTCCTACTTTTAGGGGAAGTCATGCCGAATTTTTTCGTCGAACATTTCCGACTTTCCGACTTCCCGCATGAGAAGCTTGTATGTGTGTGTGCATGTTGCGGTTAATTAATTCTAATTAATAACACATACTCTATATGTATACCGCGTAGGCGACCATGGTCATCAAGATGAGCTCCAGTCGAATCAACAACTACAAGGAAGAAGCGAAGGCGGAAATGAGTCGGTGCAACGGGCGCCAGATACGATGTCCGTGTCGAAGTTGCAAACTTGTGAGATGGATCGACCCTGATTCCGGACAATTGGAGGAACACCTGCTCAGGCGCGGTTTCATGCAAGGCTTCAACCAAGCGCCGACAGCAAATGTTGCGCCTGAAGACGAGGGCGGGCAAGATGATCGTGACGAAGGAGATGCCGACGGACATGGTCACGATGAAGGAGTAGATGGTGGTGGAGAAGACGCGAACACGCCGCAGAGCTCGCTAATGTCGGCCTTGATGGAGTCTCATGTTCAAGAACTGCTCCTCAAGGAGGCGAGCACCGTTAGAGAGAAAGCCAAGCTGGCGCAAATGGAGATAGACGGGAGGACTCCGTTGTATCCTGGGTGCCGGCCACAGGATACGCGCTTGCAAGTAACGCTTGATGCTCTGGAGATGAAGTCGGGAAACAATGGACCGACGCGAGCTTCAACAAGAGCATGCAATTCTTCCACGAGCGTCTTCCCGAGGGGAACACATTGCCAACAAGTATCGAGGAGGCCAAGAAAGTCGTGTGCCCTCTTGACCTACCGCACGTTAAATACCACGCCTGCATCAATGATTGCACAATTTATCGGGGCGAGTACGAGGACAGAACCACATGTCCGGTGTGCGGCCAAGGACGGTACAAGAGCCGTGGGAAGAAAGTTCCTCGAAAAGTGGTATGGTACTTTCCTATCACTCCCCGTCTGCAGCGGTACTTCGTGGACCCTAAGGAAGCAAAGCTCATGCAATGGCACGCGGAAAGGGAGAAGCCCGAAGAAGATCCGGAGAAGGGCAGGATCCTTACACACCCTTCAGACGCTAGCCAGTGGCAAGAGTTGGACGCCGTCGGAAATTTCGGAGGCGACGCAAGGAACGTCAGGCTCGGTATGAGCACCGATGGACTCAATCCGTTCGGCAACCAGAGTAGCACGCATAGCACCTGGCCCGTGTTTGTATGGCCTTACAACCTTCCCCCGTGGTTGTGCACGAAGCAAAGGTACATACACATGAGTATTCTCATTCAGGGGCCGAAACAAGCAGGTGTCCACATACATCTGTATCTCGCGCTGTTGAAAGAGGAGTTAGCCACGTTGTGGGAGACGCCAGCCCGTACGTGGGATGCCTACACTGGAGATTATTTCGACATGAGAGCCGCGTTGCTCACGACGGTGCAGGACTATCCTGGTTGCTCATATGTATCGGCCCAGGTAGGCCACGGATTCTGCGCATGTGTCAGGTGCATGGATAAGACCCCGCATCTCCAGCTACCAAGGAATCCCGGGTCTTCGAAAACCGTGTACCCAGGGGCTCGAAGGTGGCTTCGCATGGATCACCCGTGGAGAAAACGCGGTGAACTGTTCAATGGTAAGGACGAGATCGAAGAAGCCCCGAGCCCGAGGAGCGGCACAGAAATCGACGAGCTGTTGAAAAATTGGGAGGAGTGCCCCGCGCCGGGAAAGAAACGACCGAAGGTAGATCCGCTGCTGGGTGTATGGAAAGCGAGGTCTGTTTTCCACGACTTGGAGTACTGGAAGGTCCTCAAGACGCCACATAGCCTCGATATGATGCACATTACGAAGAATGTCACCGAGGCTCTGCTTGGCACTCTTTCCAACATGCCGGAAAAGTCCAAGGATGGGACGAAAGCAAGATACGATCTGAAATGGCTTGGTGTCAGGAAAGATCTTCAGATCCCCGATAGTGATGACGATGATGATGATCAGACGGAAGGGACTCAAGGTCGCCGCAAAAGGGTAAAGAAGAACACCGTGGTGCTTCCCGCTACGTGCTTCACTATGAGTCCGGAGGAGCTCGAGCAATTCTACAGGTGTCTCCTAGGAGTCAAATTTCCTCATGGTTACGCGGGGCTGATAAGCAGATATCTGGACGGAACAAAGAAGAGGTTTAGCGGGATGAAGTCTCACGACTGTCACGTGCTGTTGACGCAGATACTTCCCGTTGCGATTCGAGGGATAATGGACGAGCACGTCCGTGATACGCTGCTTGCCCTTTGCAATTTTTTCGACGTCATCAACAGGAAGTCGATCGGCGTGAAGCAGCTCGACAGGCTACAGGAAGAGATCGTGCTGATACTATGCGAGCTCGAGATTTACTTCCCGCCAGCATTCTTTGATATCTGCGTGCATCTCCTTCTCCATGTCGTTGATGACATCAGGCAGCTCGGGCCAACGTTCATGCACTACATGATGCCGTTCGAAAGGATGAACGGTGTCATGAAAGGATACGTTCGCAACAGGGCCCGTCCAGACGCAAGCATGGCCAAGGGCTTTCTAACCTACGAGTGCATCTCCTTCTGCCAGAATTATCTAAGCACCGAGAACCAGCATGTTGGTCTGCCCAGGAGGAAACACTTCGGCAGGCTCCAGGGATATGGTCACCGAGACGGCACCAGCTCAATCTTTGTCAGCATGCAGGGTCGAAAGGACGACTTCGACAGGGCTCACCGGGTCGCGCTACAACACTTACAATTGATCGAAACTTGGGTGGAAGAGCACAAATGCTTACTCGAGCAACATTACATCAACCTGGGCCGGCCGAGGAAGAAGGGAGACGTAACCAGAGCGCACAACTCTAGCTTCACGCGTTGGTTCAAGCAAAAGCAACTGGAGCTAGCAAAGAGCAAAACGCCATCTACGGAAGATGAAAGACTCATATTCTCCTTATCACGGGGTCCCTCGCACAACGTAAAGACCTATCAGGCGTACGACATCAACGGCTACAGATTCTACACCGAGGAAAAGGACAAGAATAGCGAATATCAAAACTCAGGAGTAACTATGCTATCCTACGGCGATGACGAGGCTACTGTCAAGCAAAGATACTTCGGAAGGATTGAGGAGATATGGGACCTCAACTACTGTGGAGAGTCGGTGCCAATGTTCCGTGTAAGATGGGCCAAGGACGTCGTCAAAGAAGGCCGGTATTTCACCACCATGGTAATACCCGATGCCAAATCGAAGAACGCCTCCGCGAAAAATGAGCCATGGGTACTCGCTAGCCAAGTTGAGCAATGCTTCTTCATTACCGACCCGTCAAAGCCTAGCCGTGTTGTCGTGAGGAGGGGCAAGAGGAGCATCATCGGAATGGAAGGAGGCGCCACCGAGCAAGACTTGGACAACGAGCCAAAGATCGAGGAGGAATTCGACAAGTTCTTCGACATGCCTACTACTAGTACACAAAGAAGGAAGACCTCCCTACCTACTAAAGGTTGTCCGTTCACGCGAAGAAATCTCAAGGTCGCCGGCCTAAAGTTTTCAACCGTGAAGAAGGGAAAGAAGAGAAGCTAGCTCGCGGAACCGAGACGAAGAAGAGACTTTTTTGGTGTATGAGACATTTGGTGTGAGACAATGCAAGAGTTATGTATTCAATGAACTAAATATGTATGAGACATTGTGTGTATTAAATGAATTGAATATGTGTGAGACATTGTGTGAATTTTGTAACCAAATTTAACCAAAAATATTTTAAGAAAAAAAAAAGAAAAAAAATGGGACAGCCAGGATTTTGTACCATAACAGTATCAGTTGATTTTGAACTAAATCTGGCGTTACAATTCTGTGGCGCACCGCATACCGCGGAACTGGTGCGCCACAGAATCTCATAATTCTGTGGCGCACGGCTTAAACGGTGCGCCACAGAATCTCATAATTCTGTGGCGCACCGATTAAAGGGTGCGCCACAGAAATCCTTCGACCCAATTACATGTGGGCCACCCCGCGCTGCCTCTCTTCTCCATCCGAAATTTCGCTAAGTGTAGAACCGCGCGCTTCCTCGACGTTCTCTCTCGCGCGCTCGACGACCACCACCGCGTCCTCGCCGCCGGCAGCTCCCGCCCGCGCGCTCGACGAGCACCTCCACCGCCACCCCCGCCACCGACGGCCAGGAGCACCTCCACCGCCACCCCCGCAACGCCCCTGCCCTAACCGCACGCTCGGCCCCCGCGTGGCGCCGCCGACGAAGACCTCCCGCCATCGCACCTCCCTTCCCTCCGCACCGGCGACGACCTCCCCTCCCTTCCCTCCCCCAGGTGCTTCCCCTTTCCCCCTCCTCCCTCCCCTACCGAACTGCTGCACCCAAGGAGTTTGTAGAAATTCCCCTCTCATTCATCGAGCATTGGACAAGAAATAGTAGCTTGTGCATACTGCAGCAAGTGTATTTGCCTCTCCTGAGAAGGGAATCTTGCAAGATGTAGTGTTGCTTGTACTTGCTGGAGATGATACTGCTTCTCTAATGCACACAACAAGTTCGGTTTGATTTAGTTCTGGACAAGAAATTTAGTGTAGCAGTAATTGAAATACTGCAGCAAGTGTATTAGCTTGATTCGGTTTGATTACTGGACATGATAGCTTCTCCTGGTAATAGTAGCTTGTGCATTTGTGAAGCACTGGATTACTTGCACTTGCTGCCTGTAGTGTTGCTTGGTTGCACTTGCTGCCTGTAGTGTTGCTTGTGCTTGCAGGTTGCTTCTTTTTTTTAATTTCGAAATGCACACAACAAGTTCATATACTCCATGACACAACACAAATAAGAACACACAGTAGCTTGCATAGAGATTTCTTTAGAAACATAGGATATATGTGTGGACATCAACCTCCATAGACAAGGGCTTCAATCCTTTACATCAAAATACAGTAGAGAAATATGTTGCATGTGTAGAAGAGCAGGCAGCCTATTCTATGGATGCTCTGTTTTTGGGTATATATATGGGTGTACATCTACTCACTGGTTTACTCACTAGTTTGTGTTGCTGCCCACTTTGTAGATCTATTTACTCACTTACATATCAACAATGCCATGCTAAGTATTTGTGTTGCTGCCCATTTTGTGTTAGTTGCTGCTAAGTATTTTGATTATTTCACTAATGGTCACTGGTTTGATTAGCTCCCAAAACCATCATGGATAATTAAGCAAACTATTTCAAATCCTTTCAAACTTGATTTGATAAGGAAGATGAGATGGAGTAGATGAGATCTATAAAGGTGCATTTCCCAAATTTTCAAGATTTAATCAAATGGGAAAGGCCTAGAAATGCTATGTGTTAACATGAGTGAAGATAGGTTTTATTTGAAGAAAGGCCTAGAAATGTTTCCAGTTTTTGATTTCTGTTGTTGATTGCTAGTAGCCTTGCTGATAATTGCTTTTAGTGCTGGTTGCTGTTAGTTGAGATGAAAAAAATGTTAATTTATTGGTTTTGTTAATTTATTGCAGCACCACGAGGAGCACCTCCACCACGCCGATCTCGGACCCGAGCCTCCCTTCCCTACCCGAGGTAGTTCCTCTCTCCCTCGATGTGGATGTGGATGTGGTGATGTATGTGCATGAGGATATGTGTCCACGACCATCGTGTCGTGGTTGTTTGTGCTCCGACCATCGTGTCGTGGAGATGCCGGCCGGAGTTGTGGATATTATTTGTGAAATGTTTGCAGGTACCCCGTGAGGCCCTTGAGATTGCCGGAACGTCGATTAACTTCCGTTCCGGCAAATTCGGGTACTCCATATGTCCTATTTTTAGCAAAGGTCATGCCAAAAATTTTCGTGAAATTTAGCATGACTTTGCTAAAAATAGGACATATGGGGTATTGCGGCTAATGCATGGGCCGGGGTATCTTAGTACTAAATTAAGTGATGGTTTTGTTATATTTGTTGTACTAACTTTTTTCCTCTTTTTCAATGCAGTGCAAACATGTCCTCCGAGGCCGGCCCTTCTAAGCACATGAGCGTCGAAGAACAAGCTAGAGAAAAGAACAAGCCGTTCTGGGAAGTGAACCCGGAGATGGAGGATGCGGAGGCCGCCGAACTGGCTCGTGACGGCGATGGTGACTTTCTGTTAGAGATGGAGGATGCGGAGGACACCGACGGAGATGGGGACGCAACCACCACCACCGAGGGCGGCGACCACACGGATGTCGGGGGTGGCGACCACACGGATGGCGGTGGTGGCGACCACACGGATGGCGGTGGTGGTAGTAACCCGACCGCTAAGAGGCATAAGAAGCCGAGGAAGGACCGGACACCGCAAGCGGTGGCCCCCATCACAGACACGTTCACTAAGGTCTCCTTAAGTGGCCAACCACAGGAGCCTAGGAACACCGCAAGCGGGTACAGCATGCAACTAGGGTGCATCCTCCGGGAAACCGTGCCGATCACCACGTATGACCTCAGGAGCAAGGAGAATGAGGCTTTGCGCGGAGACCTCCTCAAGAAGCTTCACCAACGATACAATTTCCCGGATGATGGAAACAAAAAGGTGGACAACTACGCCATCACGAAGATGAGCACCGCCTTGACCAGCTGGAGAGGCCGGGTGAAGGCGAAGATTGACAAGGGTCTTAGCTGGGCGGAGATCAGTGCCAAAGAGCCGTACATCGACATAGAAGAGTTCGAGGCATTCAAGTTGTCCTTGCAATCTCCGGAGGCTCAAAAATGGACCGAGTGGGGGAAGAAGATGCGGGCACTGAACTTAGGTAACCACCGTTTGGGAAGCGGCGGTTACGCAGGAAAACAGCCCGTTTGGGACAAGGAGGATGCCGAGGTTGCGAGACTTGGGAAAGAGAACATGTGGCATAAAATCACGGACGAGCAAGTTAGGAACTTTGTTCGGTCCCGCTACTATCTGAAGCCGGGGACGGGGGAATTCGTTACCGACTATCAAGATGTGCTGGATTTCGAGAAAACGCTGGTAAGGAACTTAATTACCGCGGATATCTCAAAGTCCATTTGCGTTGATTTCTACATGGGTTCACGTTTATTTCCTTTGTCCGCAGGAGGCTGAGTTGAAGGCTGAGGCTGAGGCCAGCCCGTCGTCCCAGGAGGCTCAGGCCGGCCCGTGGGACACGACTTTCAACCGGGCGATGAACGTTTTCAAGGGGAGGGACAAGTCAAAGCCGCCGACGTCAGCTGGCCGTGTGACCGGCTTTGGTACGAGCATGAAGTTCATCGAGTACTACAGCACGGATCCCGAGAAGAAAAAGGAGAGGAGGAAGCCGGCTAAAGATAAAGCCGAGGTTCTCGAGCTAAGGAAGAAGCTGGAGACACTAGAGAAAGAAAAGGTGGACTCCAGCATGGTGGACAAGCTAGTGGCCGAGAAGGTGGAAGAGCAGCTCCGGAGTTTCTTACCCCCTGGCTTGATGGAGGGGTTAGCTGCTTGGAATGCGGCAGGTCGACAGGGGCCGATACACGTGCCCAGCTACGCCGGCAGCACCTCCAGCAATAACGTGTCGCCAGTCCTGGTGACCCCAACGGTGCCCCCTGTCGTGGATCAACATACAACAAGGCCGGAGAATAATGATAATGCGCACGAGCGGCCGGAGAATGATAGGCCGGCCGCCGGCATCGGCGCCCTTGTCTCGACATTAGCCGAGCTCGACGCCATCACCAAGGTAACTAATTAGTTAGTCCGCGACATCTTCTATGACTATATATGCCTTTGATGACTGCCATATCTCATGCATGGTGCCCAACATGTGTTGACTCCCAGGACATGCCTTGCATACTCCTGCATAGGGTGGGGGCGGCGGCGAGTTGAAGGAAGTCGCAACGGCCAAGATCATACAACCTTCGACCCGCGATATGCACAACACCCGAATGAGCGAGGCCGTGATGAAAGTCAATGTGAGCGAGGTACTGCCTGAGTTCCGTGACATCGACCCCCCCACGCAACCTCCGGGAGCCGAGAAACACATGAAGCTTGGCGAATGCGGGAAGTGGATGATGGAATGGCCGAAGACCCAGATTCGTCTTGGGGATGTTCTTCATGGGGTCAGGCGCACCGGCGGCGCCACCTCGAGGCCCCGGCCCCCGGTCATTCGGCCCCCGCCGAGGCAGCACAAAAAGCTGTTGCGGATGAACCGGCGCCACAAGCAGCCGTCGCCACCACCCAGAACGAACCGCCGGTCGCCGCCACCACCGGCCGGAAGCTACCGCCGGTCGCCGCCACCACCGGCCGGAAGCTACCGCCGGTCGTCGCCGCCACCAACCGCCACAAACAGTTGTTGGGAACGTCTTCACCGCAACCGTCCAAGGTTAGTTCTGACTTTCCGAATTCCCCGACTTTCCGACTTTCCCGACTAACGGATGTGCTATTGTTTATGTTTAGGACAAAGCCGTTGCACCTCAACTTGGTGGCAACGACGACAATGAGGAGGAGGAGAATGATGTCAACGTCGATGACTACATCAACACTGGCGCCTGCATGGATGGTATGTACATGCCTCTGTGGATGAAGAACCCTTCCGCGACCACCGCGGTCAACCTGCTCGTCCCACTTCATGCACACAACGCCTGGCCTTCACCGACACGCCTCCGAATGCCGAAGATCATCAAGCTCAACCGGGTAACATTTTCAGCCCTAACACACTGAAAGAAACTGTTAAAGCGGGGTTCACTTCACCCCCACAATCCACAGAGATGAAGAACAAGAAGAAGCACAGGAAGAGAAAAGGATCCTCCACCTCTGCGAGCCAGCCAGCTCCTAAGATCCGGGGTCTTGAAGACACGATTCCACCCCGTGCGGATGGCTTCCCCGAGTTCATGAGGCTGGTAAACCTATCTTGTCTGGGGACTTGCTCCGCCTTGCAGAAGGACCCATGATTGCCTTGCAGGAATCTATCTTGCATCTAGAGGAGCTCCTTCTTAAAGACAAGCACCCGAGTTACCCGGCGTTCGCGGTCAAGGTGCCAAAGGAGCTGGTGGACTTCGTCCAGGAAGACCCCGCGGATGTGTTCTTCATAGCGTACGAGGACATCTTCAAACTCTTTCACACTCAACGGCTGGACTATAACATGGTCCGCCTATATGCGCTCGATGTGGCGATGAAGATCAGGAGAGATGATACCCCGTACGTCGCGATAGTGGATCCCTACTACATGCGCGACAGCCATCTGGTGGAAGGATCAAAGACACGGGAAACGGCCATGGAGTACCTCGTAAGGGTCATGCTGGCCAACAAGAGGAAGAACGTCCTTCTTCTGCCTTTCTTTTTCGAGTAAGTACACATCAGCTCGCCACAGTCGTATCTTATGCCTTCTTCTACATTTCTTCCATCGCTGATCCTTCTTCAATTGTGTTGAGCAGGGACAAGTACTGCGCACTCATCTGCGTATCCCCGAGGTGGTCCATTGCCACTTATTTGGACTCGGGGAATAAATCCACGCCGAGACGATACACCAGAATAAAGGGTGTTCTCGATGACGCTCTCGAGGCCTATGCCCAAAAGGGCGGCCCCTTCCATAAGAAGGCGGAATTCTTCACGGATGAGAACACACACAAGTTCCAGCATGGGACCGGATTCCATTGCGTCAAGCAACTGGATGGCAGCGTGAAGGAGGCCTACTACGCCCTCCATCACATTAAATCGATTGTCCGGGATGTCGAGAAAACGAAGATTCCATCTGGTCTCGCAGAATACACCAAAAGCGCGGATGCTCTCACCGATGCTGATTACAGAACAGACTTCCATCGCATCCGGCTGCAGTTGGCAACGATCATCCTCGAAGATGTCATTCGCAAATCAGGGTCCTTCCACTACCCCAGAGGTATTATAGAAGTGCATGTGTAGGGTTATATATTATATATATGCTATGCTATGAAACCCAAATAGGATAGCCATATGATTTCCAACCATGACAATTGATTGATTGTCTTGCCTATCTACTTAGATGAATAAATTATACTCTATTTATATCACTAACCAATATATATCCCAATCCATCTTCAGGGTTGTGTCAGAGGGATATCGAAGAACGACTAGAGGCACAGAATGACACCAGGGAGTGGAAGACGAAAGAAGGCTTTCTACCGTTCCCGGCGCCGCTCAAGAAGAGGACTCCATGATCATGCATGCTCCCGCGCGCTCTTGCTCACCATTATCGCTGATGTGTACTACATTTGATCATAGTTAGGCGGCGAACACTTGATTTGTAATGTGTAGTGTGAAATGATGAAACATTCGGCACTTTTGTGACTATGTGTATATACGTATCTCGATCGGGCACTAAGTAATATGTGTGATGACATATTGATTAATGTGTTTGTCTGTTTATATACCTGTCAAATATACCTGTATTTCTGTATAAACCTGTATAAATCCTGTATATACCTGTATTTGTACAGCAAAATGGAAAAATACCGGTATTTCTGTTTAATATTTCTGTGGCGCATGCTTTTTTTTTGTGGCGCACCACTTTCTGTGGCGCACCAAGAAACAGTGCGCCACAGAATGCCTCTGTATAGGGGTGCTGCCGAGCTATTTCTGTGGCGCACTGCACTGGGTGCGCCACAGAAAGTTTCTGTGGCGCACGACCTGGGTGCGCCACAGAAATAATTTTAGTGGCGAGAATTCTGTGGCGCACCCAGCAAACCTGGGGGTGCGCCACAGAATCCCAAAACCGTGCGCCACTAATAGCCGTTTCTGTACTAGTGCCATCTGCACCTATTACGTAACTGTTTTTAAGTTTTTTCTCAAAATGTCAAAAAATTACATAAAAAATTCAGACGTGCAGTAGAACATTATGTGTTAGCACAAAAATAGAGTTGTGAAAAAACATTGTTTTTTGTGACCTGTGCATAAAAGACATAAAAATTACTCGTATAAAAACATTTTGGTGTGTATGGATTTGGCCTTTTTGCATAGGTCACAAAAAAAATCTTCACGTAACTTTGTGTGCAAACATAAAATGCCCCGAAGTGGATTTCCGCATTAAGTGTATGCTTTATTTGCTAAATCCGAAATCTGATATAATATATCTCTACAACATACAATCCCATAAGAATTTTTGTCTTGTGGTGACTCCACCTCATTATGCATTTTGGGTCTTGGATGGACCACATGCATGTGATTACTTTATGCCTTTGGGTTTTTGATGGGCCCACATGCATAATTACTTTATGTCATATTTTAATATATGTTAGTACAACACAGGCGAACCAAGTTAAACCCACAGAATCAACTCTATCTAGTCTCATCCATCTACGTAGCTGTATTTTGATTTGAAAAAAATATAAACGAAATATATGCATGTCGACGAGTATTTTTCATTCGCGTGCTTAGTTTCGAATTTCATCAGTTGTAACTTATTAATTTTAGACCGAAGTTCGTATCTTTATCAAATTTGTCGCACTCGTTTATAGTTTGAAATTTCATTTGACAACTAGATCCATCCCGCCTTTCTCCATAACTTTCTTATTTCAACAGACATATTTATATAAATATTATACTATATTATACTATATGTACGTGTATGACCATTGCCGCAAGAAACATTTTTTTGTGCCCGAGCTGCTCCGACATCTGCACTAGCGTTGCACCCCGCCATTGTAACGTTCACCGTGACTGTCCGCTAAATAAATTTGTTCATACATGGTGGTGTGACCTAAAATCAACTCTTAACCAAGTGTTGAGAGTACGCGAAACACAGTACAAAACCACACAATCCACCTTTACGTTTCTCCAGATGCAGAAAAATTATTACAATAATGGAGTTTCACAAAAAATATCCTACACATGGATTTGACGAGACTGGTTATAATGAAACATGGTAGCTGAAACTGCATAATAGGTTAGCTTTCCACTGTGGAGATTAGTTTTTTCTAGAAATACATGATATTTTAGTTAAATTGTTAATCCTTCAAATAATAGTAGGGGTAGTTTTCTCGTTAGTATCAAGAAAATTAATGCTATAACTTATGAGTTTGAAATATTTTTTGTCATAAACTTTGTGCGAATATCCTCATAGCACTCACAAAATTGTTATAATGAAGAGAAATAACATATTTTGTTTATTTGTCAAACTAAACATGAAAAAAAAATGATAAAACGCCTTATTCAAAACCACAACAAGAGAACAAAAATAAAGAAACAAATACATTAAACGAAAACACAATTAAATAGGGCGCGGCAAAGCGCGCCCTTACCTTCTAGTATAGAAGAAGGCATATGTCAAGTCATTAACGACATGTGGATCGAGTCAGAGATGTTGTTAGGATCAGGCGGCAATGCCGCGTCAACATCCACATCCTCTTCGTCATCCATCGTCGAAAAAGGGCAGGAGGTCACAGTTTGAGCATAAACTTGGCGATTTTTTCAAGCACCAGATCGAGTCGGATACCTCTGTGGCCTACGGAGACGGTTTCAGAGCCGGGAACCGGGCTGTGTTCTCTAGTATGGTCTGAAGCGCATGCTCGAGCACATCCGGCTGACAAGGACCTTGCCATTTTGGTGGCGCGTGAGAGAAATTTGTAGTAATATTTAAGTTATATGCCGGATTTTCATCGATAATCAATTTACAGGGAAAAGAAAGGAATTTTGAAGTTCACAAATTGTACAAACACGATTCTTTTCGGTTGCTCTTTCTTGGACAGGCTGGCAAAGTACAGTATTAGCAGATCGAATTGAGCTGGCTAGCCTGAGCAATCTCTTGTACGATGATCAAAGCTTGGAATCGAAACAGTGGTATTTTGTGTTATTAAAATTAATAAGGAATACACACTATCTTCTGCGTTGTATGCAATTTCTTTGATAGTATGGTTATCCTTTCCTAGGAAAAAAAAATCTGAAATCCAATTCCTTTATAGAAACATGAATCAGTTCTATTAAATTTTTATATATAAAACTGGATCTGTGAATTAGAGAAATAAAAAGAAGGTTCAGCAAATTGTACAATTCCATTTAAAGATATGATTTATAGTGTTCTACCACGGTTTTATCTTTTTGATATTATGAGGACACTATGCATCTTCTGTACAGTACATATGAAGACTTAACCGGCAGTATATATTGAGAAACATATGCCGCTGCTGCATTAAATACAAATTAATTAATTGCTACTCATATGTGTAGTTAGGCTGAAGCCTGAGGAGAATTGGCATGTACCACCTATGGATATATGGCATCCGTTGCCGAGACTGTGATGCACAAATGCACAAATGGGTTCGATTTATTTCAACATGCACAAACGGAATAGCCTGATAGTTCACGAGCTCACACAACAAAGTCGTAACGTGATTAAATCGTCTTACAACACAAGCAAGTACCTTGTTGTTTCGAAAGCAATAAAGGAAATTAAAGCAGAAAGGTCTTGTACAAGCAATCTGAATCTCACGCTTGACAAGCAAAGCAATATAGCACTCAGGTCTTGGACAACATGAGTAGGAGCACCCAGCCAGGGCACTCATGTACTGGAATACTGGATATCTTCTGTGTACATCGTCTTCTTTTCCTTGGGGCGACCTGCACAGTAGTAGCAAGCAAGATGTTAAGCAAGATGTTACTTACTGCACTAATATCTTGGGAGTGACACAAAATATAGTTGACCTTGGTAATTTAGAGCGACTTACGTACAGATCCAGCAAACAGCAGCGGTCAATCAATCTCGGAGGGTATAACACCATCGTGAACAATCAATTCTACGACATTGGCACAATAACGTCAGGAACTCACGAGTGATTTCAGTGAAGCCTAGATACTCGAGGGGCAAGAGGAACTCAATGCCAGCTGGGACCTCTGCCATGCTGCTGAGGTTGGCTAGTACTAATCTTTCCAGAGACGCCATGGCACCTTGCATTATCTCCAGTTGCTTCAGACTAGGCATGTCCCGCAAAAAGAGACCCTTCAGCTTGGGAAACCAGCCCGTGAGAAACACTAGCTTCTCTCCGTTGTATGCCTTCGTGAAAGTAAGAATCGTCAGATTTGCCAACCGAGAGAGGGATGGCAGTGGGTCTTCTCTCAGCTGGGACCAAAATAGACGCAGTTCATGCAAGTTCCGCTCCACAGCTAGGAGCAGAGGAGACTCTCTCAACAATGTCCCTTCCGCTAATCTTCCCCTCAAACTTAGCTTTTGCAGGTTAGATGGGAGGGCGCTCAACCTGAGAATCTCATTCTCGTCACTTGCATTCACACTAAGGAAGGACAAAAATGGCATCTGCAATAGAGACTCGCAGAGACATTCACAATAGAGGCCCTTAACATTCCAGATCCTCAAGGTTCTTAGTTGCCTCAACTGCCCTAGCTGTCGAGTAGACTCATCTTGGGCTTCCAATCCTTGTAGAGTGTGCAAATTTGTTAGATTAGCAAGACCCTTCTGGATGCATATACCGCTGCGTGAATGCAGTACTCTAGCATATCGATTATTTAGTTTCTCAACAAATAAGTGCCTAAGATTTTTCAGCTTAACAATGCCTGCAGGCACCTCCCATATGTCTGATCTACAAAGGTCTAGTGTCAACAAATTTATAAGATTCTCGATGGATTTCGGGAGGAGCTTCACTTTCGTATCCCGCAAACCCAAATGGCGGAGATTAAAAAGATCTCCAATATCATCTGGAATCTTCTCAATTGGTAGACCACTAAACTCCAGCACTGTCATATATCTTGATTTTTTGAATAATAGCGGTAGTAGAGATAATGATGGCATGTTTTTGTCCAGTGTGATGAAAGTTCGAATACCATGTACACTAGAAAATGACTTTTGAATATCCTTATTCAGCTTGTGCACAACCAATCGACGTGCATCCATCTCAAGTGACCCCCTACATTTGTCCACCTTATAATCAACACCAACATGATCCTTCTTGCACAAATCAATTGCCAATTAACGCATTATATCATGCATTCTAAACATCTTCATCCTACCAAATGAGTTCCTTTCAACAAGCTGTAACATGTTTCTGTTGACCAACTCATCCTTCTGCCACTTCTTCTAATGTGCTCACACCCTTCTCAACGACGAACCCTTCTGCTATCCATAACCGTACAATATGTTTTCCCTGGAAAAGATAGTCTTCCGGGAATAAGCTGCAGTACAAGAAGCAACTTTTCAAGTATGTTGGAAGGTAGACGAAGCTCAGATGCAAAACATTCCTTAAGTGGTCAAGCCTCGAATTATTAATTATCTCCCAACTCAATTGGTCATTTATTCTTCTCCATTCTTCCACAGTTTTCTCGCGCACATGCAAGAGGCTACCAACTGAAACGATAGCAAGAGGCAAGCCTTTGCACTTGCTAACTATTTCTTTGGATAAAGGCTTCAAATCCTCAGGACATTCATGATTTGTTTCTCTTGGAAAGCATTTCTTACAAAAGAGATCCCATGCCTTGTCTTCTGGTAAAGCTTCTAATGTTAAGATATGTCCTTGAGAAGCAAGTGCAGCAACATCTCCTTCGCGTGTTGTGATTAGCAATCTACTGCCCTTGCCATGACAAAGAAGTGCCCTGGACAAGTCATCAAAGGCTTCTGGAGTCCAAACATCATCCATTATGATCAAATACTTATTTTGCTCTAGAAATTTCTTCAGTGTGTCTTCAAGGCTTGTGATGTCCATAGCGACGATGTTAGATGGGACATCAGCTCTATCTTTGAAGATATCCTTGATTATATTCCTCAAGACATCTTGTTTAGAATAAGTTTGAGAGATGGAGACCCATGCGTGGCACTGAAAATTTTCTCTCTGCTTCTTGTAAACACTTGCAGCTAATGCTGTTTTGCCAAGCCCTCCCATTCCATGCAGCGTTATCACAGAGCATTCCCCATCTTCAACTTCCAACCACTGCTCCCTGTTTCTCTCTGCTTCTTGTTTCTCTCTGTTTGTTTCCACCCCAACAAGATCATCTTCATCAAGGGAACGTGAAGTGTTTGCTAGATCTTGAGACCTCTTAACAATGTAATTTGAGGTGCTATTATCTGCATTGTTCATCGTGGGAACCCAACGGTTTTTCATCTCTGACAGGTGTGCTAGGTCTTTTTCCGTTTCCTTCACACTGGAAGCAATCTGGTTCAAAGAAAGCAGATATCTTGGTTTTCTGAGCCCTTTCTTCATGTGAAAGCAGCACCCAATATCATGTTCCTGACCAACTTGATGCATGTACTCATCCACCATGTCTTCCATCCCATTCGCTACCTTCTTCACCTCATCCAACCAGCGTTCATAAACTGGATTGCTGCGATTTCGAATGTCCATTTGAGAGAGAACATCGCGAATTACACGAAGCTCCATCACAACACGACCCATGCTGCGTTGCAGCTCCGTGAGTTGCCTCACATACTTGGAAAATTGAGTACTGGCCTGATGTGCTGCTCCATTCGCCAAGGCGACCCCGATCTTTTCAATGACCAAATGAAGCACGATTTCAGCCATTACTTTCTCCGAGTTAGTTACGCCTAACTGTTGGGTGGTGGCCTGGTTGCATATATTTTCTCAATATATCCCCGCGATGTGAATCTGTGAAATGAATCCATATGGATGAATTAAACTATTTTTTGCATTTGAAAAGAATGAATAGACAGAACTTGTTAAAGTATAATCTTATTATTCTGTACCATTATTCAAAGAAATTAAGCCACATGCATGCATGATCAAACAAAAACAGCTATAATGGTTGAGAAGATGGTGATATGGTGAAAAGCATCTAGCAGAAGGCAATTTCACACGCAGCTCCGTCTCTAGATCAGACAAAGCAACCTCGAAAAGAAAATCTAATTTTTCACAACAAAGAAGCTAGGGATGATCACATACTCTGTTTGCCCGGCCTGGTTTCCCCTACGCCGGCCGCTCGACGTACGCCTGCGCGCAGACATACACTGAAACCAGGTTGCCAGAAACCAGATTGGCCTGTGGGTTGCTTCCGGCTACCACAACTCTGTTTCTTGTCTCGGTGGGTTGGGGAGCGAATCAGAGGTGAAGTGAGATAAGGAGAAGCACTCGATCGATCGGCATCTGGGACCATGGCGAGTGGATTGCAGACTAGAGGAGACGAAAGCATATATGCTGGGGCTGGCTAGCTTTACTGCTTTAGATGAAAGGAGAATGATTCTCAAAAAAAGGAAAAAAAGATGAAAGGAAAATGCACCCAGCGACTTGGGACCACACAAAGTGATTAACTTATATAATACTTACGCCAATATTCAGAATTGGAGAGGAAAACAATTACACGGCATTCTTGTTCACACGCTGGGGAGAACCACATATGATCTGGAGATTTTCCACAAGATCATGCAGAATTCCCTAAAAAAGATCATGCAATTCAGAGAGGAAACGTTCAGTTAAGTTTAGAGAATTTTTTCAAGAAGTTCAGACATTCAGAGCAAAGAATTTGGATGGAACACACATACAAAGTGATTAACTTATGCACCCATACCTGTTAACAAAGTGAACGTAACATCGGTTACCTACTCAAAGCAGAGGCATCTCCCTAGCTCGCTGGCTGCACTGTTCCTTTTGGTCCGGTCTTTCTTTGATGGCAGGGGAAAGTAGGAGGCCAGATCATCACAAAAGGATGGATACTATAGAAGTCTCCCTCATCCGGTGCCAATGTGTATACCTTCTGCGTAGCCCTGCTCGTAATGTCCAAGTAGATGACAGTTCTGCATATCTCCAAGAACACGAACTCCGCATTGTCTCCAACCGCGTGCAACTTGACAATCAAATTTTGTATATTCTCAGGGACCGGAATTGACATCCTCAAATTCGCAGACACCTCGCGCAGACAAATGGTATGCACTAACAGCCAGTCGCCTTCCACCCCATTGGTGTTTGTCCTGTGGGTGTAGAGCCAAACGCGAAGCTCAAGTTCTTTTACATGAACCAGATTAAACCCGGTATCACCTGCCTGTGACAGCCCAGGGATATGCTTGTGGTCAACCTCTTCCGGAAGCTCGATCACAGAGAGAATTGAGGACATAAAATCCAACGCAATAATCTAGCTTTCGAAGCTTTTGATATAGAGCCTATGGTTCGTGAGTAGAGTCTTGATTCCGTAACATGACACTGGGCAAGCGTCTATTGCAGACGTGGTATGATTCTTCCAAACACCATCTATTAATTCATATAGGTGCACCGTAGTTCGCTCCTGACCAAACAGTAATACCGAAGCAAAGCACGCCTGGTCATTGAGGAGGTAACCAAGGGGACAAATGGTCATTCCAAGCTTTTTCCCAATGGACGGAAGTGGCGGGAGGACCACCGTGCTACTTTGAAGGTTCAGCGGGCTGAGTAGAACACTTGCAGCACTACCGCGTCCATGAAATTTTCCGAGCAGACGACCATTCCGAGACTGCAATTGTAACACCCACATAGCGGAGTAGACGTCAAAGACCGAGCTAGCGCGCCAGATGATCGCGCTGAGCTCCTTGGTGTGAGGCATTGCCACAAAATTCGGGGAAGGAAGATTCCAACATTTCAGAAAGAAGCCCAGCAGGGGCGAGTGGAGCTTGCGGAAGTGGCACAGAAAAGCAGGGTCGGAGGCAATGCTGAGCCAACGCTTGCAGACGAGGGCCGCACGGATGAGACTGACAGGGAAGGCAAGACGGAACAGGATCACACGGAGGAGGTCATCGCAGTCGAGCACCATGGTAACTGGCAATGGTTGGGATCTGGGTAGAACAGAATTGACAAACCATTAGAAATTATGCCATTAACAGAAACTAAGCTAAACAAAGATGCGTTCATTCACTATACTCTTTAAGTATTGTCATAAGTGTAAAATCAGACAAGGCACACCGGACATCCCTACATCTTGATAGTTTCTACTTTCTACAACACTAGCGTAATCCATTTAACGAAGTGATCCCGGACGATGCCAATCAAGTTGATGTTCAGGGTTGATGGAATATGGGATTGAGCATGGATTACCCGAATCCAGAACATAACTTTCATCAGTGTTCAATTCTACCTGACTAGTATCAGGCGGGAGGCACTTGAGCATTTCCTTTTTATCATACCAAGCGAATATACGCAGCTATTGAAGAACCTTTCTCGATTGCTCAACTGGTGGCGCCGGCTTGTCTCATGGGTTAACAACTCGTTATGGACATGACAAATTCTTCATCGTAGCATATATCACCGCCATGCATGGTTTCCTCAACTTCATTCTGTTGATCGAGGAGAAGGAAGATCCAGGAGGAGCTATAGTCCATGACATAAGAACGCGGCAACAAGCCTCTAACTTACTATGTGGACAACTATTTCGTAGATGCAAAATTGCTATTAGTAAATTTCGAAATTTCTATTATTATTATTTAACATATCATCTAAGAACTATAACTATTTATCGGGAAAAAAAGGTGTCACGAACAATTTATCATATATCAAGAGCGATGCAGCAAGGGTTCGGCGGCCTGCGCCCCGCCACGGATTCCGGCCATGGGCGGACCGAAGCCTGTCCGGTCCCCTTTCTTCTTCGCCGGCGGCGACGGAACTGTATGATCGGAGGAGCTTGGCGAAAGATTTAAGAAGGAGATGGGAAGGCCCAAGACACGTGCTTGCGATTTCCATCCATCCTGCCATCCTGGTATCATCGGTTAAGCCATATTTCGTGCAGCGGCCCATATATTTGAGAAAAGCAACACAAAAACCATCACAAACACGGTGACTAGATATAGCACAAAATCATTACCCTAAGAAACTATATACAGCACACAATCATGTACTATTTAGAAGAGAAAATGTAAATACGTGTCTACAGAAAATTTATTGCATTTCATTACCAATCACCGCGGTCGCTCCACTTAAAGATAGAAATTTTGGCCCGTACATTCTCGTTGGACATGACAATATTGTCGAGGGTGCCATACATGATTCTTGTCGTTGTGGCACGAGACATCTTTCTCCGTTCTCGCCGTACATATCTGGAAGTCGATTCTGTGAGTTGTAGTTCTCGGGCAAGGTGGTTGGGAGGCGACGCCCCCTAGGCACCGTGTGCGAGCACATGCCTCCCTCACGTCGATGACGACGAGAAGCGCGCGCCAGCACGCCCTACCCAGAGGGTGCATGTACATCCTCAAGTAGGATGGTGCTTTCCGACATCGCCTGGGTCTAGAGTTAGCAGCAAGGTTATTTTAAACCAGAAGAAAGATATAGAAGGGGCGAGCTTGCGAGTGATAACAGATGAATCGAGCCATAATTCACAACCATATATACACCGAGAAGAGAGTTTTCGTCCCTTCCATCCATGCACTCGTGCTTTTAACGAAACTATTACTTCTGATATTAAAATAATAGAAAGGGGTTAGCGTAGTTGAAAAAGTCATAGATTTGTAACTTCATTAAGTTCATAAGTACAAAATTTGACTCCGCGAGAATATTAGAGGGGTTGGGAATGAATCCATTATGATATGGATTTCAATGTTTGTCTCATTGTTTAATGCATCTCATGACGATGGTTCACATGAGTTCCTTGTAAATATGGCACAGTTAAATAACAGTAAAAAATATCAAAAAATAGTGAGATTATGTTGCATCCTATACTCACCCATTTTTCAGGTTATGCTCTCTGAATAAGTGAAACATATCGAGGAAAATCACTAATTAGTAAGTTAAATTGGTCCTTTTTTGTTCCTCCAAGGGGTAGTAGGAGAGTGGTTGTACCCATGCCCACCAGAGTTCAAACCCCAGGTTCGACACTGGTGTTTCTCATTTAGGCGGATTATTCTTCAGTTGGAGGCGACGTTCCCGTCGACAACGAGGCGCCCGTGGTGACTTCGTCAATCTCAAGACCCAACCACCGGCTCAGTCTCTCGGCGGTGCTCATAGGGGCACTACAAGAAAAGAGTCCCGTAGAGACGGTGTCCATTAGACGCTTTTATTTTCGTCCCTATATTCATAGTCGAGCAGTGTGTTGAGACGTTTCTTGAGACGCTGCATATATCGTCTTATACTTCAGGCTTTACACGTAACAAAAAAATTAAGGAACTAATAATAATTAGTCAGAAGTTGTTATATTCCCTGACCACCCACATTAAGTTGTTATATTCCTCAGCCCCAAAAAAAAACATAGGGCCGCCGCCATGGCGCCACCAGATCCGATCACTGTGCCGTGCCCTCTCCAGCGAACTCTCCCCTACGGCTGCCTCAAGAAGTGCTAATTATTTGTCTTGCCGGGACCCATGCCAAGACACACATCCGGCGGATGCATCCGGCCGCAGGACTCGATGAATGTTGAAACTGGTGAGTTTCTGGCCGCTGGACTCGATTTACTATTCCTTGCCTCTGGATTCGATCACAGTTCGTTGCCCTATACTTTTTCCGTCACTCCCCTCTAAGATTTCCGAAACCTTTTCTTGCATGTCACAGATTAGTGTTTGTAATTGCACTTGACTACTGTTCATGGATATTGTTGTACTTTTTGCACAGAGGAGAATAGACGAGCAAACACTTGGAGGTGTTATTCAGTGCAGGGCACCAATTGCATCGACGAGCAGAGAGTAAATTTTTTTTCCTAATGGTTTTAAATTCACATACGTTTCTCGATCCAGTACCGGGTTTTATGCAGATTACAGGAACTGCTATGTGTTGGATTTCGATGCAAACAGGATCAGATTTGCTGGACAGGTTGGACTCATCTAAGTACATTTGGGTATGTGTCGAAACTCTAGGATAATTTTTTCTGCTGCACACGGTAGTTACTTCGAGGTCATGAGCAGTAAGTTCTTGTCAAATTCTTAATTAGTTTACCGACTGATTTTTTTCTTGTTTAGCTGTCCCTTTGCAGGATACTTTTTGCAAAGATTGTTCAGGCAGCATAGTACGGAGACCAAGCAGTGAACCGGATGGCTGATGATTTCAAGATCTAATAGATTAATTCCATTAGTTAGGAGATTGCATACAGAAATTCTATGAATTATTAAGCCGTGTCTGCAAATCTTTGTAATCATGTACATTTCACTTGTAAAGTACAGTTAACATCACATTATATAATAGATATTTTTCTGCAGTGCACTGTATTCTTATAATCCTTAAAGCTTGTTCTTTTGTCGACAATAATCCGATTTTAGTCATATGATGTTTACTGGTGTGCTAGATGAATGCAAAGATTTCAAGAATAAATATATATTTATATACCTCAAAACAATCTCCATTCAAGGACGCAATAAAGCGACTCAATGTTGGGTAGAGACAATATGTTGTACATCCACAAAGCGCCTCTATTAGCAAAAACACGCTTTTAAAACGTCTCGTTTTGTTTTTGAGATGCTAACAATGCGTCTTTATGGTATTTGAGACGGTGGATAAGAAGACGCTCTTACGACGCTTTCTAATAGCGTCTTTACAACTACTTAGAGATGAAATTTGGTGTCTCTAGCTATAAATTAGGCGTCTCTACATGCTTGTTTTGTTGTAGTGGGGTAGGGTGTGCGTGTGTGCGTTCATAGGGGTAAGTGTATGCGCATGTATGTGAGCGTCTGCGTTGTACTGTGTTTCGCAAAAAAAAATGATTCTTCTTCACTGCGAAGGCGGCGGCGCTGGTAACCCCTTCAGTCCGTTATCTTTCTCCTCCCAATTTGCAGCGCTCCCAGCACGGTCACTCTCCCTCTCATGGCGCCTTCTCCTGCAGGTCCCCCCTCTCCCCTTCTTAGAACACCAAATTATAATCCTTCTCTCCTTTTCCAGGTTAATAATTCGAGTTTGGTGCACCAATCAGGCCAAGAAAAGGTAACACCAAATACCACGTAGTATTTCTGAATTTTTGTTTGCTTGGTCATGGATTTCGTGTCTGTAGATGACAGCCCCGCAGGTTCCACTATATGTGGTTTTTTTTTTAAGGGCACATACCTGGATATATTAATCACATATCAAAATACAACCGAAATACATCCAGATACGGGGCAGCTGTCCCCAAATTACAAAAAGGACCCTAACTAAAATGAGAATTACAACTAGGTCCTCAAGTACTTCTCTGCACGGAGCAATCCGCCACCGCTTGCATCCCCAGCGACAGGCCGCCGGAGACGAGGAAGATCCACAGTAGCTAAGTCGCCGGCAAGGATCTATAGAGGAGTAAACCTCGTTGAGATCGCCGCAATATTCACCCAACGCGAACGCTGGGATCTTGCGTACAGCGAGATGACGCATCGGCGGGAGCAACGCTCCGATCCACCACCGGCCGTCGGGTCGTCGGCCACAGCAAACAAACCCGCAAGAGTAGAGCTCCAGGAACAGCAAAAAGGCAGAAATCTGCCGCCACAGGCCCAACCACTTCTCCATCACCTTCCTCCCTCCACCACGGAAGCAAGAGAAGCAAGCGAGAAGCAGAAAAAAACCGAGATTAGTTACCAAAGAGGTCGCAGAGGATCCGATGCAGCCCCTCTCCTTCATCCACAGGAGCATGCCGATCTGCATCAACTATATGTGGTTTCTCGGTGCAGTGCGGATTCTCTGCTGAAAGACAGAGTCATCCATCCATGGCGTCTCTTCTTCTCCCACCTCCTCAGTTCTCCTGCTCCCTGCCTTATTACTGCATCAGGTAACCTCTCGCTTTTCCGCTCTCCTGGTAGGTTTTGTCTCCATCAGGGAGAGATGTTTTTCCTTCTGGCAAACCTGAACATGCGGTTATCTCTTTGATTGTTGGAAAACATAAATATTGCTGATTTACTTTTGTTCCTTCCCATTCTGTTTGTGCGCCAAAGATCAAAGACAGGCACTAGATATCCATGCATCTGACAACCAATTTCAACAAAGTGAACCAACAGAAGCAGCCACCAGCCAAAGATCATTTTGCAGTAAATTCAGAATCACTTCACAGATTATCACTCAGCATATTGCATCCGACCTTGTGATAGAGTAAATTACAGTAAAAATTAGCTCTTCTCATCAAGAGGAATTATAATCGTGTTGCACAGTTTAACCCAGTAGCAGCCTCATCAACCATAAAACAAGAAATAAACCCCATGCCACACAACTTAATCCACTTGGGACTACCATGCTAAGCGTTGAATCTCAAGTTTCTTGAAAACCTTATAAATATTTCAGATGGTTTGTACTACTACTACGTTAAGAATTATACCTGCAACCAAGGTTGAAGAGCACACTCCAGACTTAACAGCAAGAAAACTTGGGTTCAACCTAAGAATCTGTTTTGAAGTTGATATTAAGTCCTCTGTTTTGAGCTAGCCAGGAGTACATCCAGGAGTGCAGATATTCGTAGTCAGATTGCCTAGACCTTAGCAAGCTAGATCGACCGTGCCATGCCCTGACAAATAATGTAGAGGAGAACAACTGAGTAGTAACAATGAGCGTGTATTTTGTGAGTCAACTAGCTGCCAAGATACAAAAAGAGCATCGTAGTTGTCGCACATAGCATGTGTTCACCAGGATTAGAATTATGCATATGTTCCATAATAGTGTGCCATAAAAAATATTTCACAGGTACCTAATATTAGCACCAGAAACTAGTAGTGCACACGTATACATACCAAAGTTCCACTTACTCTCTAAATCAAGCAGCATCAGTAACATACAACTCTTGTGCAGTTCACATGAAGCATGGCACTCACGCTGCATCGTCGGGTCTTTCTTCCTCATGCTAGCCCGAGTTATAGCCACCTGTACATAAACCTCATCATACAGCCTTATCAACAAACTGGAAGTAGGCAATCGCCCAGGTTCTCCTCAGTAACAAATCCTTTTGTCTTGTGCAAAACACCATCCCAAGGCCGACCACAAATCCTATGCTCATCCCAAAGGTACAGATATGTGATATGATCTCCATCTTCATGTGACAGTAGGAACATGTGATGCGACACAGATGCCACAGCTATGTATGATGCTCAAGAAGGAGAAGTACATATTACCAATAGTAAATCATGACAATCAAGCTATAGGTGAGTAGCATAAAGTGAGAAAAGCATGCTGCGTGCCGTAGCAGGAACATGTATAGTATTCTCTAACTCTTGTAGCCTGAATCACATAAATAATCCTGGGATAGTTTAGGAGATTTTTCCTTGAAAAAAAGCATACCAGGAAGCTTCTACTATTTAATGTACACTCTTGTGTTTGCATGAAAATGTTTCCATGAGCAATGAATTACAAATTCCACACAAGGAACTCATAGTAATGTTTGAGAAGAATGGAGCCAATATGCTTAAAAGAGGATATGGCTAAATTGATCATAGACACCAAGAAAAAAGTAGGGTGCGATATCTAAATCCAGTACAACAGCTTTATCACCAAGAGATGAATAAGTATAACAGATATAATTTGCTAAATAAGCAATTAACAATGAGAACTGAAAACGAAGTTCCTTTACTTTCTGAAGAAGCATTATCAAACTACAACAAAAGGCTACAGAGTACAATACAACATCAAGTAGAATCAGAAAATTCACATCTGATACAAGCGCAGGGGAATAATCGTGCCTGGAACCTAGCCCTGGGCAGCTGCGGACGGAGAACGCGCCATGGCGTGGTCGATCTTGCCGGCGAGAGCACCTACTGGAGTGAACGGAGGAGGCCAGTGGTGGGGGGACGGTGGCGGTGCCAGAGGGCCATGGGGTCTGCGAGAGGGGGTGGCTGGCGATTGAGACGGTAAGAAGGGGATCGGCGACAAATAGTGGAGTAGCGACTGGTAATTCATAGTCACTCACCTGGTACAAATCCAGGGATCCGCTGCAGGATCAATCTCGGAGAGAATACATCCATTGCTGGTCAGCGAGTCCACCACAGTGGCTCAGCAGCGTTAAGAAGTCACGGGTGATTTCACGGAAGGTTAGATACTGAAGGGGAAAGAGGAACTCAACGCCAGCTGGGACCTCCTCCATGCCGCTGAGGTTGACTAGTGCTAATCTTTCCAAAGACGCCATGGCACCTTGCTTTATCTCCACCTCTCTCAGATTAGGCATGTCCGCGAAAGCGAGATCCTTCAGCTTGGGGAACCACCCCGTGAGAAACAGTAGCTTCTCTCCGTTGTATGCTCTCGTGAAGTCTAGAGTCTAGACACGTCAAATTTGCCAACCGAGGAGCGCGCGTGGCGCGTTGGTAAGTCCAGCGGTGGCTGGCTGCCCGCTCCTGAGTTCGACTCCCCGGGAGCGAATTTACGGAGCGTCTCACCCGCGCGGCACTGTTCACGTGAACAGTGTCCAGCGCAAAAACACTGTTCTCGTGAACAGTGTTCGGAGCCAATTTCCACCGCGGTTCTACACTGGTATTGTGGTGTGCCCACCACCGCAGGGTTTCCCGGAAGATCTAGGCTCGCGGAGGCTCAAGTCTTAGTATAGTCTGGTTAGGTCTAGCTTGCGCACGGGTGGCGTGTGTGTGGTGTTGTGTGTGTGTGGAGTGTGTAGTGCGTGAGTTCAGATACTACAAGATGTACTAAGATCAGGAAATCTCAAAAAAAAAAAAAGTCAAATTTGCCAACCGAGAGAGGGATGGCAGTGGGTCTTCTCTCAGCTGTGACCAATGTAGACACAGTACATGCAGGTTCTGCTCCATAGCTTGGAGCAGAGGAGACTCTTCCAACAGTGTCCCTTCCGCTAATCTTCCACTCAAACTTAGCTTTTGCAGGCTACGCGGGAGGGTGTTCAACACGAGAACCTCGTTCTCGTCACTTGCACCCACATCTAGGGAGGACAAAAATGACATCTTCCCTAGAGACTTACAGAGACGTTCACAGTATGTTCCCTTCACATTCAGTATTCTCAAGCTTCTTAGTTGCCTCAGCTCACCTAGTTGTCTCACAGACTCATCATCGGCTTCCAACGCTTGTAGAGTATGCAGATTTGTTAGGTTAGCGAGACCCTTGGGGATGCATACACCACTCACCACATGGAGAACTCTACCAGATGGATCATTAACTTTCTGAGCAAATAAGTGCCTAAGATTCTTGAGCTTGACAATTCCCACAGGCACCTCATGTATGTCAGATCCCTAAAGGTCTAGTGTCAACAGATTTGAAAGTTTCTCGATTGATTTTGGGAGAAGCTTCACTTTTGTATCCGCAAACCCAAATGGCGGAGATTAAAAAGATCTCCAATAGCATCTGGAATCCTTTCAACAGGTAGACCACTTAACTCTAAAACTGTCATATATCTTGCCTTGTCGGATAGTAATGGTAGTAGATTGACTGATGGCATGTTTTGGTCTAGTGTAATGAGAGTTTGAAGTCCATGTATACTAGACAATGACTGTTGGGTATCCTTCTTTAGTTTGTGCACTACAAATCTCCGTCCATCCATCTGAAGAGATCCTCTGCATTTGTCTTCCTCATATTGAACACCAAAATTATCCTTCTTGCACAGATCAACTGCCAGTTCACGTATGATATCATGCATTCTGAACATTTTCATCCTACCAAATGAGTTTCTTTCAACAAGCCGCAACATGTTTCTGTTGACCAACTCCTTTAGATAGCCTTCTGCCACTTCTTCAAATGTGCTTGCACCCTTCTCAACAATGAACCCCTCTGCCATCCATAACCGTACAAGCTTTTTTCTCTGGAAAAGATAGTCTTCTGGGAATAAGCTGCAGTACAAGAAGCAAATTTTCAAGTGTGTTGGAAGGTAGATGAAGCTCAGATGCAAAACATTCCTTATGTGGTCTAGTCTCAAATTATTAATTATCTCCCAACTCAGTTGGTCGTTTACTCTTCTCCATTCATCGGTAGTTTCTCTCACGCACACGCAAGAGGCTACCAATTGACACGATAGCAAGAGGCAAACCTTTGCACTTGCTAACTATTTCCTTGGATAAAGGCTTCAAATACTCTGGACACTCATAATTTGTTTCTCTTGGAAAGGATTTCTTACAAAGGAGATCCCATGCTTTGTCTTCTGGTAAAGCTTCGAGTGTTAAGATATGTCCTTCAGAAGCAAGTGCAGCAACATCGCCTTCTCGTGTTGTGATTAACAATCTACTGCCCTTGTCATTACAAAGAATTGCCCTAGACAAGTCATCAAAAGCTTTTGGAGTCCAAACATCATCTAGTATGATCAGATACTTGTTTTGCTCGAGAAATCTCTTTAGTGTATCTTCAAGGCATGTGATGTCCATAGCGGCGATGTTCGATGGAACATCCACTTTATCTTTGAAGAGTTCCTTGATTATATTCCTCAAGACATCTTCTATAGAATATGTTTGAGAGATGGAGACCCATGCTGACGAGGTTACCCTCTGCGGGTACCCCAGCATAAGGGTACCTGGTGCACGTAATGATCAAAGAAGCCCAAGGATTAATCGAAGCCCACGAAGGAAGGCCCAAGACGAAGAGTGGTTTCCAAGTTAGATCAAATAATAGTCGGTTAAAACCTTCCATACATGTAACCTTGGTCGGTTATGTTTCCCGAGACCCAGCCTCCTATATAAAGGCTGGGAGGGAGACCGATCGAGGAGAAGCAATCCATAGCCACCAAACCTCGGCGAGATCAGCAACTCGTCAAACCCTTGTAACCCTCATATTCATACCATAAATACAGACAGGCAGGAAGTAGGGGTTTTACCTCACTCGAGGGCCCTGAACCTGGGTAAATCCAGCTTGTCAGCCGTCGATTCCACCAATACTACGCGTTCTCTACCAACAATCAACCCTAGGTATAGCAACCATGGGATTTGCCGAGGGCACACCTCGACAATTGGCGCCGTCTGTGGGAATCGGTAGTATTGGGCTCGCGGTTTCGCCGGTTTCATCATCAAGCGGCCACCCGCCGATCGCATCTACACAAGGTAACTCACCTACTATATCATCAAAAAGCAAATCACCGACCACCGCTACAAACGGCAACTCGCCGGCAAGATCGACCAGCATCAATTCAAAAAGCGATTACTCGCCAAAATCTCCAAGGAGGCTCACGCCGCACTCGATGGAAGCTCAACAAACCTTTGCCGGACTCGAATCAGGTTTGGATATTACAGTTGGAGAATTTAACTTCTTTGTCGATAAAGATGGTGTGCAGGACCTGTTAGATCCACTCGACAAGGAGACGCTTGACACGAAGACACTCGACGACGCTTCGACTGTAACACCATCCATCTTGGTGGCAACATCGTCACAGATCGTCCCGATCCAATCGCCAAGTGACTCTGCGACATCCATGAACTCGCAAGAATTCCGTGACGAAGTGGCAAAAAGATTTGGAAGAAGCGAGATCGAATCTGCGTACCGCCCAAACAACTCAATCGAGTCACTCGACGACATCGTACTGCAACGACGTCGCGGGAACGAAGAGAACATAAACGACAACATATACCTCGCCGATCTCAATGGCCCAGAAATCCGTGCCAGCCACGAGATATTTACCTGCGACGCAGACAGCCTGGACAAAGCACTCGAAGATATACTCGATTGCGACAGAAACCCCAGCAAGCAAAGCAACTCCAACATGAGCCTGGATGACGACGCCGAATCCATAATGCGCATTAGCAACACATGGGTAGAAGATCGGGTGGTACTGTATCAGGTATACACCGCGAGTACAGCAGAAACGTCAGCAGCTGCAACATGCCGCCGACCTACAGAGTACCCTTGCACAGTCACCATGCCAGACGGAACAACCACGCTGACCATCACCGCAGAGATGGCGGAAAAAGTGAGCAAAGTAATCGAAAGCTGCACAATGCTACCAGCCAACGCAACTCCGGAAGAGGTATTGACCTTACAATACTTCTAGTGGCAAGAATCGATACGGTTGAAGAACTACCGAGCAGTACTCGAAGAACGCAAAAAGCAAGCCAGCATATCGAGTGCTCGACGAAGAGCGTTGTCTGTGAATTCAACAGGCAGAAACGACCCCGCGAATAGGTCACGATTCATAAACCTCGGAGACGCAGATCGTGCAGCGGTCACTCGAAACCTAAACCCAGCCTTTATGGCAGTCGACGCGGAAGGAGTCCCCATACCGACTGAGCCAGCCGGGGCGCTGATGACGCTAGGCACCTATCTTAGAACAATCGAACCTCCTGCAGGAGACCCAAAGAGGGATCAGCACCTCCAGCTGTACAAACAACTGGCAATAGCAGCAAAAGCCATACAGCATCCACAAGAAGCTCCAAGGAGAGATACAGGTCGGGACCGTCGCAGTCGAAGTCCTCGGGGAAGGAGCAGTCAAAAAAGCTCACGTCATCATCGATCCAGCAGAAGCACTCGAGGTGTCATACAGCAGCAGCTCAGACTCGGAAGCAGAAATCGGGCCATGTGGAGCGCTATGCTTCACCCGACGGATCCGGGAGGCTCGTATGCCCAAGAAGTTTTCGCTAGCTACCACGCCAAAATTCAACTGCAAACAGGAGCCATCAGGCTGGTTAGAAGATTACAGGATGGCTGTTGGATGTCAGCGCGGTACCACAACCACAGCTATGCAATACATACAACTCATGATGGAAGGAACAGCTCGCGATTGGCTCAATCGCTACCCGAATCATACTACGACTCGTGGGAACACTTCAAAGGTGATTTCGTCAAATACTTCGAGCCTCTATGTGAGCGCCCCAAAACTTTCGAGGAGCTCCGGACCTGCAAGCAAAAGTCAGATGAATCTCTGAGATCGTACATACGGCGGTAGACCACCATCCGTAACTCAGTAGGCAACGTATCAGAAGATAGGGCAATCGACGTCTTCAAAAACGGACTCTGGAGAGAAGACTTCAAAGAAACACTTGGTCGAGAAGATCCAAAGACAATGGCGGCACTTATGGTACTCGCAACAAAGTGGGCAGATGGAGAAGATCTGTACGAGACACTCGACCCGTACCCTCACATGAAAATCACGAGGTGGCAGCGAGACCGCAGAGATAGCTACAGAGATGATCGAAGGCGCAAACGCAAGCATCGTTATTGATACGTCTCCAACGTATCCATAATTTCTGCTGTTCCATGCTTATATTATACCATTTGCTACATGTTTTATATACACTTCATATCACTTTTATGCATTTTCTGGGACTAACCTATTAACAAGATGCCACAGTGCCAGTTCCCTGTTTTCTGCTGTTTTTGGTTTCAGAAAGTTACTTCTGGAAATATTCTCGGAATTGCACGAAACAAAAGGCCAAGTCCCTATTTTTCCAACACGTACACGGAGTCCGAAGGAGAGACGAAGGAGAGCCACGAGGTGGCCAAACCACCTGGCGGCGCGGCAGTGGGCCCAGCCGCGCCAGCCTGTGGTTTGGGCCCCTCGGGGGTCCGCCGACATCGCCCCTTCGCCTATTTATTCCCCGAGACGTGAAAACCCTAAAACACCGAGCCTTTCATCCAGAACATATTCGCTGCCGCCGCCGTCGTCAACCCTAACTCGGGGGGTTCTGAAGCTCTTCCCGGCACCCTGCCGGAGAGGGGAATCATCACCGGAGGGCTCTACATCGCCATGCCCGCCTCCGGAGTGATGCGTGAGTAGTTCATCCTTGGACTATGGGTCCATAGCAGTAGCTAGATGGTTGTCTTCTCCACTTGTGCCATCATGTTTAGATCTTGTGAGCTGCCTATCATGATCAAGATCATCTTATTGTAATGCTACATGTTGTGTTTGCTGGGATCTGACTTATATTGATACCTATGTGGAGCTGAATATTATATTATCATGTCTATGTCATTTGTGATCTTGCATGCTCTCCGTTACTTGTTGAAGCCTTGGCCAAGTGAATACTTGTGACTCCAAGAGGGGGTATTTATGCATGATAGTTGGGTTCAACCTCTATTTAACCTGGGATAGTGACAGCAAGTTCTAAGGTTGTAGATGTGTTGTTGCCACTAGGGGTAAAACAGCAATGCTTTATTCAAGGATGAATGTATTGTTTACATTACGCACATTACTTAATGCAATTGTCTGTTGCTTGCAACTTAATACTGGAAGGGGTACGGATGTTAACCGGAAAGTGGACTATTTAGGCATAGATGCATGCTGGATAGCGGTCTATGTACTTTGTCGTAATGCCCAAATGAATCTCATAGTAGACACCACAGCTCACACATGCATGTTATATGCACTTATCAATTGTCAATTGCCCAGCTGTAATTTGTTTACCCAGCATGTTAGTTATCTTATTGGAGAGACACCACTAGTGAACTGTGGACCCCGGTCCATTCTTTTACATCTGAAATACAATCTACTGCAATCATTGTTCTCTACTGTTTTATGCAAACAAACATCATTTCCATTCGATACGTTTAACCCTTTGTTTTCAGCAAGCCGGTGAGATTGACAACCTCACTGTTAAGTTGGGGCAAAGTAATTTGATTGTGTTGTGCAGGTTCCACGTTGGCACCGGAATCCCTGGTGTTGCGCCGCACTACACTCCTTCACCAACACCTTCGAAGCAAACCTCGTTTTCCTACTGGTTCGATTAAACCTTGGTTTCATACTGAGGGAAAACTTGCTGCTGCACTCATCATACCTTCCTCTTGGGGTTCCCAACTGACGTGTGACGTACAAGCATTGTTTCTGGCACTGTTGCCGGGGAGATATTCCCTCGTCAACTTAGAGCTAGCAACACGTTTTCTGGCGCCGTTGCCGGGGAAAACCGAATTGCTTCTGCAAGGGGAGTCTCTCACACCCAATCTCTTTACTTTGTTATTTGTCTTGCTTAGTTTATTTTTATTTAGTCTTGTTTGCTCTCTTTATCAAAAACACAAAAAAATTAGTTACTTGTTTAATTCGTTTGATTTTGTTTTTCAAAATGAATGCTCCTGAAGTTGAAGTTCGTTCTTTTAGGCAACTAGGAGGTGAAAATTTGAAAGATGCTTGGTATAGAATTAGTGATGCTCATCATAGATGTACTAAGAAACACTCTACCACTATCCTCCTTAGGAACTTTTATGTTGGTATCTCTAGTTGGTATAGGTATGTTCTAGACACTCTTACAGGTGGAAATTTCTTGGGTACTCCTGCTTTAGAAGCCTGTAATATTATTGAAAGTTTGGTAGGAACACCACCCACTAAAGATATTAAAATTGAGATCACCTTGGAGGATGTTATAAATAAGTTAGACTCTATGGAGAATTTTTTTCCAAATTTTCTTGATTGTATTGGTAAGACTAATGAATCAATAGCCACCATCAATGAAAGAATCACTGTTCTTGAGGATAATAATATCCATGACACCCAAAATCATAGAATTGATGAGTTAGAGGAAGCTATTGAAACCTTAAGTTCAACCTTTACTTCTCTTAAGTCTAAAAAGGAGAAAGTTTATGTGGGTAGAGAGCAAAAGTTTATGTATGTTCCTAAAGTGCCAAAACCAAAGACTCATTATGAGCTTAAAATTGATAAAACTTTTAGTACGGTTAAAGGTAATGAAACACCTCCAGGAACATCTAAGATACCCATTGTTACAAGCTGTGTGTTGGAAGAAGCTTTTGATGATTTGAATGATTTGCCACTTGACAACACTTGATTTTCACTTTCTGCGCCTAGCTGAAAGGCGTTAAAGAAAAGCGCTTATGGGAGACAACCCATCGTTTTTATTTGCTGTTATTTTTGTTTTCTTTGAGTCAAGGAGTTTTGTTACTTCTGTAGCAACTCCTTTGTATCTTTATTTTATCGCAATGTTGTGCCAAGTAAAGTTCTATATTGAAAGTTGATGCAAGATTTGGATTTCTGCGCAGTGACAGATTTTTAGCTGTCACGGATTTGAGCTTATCTCCCTGTAGAAAATTCAAAAAATTCTGAAAAAATCACGCATATTCCTGAGATATGTACGCAACTTTCATTATTTTAGGCCAGATCCATCTGAGCAACTTAAGTGCCTCGAAAAAATTCGTCATTCCAGACTGTTCTGTTTTTGACAGATTCTGCCTTTTGTTTTGCATTCGCTCTTTTACTGTGTTTGTGTGGATTTCTTTGCTCCACAAAGCATTGGTGGCTGTAGCTAATGTCCAGAAGCTTTGGGATTGATTGTATCATTACAGAATATGAGAATTTTTGATTATGCACTAACCCTCTAATGAGAACTGTCTTGAGTTTGGTGTGAAGGAAGTTTTCAAGGATCAAGCGAGAAGGGTGATATTATGTGATCAAGAAGAGTGAAAAGCCTAAGCTTGGGGATGCCCCCGTGGTTCATCCCAACCATATTCAGAGAGACTCAAGCGTCTAAGCTTGGGGATGCCCAAGGCATCCCCTTCTTCATCAACAAACTTATCAGGTCATCTCTAGTGAAACTATATTTTAATTCTTTCACATCTTATGCGCTTTACTTGGAGCGTCTGTGTGTTTTTATTTTTGTTTTTGTTTGAATAAATTCGGATCCTAGCAATCCTTGTGTGGGAGAGAGACACGCTCCGCTTTTTCATGTGAATACTCATGTTCTTCACTTATATTTGTTGAGTATTCTTAACTAGCTACTGCAGTGCTTTTAGCTCCTGTTTTTCATGCATCTCTTCGAGCTGTTAGCACTTGTTTATAAATACTCTCTTGCTGCATTATATTATCATTTGGAGAGTTTATGTTTAAATAAATTGATTGGTGTTTGTTTGGAAGAAAGAAAATGCTACATGTAGTAGTTGGTATTGGAAAAGACATATGCATTCTTGTAGATCATTGTCTTGTTTCGATTTGATGCTTTGCAATTGTTTTGAGCTCTCAAGTAGATCATGTTTAAGCTCTTGCATCATGTAGTTAAAGCCTAGTAGTGGAGAACTACCGTAGAGCTTGTTGAGACTTGGGATGCATATTTGTTCTCTCTAAGGTCTAGATATTTTCTGGTAAAATGTTTGAGCAACAAGGAAGACAGTGTAGAGTCTTATAATACTTGCAATATGTTTTTATGTGATTCTTGCTGTACCGGTTTATACTTGTGTTTGCTTCAAACAACCTTGCTAGCCTAAACTCTGTACTGAGAGGGAATGCTTCTCGTGCATCCAAAACTTGAGCCAAAACCCATGCCATTTGTGTCCACCATACCTACCTACTATGTGGTATTTCCTGCCATTCCAAGTAAATATTTCATGTGCTACCTTTAAACTATTCAAAACTTTATTACTCCTTATTTGTGTCAATGTTTTATAGCTCATGAGGAAGTATGTGGTGTTTTATCTTTCAATCTTGTCATTTACTTCTGACAGACTTTCACCAATGGACTAGTGGCATATACATCCGCTTATCCAATAATTTGCAAAAAGAGCTGGCAACGGGGTGCCCAGCCCCAATTAATTACAACTTTCATTAATAATTCTCTTCACATGTTTTGCCCTGATTTATCAGTAAGCAACTTAATTTGCAAATAGACACTCCTCCATGGTATGTGAATGTTGGAAGGCACCCGAGGATTCGGTTAGCCATGGCTTGTGTAAGCAAAAGGTTGGGAGGAGTGTCATCTATAAAGAAACTAAAATACATGTGTAAACAAAAGAGAAGAGGGATGATCTACCTTGCTGGTAGAGATAACGTCCTTCATGGGAGCCGCTCTTGAAAGTCTGGTTGACAAGGGGGTTAGAGTGCCCACTACCATTCGTTGACAACAACAAACACCTCTCAAATACTTATTTTGTGCTCTCTATATGCTTTCGAAAACTTAAAAAGCTCTAGCACATGATTTAATCCCTGCTTCCCTCTGCGAAGGGCCTATCTTTTACTTTATGTTGAGTCAGTTTACCTACTCCTTTCTATCTTAGAAGCAAACACTTGTGTCAACTTTGTGTGCATTGATTCTTACATGTTTACTTATTGCACTTGTTATATTGCTTTATGTTGACAACTATCCATGAGATATACATGTTACAAGTTGAAAGCAATGCTGAAACTTAATCATCCTTTGTGTTGCTTCAATGCCTTTTACTTTGAATCTATTGCTTTATGAGTTACCTCTTATGCAAAACTTTTTGATGCTTGTCTTGAAAGTACTATTCATGAAAAGTTTTTGCTTATATGATTCATTGTTTACTCTTTATCTATTTGTTAGCAAACTATAGATCATTGCTTTGAGTCACTTCATTCATGACATGAGCCTTGCAATATATTGATCAAGATTGTGTGAAAGCATGTCTCCTCAGAAATTATTTGTTGTTATCGTTTTACCTACTCGAGGACGAGTAGAACTAAGCTTGGGGATGCTTGATACGTCTCCAACGTATCCATAATTTCTGCTGTTCCATGCTTATATTATACCATTTGCTACATGTTTTATATACACTTCGTATCACTTTTATGCATTTTCTGGGACTAACCTATTAACAAGATGCCACAGTGCCAGTTCCCTGTTTTCTGCTGTTTTTGGTTTCAGAAAGTTACTTCTGGAAATATTCTCGGAATTGCACGAAACAAAAGGCCAAGTCCCTATTTTTCCAACACGTACACGGAGTCCGAAGGAGAGACGAAGGAGAGCCACGAGGTGGCCAAACCACCTGGCGGCGCGGCAGTGGGCCCACCGCGCCGCCTGTGGTTTGGGCCCCTCGGGGGTCCGCCGACATCGCCCCTTCGCCTATTTATTCCCCGAGACGTGAAAACCCTAAAACACCGAGCCTTTCATCCAGAACATATTCGCTGCCGCCGCCGTCGTCAACCCTAACTCGGGGGGTTCTGAAGCTCTTCCCGGCACCCTGCCGGAGAGGGGAATCATCACCGGAGGGCTCTACATCGCCATGCCCGCCTCCGGAGTGATGCGTGAGTAGTTCATCCTTGGACTATGGGTCCATAGCAGTAGCTAGATGGTTGTCTTCTCCACTTGTGCCATCATGTTTAGATCTTGTGAGCTGCCTATCATGATCAAGATCATCTTATTGTAATGCTACATGTTGTGTTTGCTGGGATCTGACTTATATTGATACCTATGTGGAGCTGAATATTATATTATCATGTCTATGTCATTTGTGATCTTGCATGCTCTCCGTTACTTGTTGAAGCCTTGGCCAAGTGAATACTTGTGACTCCAAGAGGGGGTATTTATGCATGATAGTTGGGTTCAACCTCTATTTAACCTGGGATAGTGACAGCAAGTTCTAAGGTTGTAGATGTGTTGTTGCCACTAGGGGTAAAACAGCAATGCTTTATTCAAGGATGAATGTATTGTTTACATTACGCACATTACTTAATGCAATTGTCTGTTGCTTGCAACTTAATACTGGAAGGGGTACGGATGTTAACCGGAAAGTGGACTATTTAGGCATAGATGCATGCTGGATAGCGGTCTATGTACTTTGTCGTAATGCCCAAATGAATCTCATAGTAGACACCACAGCTCACACATGCATGTTATATGCACTTATCAATTGTCAATTGCCCAGCTGTAATTTGTTTACCCAGCATGTTAGTTATCTTATTGGAGAGACACCACTAGTGAACTGTGGACCCCGGTCCATTCTTTTACATCTGAAATACAATCTACTGCAATCATTGTTCTCTACTGTTTTATGCAAACAAACATCATTTCCATTCGATACGTTTAACCCTTTGTTTTCAGCAAGCCGGTGAGATTGACAACCTCACTGTTAAGTTGGGGCAAAGTAATTTGATTGTGTTGTGCAGGTTCCACGTTGGCACCGGAATCCCTGGTGTTGCGCCGCACTACACTCCTTCACCAACACCTTCGAAGCAAACCTCGTTTTCCTACTGGTTCGATTAAACCTTGGTTTCATACTGAGGGAAAACTTGCTGCTGCACTCATCATACCTTCCTCTTCAACTCGTCAAGCAGAGTTTCTGGCACTGTTGCCGGGGAGATATTCCCTCGTCAACTTAGAGCTAGCAGTTATCACGATGATGACCATCCAAACTTCATCGCAGCAGGCTTTGTCCAGCCGAGGGACAGCCGCGACCAAAACTGACAGACGACCCGACGATCACCGTGATAATCGAGATCATCGTACGGACGACCGCCGAGGTAATCGAGACCATCGCACAGACGATCGACGTGACAATCGAGACCACAGACGCGATGACCGTGATAGCTACAGATGGCCGAGTGGCGCAGGCGAGCAGACAAAGATCCCGAGCGCTCAATCGAAGAAGGATGGATGATTATTGCAGGTTCCATCTTTATAAAGGGGACGATGGTAAGCTTCGCTCTAACCACTCGCTAAGAAATTGCAGGGAATTCGATCAACTTGCGACTGAGCATATACTGCGACTGCAAAGAGATGGACGTGCACCTCCTCAGCTAGTGCAGACTCCGTCGACTGCATCCCAAGCACAGCCTGTTCAGGCATATCCAGCGCCGCAACAAGTACAACAAGCACAGGTATATCCCATACCACCGCAAACACAGCCTACTCAGGTGTATCCTGCACCAAAACCAGTGCAACCGACCCCAGTGTACATGGTGCCAGCACAACCCGTTACGGGAACACAAATGGCAGCATCCGTGCACCAGATGCAGCAAGGAGATGAACAAAAATATCCCGTAACTCACGGCAGATGAACATGATCCAGCGAGGACGTCCCTCCAATAGAGAGCAAAAATTACACACTCGACATGTCAATATGGCGGTCTTCAATCGAGAGGACCATCCAGTATATCGACCAGGGCACGCAGCCTTGGTACTCGACGCCCAAATCGGAGGCTACGCCATGACCAAGGTCTTCATGGACGGAGGTAGCGGCCTCAACATAATCTTTGCAGATACGTTACGCAGAATGAACAAATCAGTCGAAAATCTGCCAAAGTCCACAAGTACCTTCCACGGTATCGTCCCAGGCAAAGCAGTGCTCCCAGAAGGCACCATACAACTCGATGTTACGTTTGGAGATCCTACCCACTTCAGAACCGAGTCGATTGAGTTCGAAGTGGTCGATTGGAAGTCACAATACCATGCAATACTCGGGCGCCCCACTTTCGCTCGGTTCATGGCCATCCCACACTACGCTTACCTCAAGCTCAAGATGCCAGGACCAAAAGGAGTCATCACGGTCAACGGAACTTTCAAAGGTCAGATTCATGTGACCGTGACTTCAGCAAAATCTCAGAGATGTATGGGATGGAGCAATCATTCGCAAAACTCGAGGCTTCTAACGACCGCACACTTCTGCCGGAACACAAGAGGTTAGCACCCGACAGACAATTCAATGCAACCAACGACACAAGAAAGCATCAAGTGCACCCGACTGATCCCACAAAAACGGTCAACATATCATCGTCTTACCAGCGAACAGGAAAGTGCGCTCGTTGAATTTCTCCGTGAAAACTGGGAAATATTCGCATGGTGCCCAGCTGATATGCCAGGTGTCCCAAGAGAGTTCGCCGAGCATTCTCTACAACTCAAGCAAGGATCTAGACCAGTCAAGCAAACTATGCACCGTGTCTCCGATCCCAAAAGAGGTGCAATCGAGGCAGAGGTTGACAGGTTACTTGCTTCTCATTCGAGAAATCAAAAAGGCAGACTGGGTTGCTAACCCTGTACTGGTCGAAAAGAAGCACTCGGACACCCTGCGGATGTGTGTAGATTTTACTACCCTAAACAAATGCTGTCCAAAAGATCACTTTCCACTACCACGAATCGATCAGATCATCGACTCAACAACAGGATGCGCTCGGTTATCATTTTTGGATGCATATTCAGGATACCATCAAATTCGGATGAAGGAAGAAGACGAGGACAAAACGGCATTCATAACCCCACTCGGGGTCTACTGCTACACAACCATGCCTTTCGGGCTCAAAAACGCAGGTGCAACCTACCAGCGCATGATGCAAAACTGTCTACAAGAACAGATAGGACGCAATGTTCAGGTTTACGTCGATGATATCGTCATCAAGACTGAAAAGGAGGACACATTAATCAGTGATCTACGGAGACATTCAAGAATCTCAATAGATACAACATCAAGCTTAACCCAAAGAAATGCACCTTCGGTGTCCCAGCTGGACAACTTTTGGGGTATTTGATATCTGCACGCGGAATCGAAGCAGACCCAGAAAAGATACAAGCTATACTCGCAATGAAGAGACCTACCAAACTCCATGAGGTACAGCAGCTAGCTGGTCGAGTAGCAGCACTCAGTCGATTCATCAGCAAACTAGGCGAAAAAGCACTTCCATTTTACAAATTGATGAAAAAAGCAGACAAGTTCGAGTGGACGGATGAAGCTGAAGCAGCTTTCCTCGAACTCAAAAAGATGCTCACAAGTCCGCCAATCCTCGTAGCACCTAAGGAAAATGAGCCACTCTACCTATACATCTCAGCCACCAATCGAGTGGTCAGCACCGTGCTGGTGGTTGACCGCATGGAAGAAGGACATACTCAAACCATACAGAGGCCAGTATATTACGTAAGTGAAGTTCTTTCCCCGTCCAAACAGCGGTACCCGCAATATCAGAAATTGGCGTACGCCGTATTTATGACATCCAGAAAGCTGGCGCACTACTTCACAGAACACCCGATAACGGTGGTCAATAAATCAGCGATTGGAGACGTCCTCACAAACCCCAACGCAACGGGGCGAGTAGCAAAATGGCTCATCGAGCTGGGACCACTAGGAATCAAGTACGAACACCCGAAAGCTATCAAATCACAAGTCCTACCCGATTTTCAGACCGAGTGGATAGAAGCTCAATTGCCAGGGGTACCTGACGTATCAAATTCCTGGACCATGTATTTCGATGGATCCAAAAAGAATGAAGGAGCAGGAGCAGGCGTCATACTCATATCACCAAAAGGCGACAAACTGCGCTATATCTTGCAAATGGGTTTCGAGTTCCCATCAAATAACGAGGCCGAATACGAAGGTCTAATCCATGGCATGCGCATGGCAAAAGCCATGGGATGCACTCGACTAATGATTTATGGCGACTCTAACTTAGTTGTGCAGCAAACAATGAAGGCCTGTGATGCAATCGCAGACAACATGATCGCTTATCGAGATTTGTACAACATAATGGAGGGCAGCTTCGATGGCTGCGAACTACGACACGTAGGGAGAGAAAGCAATGAAGAGGCTGACAAATTAGCCAATATTGCTTCCACAAAAGCACCAGTACCGCCGGGTGTTTTCTTCGAACGAATAGAGCGCAGGTCAATCGACAAACGGCCATCGACCACGACAGCAGCTACAGACAGGAGCAAAGCGCCAAGCACAGAGGATCCTCCGATTGAGGTACTTCTCATTGAGCCAATATGGACTCAACCTTTTCTCGCATACATACTTCGCAATGAACTACCAGAAGATACAAATGAAGCCAGACGCGTCACTCGACGAGCAAAAGCATACACCAACATAAACGGTGAATTGTACAAACGCAGCACCTCAGGTATGTTCCAAAGATGCATTGCACTCGAAGATGGCAAGGATCTCCTTCGGGACATTCACGCCGGTACCTGCGGGCACCATGCGGGCAGTCGATCACTCGTAGCCAAAGCCTTCCGAGCAGGGTTTTACTGGCCTACAGCGCTAAGGGACGCAGAGGACATAGTCAAAAGATGTATTGGTTGCCAGAAGTTCGCTTCCAAGCCACATGCACCCGCATCGGCGCTAAAAACCATACCATTAGCATGGCCTTTTGCCCAATGGGGACTTGACATGGTGGGACCACTGAAGAAATCATCAAAAGGAGGTCATACTCACTTACTAGTGGCAGTCGACAAGTTCACCAAGTGGATCGAAGCTATCCCCATCACAAGCTCAACAGCTTCTACGGCAATTCGTTTCATACAATCGATCATATATCGGTTTGGAGTAATGGACAGCATCATAACTGATAATGATACAAACTTCACGGCGGAAGAGTTCAAATCCTTTTGCAAGGAGCAAAACATCAAACTAAACTACGCCTCTGTGGCACATCCACAATCCAATGGACAAGTCGAAAAGGCCAATGGACTCGTATGCAGCGGTATCAAAAAGAGACTCTTAGTACCACTCAAAAGGGCCGCGGGTGCATGGGTTGATGAGCTCCATCAGTACTATGGACCTTAAGGACCACCCCAAACGCCTCCACACAGTACACACCGTTCTTCATGGTCTATGGTGCGGAAGCAGTGTTACCATCCGATGTCAAGTTTAATGCACCACGGGTGGAGGCATATGAAGAAAACGACGCGAACAAGGCACTCGAAGACGCAGCCGATTTGCTGGAAGAAGCACGCAATACGGCTTTAGCGCGAACAGCTGTTTATCAACAAGACCTTCGCAACTACCATAGTCGTCGATTACGCACACGGTCCTTCATGGTGGGAGACTTGGTGCTGCGAGAGAAACAGAAGAAAGTCCATAAACTTGCATCACCATGGGAAGGACCTTACATGGTCACAGAAGTCATCGAAGGAGGAGCCTATCGATTGAAGAATGCAAAGACGGGTGAAGTAGCATCAAACCCATGGAACGTGGCGCACCTGCGTCGGTTCTATGCATAGATCTCTTAATCTCATATGTAATAGCGCATAAGGTCAAAGAATCAGCAAGTTTCAGACGCACTCTTTTCCCTTACCAGGGTACCTAAGGGGACTGGAAGGTTTTTAATGAGTCAGCTTGCTGGTCGAACACATATTTCGAATAAAGATACATGTTCCTCCATATTTCTCATATATGCCCCTTATTGTTTACCCCACTCAAACACTCGGGGGCTCGAGCATAAAAACTAAAACCCCACTCGATATACTCGGGGGCTGGGTCAAGCAGAAAAACTCAAAAACCCCACTCGATATACTCGGGGGCTGAGTCAAGCAAGAAACACAAACCCACTCGATAAACTCGGGACCTGGCACAAATCAAAAACACAGATGTGTTACCCGAGGGCTACCTTGATTATACCACGATCAGTGGAGTCAAAACTAAAAACGGCGTCTTCTACAGTCAAAACTCTGGAACATTGGGCTCACATAGGAAGGTCTTGTCAAAACAGCAAACGCATGCCTACGATGTCAAGAATGACGTCAGATAAGAAGACAGCACCCACGTTCGAGTAACGGATTCAAGACTACAATCGACACAAGATTCAAGACTACAATCGACACAAGATTCAAGACTACAGTCAACAAAATGTTTCGACTGGGACAAATACTCCCATGGGAGCACATCAAAAATTTCTTGTGATTGATCAAAAAGGAGCAAAATTATTGAGATTATCCTCTACTTCAAAAGAAATAAAGCATAATCTCGGGGGCTACTCCCATGGGAGCGCTGACGCGCTCCCATAGACTTCAAAAGCAAAGTACTTCGATTGACAAAAAGCAGTATAGAAGGATGATTTGAGATTATCCTCTATTGCAAGACAATAAACCACAATCTCGGGGGCTACTCCCATAGATTCTCAAAACAAGGTAAGAAACTCACTCGACTATAGACTCGATTAAAGTGCATTAAGTACTTCACAATTCAAAGAATCAAACTTCATAAATTCCCGGACTATGCCAGTCGCAGATGTTTCGGATGCTGCATACGCAAATGCAAAGGTAAGACCCGCCGAGCAATCGAGATGGGCCGAGGGACGCTCCAACAGTGTTTTCCCTTGAATTTTTCTGTGTCAACAGGCATGATGAAAATCCTGACGGACGTGTTAGGTATCAAAAGTTAAACTGCAAAACGAATCAGTAAGACCTACAACGGCCTGAGTCGAATCTGTCCAGTATGTTCCAGCTTCGAGTCCGGGGACTCGAACCTGATTGAAGGCTAGTATGGTTTCGCCCAAATGTGCGGTTAACTGAGCTCGATTTTCGAGTGAATCAGGCCTACTATGTCAATATTCCTAGGCAAAAGTTTCAAAAGTGTTCCAGCTTCGAGTCCGGGGACTCGAATCTGATTGAAGGCTAGTATGGTTTCGCCCGAATGTGCGGTTAACTGAGCTCGATTTTCGAGTGAATCAGGCCTACTATGTCAATATCCCTAGGCAAAATCTTTCGACTGCGTTCCAGGCTCGAGTCCGGGGACTCGAGTCTGACTGAAGGCTAGTATGGTTTCGCCCAAATGTGCGGTTAACTGAGCTCGATATTCGAGTGAATCAGGCCTACTATGTCAATATCCCTCGGTTAGCATACACATACAATCGAAACAAATTAGAGCTTGAAGAACTACATCGGGTCAGAAGAACAAACTCAGAAGACTATGACGTGCACGATGAAGGGAGCACATGCTCGATTCTTTGAGTCAAGCAAGTACTCGGGGGCTAATGACGAGGTTACACTCTGCGGGTACCCCAGCATAAGGGTACCTGGTGCACGTAATGATCAAAGAAGCCCAAGGATTAATCGAAGCCCACGAAGGAAGGCCCAAGACGAAGAGTGGTTTCCAAGTTAGATCAAATAATAGTCGGTTAAAACCTTCCATACATGTAACCTTGGTCGGTTATGTTTCCCGAGACCCAGCCTCCTATATAAACGCTGGGAGGGAGATCGATCGAGGAGAAGCAATCCATAGCCACCAAAACCTCGGCGAGATCAGCAACTCGTCGAACCCTTGTAACCCTCATATTCATACCATAAATACAGACAGGCAGGAAGTAGGGGTTTTACCTCACTCGACGGCCCTGAACCTGGGTAAATCCAGCTTGTCAGCCGTCGATTCCACCAATACTACGCGTTCTCTACCACACAATCAACCCTAGGTATAGCAACCATGGGATTTGCCGAGGGCACACCTCGACACATGCGTGGCACTGGAATTTCTCTCTCTCCTTCCTGTACACATTTGCAGCTAAAACAGTTTTGCCAAGCCCTCCCATTCCATGCAAAGTGATCACACAGCATCCGACATCATCATCTCCCAACCACTGTTGAAGTTTTTCTCTGTTTTCATCCACCCCAACTAGATCTTCTTCATCGAGGGAACGTGAAATGATTGCTAGATCTTGGGCCCTCTTGACAATGTAATTCGAGCTGCTAATATCTCCGTTGCTTATATCAGAAACCCAACGGTTTTTTATCTCCGATAGGTTTGCCAGATCTTTCTCTATTTCCTTCACTTTGGAAGCTATCTGGTTCAAGGAAAGCAGAGATCTTGGTTTTCTGAACCCTTTCTTGAGGTAAAAGCAGCACCCTATATCATGTTCCCGACCGACTAGATACAAGTACTCATCCACCATATCCTCCATTACATGTGCTACCTTCCGCACCTCATCCAACCAGCCCTCGTACACCTGATTGTTGTGGTTTCGAATGTCCATTTGGCAGAGAACATCATGGATTACGCGAAGCTCCCTGACAACACGGCCCATGCTGCCTTGCAGATCTACAAGCTTGGAAAACAGAGCATTGGTCTCATGTGCTGCTCCATTAGCCAAAGCAACTCCAATCTTCTTAATGACTAGAAGAAGCACGGTTTCAGCCATATTTTTCTCAAGAGTTGCTAATGCCTCACTGCTGGTTGGTGGCCTAGTTGCATGTTTTCTTCCGTAAGTATCTCCAGGACGACCATCTGCAAAATTAACCAAGCGAGACATTAGTTAAACTATTCATACAGTGTTGAATGTTCTACAGAGCACTTGCCAAAAACTTGCCTGGTACAAACTGAAAAGTTGAATAAGCAGGACCTCTCAAATTAATCCTCCATGTTCCCTAAATAATTCCCCAATATCGTTCACTTGGTACTGCAAGAATTCGCAATACAGCTTCTGCATTTAAAGGAGACAGTTAATTTGGGGCAATCTAATATAGCAAGAATATATATATATATATATATATATATATATATATATAGGTAAATATATATACTAGGAATAAAACCTGACATACATGTGTTGCAGTGGCCTGTATACGATCTTGGAGCGTTGGCGAGGTAATCTTCAGACTTCTGAGTGCTGGCCTTGTTGCTGCTGAATGAAGCCATCAACAAGTAAAGAACCTGCAAGAAGGCAAATAGCTAGAGATATTACTTAGGCAGATCCTAACCTTGTCAGGACATGACTTGGGGAACATAATAGTTACATCCTCAGATCTAATACAAGCCTGCAGTCAGATCCAGGTTCTTAGTTTCATGATCTAATACAAGTCTGCAGTCAGATCTAAGATTTGGTGCTTATTTGCGACAAGAAATTACAAGTATTCAGTTAAAATCATGCATGCTGAGTATGTGAAACTCTATTCATTGATAACTAAATTGCAGAAAGTAGCTTATATATAGTATGTATCGATCCGTGCGTACCTGGCTGCGATGCGACGATGAGTTCCCAAAGCTAGCTCTTAGCAATCCTCATTGCCCTTCCGGCCGGTATTAAGCAAGTTTCTGCGTTGCTTAGTAGAGTTTAGCCTTTGCACACTTGGTGGCTGGCTACTTCAAAACGTACTACAACTTGGCAAGGAGGGAGTACTGTGATAAAAGAAAAGACCACTTGGAGCCCAGCATTAATTAATTTCCTCGCCCATCTCGAAGCATTGTTAACGCATTTCATTCTGACATTGAGTCGACCGAGTAAATAAATAAACTCAATCTGCAGTTTTGCCCCCAAATAAGCCCAGTAAACGATGCTTCACCGCTGGCAGCCAGTCGGCACGATGCCTTTTCGATGGAATATGCAAGGTACTCCACATGCATGGCAGTAGAACAAGTGGGGCTGTCACTTGATTTTTGCATCGCACATCGCAGCTAGCAACCGTTCATATAACATGGCTTTGTCGGTTACACAACTTGTCCGTCACATGCACTTAAGTCATACTTCTCTAAAACTGATTCTTTTTGTCACACAAGTGAACATGTCTATGCATTTTAGTCAAAACCAGGACACGTCGTCCGGTTTTGGATGAAAACTTCTCAGAAAACCCCCTCCTGCTGCAATACTAGGAGGAGAGAATTCCTTATTTTGTCCTTCCTTAAAATCATCTTCCCTATTTGACCCTTAAAAATAAAATCTTCCCAATTTGACATCTTAATTACATTTTCTTCCTAATTTTGACCCTTTAGTGCATTTTGAGTATTACAAAGACTCTTTTGCCCCTAATAAGTTTTGTGCAAAGAAATTTATTTTTAAGTGTTGCTAATTTACTCGAACGCTCACGCCAGCGCGCAGCCCGCCGGCCAGCACCCGTCAAAGCAGGGAACGCCAAAATGCACCTATCGACTGGCCTGTAGCTGCACCTGTTCACCAACAACGGAACCGACCCGTATTGCATTGCATCATGACGGTATGCATGTCTGTGTGTGCTTGGTGCACATGTAGACATGTACTCCCTCCGTTCCAATTTAATTGACTTGCTATCCACCAAATATGATGTATCTAGACATGTTATATGTATAGATACATCTACGTGTGGTGAATAGCAAGTCAATTAAAATGGAACGGAGGGAGTAGTTAGATATGCACGTATAGTTTAGACTTTAGACTCGGTATGAATTGGCCTTGTTGGTTGTTGCTCTTCATGCGTCCCGTCGTCCGTGCTCGTGCCGGGCGCCGCCGCTGCTCGTGCTCGCCCGTGCTCCGGCCAGGCGCCGCGCTCGCGGTCGTGCTCGCGCTCACGGCCGTGCTCGCGCCGCGGTGCCCTCTTGGCCGTGCTCGCGCCAGGCTCCGCCCCGGCGCCCGTGCTCGCGCGAGTCGTGACTCGTGAATTCGTGATGGTTATCCAGTGCGATGACAAGCTAGCAATCTCATGGGAGCTGATCACATCGCACCGGCTCCTCGTCGTTGCCTCGTGCATGCAGTGCAGATGCATCTGGTCATCGATCGTCGGGACTCGTGTACATGCACACACATGTTTAGAGCAGAAAGTATAATTAGTAGCAGATTAATCATGGAGAGTAAAACAAAATCGATTAGTTAACGAAGATTGAATCCACGCCCATGCCCTGTGCATGCACTGCAATCTGCAGGGTGGTGAGGAGCGCGTAGGCGCTTCCGGCCGCGGCGGCCGTCTTCCCAGCGTCACTGTCGCGGGAGAGCCGTGGCGAGTCTGTGGGCCACATACACGCGGGAACGAGGAGGTCGACGCCAGGGAGCTGCAGGTCCAGGTCGCACCGCTACGGTGATCTCGCAAGTGTGGTCCTCCGATCATAGCATGCATGTAGAAGGAATATTAACCAATAAAATAATCAAGAGTATTGCACTTAAGGAGAAAAATTAAAGTTTTAGGGAGATCGGTCCATGCGTGTGAAGCAGGCGCATGCATGCGATCATGTGCCTGGCTGGATCGGATCGGACTTGAATATCAGCAGTAGCAATTCAACCGGATGGCCGACGAGATTGGATCGTGCATAGCTCCGCATGGAACGCCGCCACAGGCGATCGGAGGAACGGAACACAGCCACCAGATTGGACCGCGGGTGCCGCGCACCCGAGACGCCGCCGTCCCAGTAGTTGTTGACGAACTCGAATTTGTCGAAGTAGATGAGCCGCCGAAACCGTGAATCCAGCGCGCGTCCTTCCCACAGACGGCGCCAAATGTTGAGGGGTCACCTCGGCAGATCCCAGGGTCGAATACCCCGGGTTGATTGAAGGGGAGAAAATGGTGAGTGCTGGTAGTTACCACGACTGACAAGCAAGGCGATTTATCCAGGTTCAGGCTCCCGGAGGATAACACCCTACTTCCTGCTTGTCTGTTATTGATGGAGTAGAAGGTTACAAGGGTGATTGAACGTACCCTCGACAGAGGTCCCTCCTAGTCTTTATATGGAGGCTAGGTCTCAGGAGATCGGTACCGACTAGGTTTACATGTTTTGGTAAGTCTCTACAAACCTAATCTTCGACCATCTTGGGACGCAAGTTGTCCCTCTTGGGCCCTTGTTGGGCCTCCAACATTGACTCCAGTCCTGGCGTGCACCAGGTATCTTCACCGTGGGGCACCCGACAGGTAGGCCCACGTCAGTTAGCCTCTTCCTCCTCTACGTTAATTGTCAGCAGATCACTCTTATGATAGTTGATACGCATACAAGACATTTGTTCGAAACAAGTCAAGATCCACTTCAAATTTCTAGCCATCCCTAAATCTTTTTCAAGGAACAAGACGGTGTCGTCAGCATGTTGTAAGCTGACGACACCGCCAGGTATGACAGGGGACAAAAGACCCCGAATCAGATGATTATTAGCAGCTTTGGATAGCATTTTGGTGAACACATCAGCAACAAAATTAAATAAAGTGGGGGACATAGGATCCCCCTGCTTTAGTCCTTTTCCACCAACAAAATATCTGCTACTGGTATCATTGATGCGCACACAAAATGAACCTTGGACTAAGAAAGATTTAACTCTTCTTCTCCAAAGGGCCCCAAACTTTCTAGATTCAAGCATTTGATCTAGAAAGCCCCAGTCGATTCGATCATAGGCTTTTTTATAGTCTAGTTTTAAAAATAGATCAGAGAGTTTTTTCGAATGCACCTCATGAATTACTTCATGTGCAGCAACCATGCTTTCCAAAATAAATCGCCCTTTGATAAAAGCAGTTTGATTTTTGGAGATAAGTCTATCACTAATGGCAACCAATCTATTAGTCATAGCTTTAGAAATGATTTTCAAACAACAGTTTCCCAAACTAATAGGTCTGGATTTTTTTCAAATCTCTAGCATCAACTTCCTTTGGGATCAGGGTAATAATAGCAAAAATCAGTCTGGCTGTGTCCATCACCCCACTCTCGAAATCTCTAACAAGAGCCATAAAATCGTCTTTAATCACATACCAAAAGGTTTGGTAAAACAGAAAAGAAAATCCATCCGGACCAGGTGCACCAGCACCATAAGAACCCATAATAGCCTCGTAAATTTCTTTTTCAGATAAAGGGTTGTCAAGGAATAGAGCTTCCTCATCAGTGAGGAGGTCTTGTTCATCCCAAAAATCAGACCCAAGGGAGATATTGGGTCGGGGTTCAGCAGAAAAAAGTTTCTTACAAAAGTCCACTGCAATATCCAACATCCCTTCTATCTCCTCAACAGGCCCATTTGGACCATCAAGCACAGCAAGGGTTTTTCTCCTTCTCCTCTGGTTAGCTACAACATGAAAGAAAGAAGTATTTCTATCCCCTTCAACTATATTTCTCTCACGCGACCGCCGCCAGGCTTTAGTTTCCTCTAATTTCAGAATCTGGTCCAGTTCCTCTCTAATTTGTTTCATCCTTTCAACCTCAACGGCCGACAAATTATTTTGTTCAGAAAATACATCAAGAATATCATACTCTTGCATAAGAGCAGTTTTCTTTTTCTTATTCCCAACTTCAATATTAATACTCCACCCTTTGGTTTGTCTCCTAAGGAGCCTCAATTTAAACTGCCAAATGTCAATTGCATTAATACAAGTACACTTGGTGGCCCAAACCTTGTGTACCAGCTCCGAGAAGCCTTCCTGCCCAATCCACCATTTCTCAAAGCGAAATAATTTGGGAGGAGGGGCAACATTATCCCCAGTATCCAACATTAACGGTGTATGATCACTATTTGCTCTAGACAACGCCACAACCGAAGAACGAGGATACTTCTGTTCCCAATCAGTGGAGACAAAAATCCTGTCTAGTGCTGCCATGATCAAGTTATCCTGATTATTGGCCCACGTATACAAACGGTTAGCCGTTTTAAGTTCAATGAGGGCCCATTTGTTAATCTAGTCATTAAACATAAAAGCCCATTGATTATTAATATTCCCGATTACTCTTTTCCTTAGCAAAACGAATCAGATTGAAATCTCCCAAATCAAAGTGGGGAGAGAATTTCTATCCATGACCTCATGAAGTTCAGTAAAAAAATCCATTTTAAACTCAGCGTAAGCTGTCCCATAAACAATCACCAAGTTCCACATATAAATGCATCAATCTTATTGACAATCTGAACAGAAAGAAAATATCTACCACAATGGTAAGAAACAACCTCAAACATATCCTCTCTAACCCCAACTAGGATCCCTCCAGCAGAACCTCTAGCCGGCCATGAACACCAAGTAAACACATTATGTCCAGAAATATAATGCAAAAAACTATCATCCACTTTTTTTTTAGTTTCCTAAATACCAATAAAATCCAATTTATGATGCGAAATCAAGTCAAATAACGCTTGTTTTCGGCCTGGGCGACCCAGGCCTCTAATATTTAAAATAGCACCTATCATGATTTTCTTTTATATTTCTTTCTCTTACTGCACACAACAGTCCATCGATCTGCTTCATCATGATCTTGTACATCAGGTAACTGATGACAAAGATCACTTGCAGCATCAACATCCACATTACTATTTTCAGGATTTAGATCCAAAGAATCAGACTGAATCGACAGGAGAAAATTGAAAAGGAGGCTAGGGTATTTTCAGGAAGGCCCAAGACATGTGCTTGCGATTTTCATTCATCTTGTCATCCTGGTATTTCGTGCACTGGCCCATATATTTGAGAAAAGCCACACAAAAAAAACCATAACAATCACGGTGACTACATATAGCACAAAATCATTACCCTAAAAAACTATATATAGCACACAATCGCCCAAGACATGTGCTTGCGATTTTCATTCATCTTGTCATCCTGGTATTTCGTGCACTGGCCCATATATTTGAGAAAAGCCACACAAAAAAAACCATAACAATCACGGTGACTACATATAGCACAAAATCATTACCCTAAAAAACTATATATAGCACACAATCATTTATTTCAGAAGAGAAAATGTAAATACGTGTCTAAAGAAAATTTATTGCATTTCATACCAATCACCGCTGTCGCTCCACTTAAAGAGAGAAGTTTTGGCCCTTACGTTCTCGTTGGACATGGCAATATTGTTGATGGTGTCACACATGATTCTTGTTGTTGTGGCACGAGACATCGTTCTCGACTTTCGCTATACATATCTGAAAGTCGACTGTGTGAGTTGTAGTTCTCGGGCAAGGTGGTTGAGAGGCGACGACCATGGACAACTGTAGGCGGGGCATGCAAGCACACGCCTCCCTCATATCGGTGACGATGAAAAGCGTGCCACGCCCTACCTAGAGAACGCATGTCCGCTCTTAAGTAGGATGGTGCTTCGAGACATCGCTAGGGTCTATCGACTGATAGAGTTGGTAGCGAGATTATTTAAACCCGAAGAAAGATATGGAAGGGGCGAGCTTGTGGGAACCACTACGGGAAAGCCACGAAACGCCGACGGCCGGTAGCCCCTCTGCCGTCGGCGTATGCGAGGCCGTCGGCGTACGCCCTCATACGCCGACGGCATTGCCGTCGGCCTATGAATGCAAAAATATTACTTTTTTTTGAATTTTTTGAAAATTTTGAACTTTTTAAATTTTTTTTTTCTATTTCGAAATTTCTAACTCAGCTACATACTAAATATCTAATTGCACATTTAATCATAGGTCAAAGTACTTACGCTGGTCAAAGTTCCCGTTCGGTCACCCATCCTCAAATTGCTCCAGCACAAGCACGCTTAACCTTTGAGTTCCTTCATTGTTAACTTCCAAATAAGAAATGAGAACTTACTTATACTTATATCATATCAATCATATTAACCCCTGATTTAGGATATTACACTCTTTCATTGTTTAAATTTAGAAAATTCATTTGAATAAGTAACAATGATTGTAAAATAGTATATTTTTAATAAATGAAAAAATAAATTATTTTTACTTTTATTTTCTTTTTACATTTAATATGGAATAATTCATATCTTTAATTCCGTTAATCGAAATTTAAAAAATAAAATGTCTATGTCAATTAGAAAAATGAGAGGAATTCAAATATGACATCCATATCATCCTTTGCATTGTACAAACATCGATGGTTTTACAAAATTGATTCTTTTTTCACAAAAATCAAATAAAGTGAAAAACCCTAAAAAAAATATCCTTTGACATGGAGTCCTCTTATGTGTACTAGTTGTTAGGAAAAATAATAAACTTGTGTTTTGACAAATATTTCAGAAAAATGCTTCACAAAAAGGTCTATCATCTATAGACATGTATAACTTTCGTGTCAAATGACCAAGTTATGGCATCCCCATGCCATAGTTTGTGATAATGTGTCCATATTTGAAACATAGGGGTGCCTTGGTATTGCAAACATTGTTGCCAAAATCAAATTCCAAATTATTTTTATAAATATCATTTTCCATTTTTTAAGTGCCAAAAATGACTTCTGTTATGGAGGAAATACAAAAAATATGTTGCAAAAGGCACCCATCTCATTTTCACTAAGGGTACTACATATTTTATGGATAATACCCAAGTATTAGGAATTTTCTCGATTTTTACCTAATTATTTCTATTTAAATGACTTTATGCTGATTTTCCAAAAGTAATTGAAATTGAACTACAAGTGTGTGATAGTTTGGTCTAATTTTTTTACAAAAATACTTTCTAGGTACAAAAGTAGTGACTTTATCACAGAAACATCGATAGTTTTGAAAAATGTGACCCCTTTCAATGAATAGACACGACGGTCATTTTGACCGTTTTTCACAAAAATAAAAGAAATTGAGAAAATACTCAAAAGATGAATTCTTTTGACATGGAGTCCTCTTATGTGTACTAGTTGTTAGGAAAAATGATAAACTTGCGTTTTGACAAATATTTCAAAAAAATGCTTCACAAAAAGGTCTATCATCTATAGACATGTATAACTTTCGTGTCAAATGACCAAGTTATGGCATCCCCATGCCATAGTTTGTGATAATGTGTCCATATTTGAAACATAGGGGTGCCTTGGTATGGCAAACATTGTTGCGAAAAACAAATTTCAAAATATTTTAGTAAATATCATTTTCCATTTTTTAAGTGCCAAAAATGACTTTTATTATGGAGGAAATACCAAAAATATGTTGCAAAAGGCACCCATCTTATTGTCACAAAGGGTACTACATATTTTATGGATAATACCCAAGTATTAGGAATTTTCTCGATTTTTACCTAATTATTCCTATTTAAATGACTTTATGCCGATTTTCCAAAAGTAATTGAAATTGAACTACAAGTGTGTGATAATTTGGTCTAATTTTTTTACAAAAATACTTTCTAGGTACAAAAGTAGTGACTTTATCACAGAAACATCGATAGTTTTGAAAAATGTGACCCCTTTCAATGAATAGACACGACGGTTATTTTGACCGTTTTTTCACAAAAATAAAAGAAATTGAGAAAATACTTAAAAGATGAATTCCGAGTCCTTTTATGTGTACTAGTTGCTAGGAAAAATGATAAACTTGAGTTTTGACAAATCTCTCCTATCTAAAAAAGAAATTTGGTTCCTCTCGTACGTTTCGTCCTTCGTCCTTCGTCCTTCGTCCAACATCCTCCCGCTCCGCTTTTTGCTTTCGTACCGCGAGTACGTGTATAGGCCAGGCCCAGGCGAGTACGTCGCGATTCTTTTGGAAGGAAACCGCGCGTGATTATCGGTCAACACCCGTTTCCCCCTTACCATCTCTCGCCGCCGAAAAAATATATCACCCCATCCGAACTCTATCATTACCCGATATACCCTCGCCACTCCCATCGGCGGCCAGCAAAGGAGACGCCGGCTCGCAGGCAGCAGCGGCCAGAATCGCAGCAGCGACTCGGAAGTGGGGCAAGGGAAGGAAAGGCAGCAGCGGGCGGGCTTGCAATAGCAGTTGCAGCGTGGAAGGGGCAGGGAGCGGAGAAGACGGGAGACATTGCAGTCGGCGGAAGAGCAGCCATTCAGTCCGATTTTGAACTACATGTCCTGTGCAGGATACCTGTTCAAGAAGTAGTGCGTGCTCAGGGCGGACGTCAACGGGACGAACCCTGCCAGTGCCATCGTCGACGCCGTCGGGTAAGCTGGCCAGCATGCCAACTGAACAACCTCATTCTTGCACATGTCATGCCTTACTAGATCTAGATGGGGTGCCTTCTCTATGTCTCGTCCAATCCAGTCCAACGTCCACTACACCGACCTGGAGGCACACATCTATGCAAGCGCTGCAGTTGTGGCCCACATCTTTATGCGGTGAAGATTTGCATCCTCTCGATTTTTTGTTTCCTATTTAATATAGTTAAATTCTAAATGGCTCATTAACCAGGTCGGAACTATTTGGATCAACGAATAGGCACCCACCACATGTTTGCTTGAATGTCTTACTGACATTGCTATTGGCAATTAAATTATGATGATAATTTGTAGATGCAGGGAATACATGTTAGAACATGCGAAAGTTATCGAGTGGATATATAAAGTGCAAACCAAGGTAATGTCCTGCTCTTCTTTCTAGCAAGAATTTTAACATCAGTTCATTGTTTTCTGATTTGAAGGTTAATCATTTGTCCAAGACAGTCACGAGCCCACTACATGATTTGCAGTGCAAAGCGGTGAGTTCTGTTGCCTATCACCACTACATGATTTTCAGTGCCTCCGGCGCACCTACACGCCAATCTCTCGCTTGCACCCGCCTCTGCGCTCCAGCTCAATCCTCGACCAAGGAGCAGGTACCCAAGTAACACCGCATGTCAATGTCTCTTGCTTCCTTTGCACCTCAATTTTGTAGCGCTCATCCAGATGTACGCCTGATAGAAATGAGGATCCAATGGTAATACACCAAAAATGAGGATCTGTGCGCAAGATACTTGTCATCTTTAAAACAAAAATATACTAATGGTAATATAGCTCTAAAACCATATAAATTTCCAATCGCTGTATCTGTCTAATTTTTTGTCGCATACAACATTTGCTATAAGTGATGATGTGCATTCAATAGAAAAATTATTTCTGTTTTGTAATGCTTGAAGTATATCTCTGCAGAACGATACAAAGTTTCCCTAGAGCATATAACAAGAAAATGAGGATCTGTGCGCCAGATACTTGTGATATTTATGTGTGAGTACTGTCATTGTGTAGAGATATAAATATTCATATTTAATTATTTAGCCTTAAGGCCGGTCTGGTTGATAACCAACTACTCATGGTCTCACTATTTTACTCTTTACCATGTACATTGCTCTATCTCCTTTAATTATTAATCTTCTTATTTTCTCTGATTTTTGCTTCTTGTTCTGAAGTCAGCTTCATGAATGATATTTGCTCGACCTGCGATGTTGTATGGCGCAGAATGTTGGCCGACCAAGAGACGACATATCCAACAGTTAGGTGTAGCGGAGATGCGCATGTTGAGATGGATATGTGGCCACACAAGAAAGGACCGGGTTAGGAATGATGATATACGTGAGAGAGTTGGGGTAGCACCAATTGAAGAGAAGGTTGTCCAACACCGTCTAAGATGGTTTGGTCATATAGAACGTAGGCCTCTGGAAGCGCCATTGCATAGCGGACGGATAAAGCGGGATGAAAATGTTAAGAGGGGTCGTGGTAGGCCAAACTTGACATGGGAGGAGTCTGTTAAGAGAGATCTGAAGGATTGAAATATCACCAAAGAACTAGCCATGGATAGGGCTGCGTGGAAGTTAGCTATCCATGTGCCAGAACCATGACCTAGTTTCAAGATCTTTTGGGTTTCAACTCTAGCCTACCCCAACTTGTTTGGGAAAAAAGGCTTTGTTGTTGTTGTTGTTGTTGTTTGCTTCTTGTTCTGAAGTCAGCTTCATGAATGAAAGAAGACTCGGTCATATGACCATCTACGTGCTGGTAAACAAAAACCACCTTGACCTGATCTGCCGAACGAAGAAGGCCGCCCCCAAAGATATTCATCCTTTTTCGTTATCACAATATATGTCCTTTTCCTTCCAATCTTGGCTAATTTGGTGATCATTACCACAAGACTGCCAGCAAATAAATAAATGGTCCTATAAATATGAATGAAGTAGCCTACCCCAACTTGTTTGGGAAAAAAGGCTTTGTTGTTGTTGTTGTTGATAAATATGAATGAAGTAATGGAAGGCTTACACCCATTTCAACAGATGTGAAGATTTCTTATGTTGCTGATGTGATTGGGCACCCTGCAGGCTTGCCCATATTGCCATTTCTTTAGGTGCATTCTGAATCATATTACACCAGGTTATGCCAACTTCCTACTGCCTCATTGCTACACTTCTTTCCACGAGACTGACATGTTACCTGAATACTATCCGATGTTGTCTCAGTGCACATCTTGTGTGCCATCTTGCAAGATAATTATGCCTGCCTCAACATAATTTTATCGTACACTTTTTTGTGCCTTTTGAGCTCTTGTTGGTCCATATGTATTTCTTTTCTGTATCTAGAACGGAAAATGTTAACGAATAACCGACATATTGCTTTGTACTGTTGAGATCCTAACTAAGAAACAGTCAGTATTGCTTTATTTGCTTCGTACTTTTTCCACCATATAAAGCTAGCATGAGTAAAAGATGACAAACAATTATTAATTACATTTTTTGTTTGTTAGGCTCGGTGAGTTGTAGGACTTAGTACAATGTTTCTGGGACACGTAAATGGGGATTGAGATAACAGGTGCAGTCATAGTTGATTACAAGACATGTAAAAACAAGGCTAATCAGAGTTCAGACTTCATGTGCACCTTTGTTGTTTGCTAGATAATTTAAATAAGTAGTTTACAATCAAGTATAGATAGGTCTAACACTTTTTGAGACGAGTGATGTATTTCCTGATTCTGTTGCAGATCGTCATTCTTCAGTGTATTCCTCAACATGGGTATGGACATTAGTGGGTGACGATGCCAGCTCATGGCTACAGGTGATCGCAGCTCTATATATATTAAGCAAGAGTTGTTCCCTGTTCTCATTTTTTTATAAACGTGGATATATTAATATTATGAAGATCCCCTTTCTCATAGTGTCCTCCCGATAAGTTGTTTGAGTGCGACAATTGAGTTGTGTGAATTTCGACACATCGTGGAACTCATTATATCTGGAGAAGAAACACATGAGGGAAAAGAAGCCGAGGATGAAGAGTTGACCAAGAGTATATGTTGAACCACTAAAATTTATGCCTTTGCTCAAAACTTGATGATTGATGTGCACAAGAATTTTAAAATTGTATGCTTGACATGATTAATGTAGAACAATTATACTAATATTTATATCCCGTTGCAAAGCACGGGCAATTAGCTAGTATTTCAAAAAAATGCTTCACAAAAAGGTCTATCATCTATAGACATGTATAACTTTCGAGTCAAATGACCAAGTTATGGCCATCCCCATGCCATAGTTTGTGATAATGTGTCCATACTTGACACATAGGGGTGTCTTGGTATGGAAAACTTTGTTGCCAAAAACAATTTCCAAAATATTTTAGTAAATATCATTTTCCATTTTTTAAGTGTAAAAAATGACTTTTTAATTAAGCAAGTAACAAACATATGTTACAAAATGTCATGTGCACGGTGAAAAAGATTTTATGGATATCATATTTGGATTCCTCTCATTTTTCTAATCGATTTAGACATTTAATTTGTTAAATTAGGATTTACGGATTTAAAGATATGAATTATTTCATATTAAATGGAAAATAGAAAAAAGTATACGCCGACGGCCGCCGTCGGCGTATCAAATGTAAAAAAATAGAAAAAGTATACGCCGACGGCAGCCGTCGGCGTATAAACGCCGACGGCATCTGTCGGCGTATGTCGGGCTACGCCGACGGCCGCGTTCGCCGCTTTTCTCGCTCGCATTATACGCCGACGGCCCCGACATTTGGCCGTCGGCGTATAACTTGACCGTCGACGTTTTGTGGGTTTCCCGTAGTGAACTAACAAATTAATCGACCCAGGATTCACATCCATATATGGAGAGAGAGAAAGATAGACGCGTGAAGTGAACAGATGGTCAGTGGCATGCTTTGCGTTCCAGTCTGTGCGTTAGCTACTTCTGCGTAAGGAAAAAACAAACTAAATATATATAGTTGCGAGCTAACATGCTCGTACTCATTTTAGCAAGATTCTAGTTGAATTTTCGAAACCTAATAAGTATTTTTTTAATGATTTTAAGTTTCATCACCCTAAATTTAACTACTACTCCCTCCGTCCACAAAACGATGTCTCAACTTTGGCCTAAGCTAGGACAAAATTGAGACATTCTTCTGTGAACGGAGGAAGTACATAACATTAGCTTGCACTGCCCACAGAAAGAGGATCACACTCTACATGGATAAGTTCAAATGTGCGATCCTGCCAAACTATTTTCTAGTTTCAGCGAACCCAATACAAATTCATTATGATACGACATTTTAGTTAGACATATATATATATATATATATATATATATATATATATATATATATTCTAGCTATTCAAGAACCAGTTTCTGAATAACTATTCAGAGCACCTTTTATGAACTTCCGTGTCTATACTATGTTAACTTCCGGACGGAACTCACAGATTTTCTGTTTTGCGGACAGTATAATCAACGCCATTTTCTAACCGATTATCGGAATGACGCATGCGATATACCGTTGGAAAGGTATGGAAATTGCGCACCTTTTTTGTCTTGACGGGTTTTCCAAATTCATTACGGTTTTAAAACAAATTTAGAAATACTAAACACAGTTTTCACGAATTTCTCCGCTTACGTACTGTTTCTTGGCCGCCATTTTTAAACCGCTTGTCGGATGGATGCAAATGATACGCCCTTGGAAAGCTATGGAAAATGCGCATCTGTTTCATATTTACGGGTTTTCCAAATTCATTACGGTTTTAAAACAATTTTGAAAATACTACACTCGGTTTTCGCGAATTTCTGTGTTTTCGCACAGTTTTTCGGTCGCCGATTTCAAACCGCTTATCGGATTGACGCAAATGATACATCGTTGGAAAGGTATAGAAAATGCGCACCTTTTCTATATCTGGCCAATTTCCAAATTCCTTACGGTTTAAGAGCAGTTTCAGAAACAAACAATACTGTTTTTCTGAAATTTAGATCCAGCGGACAGTGTTTTGCCAATTAATTTCAAACTATTTATCGGAATGTCACAAATGACATAGCGTTGGAAAGGTATCGATAAGGCGCAACTTTTTTGTATAGAATTTTTTCCAAATTCGATACAGTTTTTTATTAATTGTGAAAGTACGAAAAACGTAAAACGATATGACATGGGAACGATTCAAAATTGACACGTTTGTGTTCGTCGGATGGAGTAAGTCGGTATGGGAGAGTTAAATTAGAGTCGTGTACTTGCCAATTGCACGTGGGGGCGGTCGATTAGGCCAACCGGAGCTCGTAGTGATGATTTCAATGTGTAGAATTTCCGCCCAGAAAAACAGAGTATAAGAACTTCCTTCTATTCGGCAGAGAACTTCTTGGTATGAGGCATTGAACTTCTTGGTATGTGTTAGTGAACTTCCGACCGCGGATTTTTTAGTTCCATGTGACGCACTATTTATGTCGTTATTTTCAAACCGTTTGTCCAAATCATGCATATGATATACCGTTGAAAAGGTTTTAAAATTCAGCATCTTTTTCGTGTTGACTATTCTTCGAAATCCTTCATGGTTTGAGAGTAGTTTTCAATATACTAAACTGCTATTTTTTAAATTTAGTTTTTCAGCATGTTGTTATTACGAGTGAACTTCGATATCATATACATTGAACTTCGATTTTTATTTAGAGTGAACCTCAGCATGTTGTTTTTTCTAGATTCTTTTTACTCGTGAATACATTAATTTTTTCTTTAATAAAAAAGTGAACCTCCGACATGACTGAAATGAACTCCGCGAACTGTAACAGTGAACCTCCTTCTCGGAAAATATGAACAATTTTTACTCACAAATGAATTTTAGTTTTATTGTTAGGAAAATTGTGAACCTCGAGTATGGACAAATCAAACTCCTGTTTTAATCTTTCCGCGATAAAAAAATTAATTTTTGTTTTTGACAATAAACATTTTAGGAATCGCAGAAGTAAGGAAAATGAACTTCAGGCGGTGTTCAAAAGCGAACTCCCAATAAAGTAGTAAAGTCCTACGCAATTTAATATAAATTTCCGACGCGTTCATGCTGAACTCCTGCTCGGTACAAAGTAAACCCCTCGAAACTTAAGGGTGAACTTCCTTCTATGCGCAACCGGAACTGAATTCCACAGACTACAGAGGTACAAAGTTGCCTCAAAACAAGCTACGTAAGAGCATCTCCAACCACAATGGCCAAATTTGGCCCCCAAATCCCGCCCGGACACGTCCGCGGACACGACCGGACGACCCCCAAAAACGTGCCGCTCCAGCCGTTCCCCTCAAAAAGAAACCCCCAAATCCATACAAACCCATGCAACGTCGGAGGGAGAGTTGATCAACGTAGATATATAAAACGTTGATACATAGTTCATCCGACAGCAGGTCGCCGGATTGACAAACATACTTACAAAAGTAAATTAGAGATGGGCAAATCTCACATCGGAGATTTGCCCTTGCCGGAGCCGCCGCCCTTGGACCGCTTGCGGAAGGCGAAGTACGGATCTTCGTCTTCCTCGTCGACTTGGCCGGCGAGGATCCGCACGGCGCGGGCCTGCTCCTCCGCGTGGCGGCGCGCATTGGCCGCCGCCTTCTTCTTCTTCTCTGCCTCCGCCTCCACCTGCGACAGCGCGATGGCCGCCTCCAGCGCTTCTTGGTCCTTGCGGCGGTGGCGGCGGGCGTCGGTCTCGGCGGAGGTGAAGGACTGCGCCACCAAATCGAGGGGGAGGTCCGCGTCAGCCCCGGCGACGGCAGCCGCTATGCTCAGCGACTGGCCCGCCCGCTTCGCCTGGCGGAACACTTTGCCCACCGTCTCTGGCGCCCGCGGCGGCGGCACCGGCAGAAGCCTCCACCCCTCCCCATCGGGAAGGATCCTCCATCCAGGAGGGGCTTGGACCGGAGGGAGACGACGACGCGGCGCGGCCGCAGACGCCGGAGCTGACCTGCGGCTGACGCTTGGCGGCGCCGCCGATCTACGCGCCGGAGCCGACCAGCGGCTGCATTGGCCACTGGCCGCTCCCGCTCCCGATCCACGCGCCGGCGTGCTCGAGTGCCCCTTTTCCTCCAGCGACCGGAGGACAGCGACGCGGTAAGCGAGGTCGTCGTCGGGGTCCTCCTCCTCCGCGCGTTGCTCGACCGCCGCCGGCGACGTCTTGCTCTCCGCGTCCGCCGGCTCATCCCAGAAGCTGCTGTCCTCGGAGCCGCTCGACATTGCGGATTGGAGATGAGGAGGAATGGGGAATGCGGTTAGGGTTTTCTCGGGGGCTCCGATTTTATCACGCCGGCGACGCGTGGACACCGCCGGTCAGCCTTCATCCGACACGCGGGCCCAACTTGTCAGCGACCTGAGGGCGGACGCGTCCGGTCGCGTCCGGGCGGCCCCAAACCCGCCCCACATTTGGGCTGGGTTTGGGGTGTGCAGGACCGCCCGGTCGTTTGGGGCCGTTATGGGGCCGCGGTTGGGTGGCGTTTTTTGGCCCAAATCCCGCCCGGACCGTCCGCCCGGACGTATAGGGCAGGTTTGGGGCCTCCGCTTGGAGATGCTCTAAGGCTTAAAAAAAAATCAACAAAATAGTGTATGCCACAAGTGCTAATACCCAGCCATGCTCGTAAATACACAAACTATTAAATAGGGAAAATGTCACATGGCATCACGAGTGGTTGGGCTAGGTAGTGGTGCTAGGTGGATGGATAAGAGCAAGTCCAGCAGCTCCCCAATAAAATCTCCCCTATTTCTTCACGTAGGGGATTCCCCAATAAGATTCCTCCCCTATATTTTTTTCATCTCCAGCAGTTCCCCAATAATCTTTCCCCTATATCACATTCAACTATATTTTAACAATATTTGACAGCTAACTTCATAACGGTTATTTCTATAAGTGCCATAATTCGAAACAAAAAGCAACAATTTATTGAACACAAATATACCGGTACCAGTATAGATAGCACTAGCAAAATTGCAGCAAAATAGTAACAGCAAGCGGCAAAATCAGTACAAGGCAAGCAGTATCAAAATTGCAGCAAAATATAGGGGGAAATTAGGAAGTAATTATCAGACTTATTTACTGTTTTAGAGGAGGGGAGGGAAATTAGAGAGTAATTATCAGCCTAATTACGGTTTTAGACATATAGGGGAGTCCTCCTCTCTCCCCTATACATAGGGGAGAATGAGTTCTGGGTAGGGGACCCCGATTATAGGGGAGATGTTTAGGGGAACTGCTGGAGAGGGATTTTTCTGTTTTCTCCCCTATATTTGACATAGGGGAGACTATAGGGGAACTGCTGGACTTGCTCTAAGGGTAGCGATGGCCGATGGGTGTGTGGTGCGGCTGCTGCTTGCATTGCATCTGCGTGTGCGCCGGACGGAGAAACTACGCGGGCGGCCAGAAGCTGCCGACGACGCGCAAGGGGAGCGACCAAGGGAGAGAAACGGCGACGGAGGGCTGGTACAGAGGGCGGACTGAGGAGGAGAAGGCCGGTGAGGTCGCGACCGCGACTGACGCACGGGAGGACGCTGCCATGGCTGCCGGCCTTGAGCAGAGAAGCCCAATCTCCTCCCGCTGCTTCGACCCGGTGCCCTCATAGCGGAGCTCCTTCCATCGATTTCGCCCACTCGTCTCGGGCGTCCCTGCAGCTGCGTCTTGACTGCGGCGCTCGAGGTGGAGAACGGCGGGTCGGGGCGCGCTCGAGCTCCTCGTAGCAGACCGGCGCCGTCTGATCTCTCCGTGGAGAACGATAGGCCCGCGCGGAGCGGGCGGGCGGCGGCGCTCGAGTTTCTGGTAGGGAACAGCAGGCGATGGAGGACGGCGGTGGAGCTTGGGCGGCGGATCCCCGGCCGCCGGTGCTCGCGGATGGGCAGACGGGGTGGCTCCGGCCAGCGACGGCAAGAGGCGCGCGGATGTGCAGGCGCGGCGGTTGCGATCAGCGACGGGAGGCAGGAGGCTCGTGGACCCCGGCCGCCGGCGCGCGTGGGTGGTGTGCAGCGGTGGTGGCGGTGGAAGAAGGTGTGCGGGGTTGCGTCCGTGGGACGACGAAGAAGTATAATACTACCAACCTGTGAAATATCATCTGACATTTAAATTTAGCCCCATCGACTAGTCCACATGAGGTCCTTGCCAATAAGATACAGTTCAATAACGGTGCATTTTATTAAGAAAAAACTAATGACAGCACGTTGTGAGATTATGTTGCATCGTGTACTCACCAATTGGCGGGTTATGTATGTTCTCTGAAAAAGAGAACCATATCGAGGAAAATCGTGGACTGAGGCATAGCCCAGTGGCAGAGAAGTGCTGATACTCCCCAGCCCGCCCGCGTTCGAGCGCTCGTGCTCGCAGCGCGGTGCGTACGCACCTACTCCTCGGAGTATATTTGCTAAACAACTGTCCAGGGGTCCTCTTACCCCTCGGACGTCATTTTTCATATCGAGGAAAATCATTATAGTTAGTTCTTCCCAGGAGTAGGCGTATTCCATGGATACGCCTCCCGCTGTGCGTTACGCCCCGCACCTTATCCTCGGCCCGAGGGCAGTCACGTAATTTTGAGCACCAATCCCCGGTGGTTTCAGCGCAGTGAGGATTCTTCTTCACCGTGAAGCGGCGGAGTGACCGGGGCGGCGACGACGGCGGCGGCGCTGGTAACCCCTTCGGTCCGTTATCTCCTCCACGGCCTCCCCTCTCCCCCCGTATTCTTCTCCCCATGCGCAGCACCCCTCATTCTACCTCCCTCCTCCCATGGCGCCTCTTCTTGCAGTTGCACGGCCTGTCCTCTCCCCTCCCCTATATTACCAAAAAGGTTTCAGACCATAATCCTTTCTTTCGTATTTCCAGGTTATAATAGCTCCATTTCGGTGCAGCAATCAGGCCAAGAAAAGGTAACGTAAAATACCACGTGTTTCTGTTTCTTTGTCAGGATTTTTGTGCCCGTAGATGACAGCCCAAGTGCCACTATACGCGTTCTTCATTCTTGTTTACATTCGGCATCGTGCAGTCGTTCTACAGTAAAACTGAGCTAGAGCAGTGAGCTTTATATCTGTCACTGTATGAAGCATAGATGCATTCAGTTTACTGTCACCAGCAGTTTGTGTTTCATCCTCATATTTCGTGTCGAATGCTACGATGCACCTGCTGTATGAACCACACATTTATATTTGTCAATGTATGAAACATGGAGGCAAGATATATGTTTGCCTGTTGCTTTCCTGAACTGAATGATGGCGCCTGTTACTTAATACTACCTGCTAGCATCTCACTTGTATTATGTGAGTACTGCAGTTCTTTTGTCAAGTGAACTATACAGCCGGAACATTTCTCATGATTTCATCAATTGCTTCCACACAGAAAATTTTCTTGCTATTGTTTGTTTAATAGTTTTCATCCATGTTATTTTTCGGTGCAGTGTGGATTCTTTGCTCAACGGGAGTGTTATCCATCCATGGCGTCTCTTCTTCTCCCTCCTCAGTTCGCCTGCTCCCTGCCTTATTACTGCATCAGGTAATCTCCCGCCTTCTCGCTCTCCCTCTCCCCTGGGAGGTTCCCTCACCAACATACTCCGTCAGGGATGGAGGCGTTTGTCCTTCTGACGAACCTGAATATCTGTCGATTTCTCTTGGATTGTGTAAGCATGGAAGTGGCGAGTTGGGGAAACATGAATATTGCAGATTTCCTTTTAGTCTTGCTTTCCATCGATTTCTTACTCCAAAAGCATTCCTTGCATATACCATATGGTGTTTCAGTGGGAGCCTGGGGTTACTGCCAACTTGTAGATTGCATTTTTCGGTTTATATTTTCTTTATTCTCATGGCCAACTTGTTAATCTTAGAAAATCTAACAAGTCAAAATTATCCGCAAGCGTTGTTTTGCATTCACCAAGTATACTACCAACGCTGCCTAATCTGAAAAGTGAAGTCAGGCTCAATCGTGTCTGTGTGACGACTTTAGTTTTATACCTTACTAATATTTTCTTCAGTTTTAACTGATGAACTTGTCTGATTTGGCCACTCATCACAGGGGCCAATTACATTCTAAGTCCACCATTTTGGGAAAGTGTATGACCAAGACTAAAACGGGCATGCATAACCGTAACGTGAGTTTTGTGTCAAAGAAGAGCTCTCAAGATGTAGAAGAAGGCTCAAGTGATGAAGAGAGTGATGTCGAAATACCAAAGACCAAGAAAAAAACTGTGAAACGTGGAAGGAAGAAAGCGACCAAAGATACATCAGAAGGGGGAACACAAGAAGGCCAAAAGGACACTGAAGATGCATCCCCTGAAGAAACTAAGGTAGTTAAAAAGAGAGGCCGCAAGAAAGGTAATGTGCATATTTTGCATTCATGAGTACTCTTATTATTTAATATTGGTCAACCAATTTATGATTTTTCCACAGCACGTCCCTTAGCAACTCAACTTTTCTCATATGATGCAGCTGCTACTACTGCATCTTCGACAGAAGAGAAGGACAAGGCAAAAGAACCAAAGAAGAGGGGAAGAAGAAAATCTAAGGTGGCTGAACAACTGAGTGACGATGAAGGAGAAGATCAGAACAAAGATCTGATGCCCTTTAATGAAATGGAAGATCTCACTTCCGTCATTGATCTTGAAAGTAGAGTAGAGTCACTATTATCACAAGATATTGTAGAGGTCGACAAGTTAGCGCCCCTTGTCTGCTGCTTTGGACCAGCCAAATACTCGTTTATTCCTTCCGGAAGACCTGCTAGTAGGCTGGTGGATCAGGAGATTCATAGTAGAATGAAAGATATGTTTTGGTCTCCGGATGAGTTTGTCAGGGCACCCGGAGGTTCATCGTCCAATGTTGCCCTTTCTCTAGCAGCTCTTGGCGGCCGAGTTGTGTTCATGGGAAAATTAGGTGATGATGAGTATGGTCAAAGTATGCTGTATCACTTAAATGTCAACGGAGTTCAAACTCGAGCCGTTAGTTTGGATCCTTCATCGTCAACTTCCATGTCCTTGATGAAGGTGACGAGCAAAGGTAGCTTGAACACAAGCTGTGTTAAGCCATGTGCTGAGGATTGTTTTCTGCAATCTGATATCAACCCTGATGTTCTAAAAGAGGTAAGACAAGCCCATCACCATATCCTACATGCTTGTTATTGTTTAACTTGTTAATTTTTGATCGATGCTTAGTGAATGTCTTAAAGATGGCATACATGTCTTCTTGTACGAGTTTGCCATCTGAGTTCTTCATTTCACATTATGTAACGATGAATTTTCTAAGTGTTCAGTAACACAATATTGGTATTCTTAATTTTCATGTAGCAAATTTTGTATTGTTACCTGATCATTACGTAGTAAAGCTGTTTTTAACATGCCCCACCATGTCACTGCTTCCCATGCGCTATGTAACAGTTAAGTGCTGCCGGGTTCTCCATACTAAAGACCTGTAGGGTAGTATCTTAGCTGTTGTTAAGCACCTAACTGTTTTTGCCCCCAACTAAAAAGAGCATATCAGTAGTTTTCCTTAAGTAGACGGTTGCATTTTGTCTTAAAAGAGAGATGACCTTCCTTTGCTTTTTAATGCAGGCTAAGATGTTTTACTTCAACTCGTCAGCTTTACTAGAGCCGAGTACACGGTCATCGTTGTTAAAAGCAATCGAAGTCTCCAAGAGATTTGGCGGGACAATATTCTTTGATCTTAATCTTCCATTGCCACTATGGGCGTCCAGTAAGGAGACCAGATCCTTCATTAAGGAAGCATGGGAGGCTGCTGATATTATTGAGGCCACGAAACAGGAATTTGAGTTCCTCTGTGGTATTAATAAACCATCTGGGCAATCTGAAAGGAAAGACAATAAATCCGAATTCAAGCACTACAGCCCGGAAGTTGCCATGAAGTTGTGGCATGACAATCTCAAGGTCCTCTTCGTGACCAACGGGACCTTGAAGATACACTATTACACGGAGAAAGACGACGGCTCAGTTCGCGGGACAGAAGACGCACCGATTACTCCTTTCACCAGTGACATGTCACAGTCAGGCGATGCCATTGTTGCAGGTACCACATGTGCTATATATTTTCTCTCGCTTTACTTCTGCAGAATATGGCCCTTATTTGACACGATTTAAAAAGAAATTAAACCAATTTCATCTCGGGGTATCATATCTGGATATCAACATTTGCTGCGCTTCAACTTTATTATGTTTTTTTAAATATAATTGGAACTTTTGTCTGAACTAAATCCAGTCCGGCTGACAATTGTGTGTGCTCTTATCTCGTTTCCAGCCCTCATGAACATGCTTTCGATCAACCCTCACCTGGCGACGGACAAGGTCTACCTGCACAGGGTGACGAAGCACGCCATCAAATGCGGCGTCATTGACCAGTGGCTGATCGCACGGGAGCGGGGTTTCCTTCCCCGAGAAAGAGCGGATCCAACCGGCGAGCAGGACGAAGCGAGGTTCATCACGGAGAAGGAATACCGCACGATCCCTGATGCTGTGCCGCAACCGTCAACCGGCTTGCCTGACGGCGAGCTCGCGCATGTGGAGTGAACGGAAAATTTTGTAGGAAGTCATCAGCATTTCTAAGTAGATTGTATCAGAAGGATTAGATCAAACCTGCAATTTCTAGGTTGCGTTGATTGGCTAAAAAGAGATTAGCTCGACAGGAGTAGCACAAGTGACATGTTGGCAGAGTCAAATTTTGTACCGAGCTTTTCGATGTAGATTTCACGGCATAGCTTATGAATCTAGTGCAGAGTTACAAATCAGTATCTTCATTTTGGCCCTTTGCCATGTTGCTGTATTTAGTTCAGAGTTACAAATCAAGAATGCAAGCATGCCACGACCGGACCACTCAGTTACACACCTCTCTATTCATTTAGCTGTGGTGGGTCATGCATCTCGATTCATTTATTAGTTCTCCCTAGCCAGCTCATCATATAATTTCCTTTCGATTTAAAACCATGTTTGTTAAAAAAAAACCATGTTTGTTAAATAGTTACCATGATTGTTGTTGGTTTGGGTTATTTTTCTGTCAGCTATGGTCTGATGTGATGGTAGTTACGTTGTCTTGGGCCTTCTCGACACAGTCCACAATATATGGGCCACTGCACGAAACATGGGCTGAACTGATGCTATGATGAATTGAAACCAACGTTGTCTTGGGCCTTCTGGCTGCTCTGTCGCCGCAGTTCCTCCCGGCGGCGAAGAAGAAAGGGGACCAGGTTCGGCCATGGCCGGATGTGGCGGCAGAGCTCCGGCCTCCGAACTCTTGCCGCCGCCAGTCAACGCCACTCTCAGCAACAGGTATGCACGCCCGCCCTCATCCTTACCCTGACCTATTTTAACTCCTTTTTATTTATTTTATTCTTGTCGATTCAATTTTCTCTAGTGGAAGGATGGGGTGATTAGCACCAAGCTAGAATAAAGAGCTAATTGAAGAAACCACATGTAACCAGGCAAAGCACAGATCACTATGTTACTAATACTCTGGTAGTAGTCGGGTCCAAATGCTGGTTCCATCTTGATCTATGATAATCCCTCATGGCACTGCTCATAATAGACAGATTCGTGGTCGCTTATGGTCCATAAGTTATGGTACTTCTCATATATACTTAGCATATTTCCATGATTATTTTAGACGATGTGAATAAAAAGTATTTGGAAATTTCTTTGTAGCGGATTTGCCTGTGATAAAAGCTGTCCACATATAGTCGGAATTTATCCTGCCCTTTTGTTACGAAGAACGAAATTTTTCATCACGGAAAGTACGTGCTTTATCTTGAAGATACATTATGTACAAGAAAACATACCTGTCATGGTTTAGTTCGTCTGATGCACGTGTCTAGACCGCAGCATCCCGTAGGATGTCAAATACTAGCTAATTCGCAGGGGCAGTAATTGTGTGCATGTCAATGATTCGGCGATCCCACTCCTTTTAAAATGTTAATGTTGTAGAAAACATCAAGCCACAGGGATTTCTGTTGTGCATTGTTCTGATTAATAGCCAGCATTATTTCTAACAGTTTATATGTTAATTATGTTTTCCCCTAGATCCCAATCATCACCGGTTACCAAGGTGCTCGACGATGATGATCTCCTCCGCGAGATTCTGCTCCGTCTTGCCTTCCCCGTCAGCCTCATCCACGCCTCCCTCGTCTGCAAGCGCTGGCTTGGTATTGCCTCTGACCCTGCTTTCCTCCGTCGCTTCCGCGAGCTCCACCCACCCCTCCTCGGCTTCTATCTGAAAAGTTGGAGTCTTTCTTTCATGAAGTTTGTGGCAATGCCTCGCACCAAGGAACTCAGCGCCATCATTTCTCGTGCCGGCTCGGTCTTCAATATGTGGGGGTTACGATTACACTCTCGGAACAGTCGTCTGGTCGGCAATTTTCATGGCCGCGATGGTGCTACAAGCGTTGTGCTCAGCCCTTTAAACCTTCAGGATAACATGGTGACCCTTCCACCATTTCCCGTCATTGGGCGAGAGGCAGGCATGATCACTTATTCTCTTGGGTACCTCCTCAATGATCATGCGTGCTTTAGCGCTGTATTAGTGTATGGCCGGGAGCGAACCACTGTGCACCTGTTTGAGTTAATAGATGGTGTCTGGCAGAATCATACCTCGTCCACAATAGAGTATTGCCCAGTGTCGTGTGCCGGAATCAAGACTCTACTCGGCAACCGTAGGCTCTACATCATAAGCTGGGAAACCAAGATTCTTGTGTTGGATTTTATGTCGTCGGTTCTCTCAGTTATCAAGCTTCCAGAAGAGGTCAAGCTTCCGCCCAACCTTGAGATGTCCCAGGCAGATGATACTGGATTTAATCTGGTTCACATAAAAGAACTTGTGCTACGTGTTTGGCTCTACACGCACAAGATAGATTACAGCAGCAACAGCGTTGGTGGCAACTGGTTATTAATGCATACAATTTGTCTGCGCGAGATGTTTGTAAATTTAAGGATGCTGATTCCGGTGGAGCAAATTTTCTTTGTCAAGTTACACGCGGTTGGGGACAATGTGGAGTTCGTGTTCTTGGAGATATGCAGTACTGTCTTTTACTTGGACATTAGGAGTAGGACGGTGGAGAAGGTATGCACGTTGCCACCAGATGATGGGGACAGTTTCAGTATCCATCCTTTTACGATGATCTGGCCTCCTACTTTTCCCTGCGCACAAAGGATCACATCATCAAAGGGATCGACACAGCCAGAGAGAGACGTAGCCAACGCTAACAAACTGGTATATGTACCATAGTTTCATCCCTGCGTGTTATTTCCCTCGTGATCGGTTTTGCATAATTAGTTTAATGGTGTTGATTGTTGTAGGAGGTGCGTTCGTTTACCCCAGATAGACACGGAGATGCCTCCGCTTCAAGGTCTGTTGTCGAGGTAATACATATACATTAGAGTGTTTCTTTGCTCTCAACCGCAGTCAAACATACCTTCTAATTTTGATTGTGCATTTGTTTACTATGGTGCAGATGGCTTGCAGCAAACGTCGGCGCAATGGGTAGGAATCAAGTACTGCAGTCTGCTGTTCATATTGCTCCAGGTGTGTGTTAATGGAAATGGTGGCTCCTCCGGGCAGGGAGGAGGATGACAATGATGGCGAGTAGGGAAACTCTGCAGGATCAATCTCCTGAAATTAGCTGAAAGGAACTATTTTTTACGATCGGCATTGATGACTCTTCCAATAATGTAAGGACGTGTGCACGTTATCTTGTGATGGTTCAGAAGAAGGTCCATTCCAGCAACATTGTAGCAATTTCAGTCCATGCCTTTGAAGAGTTAAAAGAGTGCAGCAAATTGACAAAATTGTTGATAACTTTGGTCAATTTAAAAAATGTCCCTCGTGGTATTTGAGTAATGTACATATCAAAGAAGGAAAATGTAGCAATTATATAGTAGTATGTGAAAATCATTTGCTGCCCTACATTTCTCTCATGCTCAGAAAGAAAAACCAATGAACAAAATATTCAGACAATCAATCTTCAATAAACATTTAATACAAGGGAAGGGATAGTAACTGAATATGTACAAGGATTGCAGCGAGTATGGCAACAAGGTTACCGCTATTTAATTGGTCTACTCTTTCCTGCTGTTCATGAAACTGAGTTTTACCAATGGCAAGCCCAGTCCCCAGATACCATGCCTCGAGGAAGTACATATCCATCAACAATTAACTAAAAAAAAAAACTATTCATTAATAGCGTTCTTCTAGTGCAACTCTACACTGCAGGATTAATCTCCTGATTATTAGCTCGAAGAAATTACAAAATTTGTTGATCGACATTGATGTGCTTGTTTATAATGACCGACACTTGGGAGCTGTTTTGTGATGATTATTTCTTGTTGTGTGCAATGGAATTTCCACAGAAGTGACAATTCTATGGAGTTTCTTTCACTCTATTTGTATATGTTGATGTATCACTTTTGATCGCTTTATTTGTTTCGTAAGAAATTTAACAGTGCCATGCCAGTGGTGTACTGGTTTTATTTCCGCTATATGTATGTGTTACCATTACAAATTCAGTTTGTGCAACGAACTTTGAAACAGCAGTAAGGTCCATTTCAGCAACATTGTAGCAATTTGAGTATTAGCCTGTAAACCGGCAAATAGAAGAAGCAGCAACACAAATTTATCTATTTAACCTGGGAAACCCTTACGAGATCACGATGCGACTCTACATTTAGACGACTTTGATATAAACTGAGCAAAGTGTTACCTTCATTGTTTAGAACGGAAATAACCCAACAGCCTTTCAAGTTTCAGGTTATTTCTTCACCTGAACTTAATGAAGCAAAATTTAAGCAATTATATAGTATATGAAATATCATATGCCATCGCTACATTTATCTCATGCTCTGATTTTTTCCCACAGATCAGCAGGCTTCCACAAACATATGATACAAGATTACAAGGGGTCAATGGCTAACTGAATCTGTTCGGCAAATATGACTAACTGAAGATTTTCACAGAAACAACAAGGTTGCTGCTTACAACGTTCTCTTTCATCTCGCTTCTGCTTGCTGTTTTCCATGGAGTTGGATTCGTCCAACAGCAATCCCAATAGCAAACGCAGTGGCGATACCGGCTACGATTACACCAGTTCTAACTAATCTCTTATTCCTCTTGGGAGGCCTTGTGGCTGCTTGTTTCAGCTTCTCCAGTCCCCCAGATACCCTGCCAACAAGAGTCCTAGACCATGTCTTCCTCTTCATCAGCTGCTCGTACGCGACAGAGTTCTGAAACCGATCATTAAATTGGAAATTATTCTCAGTGCATCCAAGAGACAGAGTATTGTCATCTCGGGATAGAGATGGGAACGGAAAGGATGAAAAACATTGCTGCCCTGATGTTGAGAATACGGTAAGACCTATGAACAATCTAGAAGTGCCTCAAACGTGGACGGCTTTAACTGTTTGCGATGTTATGAGAAGAAATAGGTGAAACTCGATCTTGGCTAGCGAAAAATATTCAGAGTATAACAACTTAACTTGGGAGTGGAACAATTGTCATCAGAAACAAAGCAAAGAACTAGGAGTCAAGAAGTTACAGTTTATTTAAGGCGATCCACTGCACGGTCCAGTACTACCTTTTCTGTCAAGAAGAAATTCAACACAAAGAAAAGAAGAGTGTATGTGCGTGGAGGACTAACCGGCATATACAAAGGCGCCATGAGGGTGCCACGGAGGTTATTCTTAAATGCATAACGGACATCTTTCTCATACTCATCCCACTTCTTGAGGGCGCCAGGATCTTCGAGGAAGTGCGCACGCATCGTCTGCAACAGGACATCCAGCTTCTCCCACAAAGGGGGCATACGCTGGTCTACGGTCTTGGCCCGGGCACATCGCCATTCGTACTCCTCCCTGGGCATGCCGCACCGGGGGACATATCGCTGTAACGGTAATCGGATTTGAGAGAGGTCAGTGCCAGCCTCCACCGAAAATGAAACCATCATGAAAACAATTAGAATGACCGTAAAGGTTCCACGCGGATCCGAGATAGCAGCAGGGCTACGCACCTGTTTTTTGCTCTTTTCATCGTCTGAAAAAATCGTTTCGCAAGCAACTACTGTTAACAGGTATGAATAATTTGCCAAACGTGCATACATCAACAGCCAATGAATAATCAGAGCACTAGACTTGCTTTGAGCACTGCAAATATTTATCACGTTACTAATTTCCCAATGTAAATACCATAAAGAATCAGTTGAAAAGTTCTCAGTAAGACTGAAGAAAATTTATCCAATTGTACTCGTGTGTGCAGCACATGTGAAAGTACCAATCAATGAGGTGAGACGAGGATCAATTTTTCTGTGGTGTACACATTCAGGATTTCCTTCAGCATATATTAAACATGAACCATTCTTATCATTTTTCACATAAGTTAAATGTTCTCATTTGCAATGGAATTCCAGAATAAAATTCGGCAATTTTACTAGTTCAGTGGGTAGTGAAATATCTGTTTTTCGGCAAAAATATATGCGCGATACAATTCCTTTTTTTCAAGAAAACTCCAAAATATCTCAAATTTAAAGAACTCAGATTCTAGTAAAATTAAAGTTGACATAACTGAAGTCATACATAACTGAAATTTCATTATGCTGAAATATAATCAAAAGCTCTAAAGGATTGGCAAATAATTATTGCCCTTGATGCAGGAACGTCGATTTGAAAGGAGAAACATCTGGCAGAAACAAAATTGCAATGTAAACCAGGTGAAAACAAATAAAAAATGTGTTCTATTGAGATGTTAAATTTCAGGTTAAATGCAGCTTTCTTTAGAAGGTATGAAAATTAAATCCATGAATAAGTAATTATTGACGAACAATGTACGATCAGTATTCATGCATGATTTGTTTTTCACGGAGTTTGCATTGTAAGTTTGTAGCTTGGTTGCTAGCGGTCAATTTGTTGCGCCAAACCCTAATAATTGATGTAAGCTATGCTAATTGCTACTCCCTCTATTCCAGTGAATAAGGCTTATATTTTCTTGAACAAGTCAAGCTAAGTAAACTTTGATCAAACCTTTTGAAAAAGTTATCAACAACTATAATATTATATGGATATCATGTGAAACTATATTTCATGATGCATCTAATCATGTTTATTTCGTTTTGTACATGTTCATAATTTCTTCAAAAAACTTGGTCAAACTTCACATGATTTGACTTTTCAAAAATAATATAGGCCTTATTCATTGGAACGGAGGTAGTATTTACTTTCGATGCCTGATTGGTGAAGCATCATCGATGAAGCAGCAGATGGAAGAAAGGCGGTGGGGGTTGATCTGGGCGCACCTTTTCCCCACGGACGGATGAGCGACAGGAGATACTTGGACATGGCGGCGGCTGAGGCGAGCAATCTTTTTTTTTTTTAAGAGTACGTGACTGCGTGCCTTATTTTTATTTTATAGAAAGGCGAGCAATCTTTGAGTAGGAGGTGGCTTCCCTAAAGTTTTTTTTTTTCTCATAAAAAAGAGAAACGAAAACTGACGGACGAGCCTTTCTGTCCTCGCCATTATAAAGCGACGAGTCACACTGTCTCCCGCCGGCGCCGCCGCCGAGAGCGATGGCTCGGTTCCGCCCGGAGGACTGCGCGATCGATGGTACATACAACTTCTTGGACTGACGGACTGACGGACGAGCCTTCTCCGGCGTGTCTCCGTTCTTGGACTGACAACTTCTTGCTTCTGCCGCCCCAAAAAACTGCAATGCAGGCGCGACGGACCGGCATGGCATCCACGAGGTCGGCGGGCCGCTCCTTGCCGGCGGGGTCAGTCTGATCGGCTGGCGAACCGGCCTGTTCTACGACCAAGAAGTCCGTCACGCCCTCACCGACGAGCGCCGGTTCCGGGCCCACCTCGAGTTCCGGGAGCGCGTGTTCCGGCTCACCGTCCCCGAGCTCTTCTCCGCCGCGAGATCGCCCGTGTCGTGCCTTCGCCGTCTTGTCGCTCCATCCATCCAGCCATCTCTGAACTATGTTGTGTTGATCCCACTGCCTGACTGATCAATCACCTCTGCGGGTGGATCTGTTCAGGTTGATCGAGTGTGATGGGGACGTTTTCAACACCCGCCACACCAGGCACAACACGACGGGAGCTCCTCCCTCTCGCGACGACGACGATAGTCATAGAAGCCATGGAACTGTAGACACCATTCAGGACGATGACGATGGAGGACGTAGTGCAATTGGGTTTGACAAGATCTCGATAATCCGGTACTTGCCCGAGAGTGCAATTGTTTCATCCTGTTTCTCGTGTATGCTCTATTACGAGTTTGTATTACAGATCGCTAAAAAAAGATAATAGTATTGCTGTTGAATCTGCAGGCGTCTGAAACCAAGACAACCACTCTGTTCGTTGCCAGAATGCCTCAATCTGCAGCAGAATTATTTATTTCATGCGAACAATGGAAGCTGAATTTCTTTTTCGCAACGGATCACCGATGAACACAGGAAGGTGAATTCAGTCATATATCTCTCATCCCAGAGCAAATGGGGCACGCTATAGAATGTCATAAACTGAACAAACGTCACACAGATTAATCACACAACAGAAGCACGAGGAATTCATGTTCTACAGCTACCCAAAATCTAAAATGTCCAGAACAGGGCATACAACATATAAAGAAACCTGACACCGAACCCTTCCCTGCAATATACATAGGAAGACATCGGCATACATCCAGATAACATGCTAGGATTATTCTTGTACAAAGTGGCACTCCTAGGCTGTGCCGTCGAAATGTACATGGAGGGATGGATGGCCTGTAGGGAACAGGGATGGGTCTTACGCCTTGTTGGCCTTGGCCCCCTCCAAAGCCTGGAACACGTCTGTGCGCGTGACGATCCCTGTTTGTTGGGAAATAAAACAACATTGTCGTGAGAGATGCGTTCTTATTATCATAAGGAAACCAATGTTTATGCAGCTACAATGTTATAATTGTATGCAACTGCGCGGTAACTCGGACAAGGGTTCTGTGAGAGTGAGAAACGGTGAAACCAGACAGTTACAGGTGAAACTTGTTAAAGACGCTGTGCAAAACTTTGGATTTTGTTAAAGAAGCATGAAGCTACATAAAGAATAGAGTGAAATTAATATAAATTAAAATGCCTTGTTCGTAGGAGTACCACCTGAAACCGGTCGATTTTCATCCAACCTTTAAGGACCCAAGTATTTTCAATTTAACAGCGAACCTAAACAGTACCTTTTCAGTTTAACTACACTGCAGCCGATAGCACTAATGACAACCCAAATGAACTGTTCAAGTAAATGCGCACAACTACTTATATTCCAGAAATGAGCTATATCAAAGGAGTTTTCAAGTTCTTACCAATCACTTGCTGTTGTTCATTGACAACCGGTATCCTGTGAACTTTATGCTTCAGCATTAGCGCAGCAGCCTCTGCTCATGTAAGAAGTTACAAACAAGAACATTAGCACTTGTGAACGTCAGAACACTTTGTGTTTCTGTGTAACTGTGGTCTGGGAACGGAATGCAGGCTGCGGGAAACAAAAAGTTACCCAAGACGGTCTTATCAAGCGTGAGAGTTATCGCAGGAGATGACATGACGTCTGCAACGGTCGAGTCCAACTGCGTCATAAGAGCAAGCAAGAAAACATCAGCATCATCCGAGATCGAATATCAGAAACTGCACAAGCAATTTTTCCCCATATTACTCTCTGCTAGAGTTTTGTGGACACATCCTTATCGTAGCAAGCTGAAACTGCCAAACCAGAAATCCAAATTGATTTGAAAAGTTCGTTCAGCTTGCCCCATGATTGCTGCACTATTAAGTCTTTTGGATGTGAAATCCATGGTCCATGTTTATGTGTTCTGAGATTGTTCTCAGAAGTTTACGCAAGCCTAATTTTAACTCCCGAATATTGGGGTACCATCTTAATGGACTTGGACATGTTACTTGTCATCTTAATTTGGTTCTTGGTACTCTGAATCTAACAGTGTACTATACCTCAGATAAATTATTCAGTACGCTGTTTGTACAGCTGAAGTCTAGATACCAAACAACGGCAGGCATTATGTTCCACCAAAGCAGATGCATATAATATTATATATGTATCATCAGGACTGAGGATTCGATCCCTCAAATAACGGCAGCAACTGCAAGTGATGGCAGGCATTGGATGCTTGACTATATTTTGTGCTTGAGCACGCAAGATGAAATAGAAAAACCAGCTAGTGATACTCTGAATCTAACAGTCGGTGAAGCATACATACAACTGAATCTGACACTTGACAGGATATCAAACAAGACTGAGCCGCACTTACCCCGTTGGAGGCCCTGGCCTTGTCCTTCTTGGAGACGACCCCGATGCACCTCCCTTCGCCGTCGAGGACCGGCAACCCAGACTGCGTGGCGAAGAGCGCGTCGATCTCGGCTAGCCTCTGGTCCGCCATGGCCACCTCCACCGGGCGCGACATCACCTCGCCCAGCTTCGCCGTGGGGCTCATCTTGTCGGTGGAGACGATCTGGGACTCGAGGTACTTGCGGAGGTCCTCGTAGCTGACGAGCGAGAAGTTGTCGGGCCACTCCCCCGAGAGCACCCCCTCCGGGTTCTCGTCGATCGCCGGGCGCATGTCCCCCAGCGCCGCCGCCACCACGGCCCGCTGCCGGCCTCCCCACCGCACGCTCAGTGAGGAACCGGCCGTTGGGGCGCGCCTCGACGAGGACGGCGAGGGGAGCGCGCGATGGACGGCGGCTGCGGTGGAAAGCGAGGACGCCATGTATGGACGGCGGTGGGAGGAGACGGCGGAGGATTGCTGCTGGGATTCCGGCCGGCGTGCTGCACGAGTGGAGTGGAGTGTGGTGTGGACGTTTCTGGAAGGACGTGGATGGGCCGGGCCCATATGCGAAAACAAAACACATGCGCGGGCTGGAAGGATCGTGTTCCCTCCCACTGGTTCACTACAGACGGAATCTAAAGAGTATAATCATGGGGGTAGGAGGCTCACCGTTGCTCAGACTATGCTGGCCGTAGATAAGGATTTACGGTCGATCTCAGCCGTCCGATCGCGCTGTTTTTTTTTACTGTGACCGGTCCCACCTGTCATCGACTTCGTGGCTGGAGAATTCGGTGTCTCTGCGGGCGCAGTGGCAGTGGCCGTTATTCCGACGGAGCCGCTCTGGGCAAAATCGTCTTTTCGCGCTAGGATATATAAGCCGCGTCCACCAGTGGGAAAACCCTAGCCGCAGCCACCCAATCCCGCACGCGCCTCTCCTCGCCCAATCCCACTCGCGTGCGCCCCTCCCCCAATCCTCTTCCACCTCCGGCCGCCACTCCTCCTCCCTGCAGCCGCCTCGCAGGGCCTCTCACGTCCTCTGTCGTTCGTCTCCGGCGCTCGGCCGGCCAGGCCAGCGGTGGCGGTCGGGCAGGCCGGCGGCCCGGGCAGTGGCGGCCCTGGCCAGGTAGTCCTCGCTCACGTTGTCCGCCCCAAATCCCCTCCCGGGCAGAGCAGGGCGACGAGCACGGGAGCTCGCTGCCGCGGCCTCCCCGACGTATTTGCCCGCACAGGAAGGAGGCTTGGCTGTGGGGCTGTGGCCCAGATCCAGATCCAGATCCACTCCCATGGCTGCCGCTGCCACCACCGTCCTCTGCCGCCAGCACCGTCCTCCTCCGCTCCTCCCGCAGTAGCGCCCCTCCTGTTCCGGCTCGTCTTCGTCCTCCATCCCTTCGTGCCGGCGTCTCGAGCTCTCGACCGCCCTGCTCGTCGAGCGGGCCCGACGGAAAGGAGGTGGAGCAGTACACGCAGCCGCCGTCATCCTCGCCCTCAGTGTGCGGTCTACAGCCCATCCGTCTCCAAGCATCTTCCCTGGGCAGGAACGTCCTCTTCCGAGCACGTCTTGGTCGGGTCATGGCGGCGCGTGGAGGATGGATTTCGTCGGATGCCAAAGGTTTGTTCCGATTCACATTTCTTCCTCATGGTGGTCGACCTAGGTCATATTTCTATTTTAGCCTTTTAATCCTCACCGATGAGGCCGGCCAGGAGCACGCTTGAGACCAGCCTCAAGGAGGAGCACTCTGAAAGATTCAGATCGAGGCGGAGGAGCATGTCCTCGCTAGGAAGAGCGTGTTGTCACCATCGCCGGGAGGAGCACTCCGGCTCTCCTTCCGTCGACCAGCTTTCCGTGCATTCGGATATTAGACCCCAGGTTTCTCTCTCTCTGATCCTAACCCCCTTCAATTAGGATTAGTGGGTCACGGTGGTGGATTTGGTTTATTTTGTATTTGACCATTTGGATTTCCAGGATGTTGTTGTCGCAAGGTACGAAACCGGCGGCCGGAGGAGTACGTGGGCGGGCGGCCGTCGAAGCTGTGCCTCCGAGCTCCTCCTCCATTGAGCTAGGTACGTCAGGAAGAGCAAAAAGGAAGAGCACGACCTCCAGGCCGTCAGTCCTTTCTTGCAAGTTCTTCTTGGTGCAGAAGAGCGCGTCATGTCAGGTTCCTCTCTCTCTCTCAGCCATGGATTATGTAGATTATTTATCTGGACTTTTTTTGGTGTGAGGGATTGGACATAATTAATTTGATTTTGGTACATGATTGGAAACTTGGGTCGTTGCAGGTTTGAATGATTCTTCACGATATGCTGCATTTGGCGATGTTGATGCCTTCTCCTTGGTGTTCAGCAGCTGGAGGTGCAGGTCCGAGCCTCTCTCTCTCTCTCTCTCTCTCTCTCTCTCTCTCTCTCTCTCTCTCTCTCTCTCTCACGAATTAATCCCCACAATATTCATTTGTTTGTGCAGGCTATATTTATTTGTGCCTACAAGGTGTTTGACAGAAATCCAAGCAGGTTGTTCTCGTATTTTGTTCCATATACTTTTAATATTTTTGTTGAACACATGTAAAGAACCAAATCTGAACTGTAATTTTTGGTGCCTGCTAAATGTTTGCTCCAGAAGTTAATCCAGCATAGAGAAACATTTGCCAACCATCTTCAGAATTATGGAGTCCTGTTTGCTCACTTGTGTGTGTATAAAGCTGATTCTGTTATCATGAGGGACAAGCACATGATGACTGATTTGTTACAAATTAATGTGCTTTACGTACCATTTTTCTGAAGTATATTTCATCACCGTCATATACTTACATTACTTTTTCTTGTGTTGTAGGAAAATATAAATGCCCTTCAGTTTAGTTGCTTACAAGTCCCATTGGTTATTAACTTCATCTATATTTCTCATGTTAGGTTTCTACATCGAGTGATTTTTTCACCATACCTCTCAGACATGCCCAAAGTATTGAGGTAATCCTGGTAGAGTTACTTAAGCTACAGTTTCAGTACGTGATTTTCATCCCCTGTTCAGCTTCAGCATAGGTAATAGTATTTGTTGTTTGCTCCTTGCAGACTTACACATGACAGATTGGCCAGTTTTCTCTCCAATAATTTAATAACCCAGGAGTAGAAGATGCAAGCTATTTGAATCTATCAGGTAATGGTTAGAACTTTTTCAGTTCCAAATTACAGTGCAAGCTAGGGATCATTATATTCGTGATTCTGAGCTTTTCTTCCAATTTATCTTTAGTGCATCAATAGTTATCTTTCACATCTGGGCCGCAAAATTAAATAAAAAATGCTTGTGCTACTGATGTCTATCTATATATGTGCGTGCAAGGGTAGTCATTTTAAACATTTGCGTATTGAAGCATTTGCGTTGTTGATTCCAAAGTTTAGTTGGATTTTTCCTTCTCAAATATTTTATTTTTCTGTATTTAAGCATTTGCGTTGTTGATTCCAAAGTTTTGTTTGTTCGTGGGCATAAAGAGTTGCTGAAAGGATTTATTTGTTCAACTAATTCTTCCCGTGGTTTAATGTGTATGTCCAATGCAGAAAATTGTTCTGGATACAGTGAATTCCATGCTTGGGGGTGATCTGCGTGTCTGTGTTATTCACCGCGGAAAGAAGATCGGAGATAACAGCACAACCCTATTGCATGCTGGGATTGCTCATGATGATATTCTGGACAACCTAGGCTTTTCACTCAGCATTCATCACAATATGCAGCTTCTGAAGATATTGAATTCCTTGAAACCGTTGATACCACTGAACCCCTCGCAAGGTATCAAGTTATGCTCTAAAATATATTGTTCTTTACAATTAGATGTAAACCATGAAAGTTTCTACCCTGACCCAAGCTGGTGCAATGCAGGATCCCACCGTCTGACTCATCGTCGAAGCCCGGGAAGTTGATGCCTCCTAGGATCTTGCATTGACCCCATTTACACCAAACAACCATGGGAATGATCATGATTCTGTGCACTATCCTGGTGGCATTTCATCACCTGAGAAAGCTTCAGCAAACTCGCGAGCTATTGCTTCAGACTTCAGTTACACCTGTAGATTATTGCGGGGGTGATAGTTCCAGCAAATAAGGGAAATATGTCATCAGAACAGGGGTAGCGTCGAATTAGGCGCCTGGTCTCTGTTGTCGGAGTGGAAGCACTTGTGCTTGCAGTGGAAAAGCTTGGGACTGGAAGGTGCATTCCGTATTCTTTTCATTCAACGTGACATTTATAATCCCTGTATTTGGTTTCTGACTGTATGATTATGCGATCTATGTAGATGGCGGGATGTTACACTTCACGCTTTTGATAATGCGAAGTATCGAACTTATGTTGATCTTAAGGTAAATATTTTATTCTGACTTAAGAAACCTGTTTCTATCAAACTATATCAAATAAACATATTGCTCCTCAAAAGGGGTCATATTTGTTGGGACAGATTTTTACGTCCATGGCAAAAGCTTATTTTGCTGTTTGGTTTACTTGGCTGATTCAGCAAACAGTTTGGTGCTTGTGGGTTTTAGCTTCCTTACCAAGCAGGACGGTCTAACTGTACTACTTTCCTATTAGTTAGGCTCATTCTGGAAACCTTTTTGTCCTTCTGATTCAGTTAGTGCTGTCCTCACGCATCAGCTTTGTTGCTTGGAAGGGTAAAGTGGGCAGTAGTACCCGAATGGCTCACCTAGAAATAAATCAACCTACTCTTGCACGTCAACTAACCCAGTCGAGACTTTAGAAAACCACCAGGGGAATGATCATCAAAGTATCGGATAGAAAATCCAACCAGGTTGTTCTCATATTTTGTGTTAATACTCTTTTGATATTATGATTGAGAGGAGATAAATAATCAAAATTAATTTGTTTGCTCAGATAACCTGAGTGGTTAGCAAATCCATTGAGCTACATTGCACCATTGATTTTAATCACGATTGAATTATATGATTGCCTGCCATTGCTCTCCGTTAAGATATTTGTATGTCTTGATCCTATGCAATTTAATTTATCTAATCATCGAATGGTTTTCTATTTCAGTGTTGAGCTCTGTATTAATATTTCAGCAAGGAGGAATACAAGCTAACAAACATAATTCCCCCTCTTTGGAATATGATTCCCACTGGAGCAAAAAAAAAAAATTCCCCCTCTTTGGAATATTTTCTTCTGAAATGTTGTTTATTTCTCTGTATTGAGTTGAGGCACTTGCATTATTGAATCCAAAGTTAGCTAGGTTATGTGAATGTAAACGTGCTTATTTTTCCACGTCAGGTTGGACAGGGTTCTATATAGTTTGTGACATGGTGATGGAACCATTATTGAATCCAATGTTAGCGGTTTGTGTAATATTTTGGTCTTTGTGACATGGTTTCAGATACGGCAGTGGCGGACCTAGGAAATCCTTGAAGCTTGGGCAAACCTTCTTAATGTTCCATTTTTCGGACAAAATTGCTGTACAAGGTCACTTAACTAGGCTGTGCTGCCGTCATCAAGCCTGGGTGGCCGCCCGGGCTGGAGGGACCTTGGTCCGCCCATGAGATATGGTACAGTTGCCTGCTGAAAATGATGGTGGAACCATAAGTCAGTGGACAGGTATGCCTCCATGGTCACGTGGTGGCGTTATTTAGGTTCCAGTAGTCTTGATGATTGAAACATGTATTGAAGCTAAAATAGCAGCTGTTAATTTTGTATCTGAGCTTATTTGTTGAGCAATGACATTTCTTGATGGAGACAGTGGCAACGTTTTTCTCCATTATTTTGTACCTGTACGTCTGGAATTATACTACCCTACATTGTCATCAGAATTTGCATACATTTTTTGCAGGTGGCCAGCCATTATTTGGAATTATTACCTTTGATGTTGTTGTCCTCACTGTGTAAACCATAGCTGCTGTGTGTATTTTATTTTTCAAGTAGAATGATCGCAACTGTTGCGTGTATATCAGGTAAGGCAAGTTTCAAGGTTCTATTTTGACAATCCTTTCTGATCTTTGTGTGGGTTATTGCAAATTTATTTGATGGAGTTTGTTATGTAACATGACTCATGTCCTGGACAGTCGATGAAAATGAACCAATAAAATGCGCAATGTACAGAATGCTGATCTATTTTCCTTTGTTAGGCACAGAAAGATGGCTTCCGCGAGTACTGCATCAGAATACTGATAGGACGATACCATTTAGAGAAAAAAAAATGATCTACACGGTTTCTCTGGATTTTCCTGAGGTGCAGTCAGCTCCCACTCTATGGCATCCATTCAACGACTGGAGCAGATCCTTTCTGATCGACGCATGTTATCCTTGCATCAAACCATGGTGTAGCTGGCTATTACTCTAAGTGTGTATTACTCCAATTGTGACTTCTGGAATGGTTATGCAACATCTAATCGGATCCAAGATTATTGAAGTCGACAATGGTGTAAGGGAGAATCATGCTCAGCTGTAAGTATTCGTAAAAATAGCAGAATTTCGTGTTCTACTTTTCGTTCTAAAATTATAAATGTTGATGAGTATTATTTCCATAGTCTCATGTATATCCAATATTATTGAGATTAATGTTGTATTATTGATGGGGATGTGTGGCATATGTGATGTCTGGAATGTAATGGCAATGTAAGCCAAGTTGAAACTGAGAATGCTATTCTCATTATACTTCAGGTTTTCTTTCCTGGCATCATTGTTATCTTTCTAGATGAACTTCTCCATAAATCATAAATGGCTATGGTTTGAGTTTTGTCATTTCTCTGTTCGTTGCTACAAATATCTGGTGTTGCTGAGGGGAAAGTGATGTAATAGGTTTTAGAACTTAGTACTTTCTGTCTTTGGGCAGTTCTGAATAAAAACTGTGTCGTTGCCTGTTGCTTTAAATCAGAGCAACAATGAATGGTTTGTCCTTTTGTTTAAAAGAATTCACGTACTGATTGAAGGATTTTCTTAGGTTATATTTTATGCATATAATAAATGCTCACTGCAAGATTTATGGGAGTATCGTCTCATGCCCGAAACTGTTGCAAGATCAATCGCAATTCGAGATCTGCTAGGCAGTGCTTAAATGATTTGATGTTTTGTACTTTGGCTTTGTATTTTCTGTGTAAGACACAGGCCTTCTATCATGTCCTAGAATAACATGTTCAGGATATAGTACTTCATCTTAGGTTATGTAGTTTGGCATGTACAGAGTGCTATTGTACGAATGGTTAGTCTGAATAACTAATTTGGATCTCACTGCCTACCGTGTCAATGTAACAATGTTTGTCATACCATTGTATCAGTCACTCACCGATTCTCAGTTGATCGATTGTCCACGTGTTAGCTCGCTTTTTTCAGTACCTTTGGAGATACACACTTTTATCAGCATATATAATTATAGACCTGAATAACATGTTATTGAATTGTTTGAAAAGCTTTTGTAAGTTTAGACTGTTATTCAAACAGAATAAAAAAAACTAAATTGAATTGCAACCAGAGATGCTACCCTGACAATCATATTTCTTATAAACTTGCTGTCGTAGTACTTGGATATGTCCAATGCAATGTAAAATTAATTTCAGAAATTTTAAATGTTTCAAATACCATGTTCATCTAATTACCATGGCACTTTCTAGCATAAATGATGAAATTGCTTACAACAAGACCTACTGTACTTGATGGGCCATAACCGAGCAATGGGCCTTAGTAAAAATGTAGTCCTCCCAGGGCTACTAGATATTTATGCCCTGGATATTTTCCCCTTCTTCTCCCCTGACCTAATCCATCCCCGTCTCCTGCTTCTTCACCAGATGGACGATGATGCGCTCGGGAGCTCTCCTCCAGCCACGCCAATCTCACCTACGCATGCATCTCAACCAGCAGCGACCTAATGGACGAGCATCTCCCTATAAATTGTGTAGACTCACGTTTAGGAAATGAATTTGATTTTTAAAATGTGTAGACTGTAAATTAAGAAGCCTGAACTGTGTAGACTCAAAGCTCATTCTAATAGAAGGTAAACAGCTCCAAAGACCTAACAAAGGTACGCCAGACCTGTTAACGATAGATTATAGTTCTTTAGTTCTCAAATAACTTAAAATTTAGGTAAGTTCAGTTCTACGATGTTTAATTTTTTTTCATCTTTCGAATTTTCCTAAAACTAAACTAGGTGTGCTTCACCGTTTCGTTGACTTACTGTTTCTTAAGACTTTGATTGTATGATGTTCCGAATACTCATTTCATGTTGCTTAAGGGTTTCATTGTATAATGTTCTACCCTCTCATTCTACATACATTTTCAAATGTGATCAAATTCAAATGAATAGAATTGTCCTTTAAATGATCTGTATAAATGGTTGTAACCACGGGCAAGAAATTCAAAGAAGAAACAAGCGTTGCGCGGTGAGCCGCGCCATTCGAATCTAGTAATAGATATTACTCCTAGTTTTTGAACATATTTTTAAAGGACTTTTTTAAAAAGAGTTATAAATTCATTGGCAGTCACTAAGATTGACATTGTTAGAATATTGGGCCCATTAGTGGGAAGCCCATATAAGCAATTCTGGAAATCTCAAATTGGCCCATGTGCATGGCAGAATTTTGGAGGTGTACGTGACTAAAGTTTAGTCCCATACTGCTAGTTTGGAGTGAGCTGCACCAGCTTATATAGTGGAGTGTTGTACCACTTGGTGTGCTGTTTGAGAATAGAAGGCTCTCTCGTGCGCACTCCTCCTCCTCCGCCGCCGTCCGTCCGTCCGTCTCGTCACGACGCGTCGCGGGTTGCGGGAATGAGCCGAGCCGCTGTAACCGACTCGAACGTGTGCGACGTGGCCGGCCCACGTTGTGCCTTGCGCCGCCACCGTAGTCTACCTCATCCCGAGCGCCGGCGTGCACCGGCGTTTGGGAGAGCAGGTCTCCGAAACCACTCGCCTTTGTGATCCTGTACGTGGAAGGGCGAATTAGGTTTTTGGGAAGCGCTTCGCGCGACTGCTCGCCGCTTCCACCACGGGTCGTCTCCCGAACAAGTCCGGCTACCGCCGCCTCAAGGGTCGTCTTCTTTGACCCATCTTCATCAACGACATCGCCGCTGCGTTTGCTGCGGTGAACCTGTCTGCATCGAGTGCTGCTTCTTCTTCAACCGTTCGGTACGTGCGGCGTAAACCGATCTGTTTTACTATGGATACGTTGGCGTTTGTGTTGCTGCTGTTCATGTTGATTAGTACATCTAGTATGTTTGTGTTTAACATGTTAGTAGTTGCGGTTGTCATGTTTAATATTCTGGAATTAATCATGGAATTATTGCCTAATTATCCAACAATCCAAAAACCTAATTGTAGGAAATTTCGTGATTTAAATATGGCTGGTTATACCGATGCAATGAAACCGGAGAAGTTCACCGGTGTGCGCTATAAGACATGGCAGGTGAAGTGCCAACTCTGGCTTGAGGCCTTGGGTGTCTGGGAAATTAGTAATGGGCTTCCTGAAGGAACTATGTCTGATGAAGATCGGAGTAAGTTCAAGAAGCACACTACTATTTTCCGTGGCTGCATTCTGAGTGTTCTTGATGCTCGTCTGTGTGATGTGTATTTACACATAAAAGACGGCAAGGAGCTTTGGGATGCACTGAACGCTAAGTTCGGTGCAACCGATGCAGGCAGCGAGCTGTATGTCATGGAGAGCTCATGAGATACAGTGCATTGCGAGGCAAGAGAGCTGGAACTCCTCAAGTGGTCCCTGCCTGACAAGTTTGTGGCTGGATGCATTATTGCAAAGTTGCCTTCCTTGTGGAGGAACTTCGCCACAACTCTCAAACACAAGAGAACGGAGATATCGGTTGAAAACCTGATAGCGTCTCTTGATGTTGAGGAGAAGGCTCGGGCTAAGGACACTAGTGAGAGAGGTGAAGGTCAGTCTAGCGCCAACATGGTGCAGAAGAACTTTCACCACGGCAAGAGCAAGGCAAAGAGCAAGCCTTCCTTCAACATGCCTACCAAGACTACTTCTTTCAAGAAGAAGAAGAAGATGCTGAACAAATCTGAGCTAAAGTGCTACACTTGTGGAGAGCCCGGACACTTCTCTGTGGACTGCCCAGATCGTGCAGACAAGAAAGGGAAAAAGCATGTCAACGTCGTGACCGCTAGCAATACTGATGGGTATGGTAATTTACCATTGTGCTTTCAGTATTTCAATCTCCATGTTGGTGGATTGATACGGGTGCTAATGTTCATGTGTGTGCTGACATCTCTATGTTCACTTCTTATCAGGTCGCGATTCAAGCGTCTTAATGGGGAATGGATCACATGCTTCTGTTCGTGGTGTTGGCACGGTAGATCTGAAGTTTACTTCGGGAAGATCGTGCAGCTGAGGAACGTGCAGCATGTCCCTACTATGAACAAGAATCTCGTTAGCGGCTCCCTTCTATGCAGAGATGGGTTTAAATTAGTCTTGGAGTCCAATAAAGTAGTTGTGTCAAAGTTTGGACAATTTATTGGTAAAGGGTATGAGTGCGGAGGCTTGTTCCGCTTTTCATTATCGGATTTTTGTAATAAGTCAGTAAACCATATTTGTGGCAGTGTGGATTCGGATGCCAATGTGTGGCACTCTCGTTTATGTCATGTTAATTTTGGTTTAATGAGTAGACTTTCCAGCTTGAGTTTAATTCCTACTTTCACCATTGCCAAAGGTTCTAAGTGCCATAGCTGTGTGCAATCTAAGCAACCTCGAAAGCCTCACAAGGCAGCCGAGGAGAGAAACTTGGCACCTCTAGAACTCGTACATTCGGATCTATGTGAGATGAATGGCGTGTTGACAAAAGGTGATAAAATATTTCATGACTTTAATCGATGATGCTACTAGGTTCTGTTATGTATACTTGTTGCACACTAAAGATGAGCTATGACTACTTTAAAATCTATAAAGCTGAAGTAGAAAATCAATTAGAGAGAAAGATCAAACGTCTTAGGTCGGATCGTGGTGGCGAGTATTTCTCCAAAATATTTGATGAATTCTGTGAGGAACATGGTATTATTCATGAGAGGACGCCTCCCTATTCTCCCCAATCAAACGGGGTTGCTGAGAGGAAAAACCGCACGCTGACCGACTTGGTGAATGCCATGTTGGACACTGCTGGTTTATCTAAGGCATGGTGGGGGGAGGCTTTATTGACTTCGTGTCATGTCCTGAATAGAGTTCCAACAAGGATAAAGAGAAGACCCTTACGAGGAGTGGTCTGGGAGAACACCATCACTTTCTTATTTACGCACTTGGGGATGTTTGGCGAAAGTCAATGTCCAATTCCTAAGAAACGTAAACTTGGACCAAAGACAGTGGATTGTGTCTTTCTAGGTTATGCTCAGAGGAGCATTTGCTATAGATTTTTAGTGGTTAAATCTGAGATACCTGATATGCATGTTGATACTATTTTGAATCTCGTGATGCAACATTTTTTGAGAACATTTTCCTATGAAGGATATGCATAGCATTGCTAGAATTTCTTCTGAGATATTGCTGAACCTAGTACATCTGTTGATCATTCTGAACAACCACTGTTGAGGAAGTCCTTGAGAAGGATGACAATGAATCAGCTCCCAAGAGGAGCAAGAGACAGAGGACTGAAAAATCCTTTGGTGATGATTTCATTGTGTACCTTGTGGACAATACTCCCACGTCCATTGCAGAGGCATTTGCATCTCCTGATGCTGATGACTGGAAAGAAGCTGTCCATAATGAGATGGACTCGATTCTTTCTAATGGAACTTGGGAATTATCTGAACGACCCTACGGTTGCAAACCTGTGGGTTGTAAGTGGGTGTTCAAGAAGAAGCTAAGGCCTGATGGTACTATTGAGAAGTACAAGGCAAGGCTTGTGGCCAAGGGCTACACCCAGCGCGAAGGCGAAGATTACTTTGACACCTATTCACCTGTTGCTCGTCTCACCACCATTCGTGTACTACTTTCCCTGGCTGCCTCCTATAACTCTTCGTTCATCAAATGGACGTGAAGACAGCTTTCCTTAACGGAGAGTTGGAAGAGGAAATTATATGGATCAGCCTGATGGGTTTGTGTAAAAGGTGAAGAGAGAAAGGTGTGCAAATTGTTAAAATCTTTGTATGGGCTGAAGCAAGCACCTAAGCAATGGCATGAGAAGTTTGACAGAACTTTAACTTCTGCAGGCTTTGCCATTAATGAGGCTGATAGGTGTGTATATTATCGCCATGGTGGGGGCGATAGTGTTATATTATGCTTGTATGTTGATGACATACTGATTTTCGGTACAAGCATGATAGTGATAAATGAGGTCAAGTCTTTTCTGTCAAAGAGCTTTGATATGAAAGATCTGGGACAAGCTGATGTGATCCTGAACATTAAGCTGATTAGGGATGAGAGTGGGATTACGTTAACGCAATCACACTATGTTGAGAAGGTCTTGAGCCGCTTTGGTTATATAGACAGCAAGCCTTCTCCAACACCCTATGATCCCAGTGTGACACTCAGAAAGAACAAGAAGGAAACGAGAGATCAATTAAGATATTCTCAAGTGATCGGTTCACTCATGTACCTTGCGAGCGCGAAGACCTGACATCTCTTTTGCTGTGAGCAAGTTGAGCAGGTTCATGTCTAACCCGGGTATTGATCATTGGCATGCACTTGAAAGGGTCATGCGCTATCTGAACGGTACAATGAGTTATGGGATTCACTATTCAGGGCACCCTGCGGTGCTTGAGGGATACTGTGATGCGAACTGGATCTCAGATGTTGATGAGCTCTACGCCACAAGTGGATATGTATTTATTCTTGGAGGTGGCGCAGTGTCATGGAGGTCTTGCAAACAGACCATTTTGACGAGGTCAACCATGGAAGCAGAACTTACTGCTTTAGATACAGCTTCTGTTGAGACAGAATGGCTGCGTGAGCTCTTGATGGACTTGCCGGTGGTTGAGCAACCATTACCGGCCATCCTTATGAACTGTGACAACCAAACGGTTATCATGAAAGTGAACAGTGCTAAGGATAATGCGAAGTCATCAAGACACGTTAAAAGACGCTTGAAGTCTGTCAGGAAAATGAGAAACTCCGGAGTAATGACTGTTAGTTATATTCAAACTGACAAAAACCTGGCAGATCCCTTTACAAAGGGACTATCACGTAATGTGATAGACATGCATCGAGAGATGGGTTGAGACCCGTGAGCGTTACACCATAGTGGTAACCCAACCTATGTGATCGGAGATCCCGTGAATTAGGACCTGGAAGAACAAGCTAGTGGTTTGATAGAGGAGAGTTTTTATTTAACCCTCTCTATGTGAAGATGCATAACTCTCAAATTCTGTAAGGCAGGTTGGCAATATGCTTAATGTGTTTCTGTTGGCTATTCGTAGCAAAGGTGCTATCCTACAGAGCGACCTTGAAAGAACACACCTATATGAGTCCGACTGTTAAACGTCGCAGTCTATGAGATTTGGGTGATCTCTAGTAAACTCATGAAGAGACCAGGGAGTATGACGCATATGCTCCACCCGCGGGGTAGGCTACTGGCAGCCACGTACTGGTTATGACTTTGAGTGAAGTCTATTGGCACCAAACTTGCAATTCAAGGTTCGTCCATTGTTCAAGTTGCTGGTAGATGTAGCTTGAAGCTCTAGGCGGAAGTTCAACTTAACAGTCTCTGCTGAAACACTGGTATATAAACAAGAAACGAGGTTTGGCAAAATCTCTAAATGGGAATTTGAGATCTGGTGGGGGATTGTTAGAATATTGGGCCCATTAGTGGGCAGCCCATATAAGCAATTCTGAAATCTCAAATTGGCCCATGTGCATGGCAGAATTTTGGAGGTGTACGTGACTAAAGTTTAGTCCCATACTGCTAGTTGGAGGAGCTGCACCACTTATATAGTGGAGTGTTGTACCACTTGGTGTGCTGGTTGAGAATAGAAGGCTCTCTCGTGCGCACTCCTCCTCCTCCTCCTCCGCCGCCGTCCGTCCGTCCGTCTCGTCACGACACGCCGCGGGTTGCGGGAATGAGCCGAGCCGATGCCTATATTTTTGCAGTTCAGGAAAACGAGTCGTGTTAGCGTACGTGTACAGCTCAGCCAATTCGGATCGCTACCGGATCGTGGGCTGCTGTAACCGACTCGAACGTGTGCGACGTGGCCGGCCCACGTTGTACCCGTTAGGGTTTTCCGAACCGCACTATATATTGCCATGCACTACCGTGCGCCGTCACACACCGAACCAATCTAGATTTTGCCAATCTCGTGCCTTGCGCCGCCACCGTAGTCTACCTCATCCCGAGCGCCGGCGTGCACCGGCATTTGGGAGAGCAGGTCTCCGAAACCACTCGCCTTTGTGATCCTGTACGGGAGAGGGCGAATTAGGTTTTTGGTAAGCGCTTCGCGCGACTGCTCGCCGCTTCCACCACAGGTCGTCTCCCGAACAAGTCCGGCGGTGCCGCCTCAAGCGTCGTCTTCTTCGACCCGTCTTCACCAACATCTTCATCAATGACATCGCCACTGTGTTTGCTGCGGTGAACCTGTCTGCATTGAGTGCTGCTTCCTCTTCAACCGTTCAGTACGTGCGGCATAAACCGATCTGTTTTACTATGGATATGTTGGCGTTTGTGTTACTGATGTTCATGTTGATTAGTACATCTAGTATGTTTGTGTTTAACATGTTAGTAGTTGCGGTTGTCATGTTTAATATTCTAGAATTAATCATGGAATTATTGCCTAATTATCCAACAACAAGATGTGAATATATGGCCACTATTGTGCGTACATGAGCCTAACCACGGAACCACCGATCCCTAGGGAAATTGATTTAGTGACGTACTGAAGTGTTGATGTATTGATCCTCGAAGCATCTTGCCGAATTCCCGAGTCCGCGTCAAGCTTCACGAGACAACCATGGCGCTAGCGTTGGCGTCACCGGGTGTAGCCGCATGGTCTCCTTGACGATGGCATCCACATACACTAGTGGAAACAGGGCCACTGGTCCCGGGTCGTAAGGGCCTCTAGTACCGGGTGTCCACCCGGGACTACCAAGGCGACACTAGAGCCCCTAGTACTGGGTCCGTTACGACCCGGAACAACAGCCTCCCACGTGGCCGCGGAGGCGCGGGCGTGGTGGAGGACCTCTAGTCCCGATTGGTCATACGACCCGGACTAAGGATCTCACACGTGGCAGCTTATAATTTTATTGTTTTTCCTCCCAATTTAATATTGAAATGGTGCAAAAAATACGCGGTTAATTAATTAAAAAATAGAAACTACATATAACATATCAAAATTTTCATAAATAAAAATATGTTCACGTCTATCCGGTTACATGGAGGGCTCATAACCGGAATTAGAGCCCGTCTATTCGATTACACGTGTGGAGATCATAACCGGGACTAGAGCCCGTCTATTCAATTACACGTACGGAGATCATAACCGGGACTAGAGCCCGTCTATTCGATTACACGAGAGATCATAACCAGGACTTCACCGCCCTTCTCCATTGTATGTTCCGTTTGAAGGTATGATATCGCTGAGCAGAAACCCGAAAGTTCATCTGCTAGTGCTTGAAAGCGCTGCTTTAGTGGCAGATTCTTCCGCATTGAATCCTTCACGTATAAGAATGAGATCAATACGAATATCAATCATGAGTAACAAAAATTATGAATGACATTGAAGACAATTGATGGTAATAAAATAAAATTGTGAATATATTTGTTCACGTACGTCCACATATGTCGTCGTATTTGCGTTTCGCTCAGTGACCGCACGGGGAATCCACTCGCAAACGAAATATCCACAGAAATTGGTCCCCTGTGGTTGCCTCTCGATGTACTTTACGAGAATAAAATTCAATCAAATAATAGTCAAGTGGTATTGAAAACTATAAATAAAGAGATGCGCGAACCTATCTAGACCGTACTACCTACCTGTGGGTGAACAAAAGACAGCTCGTCTGCAAAATCACCCTTTGTCTTCTCTTTGAATAGTTTCCAAACCCTGCCCGGCCAAAAAAATGAATAAATGAGTTATTAGTTACTTGATATCTCTGAAATGAATAAGAGAGACTGATATAGTGCGATAATGAATAAGAGAGCTATTGGAGCGTATCTAGAATGCTTTTGTAGCTCTCCTCAGGCCAGTCCAATGAGTCGTAGAGTTGAACTGTTGATCTATCAACTTTAATGACTAGCAGAATGTAATGTCCACTGCGCATGATTATATACACGTCAGTAACTCATCAGTTACACTTAATTTGTACAAGCGAGTAACACTCTCTTACCTGAAGTAGTAAGGAAACATTATCTGCACCTTGAAATGTTGCTTCGTTAGGGCCTTTAGCAAGTTCTTCTCCGTGTCCTTCAGGTGGTCCCGTAGTGTCCTTGCATTAACTCGTACTGGGTTAATGAACCCAAAGCCATAGATGCTCTTTCTGTCACATTCATCACTCTTCATTTTGCATAATACCGTAGTGAGCATAGTTAGCGAAGGCAATGACCGAGCTGAGAGCTAAAGAATTTATCTATTTTGGAAATAAATGAATTGAATCACTTACAGACAGTAGGCACCGACGAGAGTCAAGTCGAGGGAGTCAAGGTTGTATAAGTACCAGAGTTCTTCAAGCTGAATTGTGTACATGTCTTCACCCGTGAAATGATTATTTGTAACTTTCACACAGATCAAAAATTCGTGAGCAGCGACGACGTCGGCAAGCTCGACCCCGTGGCATCAACGATGTCGGCAATCTTCAAGTCCAATACCATCTTCTCTTCTAGGCATTGGAGACGAAGATCTTCACTTATCTTCAATTTTGCTTTCAAATCGTTGTTTTCTTTTTTTTTTAAACTCGACAATAGGGTCGGCTGGAATTTCCGTTTCAACTACCTCCTAAATAAAAATATATCTATGTCAAGTTGGTCGGCATGATTGTTATAAACACGAAACAAAATAATATTGATAAAAATATACCACATCCGAATCATAGACCGGACGAGGGCCGACGGGGACGGATATCAAAACCATGACACTATACATATAAAAAAACATAAGAAAATTATACAAGAAATAATAATGCATTCAAATCATACAAGTAATTTTTTAAAATAAAAGATAAAAAAAGAGGCTCGCCGAGGTGGTGCCGGTCACGGGACGGCGGGAGCTATCGACGGCGGTGAGGACCGAGACGACACTAAAATCCACAAATCATAAATTAATTTGAGCTCAAAATACATACAAAAAAATAAACTACCTAGATTAGACATTTCATCAAACATCTAGGTAGCACTACAAAAATGAAATGAGCTAAACTAGTATGGAAATGGCTAAAATTCGGCCGCCGGGTGAAAGGATCAAGTTGCTAACCCTTGGAGAGATGGGTGCTGTCTATCTTGACAAATCTTGGAAAAAAATGGGGCTACACTTGAGTTTGAGAGAGAAAACAATGGAGATGAACTTGAGAGTTCAAAAATGGTGGTTGGCCCGGGGTGGGAGATGATATAGCGGGACCTCTAGTCCCGGGTTGTACCACGGCCCGGGACGAAAGGTCCACCCCCTGTCCCCACTCTGCCGCTGCCTGCCTCGGTCTCGGGTGGTATCACGGCCCGGAACTAGAGGTGCCCTACGACCCGGGACCGGAGCTGCGCAGCGTCAGAGCCGCCGGCCGGTACTAGTTCCCTCCTCTAGTTCGGGTTCAAACCACGCCCGGGACTAGAGCCAACACCCCTCTCCACCAAAGGTCATGTTTCCACTAGTGATAGGGGAGGCTTGACATGTCCTTCTCCGTGACCCCGCGGCCTAGGCCAACGAGGTGGTCCAGCTCCTTTTTTGGCGAACACCTTGGGCTTCTTCACGACCTCCGATAGGGGCCACTCCCGAGTCACAACAGAGCTCTTTGTGCCACTGACGATCAGATTCTGCAAGTTAAATTCCCCTATTGTCATATGTGCGCATGTGATATGTGAAACGAAAAATGAAAAGTCACCTGTCACTTGCAAATTGTAGCGCCACGTTGACCATGTCTTTGCTCTCCCTCTGCTCGCCGTGCTCATCCAGGACGTGCTCCAGGAACTGGCCTAACATCGTCTTGCCTATCTTCTTCATCCTCTTAATGTAACTCTGCAGGTCCAACAAGTCGAGCCGTGGGAGGGAGTCGCCGATGTTTAGCACGACATTTTCAAGACAACTCTTTGGTCAGCAATCTCACTGTCCAACACGGTTTTGACATCGACCATATTCAACAATTCGTCATGCTTTGGGAGGAGCTCTCCGATGTGGTGCTCTCCGACGGAATCTCCAATTCTATCCGTTGGATTCAGCTTTCAGAGTCAAAGACCGAAGAAAGATTTTTCATATGCTAGCTGTTCCAGTTTGAGATTGATTCATATCATGTTTCTTCTTGTAGTGGGTGTGTGGACAATAGCGGGCAGTGATCATCTGATTTATGGCTCGTTTTCACACTTACTCTATTGGCGTTTATGTTACTCTAGGTACCGGTGAACATATGCTAGAATGTTTTTGCATTTCTAGTTCCCCCACCATTGAAATATATTGGAAAAGATTTCAGTAATACGACAGAGAGATAAACTGATGTCATATATTTGTAAATAAATGCATCGAGAGCTGAACATACATGGTGCATGCACAAACATGGATACATTCTTCGGTGTGGTGCATTGTCTTTATTTTATCGATCTAGGCGCTTAACGGAAGAAGCATATAAGAGTACATATACGTCTTATATGGAGAGTGGACAAATATAGAGTTCAGCGCAAGGCAGAACTCCGTTCATTGTGGTGGGGGTACAACATGGCCTGCTAGAGGGGTACCGGCTTGAGGAAGAGCGCAATGACGAGGTCCTTGAGGTCGCCACCGCAGGTGTAGCCATCCCTTCCTTTCAGATAAATGATCTCGTTTGTCCTTGCCATGTTCACCACCACCTCCGCCGCCGGCAACAATACACGGTCTATTTCCATGGTGTCTCTGTTCAATACTCTCCACCTGTTCTCTAGGAGTGCGGCGATCGCCGCCACCGCCTCCTCACCTGTCAAGTTGTTCTCCGTCATGTAGCACTCTACGGCACTAGGCATATCCTTCTTGTGCTTTCCCAACTGCATGACATAAGTACAATGAGTGCATACGAAGAACATAAATATTTTTACTGTATATGCATGATCCATGCAGTATGTATGTATATGAGCTAGGGATCAGGAGTACCTTGTAAGAAGACATGTCGTTTAGGAAACGAGTGACCTGTGAACCAGCACGGACCATCACAGGAACACTGTCCACCCATTCAAATACCTCCTGGGTTGCCACATCACCATAGCCCATCAGTGTCATGAGGGTAAGCATCGGGAGACCAGACGTCATGATAGATATCTCCTCGTGTTCCTTGAAGCTCGGGCGGTAATTCTCGCTAGACAAGATGGCCTCACGGAGGTAATATTCAGATGACAACTTGTACTGCACGGGAGGTAATTAAAACAATGCTACACATTAGTTATTTGTACCTTTGAGAAAATAGGTTGGGAAAAGGGAGAAAAATAGTAATAGTACATATACAAATTAATATATGCATGTTGAAGGGTGTCATACCGCTTTTTTTATGTAGGACATGCGGTACTTATGGTTTGGTTCCAAAGCGTCCTCAAACTCCTTGAAGTTCCTTAGAGTTTCGATGTACAACATTTGAAGATATTCCGGCAGGCTAGAAACCTCACTTTCGTCCCACCTTAATTGGCAAAAAACAGTAGTACAATGATACCCAGGAGAGATCATATAAGTTAATTAGATCATGTGGAGATAACTAGTGACAAATCTGATAGTTACTATCCTACCTTTGCATGGCGCCATGAAGCTTTTTGCAATCCTCTAGGGTGGCATGGACATCAAAGGTGTCATCCAGAAGGGACACCATTCCAAACGTCTTGGCAAATAGCATTCTCGCGCGAGAGTACTCCTCCTCATGGAGCATTCCACAAGTCCAAAAGTAGATCTCCACCATACGGTCACGAGCGTATGGTAGCTTCACAACATCATATAGGTTCCTCCACCATCTATATATACAAATATATAGCCAATTAATTCACTCAATCTTCTGCATGATGGTGCTTTGCAGATTGTACTATCTGATGTTCTAATCAGAAGACTTACAGTGAGAGGTCCTTGAGCTCCTTGAGATGAAGGCTCCTAACGAGGTTAAAGTTGAGCCTAGCAAGCTCTAGCAACACGTGGTCATATGCCACACCCTCCTGGTCATACTCGGCAATATAGTACATAGTTTCAAGCCTCCTAGTGAACCTTGGAAGGGCGATGTCCAGGGCACGGGTGATCTGCTCCGAGATTGGGGACCTAACCTCGCCTTTCATGGCCTCGAGGTGGCCCCTTGCAAAGGTGATGGCTTCGTCAAGAGCCACCTCGCTAGGTGTTGCCATGTGAGCTGCATTGTACAAGCTCAGCAAGCCCTTTGGGTCACTGCTAAGGCTTTTGCTGAAACTTCCTTGGCCATCTTTGAACTTGTCGAATACATCTGCATGCATTCACATCAATATATATATTGGTTCAAACAACATATATATAGAGACATGTATGATGTGACATTTCATGTTTTCAGCTCTTGAAAGTGAGCTGACTGTTAACAACCAAAAGTGGGCAATTTGAATTAACTATACAAAACCTATCATAGAAACTAACCAACAATTGAAGATATCAAAATAAAAATAGAATTATATATTAAAAGGGGTAGTTTAATAGTGTGCTCTTAAATCACCTGCAGATATCCAGAGCCCGTGCTGCCGAAGTAGGCGAAACTGAAGCGCGACGACGTGCAGGGAGCCGTCGGACTCCATCTGGCCTGACTGGACGCGGCTTAATGCCATTGCAATCTCTTGGCGGAAGTGATTGTCTATGCCTAAACGTTCAAGTGTGTCCACATATGTTACTGCATCGGCCAGGGTCATGGCATCCTTCCTCGCCTCAAACTCCCGACGTACTTGTCCCTTGAGCTGCTGCGCCCGCTCTTCCATCCACTCCTCAGATCTCTGCATGGAGACGGCCATCTTATCTTATAATATATGCATACATATGGACCATGAAATATTTCAGTTGTATTTTTTTCTATAACCACTATACATTTATATGTTTGATTTAGAAGGTATTCATACTTTGTATTCATTTCCTTTAAGCTTTCACCTAAAGCACACATTACACAAATTGGAACTATATTGTAATTTCGAGCCGTGCATGAAGATTATACTGGAACACCTAAAAATGAAGACATAACAACTAGCAGGTCAAATGTTAGTGTAAGAAAATCATGCATATATACCTGTGACATGGGAGGGATGTAGCTGACAAAGAAGTCACCCCACACTGAGGGCGCAAACTTCTCGCTATCGGCTTTGATGGTCTGATCATGGCTGTCCATAACAGCAACAACCTTGCTCGGGGCCATTTCAAGGGTGGACGATGGTCGGAACAACTGGTGCTGAAATGATGTAATTAACTGGTGCTGTAGTAGTGATGCATGCCTAAGAGCGTATGGATCTCTATTTATAGACCTAGCTACTAGCTAGCTGTATATGACCCAGGCTGCCTGGTCCTTTGATATTTGGCATTGGGTATGACTCATACATAATGTGTAGTAACATGACTAAGTTTTATTTTTCTGACAAGTAGTTCATCCTCTGGTACGTGTGCAGGAAATGCATTGCATGAAGACGTACCTTGTGCAACTAGACGAGGGGCGACAAGTGGCCTTGAGATCTAGTGGAAATGCAGCAAAGCATCTCCCTTTGATGAATAGCTACTGCCAAAGACTGGCATGTGGATTTGGACTTTATTCAATCAAGTACTATTGTCTACTATAGATCTGATCCAAGCCACTAGACGAGGGGTGAAAAATAGCTCGGCAATCTAGTAGAAAGGCACCACATCACTTCACTTAATTTTTCTTGGCATAATTATTCTCTAATGCCAAGGAGTGGCATGTGTGGATTACGTCGTTGTTCCATTAAGTACTGTTGTGTCAAGGGAAACTGTATAATTAGCAGACCAACAAAGTTGTTCCTACAAATTAATAGTCATCATATTCTTGTATCTAGATGTATCCTATGCAACTTGACAAGAAGTGACAAGTGGTTTGGCGATCTAGTAGAAAGGCTGCAAAGCACTTCCCTGAATTAATCGCTAATGCATGCCAAGGAGTGGCATGCCGACTAGGCCGTTGTTTCATCAAGTATATCATTGTCGGGTTTCGGCCTATTATGTATTGGAGGTGTCCGTCGATGCACTCTAGTGGTTCGACCCTTGTCCGAGCTAGATACCCCGCGTGTCTAACCCATTGGCTTGGCGTAGGTGGTCTTGACTCCTGATGTCATGGTATCAACATAGATTGCAGGTGTTAACAGGAGCTGCTCCCGCGGTGCCATGTGTTGCGCATGCATGGTTTCATGTAAGGATACTGCCTATAAGAAATTGCGACGATGGATTTGCAGGGGGTAGCCGAACAAGGTGGTTTTGGTTAATTGGCACTCTTTGAGTGCTTGGTCTAATGTTTAATGTTGAAAACTCTAGGCCTGACTTTTGATGGTTTAACACTGGTGCCATTCGAAAGATCTCTCCCTTTCGAAGGCGTTGCATGCATGGAGTTCACTCAGATTTTTCTTTGGCAAAAATTCAAAATATAGCCTCCACGGTTGTATCGAGCAACGTAGGCGTCATGCCCTGTTTCCTTCATCGAGGCATCAATGTTGCAGCAACTCTCATATAACCGTCTCAGGTAGTCAGGTTAGCACCTTTGGTTTTTCATACTGACTTTGCCTGCATTTGTTCGACTCTATACACTCATTTTTATTCGTTCTATGTATATTGGATTTGTGCATTGTTGATGTCTTATTACATTTGTTTAAAAAATTACAGTATCCCTCTACACTAGCTCACTAATTTACAAACCAGTAAAAGTGCACACCTACAAATGACAGCTCCAACCTTTTGTGTTTCTGATGCAAACCCTCAAACTAAGATGCCACTTCAAGGAAACGCCAACCCAATGGCGCGGCTGCTTTTTAAGTACAGATTCCTTCTGTTAGAGATCTAGATCACCGTCCTTTCCCTTTTCTTTTGACTATGACTACGAACATGGAATATCACGTGTCATGTGTTATGCTAACTAATGTTGGTACGTCACGCATACATACGTCACTTGGGTTTTTGGTCTGTGAGCGCCGGTCGACATTAGAGATTCGTAAAAGGCAGTCACATGGGCAGTCCGTGCTAGTGAACATACTATCTTTGCCCTTATTATTGTTGCTAGATCTAGCTACTAGTTAGATCAAGTAGTTGTATATGACGCAGCCTGAGTCCTTTAATATTTAGCAGTATTAGGTATGACTCACGCACAACTGTGTAGTAACAAGAGTGTGGTTTTATCTTCTGAAAAGTAACTTATCCTCTGGTGCGTGCACCGTATCCAGACGTACCCTATGCAACCGGCCGAGAGGTAACATGTGGTCAAGTGGCTTGGAGACTAGTAGAGATGAGAGGCAGTAAAGCACATCTCTTAGTTAGTCACTAATGACTAGCAATGGAATGCGAATTAGGCTGTTGTTCAAAAAAAAAAAAAATACAAGATCAATCTATTTTTTTAAGGATGCGTCCAAGCGGACGTATCGGTTTCAAGAAGGAGAGGCCAAGCGGCCGTTTACAACGCGTTTTGTCACATGCACCGAAAACGCCAATCCACCAACAGAAAAACAAAAGGGATCACTCGCCAACCCTCCACCTGTCTACGGGTGCTAAGCTACCCCTAAACATCCTCGCTGCCCTCCACAGGTCAGCCTCGGCTTCTACCATCCTGATGGCTGTCGCTACCGAAGGAGTGTGACCTTCGAAGACCACTCCATTCCTATGCCTCCACAAGCTCCAGCAGATCTAGTAAGATCAATCTATTAGTGACGGTTTAGCGAAGTATTTCCATCAACTTAATAATCATCGTATCCTTCTACATCCACAATGACATCGACAAAGCAGCGGAAAAGAAAGGCATTTCCATGGAAGACATGTCGCGAGAATATAGATGTCCCAACGAACATGCTTATAAGGAGACGGTTACAAACTAAGGAAAAAACTGGTTGGAGCAACAAAATGTTGTTTGTGAGGATTATAAGGAACGCCGATTCTTGCTGCTAGAGATCCAGATCACCGTCATTTCCCTTTCTATTGACTATGACTACTAACATGTAAAATAATGTGTTATATATTATACTAGCTTAGGTTAAGAAAGATTCCTAGAAAAGGCACACATACGTCACTTTTGTTTGTGGTGTGTGACATCACTTAGTTGTCCGCAGGTCGATAAAACTCACAGTATTAAACAAGTCTGTCACATGGGCAGTCCGTGCTAATGGACGAAATCCACTTTAGCAAAGGTAATATTAAGCGGAAAAACTTCGACACACTTGTAGTGAACCGACCCCACTGATCAAACTTTGATTTAGTTAGTAGTTGCGGTTGTCATGTTTAATATTCTGGAATTAATCATGAAATTATTGCCTAATTATCCAACAACATGATGTGAATATATGGCCACTATTGTGCGTACATGAGCCTAACCACGGAACCACCGATCCCTAGGGAAATTGATTTAGTGACGTACTCAAGTGTTGATGTATTGATCCTCGAAGCATCTTGCCGAATTCCCGAGTCCGCGTCAAGCCTCACGAGACAACCATGGCGCTAGCGTTGGCGTCACCGGGTGTAGCCGCATGGTCTCCTTGACGATGGCATCCACATACACTAGTGGAAACAGGGCCACTGGTCTCGGATCGTAAGGGCCTCTAATACCGGGTGTCGACCCGGGACTACCAAGGCGACACTAGAGCCCCCTAGTACCGGGTCCGTTACGACCCGGAACAACAGCCTCCCACGTGGCCGCGGAGGCGCGGGCGTGGTGGAGGACCTCTAGTCCCGATTGGTCATACGACCCGGGACTAAGGATCTCACACGTGGCAGCTTATAATTTTATTGTTTTTCCTCCCAATTTAATATTGAAATGGTGCAAAAAATACGCGGTTAATTAATTAAAAAATAGAAACTACATATAACGTATCAAAATTTTCATAAATAAAAATATGTTCACGTCTATCCGGTTACATGGAGGGCTCATAACCGGAACTAGAGCCCGTCTATTCGATTACACGTGTGGAGATCATAACCGGGACTAGAGCCCGTCTATTCAATTACACGTACAGAGATCATAACCGGGACTAGAGCCCGTCTATTCGATTACACGGGAGATCATAACCAGGACTTCACCGCCCTTCTCCATTGTATGTTCCGTTTGAAGGTAAGATATCGCTGAGCAGAAACCCCGCAAGTTCCTCTGCCAGTGCTTGAAAGCGCTGCTTTAGTGGCAGATTCTTCCGCATTGAATCCTTCACGTATAAGAAGGAGATCAATACGAATATCAATCATGAGTAACAAAAATTATGAATGACACTGAAGACAATTGATGGTAATAAAATAAAATTATGAATATATTTGTTCACGTACGTCCACATATGTCGTCGTATTTGCGTTTCGCTCAGTGACCGCACGGCGAATTCACTCGCAAACGAAATATCCACAGAAATTGGTCCCTTGTGGTTGCCTCTCGATGTACTTTACGAGAATAGAATTCAATCAGATAATAGTCAAGTGGTATTGAAAACTATAAATAAAGAGATGCGCGAACCTATCTAGACCGTACTACCTACCTGTGGGTGAACAAAAGTCAGCTCGTCTGCAAAATCACCCTTTGTCTTCGCTTTGAATAGTTTCCAAACCCTGCCCGGCCAGAAAAATGAATAAATGAGTTATTAGTTACTTGATATCTCTGAAATGAATAAGAGAGACTGATATAGTGCGATAATGTTTGAAATTACCTTTGGAGCGTATCTAGAATGCTTTTGTAGCTCTCCTCAGGCCAGTCCAATGAGTTGTAGACTTGAACTGTTGATCTATCAAATTCAATGACTAGCAGAATGTAATGTCCGCTGCGCATGATTATATACACGTCAGTAACTCATCAGTTACACTTAATTTGTACAAGCGAGTAACACTCTCTTACCTGAAGTAGTAAGGAAACATTATCTGCACCTTGAAATGTTGCTTCGTTAGGGCCTTTAGCAAGTTCTTCTCCGTGTCCTTCAGGTGGTCCCGTAGTGTCCTTGCATTAACTCGTACTGGGTTAATGAACCCAAAGCCATAGATGCTCTTTCTATCACATTCATCACTCTTCATTCTGCATAATACCGTAGTGAGCATAGTTAAAGAAGGCAATGACCGAGCTGAGAGCTAAAGACTTTATCTATTTTGGAAATAAATGAATTGAATCAGTTACAGACAGTAGGCACCGAGGAGAGCCAAGTCGAGAGAGTCAAGGTTGTATAAGTACCAGAGTTTTTCAAGCGGAATTGTGTACATGTCTTCACCCGTGAAATGATTATTTGTAACTTTCACACAGATCAAAAATTCGTGAGCAGCGACGACGTCGGCAAGCTCGACCTCGTGAGCATCAACGATGTCGGCAATCTTCAAGTCCAATACCATCTTCTCTTCTAGGCATTGGAGACGAAGATCTTCACTTATCTTCAATTTTACTTTCAAATCGTTGTTTTCTTTTTTTTTAAACTCGACAATAGGGTCGGCTGGAATTTCCGGTTCAACTACCTCCTAAATAAAAATATATCTATGTCAAGTTGGTCGGCATGATTGTTATAAACACGAAACAAAATAAATATTGATAAAATATACCACATCCGAATCATAGATGCATTATACAAGAAATAATAATGCATTCAAATCATACAAGTAATTTTTTTAAATAAAAGATAAAAAAAGAGGCTCGCCGAGGTGGTGCCGGTCATGGGACGGCGGGAGCTATCGACGGCGGTGAGGACCGAGATGACACTAAAATCCACAAATCATAAATTAATTTGAGCTCAAAATACATTAAAAAAAACTACCTAGCTTAGACATTTCATCAAACACCTAGGTAGCACTACAAAAATGAAATGAGCTAAACTAGTATGGAAATGGCTAAAATTCGGCCGCCGGGTGAAAGGATCAAGTTGCTAACCCTTGGAGAGATGGGTGCTGTCTATCTTGACAAATCTTGGAAAAAAATGGGGCTACACTTGAGTTTGAGAGAGAAAACAATGGAGATGAACTTGAGAGTTCAAAAATGGTGGTTGGCCCGGGGTGGGAGATGATATAGCGGGACCTCTAGTCCCGGGTTGTACCACGGCCCGGGACGAAAGGTCCACCCCCTATCCCCACTCTGCCGCTGCCTGCCTCGGTCTCGGGTGGTATCATGGCCCGGAACTAGAGGTGCCCTACGACCCGGGACCGGAGCTGCGCAGCGTCAGAGCCGCCGGCCCGGTACTAGTTCCCTCCTCTAGTTCGGGTTCAAACCACGCCCGGGACTAGAGCCCAACACCCCTCTCCACCAAAGGTCATGTTTCCACTAGTGATAGGGGAGGCTTGACATGTCCTTCTCCGTGACCCCGCGGCCTAGGCCAACGAGGTGGTCCAGATCCTTTTTTGGCGAACACCTTGGGCTTCTTCACGACCTCCGATAGGGGCCACTCCCGAGTCACAACAGAGCTCTTTGTGCCACTGACGATCAGATTTGCAAGTTAAATTCCCCTATTGTCATATGTGCGCATGTGATATGTGAAACGAAAAATGAAAAGTCACCTGTCACTTGCAAATTGTAGCGCCACGTTGACCATGTCTTTGCTCTCCCTCTGCTCGCCGTGCTCATCCAGGACGTGCTCCAGGAACTGGCCTAACATCATCTTGCCCATCTTCTTCATCCTCTTAATGTAACTCTGCAGGTCCAACAAGTCGAGCCATGGGAGGGAGTCGCCGATGTTTAGCACGACATTTTCAAGACAACTCTTTGGTCAACAATCTCACTGTCCAACACGGTTTTGACATCGACCATATTCAACAATTCGTCATGCTTTGGGAGGAGCTCTCCGATGTGGTGCTCTCCGACGGAGTCTCAATTCTATCCGTTGGATTCAGCTTTCAGAGTCAAAGACCGAAGAAAGATTTTTCATATGCTAGCTGTTCAGTTTGAGATTGATTCATATCATGTTTCTTCTTGTAGTGGGTGTGTGGACAATAGCGGGCAGTGATCATCTGATTTATGGCTCGTTTTCACACTTACTCTATTGGCGTTTATGTTACTCTAGGTACCGGTGAACATATGCTAGAATGTTTTTGCATTTCTAGTTCCCCCACCATTGAAATATAGGCGAGACACATTATTGTCATATTGGAAAAGATTTCAGTAATACGACAGAGAGATAAACTGATGACATATATTTGTAAATAAATGCATCGAGAGCTGAACATACATGGTGCATGCACAAACATGGATACATTCTTCGGTGTGGTGCGTTGTCTTTATTTTATCGATCTAGGCGCTTAACGGAAGAAGCATATAAGAGTACATATACGTCTTATATGGAGAGTGGACAAATATAGAGTTCAGCGCAAGGCAGAACTCCGTTCATTGTGGTGGGGGTACAACATGGCCTGCTAAGGGGTACCGGCTTGAGGAAGAGCGCAATGACGAGGTCCTTGAGGTCGCCACCGCAGGTGTAGCCATCCCTTCCTTTCAGATAAATGATCTCGTTTGTCCTTGCCATGTTCACCACCACCTCCGCCGCCGGCAACAATACACGGTCTATTTCCATGGTGTCTCTGTTCAATACTCTCCACCTGTTCTCTAGGAGTGCGGCGATCGCCGCCACCGCCTCCTCACCTGTCAAGTTGTTCTCCGTCATGTAGCACTCTACGGCACTAGGCATATCCTTCTTGTGCTTTCCCAACTGCATGACATAAGTACAATGAGTGCATACGAAGAGCATAAATATTTTTACTGTATATGCATGATCCATGCAGTATGTATGTATATGAGCTAGGGATCAGGAGTACCTTGTAAGAAGACATGTCGTTTAGGAAACGAGTGACCTGTGAACCAGCACGGACCATCACAGGAACACTGTCCACCCATTCAAATACCTCCTGGGTTGCCACATCACCATAGCCCATCAGTGTCATGAGGGTAAGCATCGGGAGACCAGACGTCATGATAGATATCTCCTCGTGTTCCTTGAAGCTCGGGCGGTAATTCTCGCTAGACAAGATGGCCTCACGGAGGTAATATTCAGATGACAACTTGTACTGCACGGGAGGTAATTAAAACAATGCTACACATTAGTTATTTGTACCTTTGAGAAAATAGGTTGGGAAAAGGGAGAAAAATAGTAATAGTACATATACAAATTAATATATGCATGTTGAAGGGTGTCATACCGCTTTTTTTATGTAGGACATGCGGTACTTATGGTTTGGTTCCAAAGCGTCCTCAAACTCCTTGAAGTTCCTTAGAGTTTCGATGTACAACATTTGAAGATATTCCGGCAGGCTAGAAACCTCACTTTCGTCCCACCTTAATTGGCAAAAAACAGTAGTACAATGATACCCAGGAGAGATCATATAAGTTATTTAGATCATGTGGAGATAACTAGTGACAAATCTGTTAGTTACTATCCTACCTTTGCATGGCACCATGAAGCTTTTTGCAATCCTCTAGGGTGGCATGGACATCAAAGGTGTCATCCAGAAGGGACACCATTCCAAACGTCTTGGCAAATAGCATTCTCGCGCGAGAGTACTCCTCCTCATGGAGCATTCCACAAGTCCAAAAGTAGATCTCCACCATACGGTCACGAGCGTATTGTAGCTTCACAACATCATATAGGTTCCTCCACCATCTATATATACAAATATATAGCCAATTAATTCACTCAATCTTCTGCATGATGGTGCTTTGCAGATTGTACTATCTGATGTTCTAATCAGAAGACTTACAGTGAGAGGTCCTTGAGCTCCTTGAGATGAAGGCTCCTAACGAGGTTAAAGTTGAGCCTAGCAAGCTCTAGCAACACGTGGTCATATGCCACACCCTCCTGGTCATACTCGGCAATATAGTACATAGTTTCAAGCCTCCTAGTGAACCTTGGAAGGGCGATGTCCAGGGCACGGGTGATCTGCTCCGAGATTGGGGACCTAACCTCGCCTTTCATGGCCTCGAGGTGGCCCCTTGCAAAGGTGATGGCTTCGTCAAGAGCCACCTCGCTAGGTGTTGCCATGTGAGCTGCATTGTACAAGCTCAGCAAGCCCTTTGGGTCACTGCTAAGGCTTTTGCTGAAACTTCCTTGGCCATCTTTGAACTTGTCGAATACATCTGCATGCATTCACATCAATATATATATTGGTTCAAACAACATATATATAGAGACATGTATGATGTGACATTTCATGTTTTCAGCTCTTGAAAGTGAGCTGACTGTTAACAACCAAAAGTGGGCAATTTGAATTAACTATACAAAACCTATCATAGAAACTAACCAACAATTGAAGATATCAAAATAAAAATAGAATTATATATTAAAAGGGGTAGTTAATAGTGTGCTCTTAAATCACCTGCAGATATCCAGAGCCCGTGCTGCCGAAGTAGGCGAAACTGAAGCGCGACGACGTGCAGGGAGCCGTCGGACTCCATCTGGCCTGACTGGACGCGGCTTAATGCCATTGCAATCTCTTGGCGGAAGTGATTGTCTATGCCTAAACGTTCAAGTGTGTCCACATATGTTACTGCATCGGCCAGGGTCATGGCATCCTTCCTCGCCTCAAACTCCCGACGTACTTGTCCCTTGAGCTGCTGCGCCCGCTCTTCCATCCACTCCTCAGATCTCTGCATGGAGACGGCCATCTTATCTTATAATATATGCATACATATGGACCATGAAATATTTCAGTTGTATTTTTTTCTATAACCACTATACATTTATATGTTTGATTTAGAAGGTATTCATACTTTGTATTCATTTCCTTTAAGCTTTCACATAAAGCACACATTACACAAATAGGAACTATATTGTAATTTCGAGCCGTGCATGAAGATTATACTGGAACACCTAAAAATGAAGACATAACAACTAGCAGGTCAAATGTTAGTGTAAGAAAATCATGCATATATACCTGTGACATGGGAGGGATGTAGCTGACAAAGAAGTCACCCCACACTGAGGGCGCAAACTTCTCGCTATCGGCTTTGATGGTCTGATCATGGCTGTCCATAACAGCAACAACCTTGCTCGGGGCCATTTCAAGGGTGGACGATGGTCGGAACAACTGGTGCTGAAATGATGTAATTAACTGGTGCTGTAGTAGTGATGCATGCCTAAGAGCGTATGGATCTCTATTTATAGACCTAGCTACTAGCTAGCTGTATATGACCCAGCCTGCCTGGTCCTTTGATATTTGGAATTGGGTATGACTCATACATAATGTGTAGTAACATGACTAAGTTTTATTTTTCTGACAAGTAGTTCATCCTCTGGTACGTGTGCAGGAAATGCATTGCATGAAGACGTACCTTGTGCAACTAGACGAGGGGCGACAAGTGGCCTGGAGATCTAGTGGAAATGCAGCAAAGCATCTCCCTTTGATGAATCGCTACTGCCAAAGACTGGCATGTGGATTTGGACTTTATTCAATCAAGTACTATTGTCTACTATAGATCTGATCCAAGCCACTAGACGAGGGGTGAAAAATAGCTCGGCAATCTAGTAGAAAGGCACCACATCACTTCACTTAATTTTTCTTGGCATAATTATTCTCTAATGCCAAGGAGTGGCATGTGTGGATTACGTCGTTGTTCCATTAAGTACTGTTGTGTCAAGGGAAACTGTATAATTAGCAGACTAACAAAGTTGTTCCTACAAATTAATAGTCATCATATTCTTGTATCTAGATGTATCCTATGCAACTTGACAAGAAGTGACAAGTGGTTTGGCGATCTAGTAGAAAGGCTGCAAAGCACTTCCCTGAATTAATCGCTAATGCATGCCAAGGAGTGGCATGCCGACTAGGCCGTTGTTTCATCAAGTATATCATTGTCGGGTTTCGGCCTATTATGTATTGGAGGTGTCCGTCGATGCACTCTAGTGGTTCGACCCTTGTCCGAGCTAGATACCCCGCGTGTCTAACCCATTGGCTTGGCGTAGGTGGTCTTGACTCCTGATGTCATGGTATCAACATGGATTGCAGGTGTTAACAGGAGCTGCTCCCGCGGTGCCATGTGTTGCGCATGCATGGTTTCATGTAAGGATACTGCCTATAAGAAATTGCGACGATGGATTTGCAGGGGGTAGCCGAACAAGGTGGTTTTGGTTAATTGGCACTCTTTGAGTGCTTGGTCTAATGTTTAATGTTGAAAACTCTAGGCCTGACTTTTGATGGTTTAACAATGGTGCCAGTCGAAAGATCTCTCCCTTTCGAAGGCGTTGCATGCATGGAGTTCACTCAGATTTTTCTTTGGCAAAAATTCAAAATATAGCCTCCACGGTTGTATCGAGCAACGTAGGCGTCATGCCCTGTTTCCTTCATCGAGGCATCAATGTTGCAGCAACTCTCATATAACCGTCTCAGGTAGTTAGGTTAGCACCTTTGGTTTTTCATACTGACCTTGCCTGCATTTGTTCGACTCTATATAGTCATTTTTATTCGTTATATTGGATTCGTGCATTGTTTTGTTGATGTCTTATTACATTTGTTTAAAAAATTACAACATCCCTTTATAAATAAAGCTAGCTCACTAATTTACAAACCAGTAAAAGTGCACACCTACAAATGACAGCTCCAACCTTTAATATTTAGAGATTCGTAAAAGGCAGTCACATGGGCAGTCCGTGCTAGTGAGCATACTATCTTTGCCCTTATTATTGTTGCTAGATCTAGCTACTAGTTGGATCAAGTGGTTGTATATGACGCCGCCTGAGTCCTTTAATATTTAGCAGTATTAGGTATGACTCACGCACAACTGTGTAGTAACAAGAGTGGTTTTATCTTCTGAAAAGTAACTTATCCTCTGGTGCGTGCACCGTATCCAGACGTACCCTATGCAAACGGCCGAGAGGTAACATGTGGTCAGGCCATCTAGTGGAGAGGCAGCAGAGCACTTCTTCCCTTAATTAATCGCTAATGACAAGGAGTGGCATGCGGACTAGGCCTTTGTTCCATCAAGTATACATTGTGAAGTGACTATTATTGATAATCTAATAAGGTTTTTTTCAACAACTTAATAATCATCATTTTCTTTTATCTTCTAGACATCCTCTATGCAACTGGACGAGGGTGACAAGTGGCTTGGAGACTAGTAGAGATGAGAGGCAGTAGAGCACATCTCTTAGTTAGTCACTAATGACTAGCAATGGAATGCGAATTAGGCTGTTGTTCAAAAAAAAAAAAAAATACAAGATCAATCTATTTTTTTAAGGATGCGTCCAAGCGGACATATCGGTTTCAAAAAGGAGAGGCCAAGCGGCCGTTTACAACGCGTTTTGTCACATGCACCGAAAACGCCAATCCACCAACAGAAAAACAAAAGGGATCACTCGCCAACCCTCCACCTGTCTACGGGTGCTAAGCTACCCCTAAACATCCTCGCTGCCCTCCACAGGTCAGGCTCGGCTTCTACCATCCTGATGGCTGTCGCTGCCGAAGGAGTGTGACCTTTGAAAACCACTCCATTCCTATGCCTCCACAAGCTCCAGCAGATCTAGTAAGATCAATCTATTAGTGACTGTTTAGCGAAGTATTTCCATCAACTTAATAATCATCGTATCCTTCTACATCCACAATGACGTCGACAAAGCAGCGGAAAAGAAAGGCATTTCCATGGAAGACATGTCGCGAGAATATAGATGTCCCAACGAACATGCTTATAAGGAGACCGTTACAAACTAAGGAAAAAACTGGTTGGAGCAACAAAATGTTGTTTGTGAGGATTATAAGGAACGCCGATTCTTGCTGCTAGAGATCCAGATCACCGTCATTTCCCTTTTCTATTGACTATGACTACTAACATGTAAAATAATGTGTTATATATTATACTAGCTTAGGTTAAGAAAGATTCCTAGAAAAGGCACACATACGTCACTTTTGTTTGTGGTGTGTGACATCACTTAGTTGTCCGCAGGTCGATAAAACTCACAGTATTAAACAAGTCTGTCACATGGGCAGTCCGTGCTAATGGTAGCAAAGGTAATATTAAGCGGAAAAAACTTCGACACACTTGTAGTGAACCGACCCCACTGATCAAACTTTGATTTAGTTGGGAGGAGTACTGTGATCAAACTTTATTTCGTGATTTTAGAAATTTCTGGGAAAAAATCAACTAATACATATACATGTCTACTATACATGTATGCCCAAATGTTCAGAGAAATATCGTCCATGGTCCACAAAATAGACAAATATACCAAGTCAAATGAGTTTTTTTCACTCCTTTCATATCCATGATTTTGTGACTTTTTTGTAGCCTACAATACAACGTATTATTGAGCGAAACTATGCAGATACGTAGATAACATGTATATGCTTCCACGAAACTTCGTAACACCATTTTCGATTTTTTTTATAAGGCAGGCTGGACCTCGGGAGCCACACGAGTATGCCACTTTGTAACTCAAACATCAAATTCAAAAGCCCTTGGCGGTAGCCCATTTAATCCTACTGCCAGAACGTGTGATGTTAGCAAAGGGTGAGCTGCTTCGTTCTGAGATTCGTGTTGCTCTAGCTGAGCTTCAGGTTGCGTTGCGTGTCTCTTCGCCGCCTCAGCTCCAGATTGTTTCCACTGATGAGGGGGCTGAATGCTTCTTTGGAGATTTTTCTCCTCGTGGTCTGCATGAGATGTCGCCTGTCTTCGCCGAGTTTGTGGCTCCAGTGGTGCAGGTCTTGCCTGAGCAACAGGAGCCTAGTGGGGAACCATCTACGGTGCTTCCTGTAAAGTTGGGCTCTTTGGAGTCCATGGAGGGAGTTGTTGGTGAGGAAGCTCCTGATCCTTTGGTGTTGAAGTCCACCCAGCTTGCGTCGCCGTCTGCCCTTGAGACTGTTGTCATCACCGAGATGCCTGAGGTTCTGGAGCCATGTGATCAGGTTTCTGAGACTCACTCCAAGGTTCTGTTGGGCAAAGAGGTTCCTGATTTGCTTCTCGATTTGGAGGCGGCTCGCCCTGGATATGGCAAAGAGATTGTTCGTGTCTTGATGGGGTTGGCTTCAGATGCTGAAATCATGAAGATGGAGAAGTCTCTCAGGAAGATGAGTAAGAAGCTTCGCGTTGCAAGGAAAGGTTCCACTTCTACATGATTGTTGCGACCATTTGAGGTAGTCATGTTGTCGGTTCGTGGTTGGATTAGGTTGGGCGAGTTTGTGCGCGGTCGGGTTGCTGATGTTGACTGCCGTAGGTGTTGGTCTTTGCGTTTGTGTGGGTATCTTGTTGTGGTGTTGTTGTTTGTTGTATGGTTTTCGCCCGGTTTCTTCCACTAATAAACTGAGCACCTTCTTCTTAATAAATCTAAGGCAAAACTTTTGCCTTACATTTCAAAAAAAAAAATCTGATAATTTTCCCTTGATAGAATTTATTTTGTGTTGAAGTCTCCAAAAAGGGTCGGATTTGTCAAAATGGCCTTGCTTGATGTTAACAATAATTTTTGAACGCAAATTTCATGACAGCCTATGAAAAATTAATATAATTACCGAGGAATGCTATATTTTGACAAATAATTAACTTTCTAATTATAGATCAAATTATATTCCAGTATGTTAATTACTTAATTTGTTGTTACTATATGTCAGGAAACTCGATGTGCTACGGAGAGAAGGATGAATACTAGATGGTCACTTTGTGGCCTTGGGTCAAGGACACACATATATGTGGCTCTTTACTTCCTGGCTCTTGCTGTCCTATAAATATGCTACTTACCTATCACTAAGCTCAAAGCACAGTAACAGTTTGACGCTCCCAACCATGGAGGTCCTCAGCATGTCTTTTTTAATCGCCCTACCCACGATGCTCTTCCTTTTGCTCCCTAGACTCGCCGTACTGTTGTCTTCCTCGGCCAAGAAGAAGAAGAAGCAGCTGCCTCCAGGACCATGGAGCCTCCCATTCATCGGCAGCCTCCACCACCTCCTGCGTGGAGGTCTCCCGCACCACACGATGAGAGATCTCTCTCGCCGGCACGGTCCCCTCATGTTCCTCCGCCTCGGCGAGGTCCCGACCTTGGTCGTCTCCAGCGCCGAGGCCGCGGAGCTGGTCATGAAGACCCATGACCTCGTCTTCGCCTCCCGTCCCAGCAGCGTCACCATCGACATCGTCGGCTGCCGCGGCAAGGGCATCGGCTTCGCGCCCTACGGTGACCGCTGGAGGCAGATGAAGAAGATATGCATCATGGAGCTCCTCAACGCCAAGCAGGTGAAGCGGGTGGAGTCCATCAGGGCCGAGGAGGTGGGCCGCCTCCTCCGCTGCATCGCCGCCTCCCCCGACTCCCACATTAACCTCAGCGAGAAGTCGTCGGCGCTGGCCAACGACATCGTCGCCATGGCCATGTTCGGCGGCACGTGCGCTGACGAGAAGTCTGAGTTCGTTCTGGCATACGACCAGGTCAGCGAGCTGGTGGCCGGGTTCTTCCCGCTCGACTTCTTCCCGTCGTCGCGGCTGGTGCGGCGGCTGAGCACCATCGAGCGTCGCCTGCTCGGCTGCTACGGCCGCATCCAGGGCATCATCAAGAGCATCGTCGAGAGACGCAAAGCGGCGGCCAGCAGGGATCATCAGGAGGATCTGCTGGGCGTGCTGCTCAGGCTGCAGAAGGAGGATACACTCGCTTTCCCTCTAACACCGGAGACTATTGGCGCCATCATGTTTGTGAGTACTCCCTCCCTCACATTCTCAAGATAATGAATTCTACCTTGTCGCTTCTTCTCCACACAAATAAATAAATAATGCATTTTCTACGTAAGTAAACGTTGCTCCTAATAATTAATGTCACAAGATATCTGCAGGGCCAATTTTATTTTGTCACAATATAGCTAATTTTGTTTTACTAGTCTTGTGCTTACATGCCATGTTTGTAATCAACTTGTATATATAATAGTTGGTTTCATGTAGGACATATTCGGAGGTGCCACTACGACCTTAGGGTCCACAGTAGAGTGGGCTATCTCTGAGCTCTTGAAAAAGCCAGACTCCATGGTGAAAGCACAACTGGAGGTTCGAAACGTGCTAGGTGCATCGCGAGGTGTCATCAGTAACACCGACCTTGCTGGACTTGACTACATGCGAATGGTCATTAAGGAGGTTCTTAGGTTGCATCCTCCTAACCCTATGCTTGTCCCCCGTGAGTCCAGAGAGGACTGTGAAATCATGGGTTATCACGTTCCAAAGGGCACCAAGATACACATCAATGCATATGCAATTTCTCGAGATCCAAGATACTGGGACAACCCTGAAACTTTTAACCCGGAGAGGTTTAAGAATAGCAATGTTGAGTATAAAGGCGCGCATTTTGAGTTCACCCCCTTTGGAGCTGGACGTCGACAGTGCCCTGCCATCTTGTTTGGCACGACCGCCATAGAGATTACGTTGGCAAACCTTCTCTACCACTTTGACTGGGTGCTTCCGGATGGAGTGAGCCCGGACTCGTTGGACATGTCTGAGACTTTTGGAATGGGGGTAAGGAAAAAGGTGGAGCTGCATTTGAGAGCCAATCGCTATGTGCACGCCGGTCATATATAGGGTTATGGATGTGGCATTTCTCCATCTCTAGGCCCCTCCTTGTAATGTTCTTGTACTTGTATTTCACCTTCATAATAAGGGTGCATAGTTCATCTTAGTCTTTGCTGCCTTTTGTTGTGGCGTGCTTACTCATGTACTCTGGTTTCATATTTGATCTGGTTTGTACGAGGGTTCATATTATCAATTTGTATCGTTTCGGCTTTGGGATGGTTTGAATCCACGATATTAAAGCTAAAACTAATTAATGTTACTACCTACAGTTACTCAGGAACAAGAAGAAGAAATACGGTGGATCCGCCACCTAATAAAATTATTCGAGTGTAGACATAACAAGTTAAATACAGATGCTCTCTATGTATATTATGCCGCTGACTATGTGGCTGATCTGGACTTTGTACCATTCATATGGAGGCGGAATGAGAAGGATGATGATGCTAGCGGAATGGAGGAAAAAGACCGAGACGAGACACAAGGGAATGAGCCGCCGAAGTCTGCGGATGGGGACACTCCCATGCCTCAAGCTAATGTAACAGGGCCGGGAGGTACATCGTTGGGACTTGTTGGGTCAGTGTGTGTGCTCAATGGTATGGCTGTGACTCCATTCAACAAGAATCCGCAAACACCTAGAGGTCAAGAACTGGTTGCACAACTTAACTCGTCGAGGAGGGACGGGTCATTTGCTGTTGACAAGATGCTGGAAAATGTACCGGAAGATGCTGCTGCTCTGGAGGTTAACAGACCTCGTCTGGGTTGCTCGACACAGCGTGATGAGCTTGGCAGTGCAATGGAGGAGCAGGCCTCCGGGGGCCTGCCTGTTACCGATGCTGGGCCGCGGGCGGCCGATAGTTCTCTGGCGCCCACTGTTGCGTCGGACGGCTTCGTTGCTGGGCCACGGACGGGCTGCGCTGTGGCTCCTGCTGGGCCTTCGCCGGCGGCCTGTGCTGCGTCGTCGCCCGGGGCGGTGGAGAAGCTGCCTCAGCCCACTGATGGGCTGGTCACGGAAGGACTGAGCAGGCCAGGCGGGCCTCCTGCTTCTACATCGACGCAGCAGGTGGCTGCTGTGGCTACTGTCCAGCCGGACGTGCAGCTGCAGCAGACGATTGCATCGCTGCAGTTGGCATCGACGACGCCGGCTCGTGGGTTGATTCCGGGTGTGGGCTCTACTTCACCGTTGCCTATACCGGTTTCGACCCCGTTGAGGAGGAGCGAGAGGCATGTGGTGGCCGTTGACGGGTCCGCCGCCACAGACGAGGACTCCTTGTCGAGGGCGATGAGGCGCAAGGCTGAACAGAACCTCGACATGTCTGGTATGAACAAACACCCCAAATCTTTCCTTAATTTTTCAAATGCAAGCATTGCTTCTAAATTGAATAGTGTAGGTTTCTCTTTGGGTTGTTCTGTTCAAAAAATTGCCATGTCGACTAATGCACTAAGACAATTGGAATATGACCGGTTAACAGTCACCCCAAAAGTCTCGTGCAAGTCGGATACTACTCACATGGATGAGGAGGAGCAACATGACACAATTGATGTCTAGCTCCTCTCACATCTAGTGGGCGATGTATCAGAGGGTGGCTTAGATGAGGCGGTGCTGAGCTCATTATATGATCTCAAAGCATCTGACCGTAAGTCCAAAGCAGACTCTAATAAGAAAAAAAATAAAACGCCGCGAAAAAAGGCGAAGTTTCCACATCTCCAATTGTTTCCCAATGAATGGCTTCTTCAAGAACAACAGAGGTCTTCGGGACTTGGCTAAACATGCTAGTATTGCGGATGCTATTCGGGATCATCGTTTGGATTTTGTGGGAATTTCCGAGACGGGTAAGCGAGACTACTCAGCGAGCCTACTCAACCGCTTGTCGGGTGGGGTAGAGTTCACTTGGAGGTCTCGTCCGCCACGTGGTCGGTCTAGGGGCATTTTAGTAGGCGTCAGAACAGAGACCATGGATGTATTGGCTAGTTCGGAAGGGGACTTTCATATTAAGGTTCACATCCGTAACAAGGCTGACAACTTCACATGGACCCTGGTCGCTGTATACGGTGCTGCCCAAGATGAGCATAAACCTGCTTTTCTCAGGGAGTTGGTGAACCTAGCAAAAGATAACCCATATCCTATAATTATAGGGGGTGATTTTAATTTGCTTAGGTTTCCACATGAGAAGAGTAGAGGCAGATTTGACAACAGATGGCCTCTCTTATTCAATGCTGTTATTGACAGCCTCAGTTTAAGAGAAGTATCTATGGTTGGGAGGCAATTTACTTGGGCTAATAGCCTCCCAGAGCCAACATACGAGAAGCTGGACCGTGTATTGATGGATTCGGATTGGGAAATAAAATACCCACTGGTCTCAGTACGGGTCCTCGAACGTATAGAGGCATTGTCAGATCATGCTCCCATACTCCTAACCACGGGAACACCTAACCCATTGTGCAAACGCCAATTCAAATTTGAATTGGGCTGGCTACATAGGGATGGGTTTTTCGATATGGTAAAGAGGGTGTGGGAAAGGCCGGTGCCTGGTCTAACTCCAATCCAAAGGTGGAACAACAAAATAAGCGCATTGCGCAAACACCTGAATGGTTGGGCAAGACATATGGTTGGGCAATTAAAAAACGAGAAGCTCCGGTTGTCATCTATTATAGATGAACTTGAGGCTGCCGCGGAAGTTAGGCCCCTGTCATCGCAAGAGATCGACTTAAAAAATCGTTCTAACTCTGAGATGGCGGGTCTTCTTCGTGAAGAGGAGATCAAATGGTACCAACGATCAAAGGCCCAATTTATTCTGGAAGGAGATGCGAATACGAGATACTTTCATAGTCTTGCTAATGGAAGACATAGAAAGAAACTCATTCACTCCTTAAACCAGGAAGAGGGTACGATTGAAGGCCATGAGCAGTTGAAATCCTACATCACGAAGTACTATAAAAATCTATTTGGAGAGCCGGACGCAGATAATTTCTCGCTGGACGAAACCCAAACAGATGATATCCCGCAGGTTTCCGATGTGGAAAACGCCCATCTGACTCTCCTTTCTCTATGGAGGAGGTGAAGAAGGCGGTATTCCAAATGGAACACAACAAAGCACCGGGTCCGGATGGTTTCCCCGCAGAGTTTTATCAAACTTTCTGGGACATAATCCAATCGGACTTGCTCGAGATGTTTCAGGATTTACATGCTGGACATCTTGAGTTGTTTCGCCTAAATTTCGGTGAGATAATTTTGTTGCCAAAGGTTAATGGAGCAGAAAGGATTCAGCAATATAGACCTATCTGTCTTCTTAACGTTAGCTTCAAGATTTTCACTAAAACCGCTACTATTAGGCTTAACTCGGTGGCTGATCATGTTGTGAGGCCCACTCAGACGGCGTTTATGCAAGGTCGCAATATCCTTGATGGAGTTGTGATCTTACATGAAACAGTTCATGAGATGCATCGGAAAAAACTAATGGAGTCATCCTAAAAATTGACTTCGAAAAAGCTATGATAAAGTCAAGTGGTCTTTCTTGCAACAAACACTCAGAATGAAAGGTTTTTCAGCTGAGTGGCGCGCAATGATTCATAATTTCGTTTCCGGAGGAAGTGTCGCCATCAAAGTCAATGACGATGTTGGTAGAAACTTCCAGACGAAAAAGGGATTACGGCAAGGCGATCCATTATCACCTATATTGTTTAATATAGTTGCTGATATGTTAGCCATAATCATTGAGCGGGCAAAATCCGATGGGCAAATTGTTGGCGTGGTACCGCATCTAGTTGATGGCGGATTATCCATTCTGCAATACGCTGACGATACAATTCTTTTTATGGAACATGATATGGAGAAGGCGAAAACCTGAAATTAATATTATCAGCGTTCGAGCAACTTTCCGGTCTAAAAATCAATTTCCATAAAAGTGAAGTGTTTTGTTTTGGCGACGCCCAAGAGGAGGCTGCCCAATATGCCGAATTATTTGGCTGTGGGCTCGGCCAGTTTCCAATTAACTATCTAGGCATCCCAATTCACTTTAGGAGGCTAACGATAGCTCAATGGAAACATGTTGAGGAAAGACTACAAAGAGACTAAGTAGCTGGAAAGGAAAACTACTATCCTTAGGGGGAAGATTGGTACTCATAAATTCAGTCCTAACTAATATGGTGCTGTATATGATATCTTTCTTTCAAATACCAAAGGGAGTCTTGCATCGATTGGATTACTTTCGATCCAGATTCTTTTGGCAAGGGGATAGTGAGAAAAAGAAATACCGGCTGGCAAAATGGGATGTAGTGTGCCGCCCTAAGGACCATGGTGGTCTTGGGATTCATGACCTTCAGGTCAAGAATAGAGCTCTTCTTGGTAAGTGGCTTTTTAAGCTACTGACGGAAGAGGGGGTGTGGCAAACCCTCCTTAGGAAGAAGTACATTGGCTCAAGTGCGATATCACAGGTTTCTTGGAAATCAGGTGATTCCCATTTCTGGGCGGGCCTAATGGCGACGAAGAAATTCTTCTTCCCATATGGCTCCTTCTCTATTAAGGATGGGTCTGAGATAAGGTTCTGGGAGGATACATGGTTGGGTACTACCCCTCCGAGAACAATATCCAGCGTTATATGGTATAGTCCAAGGACGTCACAAGAGCGATTCTTGCTCAAGTATTGGTTGATAATCAACCCGCTGTGACGTTTCGTAGAGATCTTGTTGGACCCAGGCTGGCATCTTGGCATGAGTTGCTCCAGCGACTCGCTTCTGTCAATTTGTCTCAAGGGACCGATGAGTTTCGGTGGAATTTACGCAAGTGCGGCAAATTCTCCGTGGACTCCATGTATACCGCACTCGTTCAGCCGGATGTGCCAGTTAATAATAATAAGAAAATCTGGAAGATGAAGATTCCACTTAAAAACAAAGTTTTCGCGTGGTATCTTCGTCGAGGAGTAATTCTTACAAAAGACAACCTTGCAAAACGCAATTGGCATGGGAGTAAACAGTGTGTTTTCTGTCATAAAGACGAGACAATCAAACACCTGTTCTTCGAGTGCAAGTTTGCTAGTTCTATATGGTCCATCATCCAAATAGGTTCTACTATTTATCCACCTACAAGCATTGCTAATATTTTTGGCAACTGGCTGAATGGGTGGATAATAGGTTCAAACAACTTATTAGGGTGGCAGCGCTTGCCGTAATATGGTCGCTTTGGCTATGTAGAAATGACAAGGTTTTTAATGATAAAAATTCTCTCTTATGCAGGTTATCTACCGGACTACTGCTACACTCCGTTCGTGGTCTCAGTTGCAACGTGTGGGGCATCGAGACCTGTTTATGGAGGTCTGTACAAGACTGGAGGATACGGCGAGAGACTTTTTATCCCTACATGGATGGCAGCATAATTTGCGGATCGGTCCTCCACTGCCATAGGCGTTTCTACAATTTCTCATTTTGATATGTAACTCGCCTTGTTTTTCTTTTGATAGTACCTCAGACTTTTTGGCTGTGTGCATCTTAGTTATGCAGAGGCTGTGTGTAATGCTTAAACTATAAAAACTCCCTTTATCTAAAAAAAAATATTATGCCGCTGAAAGATGCAAGTGAGTAAAATGTAACTGAAGTGCATAAAGTTTATGAGTTCCGATTTTAGTACTATTAAAGTTTAGAGAAAGTAGTTATTCTGTAATTGTTTGTGTACAAACGACCAACTTTGTTAACTTGCATTGGGCGCATGATATGTCAGGGCCAGGCCCCGAGTCAGTGTAGAGTGTCCAAACATAGTGCGGTGCAAATCCAAAGGCAGTGCCAATCCATAGACTCATGCAGTAAAAAACCTTTGTCCAGATATATCATCATATATATTTTTTAAAGAGCAACGATAGTCACGAAAATGGATCATAATCTAGCGAACAGTGTAAATATTTTGTTTTAATCTACACAGAAGGTTAAACCGGTGTCACTCGTGGAGAGAGGGCTCTTCATAGTGGGGACTGGGGAGCTGTCCAACAATCGCCGTCCCTCGGATGACAGCCTTGTTTCTATAAAAAAAATCTCTCCTATCAAAAAAGAAAATTTTGTTCCTTAGCCAGCCACTCTGCCTTTGGCTTCGTCCAACATCGTCGCGCCACGCTTCTATGCGCTTGCCACGCACGCGATCAAATGGGCCAAAGCCCGACAAGTGTCGGGATTCTTTCGTTGTCCTCTCTCCCTCTCCCTCTCCCTAGCGGCTGCCTCCCACGATCTCTCCCGATCCCCTTTCCCTCGTTGGCGCCGTCCACACCAGACCAGCCCTAACCAGCTACCGGCGCCACGCAATCCCTACTTCACCATCATCGCCGACTCTGCCACCGTCGCGCGCACCGTCTCCCAGGACGACGAGAGCCCGATTTGGACGCAGCACTTCCTGATCCCCATCGCGCACGAGGCCGTCACCGTCAGCTTCGTCGTCAAGGACTACTTCCTGCTGCACCCCGACACAAGGGTTACGTTGTACCAGGACACACATGTGCTCGGCGCCGGGCTGCCTGCCTGAGATCAGGCTATTGCTTGCACGATGTGTATGAAGCGATGTCAAAATCGGTGTTCCACATGAACACCTGGTGCGGGTCGGTGCTACCGCCTGCCAGAAGGCGTGGTCGATGGGTGATCTGCTGAAGAGTAAGTAACAGGATGGGGACATGGTGCTGGTGTGCTGCTGCTCGTCTGGGATGACCTGACGCGTCCTTGGCAACCAGATGGTATGCATCGAGTTGCATTGTATACGGTTAACTGGATCCAATTGATGACTTACTGAATTTTCTTCCAGAATTCAAAACTTTATCTTCCGTCCAGCGTTCTCCTGCAATCCTGTTGTTGGTTTTGAGGAAATCTTTTAAATTTGGCATATCGAAATAATCTGTATGTATCCCCCACTTAAGGCTTCTTGCTAAAACGAAATAACCTGTCTTGTCGGACCGAGACTGAGAATAACATGTCATTGCGCAGCAAGAGGACGCACGTGACTATGATTCCCAGCTCAAAATTGTAAGTGTGTGCAAAATTATGATTCTCTGACATATTGTTCAAGGTCGATACTTCAGTTTGTTTAGTATTCTGTTCAGAATGGATTTCCATGTGTGTAGTGATCAAGTTTGAAAAGGTAAATTCCCTGGTTAGGAATATACTGTTCATGCTCTAGACCATTTGGGAACAGATGAGCAAGACGATTAGAGATAAAGAGGAAATGAATTCAGCTAGCTGGGTAATATTCAACCCCAGCAGTTTAAGTGATTTTAGTTTTGTATTTTGTAGACATGTTTATGCACAAAGTTTTTAACGAAATAACTCATTATGCATCTTGCTGCTGGCATTAATAAAAAATTCAGAAATAGGAAGTATTACATCGACTTCAATGATGCTCTGGACCCGTTGTGAATAGATGAGGAAGATGATTGGAGATTTTAAAGAAGGGAATAAAATGTGGTAGTTGGGCATTATTCAACACTAGTATTTTCATCAGTTTTGGTTTTGTATTTTATAGATATGGTTAATGAGAAGGGTTTACCGATGGTGCATCGTGTTGTCGAGATTCATTCTAAAATAGAGATATAGAATATTATTTCGTTTTATCTTGAGAAAGTATATGTTAGCCTCCTCATGTTCAAAGCTACTGCGAATCTCCACTCACATAATTGTTTGACACAAAAAAAACTAATCACCGACATTTGTTTGTCTTGCATGCTAACTGTCATGATGATATTTTACTTTTCATGTCCATTATCATGCCTAAGATAAAGAGGAGTAGTGTCATCCTGATGGGTTGGAGCTCATAGTACCCACTATCTCAGAGCGCCACTTCAGTATGAGGGAAGGTCAGTTTGGTTGGCCTTGAGAAATCTCAGCAGTCTATGTGCATAATATGTTGTCGATATTTCAATGGTAAAAAAGTGCAGTTGTCATCGACGGGCCATGGTGCAGCCGAGAATGATCTGCGTGTAGGGAAGAGGAAATATCGCGCATATCTGAAGTCATTTTTCTTCATCACTTTACTTGCTGCATGCATTATGTAGCAGCATAGCCTTAAGGAGAATACTTATGTGTATTATCTTACCTATAGCTTGCAAAAACGTTTTATATTAGGGGACATAGGGAGTATTAATACAACAAAATTGAAAAAAATGATGGATGATTTCTTTGTAATTGTCGATTAACTTTTTCATTTGGAAAATTTGCTCCTTGTGTCTATAAATTACAATTCTGCATACAATTACATGATACGTTTAGTTATGATTTAATTTTCTCTGCCAACTAACATTGTATTTGTATTTGCAGCGAGGCTAGGGACGTCTATGTTACATGTACTGCATCCAGACACGAGATGACCACATTGGGACGGCTTTGTTTCAATAGGGTAATTTGATGGACGAATGACGGGATAAATTCGTTTTTGGGAGGGCCTGAGGCAAGTAGGGATAGAATCATAGAGAGTAGAGACATAGGATTTGAGTGAAATGAAATCTTAGTAAGAGATAAATGTTTGTTAGTTACTTTCTATGCATATGATGTCGACTTATAGTTTCTTACCAATTTATTTCATTTTTTGGCAACATGTCTATACACAAAATGTGTGTTGCCTCAAGATGTATCTCCTTTCTATCAAATATTTTCCTTGATAAATATCAGGTAGAAATGCCTTTGGGTGTGTTTTCTAAAAATAAAAGAGGTATACTCTGATACAAGATAGGTACGAGATGTAGCCAAAACTCATGAACATACCTTTTCTCAAAAAGCACGTTATGAAATAGTATTATAATTTTGCTCAAAACTTGACAATGATGCTTGATGTGCATGATAATTCAAAAATTGCGTATTTGACACATTTATTTAGAAAACATTAGAATATTTAAACCCGTTGCAACGCACGGGCAATTAGCTAGTAGCAAAAAAAGGAAAAGGAGAATGAAAAAAAAGATAGTGTACTGCATACAAGTCAACCGCTGTGAGCGGCAAGCAGGAATCGCGATTTAGGTACCACCAACTTATGGATCTGCGACTGCATTGTTCTGATGGATGCATGTTGGGCGTAGTTGTTCTCTCAATTGTTGTTGGGCTGAATTGTTTTTTTTGGATGTTGTTGGGCCGAGGCTAGCTGGTTGTCATGTTCAGTTCCCTATCTGAATTTTTTTGATCCCCCAAAAAACAAACCCAAAATCTGAATTTTCCTGCAAGCGGGGGACGTACTCCTAACTCGGCAATGTAAAACACCCACGAGAGGAACACTCCCTTATGTAGCTAGTAAATTGTACCCTAATACTAAGAAAAAAAATTAGCGCATGAAGACATCTTATGCTTGTAGTCCTACAAATCAAACAAGTCTTCACATGAAAAATACTGAAAAGAACAGAATCCTCCAAATTTCTTCATTCACAAGAAAAGAAACATTACGTTCCTAAACTACACCTTCGAATATGACCTTGGAGATGTGGCTATCAATTGTTTCTGGAGAGCAATGGGCGACATAGTAGAAGGTCTTAACCACGTTGAGAAATGTATGCCTAGTGGCTTCACTCATACCACTGCCGCCCTTAAGAACACATCGAGCCAGCTCCTTCATCTGAAGATCTACTTGACGATTGGAGTCCTCGGTAATATCCATACTCTGCATATCCTGATATTATTGGATACTCTGTTTTGGTAAATATAAATCTAGATCACAGAAATCCCAAGACATTATGCATGCATGCAGACGTACTAACCTGAGCAAGAGTTCGCGCGTTCCGGCAGATTGATGAGGTGAGGTGCTCAAGCCAAGAATCCTGAGAAAGGTCATTTTCTTGGTTGGTCAAATAACTATACCTTCCAGAGCATATCTCAACTGTGCGAACCAACAATAGCGCGGCATTCCCTTCACAGTCCTGGCTAGTCCACGTCACGATCCACTGCTTCCACTGCAGTTTAAAACGAACAAGGACCAAATTAATGCTGAAATGCATGTGATATTTCCACTACAGTCCTGACATGTTTCGTCTAAGTTTCTTACGTAATTATCTACTATGCTAGTTTGGGTGTAAGGTGGTTCATGGCATTGTACGTACGGTTTCACAAAGGTTGTAATAGGAAGCATCGTCAAACGAAAGGAGGCTGATGTGCTCATCAAGAACATCTAGCAGGCCGCTCTCCGTAGAATCTTTCGCTCGCCTGCTCATGTTAGTAACGTGGATCTTCTGGAGATCAGATATCTCAAGATTACAAGTATACCATTTCATCTTCTCTTAATGCAGCAAACGAACCTTTCTATGCTATTGCAACGATGGCCGGTTAGTTTGTAAATGAAGCTTTCATGGGTGCTGTCGGCTGAAGTGTTACGTCGGAAGTGCGAGGAGACGGCTTCGGCGAGCACTGCGGTGCGAGCCCATCCTAGGCGTTCTGTTGCTCGGTCTGGCTCGAAGATGCTGGCTGCAGCTAAGAAGTAAGCTACCGTGTGCCGTCACACACCGAACCAATCTAGGTTTTGCCAATCTCGTGCCTTGCGCCGTCACCGTAGTCTACCTCATCCCGAGCGCCGGCGTGCACCGGCGTTTGGGAGAGCAGGTCTCCGAAACCACTCGCCTTTGTGATCCTGTATGGGAGAGGACGAATTAGGTTTTGGGAAGCGCTTCGCGCGACTGCTCGCCGCTTCCACCACGGGTCGTCTCCCGAACAAGTCCGGCGGTGCTGCGTACCGCCGCCTCAAGCGTCGTCTTCTTCGACCCGTCTTCACCAACATCTTCATCAACGACATCGCCGCTGTGTTTGCTGCGGTGAACCTGTCTGCATCGAGTGCTGCTTCCTCTACAACCGTTCAGTACGTGCGGCATAAACCGATCTGTTTTACTATGGATATGTTGGCGTTTGTGTTACTGATGTTCATGTTGATTAGTACATCTAGTATGTTTGTGTTTAACATGTTAGTAGTTGCGGTTGCCATGTTTAATATTCTGGAATTAATCATGAAATTATTGCCTAATTATCCAACAACATGATGTGAATATATAGCCACTATTGTGCGTACATGAGCCTAACCACGGAACCACCGATCCCTAGGGAAATTGATTTAGTGACGTACTCAAGTGTTGATGTATTGATCCTCGAAGCATCTTGCCGAATTCCCGAGTCCGCGTCAAGCCTCACGAGACAACCATGGCGCTAGCGTTGGCGTCAACGGGTGTAGCCGCATGGTCTCCTTGACGATGGCATCCACATACACTAGTGGAAACAGGGCCACTGGTTCCGGGTCGTAAGGGCCTCTAGTACCGGATGTCCACCCGGGACTACCAAGGTGACACTAGAGCCCCCTAGTACCGGGTCCGTTACGACCCGGAACAACAGCCTCCCACGTGGCCGCGGAGGCGCGGGCGTGGTGGAGGACCTCTAGTCCCGATTGGTCATACGACTCGGGACTAAGGATCTCACACGTGGCAGCTTATAATTTTATTGTTTTTCCTCCCAATTTAATATTGAAATGGTGCAAAAAAATACGCGGTTAATTAATTAAAAAATAGAAACTACATATAACATATCAAAATTTTCATAAATAAAAATATGTTCACGTCTATCCGGTTACATGGAGGGCTCATAACCGAAACTAGAGCCCGTCTATTCGATTACACGTGTGGAGATCATAACCGGGACTAGAGCCCGTCTATTCAATTACACGTACGGAGATCATAACCGGGACTAGATCCCGTCTATTCGATTACACGGGAGATCATAACCAGGACTTCACCGCCCTTCTCCATTGTATGTTCCGTTTGAAGGTATGATATCGCTGAGCAGAAACCCCGCAAGTTTCTCTACTAGTGCTTGAAAGCGCTGCTTTAGTGGCAGATTCTTCCGCATTGAATCCTTCACGTATAAGAAGGAGATCAATACGAATATCAATCATGAGTAACAAAAATTATGAATGACACTGAAGACAATTGATGGTAATAAAATAAAATTATGAATATATTTGTTCACGTACGTCCACATATGTCGTCGTATTTGCGTTTCGCTCAGTGACCGCACGGCGAATCCACTCGCAAACGAAATATCCACAGAAATTGGTCCCCTGTGGTTGCCTCTCGATGTACTTTACGAGAATAGAATTCAATCAAAAGTCAGCTCGTCTGCAAAATCACCCTTTGTCTTCACTTTGAATAGTTTTCAAACCCTGCCCGGCCAAAAAAATGAATAAATGAGTTATTAGTTACTTGATATCTCTGAAATGAATAAGAGAGACTGATATAGTGCGATAATGTTTGAAATTACCTTTGGAGCGTATCTAGAATGCTTTTGTAGCTCTCCTCAGGCCAGTCCAATGAGTCGTAGACTTGAACTGTTGATCTATCAACTTCAATGACTAGCAGAATGTAATGTCCGCTGCGCATGATTATATACACGTCAGTAACTCATCAGTTACACTTAATTTGTACAAGCGAGTAACACTCTCTTACTTGAAGTAGTAAGAAAACATTATCTGCACCTTGAAATGTTGCTTCGTTAGGGCCTTTAGCAAGTTCTTCTCCGTGTCCTTCAGGTGGTCCCGTAGTGTCCTTGCATTAACTCGTACTGGGTTAATGAACCCAAAGTCATAGATGCTCTTTCTGTCACATTCATCACTCTTCATTCTGCATAATACCGTAGTGAGCATAGTTAGCGAAGGCAATGACCGAGCTGAGAGCTAAAGACTTTATCTATTTTGGAAATAAATGAATTGAATCACTTACAGACAGTAGGCACCGACGAGAGCCAAGTCGAGAGAGTCAAGGTTGTATAAGTACCAGAGTTCTTCAAGCCGAATTCTGTACATGTCTTCACCCGTGAAATGATTATTTGTAACTTTCACACATATCAAAAATTCGTGAGCAGCGACGACGTCGGCAAGCTCGACCCCGTGAGAATCAACGATGTCGGCAATCTTCAAGTCCAATACCATCTTCTCTTCTAGGCATTGGAGACGAAGATCTTCACTTATCTTCAATTTTGCTTTCAAATCGTTGTTTTCTTTTAAAAAAAAACTCGACAATAGGGTCGGCTGGAATTTCCGGTTCAACTACCTCCTAAATAAAAATATATCTATATCAAGTTGGTCGGCATGATTGTTATAAACACGAAACAAAATAAATATTGATAAAAATATACCACATCCGAATCATAGACCGGACGAGGGCCGACGGGGACGGATATCAAAACCATGACACTATACATATAAAAAAACATAAGAAAATTATACAAGAAATAATAATGCATTCAAATCATACAAGTAATTTTTTAAAATAAAAGATAAAAAAAGAGGCTCGCCAAGGTGGTGCCGGTCACGGGACGGCGGGAGCTATCGACGGCGGTGAGGACCGAGACGACACTAAAATCCACAAATCATAAATTAATTTGAGCTCAAAATACATATAAAAAAATAAACTACCTAGCTTAGACATTTCATCAAACACCTAGGTAGCACTACAAAAATGAAATGAGCTAAACTAGTATGGAAATGGCTAAAATTCGGCCGCCGGGTGGGAGGATCAAGTTGCTAACCCTTGGAGAGATGGGTGCTGTTTATCTTGACAAATCTTGGAAAAAAATGGGGCTACACTTGAGTTTGAGAGAGAAAACAATGGAGATGAACTTGAGAGTTCAAAAATGGTGGTTGGCCCGGGGTGGGAGATGATATAGCGGGACCTCTAGTCCCGGGTTGTACCACGGCCCGGGACGAAAGGTCCACCCCCTGTCCCCACTCTGCCGCTGCCTGCCTCGGTCTCGGGTGGTATCACGACCCGGAACTAGAGGTGCCCTACGACCCGGGACCGGAGCTGCGCAGCGTCAGAGCCGCCGGCCCGGTACTAGTTCCCTCCTCTAGTTCGGGTTCAAACCACGCCCGGGACTAGAGCTCAACACCCCTCTCCACCAAAGGTCATGTTTCCACTAGTGATAGGGGAGGCTCGACATGTCCTTCTCCGTGACCCCGCGGCCTAGGCCAACGAGGTGGTCCAGCTCCTGTTTTAGCGAACACCTTGGGCTTCTTCACGACCTCCGATAGGGGCCACTCCCGAGTCACAACAGAGCTCTTTGTGCCACTGACGATCAGATTCTGCATGTTAAATTCCCCTATTGTCATATGTGCGCATGTGATATGTGAAACGAAAAATGAAAAGTCACCTGTCACTTGCAAATTGTAGCGCCACGTTGACCATGTCTTTGCTCTCCCTCTGCTCGCCGTGCTCATCCAGGACGTGCTCCAGGAACTGGCCTAACATCGTCTTGCCCATCTTCTTCATCCTCTTAATCTAACTCTGCAGGTCCAACAAGTCGAGCCATGGGAGGGAGTCGCCGATGTTTAGCACGACATTTTCAAGACAACTCTTTGGTCAACAATCTCACTGTCCAACACGGTTTTGACATCGACCATATTCAACAATTCGTCATGCTTTGGGAGGAGCTCTCCGATGTGGTGCTCTCCGACGGAGTCTCCAATTCTATCCGTTGGATTCAGCTTTCAGAGTCAAAGACCGAAGAAAGATTTTTCATATGCTAGCTGTTCCAGTTTGAGATTGATTCATATCATGTTTCTTCTTGTAGTGGGTGTGTGGACAATAGCGGGCAGTGATCATCTGATTTATGGCTCGTTTTCACACTTACTCTATTGGCGTTTATGTTACTCTAGGTACCGGTGAACATATGCTAGAATGTTTTTGCATTTCTAGTTCCCCACCATTGAAATATAGGCGAGACACATTATTGTCATATTGGAAAAGATTTCAGTAATACGACAGAGAGATAAACTGATGACATATATTTGTAAATAAATGCATCGAGAGCTGAACATACATGGTGCATGCACAAACATGGATACATTCTTCGGTGTGGTGCGTTGTCTTTATTTTATCGATCTAGGCGCTTAACGGAAGAAGCATATAAGAGTACATATACGTCTTATATGGAGAGTGGACAAATATAGAGTTCAGCGCAAGGCAGAACTCCGTTCATTGTGGTGGGGGTACAACATGGCCTGCTAAGGGGTACCGGCTTGAGGAAGAGCGCAATGACGAGGTCCTTGAGGTCGCCACCGCAGGTGTAGCCATCCCTTCCTTTCAGATAAATGATCTCGTTTGTCCTTGCCATGTTCACCACCACCTCCGCCGCCGGCAACAATACACGGTCTATTTCCATGGTGTCTCTGTTCAATACTCTCCACCTGTTCTCTAGGAGTGCGGCGATCGCCGCCACCGCCTCCTCACCTGTCAAGTTGTTCTCCGTCATGTAGCACTCTACGGCACTAGGCATATCCTTCTTGTGCTTTCCCAACTGCATGACATAAGTACAATGAGTGCATACGAAGAGCATAAATATTTTTACTGTATATGCATGATCCATGCAGTATGTATGTATATGAGCTAGGGATCAGGAGTACCTTGTAAGAAGACATGTCGTTTAGGAAACGAGTGACCTGTGAACCAGCACGGACCATCACAGGAACACTGTCCACCCATTCAAATACCTCCTGGGTTGCCACATCACCATAGCCCATCAGTGTCATGAGGGTAAGCATCGGGAGACCAGACGTCATGATAGATATCTCCTCGTGTTCCTTGAAGCTCGGGCGGTAATTCTCGCTAGACAAGATGGCCTCACGGAGGTAATATTCAGATGACAACTTGTACTGCACGGGAGGTAATTAAAACAATGCTACACATTAGTTATTTGTACCTTTGAGAAAATAGGTTGGGAAAAGGGAGAAAAATAGTAATAGTACATATACAAATTAATATATGCATGTTGAAGGGTGTCATACCGCTTTTTTTATGTAGGACATGCGGTACTTATGGTTTGGTTCCAAAGCGTCCTCAAACTCCTTGAAGTTCCTTAGAGTTTCGATGTACAACATTTGAAGATATTCCGGCAGGCTAGAAACCTCACTTTCGTCCCACCTTAATTGGCAAAAAACAGTAGTACAATGATACCCAGGAGAGATCATATAAGTTATTTAGATCATGTGGAGATAACTAGTGACAAATCTGTTAGTTACTATCCTACCTTTGCATGGCACCATGAAGCTTTTTGCAATCCTCTAGGGTGGCATGGACATCAAAGGTGTCATCCAGAAGGGACACCATTCCAAACGTCTTGGCAAATAGCATTCTCGCGCGAGAGTACTCCTCCTCATGGAGCATTCCACAAGTCCAAAAGTAGATCTCCACCATACGGTCACGAGCGTATTGTAGCTTCACAACATCATATAGGTTCCTCCACCATCTATATATACAAATATATAGCCAATTAATTCACTCAATCTTCTGCATGATGGTGCTTTGCAGATTGTACTATCTGATGTTCTAATCAGAAGACTTACAGTGAGAGGTCCTTGAGCTCCTTGAGATGAAGGCTCCTAACGAGGTTAAAGTTGAGCCTAGCAAGCTCTAGCAACACGTGGTCATATGCCACACCCTCCTGGTCATACTCGGCAATATAGTACATAGTTTCAAGCCTCCTAGTGAACCTTGGAAGGGCGATGTCCAGGGCACGGGTGATCTGCTCCGAGATTGGGGACCTAACCTCGCCTTTCATGGCCTCGAGGTGGCCCCTTGCAAAGGTGATGGCTTCGTCAAGAGCCACCTCGCTAGGTGTTGCCATGTGAGCTGCATTGTACAAGCTCAGCAAGCCCTTTGGGTCACTGCTAAGGCTTTTGCTGAAACTTCCTTGGCCATCTTTGAACTTGTCGAATACATCTGCATGCATTCACATCAATATATATATTGGTTCAAACAACATATATATAGAGACATGTATGATGTGACATTTCATGTTTTCAGCTCTTGAAAGTGAGCTGACTGTTAACAACCAAAAGTGGGCAATTTGAATTAACTATACAAAACCTATCATAGAAACTAACCAACAATTGAAGATATCAAAATAAAAATAGAATTATATATTAAAAGGGGTAGTTTAATAGTGTGCTCTTAAATCACCTGCAGATATCCAGAGCCCGTGCTGCCGAAGTAGGCGAAACTGAAGCGCGACGACGTGCAGGGAGCCGTCGGACTCCATCTGGCCTGACTGGACGCGGCTTAATGCCATTGCAATCTCTTGGCGGAAGTGATTGTCTATGCCTAAACGTTCAAGTGTGTCCACATATGTTACTGCATCGGCCAGGGTCATGGCATCCTTCCTCGCCTCAAACTCCCGACGTACTTGTCCCTTGAGCTGCTGCGCCCGCTCTTCCATCCACTCCTCAGATCTCTGCATGGAGACGGCCATCTTATCTTATAATATATGCATACATATGGACCATGAAATATTTCAGGTGTATTTTTTTCTATAACCACTATACATTTATATGTTTGATTTAGAAGGTATTCATACTTTGTATTCATTTCCTTTAAGCTTTCACATAAAGCACACATTACACAAATTGCAACTATATTGTAATTTCGAGCCGTGCATGAAGATTATACTGGAACACCTAAAAATGAAGACATAACAACTAGCAGGTCAAATGTTAGTGTAAGAAAATCATGCATATATACCTGTGACATGGGAGGGATGTAGCTGACAAAGAAGTCACCCCACACTGAGGGCGCAAACTTCTCGCTATCGGCTTTGATGGTCTGATCATGGCTGTCCATAACAGCAACAACCTTGCTCGGGGCCATTTCAAGGGTGGACGATGGTCGGAACAACTGGTGCTGAAATGATGTAATTAACTGGTGCTGTAGTAGTGATGCATGCCTACACTACGGGAAACTGACTCGCCGCCGAGTGGTCTCAGCTTCACTGAGTGCTAAAACGCGGGGGCAACTCGGCGAAGAGCCCTACGCCGACGCAGGACAAAGAACACTCGGCGACGTGCACACCACTCGGCAAAATAATACTTCGCCGAGACAAGCACTCGGCGAAGAAGCATTTTCTCGGCAACGAGCAAAAAAGACACTCGGCAAAGTTATGCTCACGGCGAAAAGGAGGGACACGTGGCTCGAGACAGTGGGACCCATGGGCGTCGTGATGGAGCTGCCCTTCGCCGAGTGTCCCACTCGGCGAAGATGTCACCGTAAAAAAAAAATTAATGGACATTTTCTTTGCCGAGTGCCCCTCTCGGCAAAGAATGCGCGCGAAACTTTCTGTGTTTGCCGCGTGAATTAGGTCCCCTTTGCCGAGTGTGTCGGTGGCCAGCACTCAGCAAAGTATAGGGCGGGAAACGAATTTTTGCCCCGCGCGATTTCTTCGCCGGGTGGTTGTCTTCGCCGAGTGTTTCTCTCGGCGAATAAGGTGGGCGGGAAACGAAATTCCGCCTCGCGCCATTTCTTCGCCGGGTGGGTTTCTTCGCCGAGTGTGTCTCTCGGCGAAGACAGTGAGCGGGAAAAATATTTTAGTTTCGCGCCAAAACTTCGCCGAGTTATTAATTTCGCTAAGTGTCCCTCTCGGCAAAGTGTGCGGTTTTCCCGCTTTTTTCACCAGTTTTGCGTCTCGTTTTGGCGCCGTTTTCAGCCCTAACGACGCCTATAAATAGGCCACTGAGGTTACTCACTCACACAGAACATTCCAGCGTCACTCGGATAGGCATCTTTGGGCAACCAGCGGCAAGACGTCTCTGATGATCTGCGACCGTTCCAGCAACCGTTTGGAACTGTCGCAGATCATCAGAGACGTCTTGCCGAACGGTTGTAGATCATCAGAGACGTCTTGCCGGACGGTTGTAGATCATCAGAGATGTCTTGCCGGATCGAAGTGACCCTCAAACACAAAACATTCGGGTTCCCTAGCTATGCCCGACACTGAATGCAACAGCATTCGACCGTGAATCAGTGTCGGGCTGTAGCTAGGAGAAACCGTGTGTTTTGTTTCCCAGGTTACTCACTCATATATTCTACGTTGCGCTTAAACACAAAACATTCGGGTTCCCTAGCTATGCCCGACACTGAATGCAACGGCATTCGACCGTGAATCAGTGTCGGGCAGTAGCTAGGAGAAACCGTGTGTTTTGTTTCCCAGGTTACTCACTCATATATTCTACGTTGTGCTCAAACACAAAACATTCGGGTTCCCTAGCTATGCCCGACACTGAATGCAACGACATTCGACCGTGAATCAGTGTCAGGCTGTAGCTAGGAGAAACCGTGTGTTTTGTTTCCCAGGTTACTCACTCATATATTCTACGTTGTGCTCAAACACAAAAGATTCGGGTTCCCTAGCTATGCCCGACACTGAATGCAACGACATTCGACCGTGAATCAGTGTCGGGCTGTAGCTAGAAGATATGAGCCGTAGTATGCCCAATCAGGAAGAAGCACACGGATCGTGTGTTTCCTTCGTGCGCTTGTCAGCCGTTGGATCAGCGGTGTGTTTCTTTCGAGCGCTGGTGAGCCGTTGGATCCGGAAGAAGCACACGGATCGTGTGTTTCCTTCGTGCGCTTGTCGGCCGTTGGATCAGCGGTGTGTTTCTTTCGAGCGCTGGTGAGCCGTTGGATCCGGAAGAAGCACACGGATCGTTCCCGCCCAAATATTTCCCGCTATCGTTCCCGCCACCGTTTCCCGCCAAATGTCGGCACCGGTAGTTCTATATAACCCAGTCGAAGGTAGGCATGGTACTCACTTGAGCGCAAGCATGGTGTGTATTGGTCCTTGCGAGAAGTGTGTGTCCGGGTTTCACATTTCCGCATCCGAGCATCTCGCTAGGCTTTCGAGCAATTTGAAGGTAGATGGTAGGGTAGTTCCAATTGAAGAAATTTTGCACACTGAGAGTCATCTCGCTTCGCTCGGGGCGAAGCTATGCCGCGATGGGTTTCCGTATAGGACCCCACTCCAAATTCGTGCAGAAATGCTCAGGCTTGCAGATAAGTTTGACAGGAAAGTTACGAATAGTCCGTTCTACCGAACTGAAGCTGACCATGATTCGTACGGTCGTTCCTGTCTCTGGGTAGTTGACAGCGATGATGACGACGATTTCATGCCGTCGTCAAAGGAAAGGAGAGTTGAAGCACTGAGCAAGAAGGCTGAAGCTTCGTCCAAGGGCAAAGGCAAGAAGGCAGAATCTTCGTCAAAGGGCAAGGGTGGCAGCACACGCACGGCATAGGGTGGAGAAATTTGTTAGTTGTTCGTGATTGTTGTAATTTGTTCTACATGCATGTTTACTTGTTTGTTAGTCAATTATGTATCGGCAGTTCCAGAATGTGCTCGTTATGTGTTAACGTTAAATCAAATAAACCAAGTATAAAAGTCCTTGTAGCTACCCCCTTTCGACGCCCGTGGAAGGGGTAGACGACACGGTTGACTTCCGGTCAACTGTGGGTGGGTTTCGACGGAACCGGGGGCTTCGGGGTGTCGGAACCACACCCAAAACTAGGTGGTGCCATATAATATGTGTTAGAGTGTGCTGATAGGCTTCAAGAGCCAAAATGATACTCCGAGGTGTGACCGGCTTCACAAACCGCACTTATCCCCCTCGAAGGTTATGCTCTTGTAGGTGGAAACTCTCATTTCGGGTGCAACGGGTGGAACCATGTGAAAACATGGGGCCAAAATGGGTTCCAAGTGTTCATATGAACTAACCAAACACAACCAAGGATAAAATTCCTTGTAGCTACCCCCTTTCGACGCCCGTGGTAGGGGTAGACGACACGGTTGACTTCTGGTCAAATGTAGGGGGTTTCGACGGAACCGGTGGCCGCGGAGCGTCGGAACCACACCAAATACTAGGTGGTGCCATATAATATGTGTTAGAGTGTGGTGATAGGCTTCAAGAGCCAAAATGATACTCCGAGGTGTGACCGGCTTCACAAACCACACTTATCCCCCTCGAAGGTCATGCTCTTGTAGGTGGAAACTCGCATTTCGGTTGCAACGGGTGGAACCATGTGAAAACATGGGTCCAAAATGGGTTCCAAGTGTTCATATGAACTAACCAAACACAACCAAGGATAAAATTCCTTGTAGCTACCCCCTTTCGACGCCCGTGGTAGGGGTAGACGACACGGTTGACTTTTGGTCAAATGTAGGGGGGTTTCGACGGAACCGGGGGCTTCGGGGTGTCGGAACCACACCCAAAACTAGGTGGTGCCATGTAATATGTGTTAGAGTGTGGTGATAGGCTTCAAGAGCCAAAATGATACTCTGAGGTGTGACCGGCTTCACAAACCGCACTTATCCCCCTCGAAGGTTATGCTCTTGTAGGTGGAAACTCCCATTTCGGGTGCAACGGGTGGAACCATGTGAAAACATGGGGCCAAAATGGGTTCCAAGTGTTCATATGAACTAACCAAACACAACCAAGGATAAAATTCCTTGTAGCTACCCCCTTTCGACACCCGTGGTAGGGGTAGACGACACGGTTCACTTCCGGTCAAATCTGGGGGGTTTCGACGGAACCGGGGGCTTCGGGGTGTCGGAACCACACCCAAAACTAGGTGGTGCCATATAATATGTGTTAGAGTGTGGTGATAGGCTTCAAGAGCCAAAATGATACTCCGAGGTGTGACCGGCTTCACAAACCGCACTTATCCCCCTCGAAGATTATGCTCTTGTAGGTGGAAACTCCCATTTCGGGTGCAACGGGTGGAACCATGTGAAAACATGGGGCCAAAATGGGTTCCAAGTGTTAATATGAACTAACCAAACACAACCAAGGATAAAATTCCTTGTAGCTACCCCCTTTCGACGCCCGTGGTAGGGGTAGACGACACGGTTCACTTCCGGTCAAATCTGGGGGGGTCTCGACGGAACCGGGGGCTTCGGGTTGTCGGAACCACACCCAAAACTAGGTGGTGCCATATAATATGTGTTAGAGTGTGGTGATAGGCTTCAAGAGCCAAAATGATACTCCGAGGTGTGACCGGCTTCACAAACCACACTTATCCCCCTCGAAGGTCATGCTCTTGTAGGTGGAAACTCCCATTTCGGTTGCAACGGGTGGAACCATGTGAAAACATGGGTCCAAAATGGGTTCCAAGTATTCATATGAACTAACCAAACACAACCAAGGATAAAATTCATTGTAGCTACCCCCTTTCGACGCCCGTGGTAGGGGTAGACGACACGGTTGACTTCTGGTCAAATGTAGGGGGGTTTCGACGGAACCGGGGGGCTTCGGGGTGTCGGAACCACACCCAAAACTAGGTGGTGCCATGTAATATGTGTTAGAGTGTGGTGATAGGCTTCAAGAGCCAAAATGATACTCCGAGGTGTGACCGGCTTCACAAACCGCACTTATCCCCCTCGAAGGTCATGCTCTTGTAGGTGGAAACTCCCATTTCGGGTGCAACGGGTGGAACCATGTGAAAACATGGGGCCAAAATGGGTTCCAAGTGTTAATATGAACTAACCAAACACAACCAAGGATAAAATTCCTTGTAGCTACCCCCTTTCGACGCCCGTGGTAGGGGTAGACGACACGGTTCACTTCCGGTCAAATCTGGGGGGGTTTCGACGGAACCGGGGGCTTCGGGGTGTCGGAACCACACCCAAAACTAGGTGGTGCCATATAATATGTGTTAGAGTGTGGTGACAGGCTTCAAGAGCCAAAATGATACTCTGAGGTGTGACCGGCTTCACAAACCGCACTTATCCCCCTCGAAGGTTATGCTCTTGTAGGTGGAAACTCCCATTTCGGGTGCAACGGGTGGAACCATGTGAAAACATGGGGCCAAAATGGGTTCCAAGTGTTCATATGAACTAACCAAACACAACCAAGGATAAAATAACTTGTAGCTACCCCCTTTCGACACCCGTGGTAGGGGTAGACGACACGGTTCACTTCCGGTCAAATCTGGGGGGGTTTCGACGGAACCGGGGGCTTCGGGGTGTCGGAACCACACCCAAAACTAGGTGGTGCCATATAATATGTGTTAGAGTGTGGTGATAGGCTTCAAGAGCCAAAATGATACTTCGAGGTGTGACCGGCTTCACAAACCGCACTTATCCCCCTCGAAGATTATGCTCTTGTATGTGGAAACTCCCATTTCGGGTGCAACGGGTGGAACCATGTGAAAACATGGGGCCAAAATGGGTTCCAAGTGTTCATATGAACTAACCAAACACAACCAAGGATAAAATTCCTTGTAGCTACCCCCTTTCGACGCCCGTGGTAGGGGTAGACGACACGGTTGACTTCTGGTCAAATGTAGGGGGGTTTCGACGGAACCGGTGGCCGCGGAGCGTCGGAACCACACCAAAAACTAGGTGGTGCCATATAATATGTGTTAGAGTGTGGTGATAGGCTTCAAGAGCCAAAATGATACTCCGAGGTGTGACCGGCTTCACAAACCACACTTATCCCCCTCGAAGGTCATGCTCTTGTAGGTGGAAACTCCCATTTCGGTTGCAACGGGTGGAACCATGTGAAAACATGGGTCCAAAATGGGTTCCAAGTATTCATATGAACTAACCAAACACAACCAAGGATAAAATTCATTGTAGCTACCCCCTTTCGACGCCCGTGGTAGGGGTAGACGACACGGTTGACTTCTGGTCAAATGTAGGGGGGTTTCGACGGAACCGGGGGCTTCGGGGTGTCGGAACCACACCCAAAACTAGGTGGTGCCATGTAATATGTGTTAGAGTGTGGTGATAGGCTTCAAGAGCCAAAATGATACTCCGAGGTGTGACCGGCTTCACAAACCGCACTTATCCCCCTCGAAGGTTATGCTCTTGTAGGTGGAAACTCCCATTTCGGGTGCAACGGGTGGAACCATGTGAAAACATGGGGCCAAAATGGGTTCCAGGTGTTAATATGAACTAACCAAACACAACCAAGGATAAAATTCCTTGTAGCTACCCCCTTTCGACGCCCGTGGTAGGGGTAGACGACACGGTTCACTTTCGGTCAAATCTGGGGGGTTTCGACGGAACCGGGGGCTTCGGGGTGTCGGAACCACACCCAAAACTAGGTGGTGCCATATAATATGTGTTAGAGTGTGGTGATAGGCTTCAAGAGCCAAAATGATACTCCGAGGTGTGACCGGCTTCACAACCCGCACTTATCCCCTCGAAGGTTATGCTCTTGTAGGTGGAAACTCCCATTTCGGGTGCAACGGGTGGAACCATGTGAAAACATGGGGCCAAAATGGGTTCCAAGTGTTCATATGAACTAACCAAACACAACCAAGGATAAAATTCCTTGTAGCTACCCCCTTTCGACGCCCGAGGTAGGGGTAGACGACACGGTTGACTTCTGGTCAAATGTAGGGGGTTTCGACGGAACCGGTGGCCGCGGAGCGTCGGAACCACACCAAAAACTAGGTGGTGCCATATAATATGTGTTAGAGTGTGGTGATAGGCTTCAAGAGCCAAAATGATACTCCGAGGTGTGACCGGCTTCACAAACCGCACTTATCCCCCTCGAAGGTTATGCTCTTGTAGGTGGAAACTCCCATTTCGGGTGCAACGGGTGGAACCATGTGAAAACATGGGGCCAAAATGGGTTCCAAGTGTTCATATGAACTAACCAAACACAACCAAGGATAAAATTCCTTGTAGCTACCCCTTTCGACGCCCGTGGTAGGGGTACACGACACGGTTCACTTCCGGTCAAATCTGGGGGGGTTTCGACGGAACCGGGGCTTCGGGGTGTCGGAACCACACCCAAAACTAGGTGGTGCCATATAATATGTGTTAGAGTGTGGTGATAGGCTTCAAGAGCCAAAATGATACTCCGAGGTGTGACCGGCTTCACAAACCGCACTTATCCCCCTCGAAGGTTATGCTCTTGTAGGTGGAAACTCCCATTTCGGGTGCAACGGGTGGAACCATGTGAAAACATGGGGTCAAAATGGGTTCCAAGTGTTCATATGAACTAACCAAGCACAACCAAGGATAAAATTCCTTGTAGCTACCCCCTTTCGACGCCCGTGGTAGGGGTAGACGACACGGTTCACTTCCGGTCAAATCTGGGGGTGTTTCGACGGAACCGGTGGCCGCGGAGCGTCGGAACCACACCAAAAAATAGGTGGTGACATATAATATGAGTTAGAGTGTGGTAGTACACATTATAAAATAAAATTATAAAAATAACTAAGAAAACTAAATAATATAAAAAAATGTTAAATTACAAAATGTTGTTTGCCGAGTAAGGCACTCGGCGAAAATATTCTATGCCGAGTAAGGCACTCGGCGAAGATGTTCATCGCCGAGTATGCCACTCGGCGAAGATTCCTACTCGGCGAAAAAACCGCGGGGACAAAAGGAAATTGGTTCCCGAAATCGCCCAAAATCCCCAAATCCCCAAATCCCACCTTCTCGCGCGAACTCGGCCGCTCGCCGCCGGCGCCGCCGCCACCACCCCCGCCCACGCCGCCCCGCCGCCAGCTCGCGCTGCTTCCGCCGCCACCCCCACCGGTCCGCCGCCACCCCCACCGCCACGAATCCCTGCAGGTCGCTCCCGACGCGACGACTCGCGAACCCTAGCCGCCACCTCGCCGGAGCAATGGCGGGAGGCAGGGGCTAGGTGCGCGGCCGGCCTCCACCCCTTCGCGCGACCTCGGCCGTTCGCCGCCTCCCCTGCTGCCGTCTCCTCCACCCGGAGCCGCCGGCGACCTCGTCCACCCCTGCCGTCGTCCTCCTCCACCCCGAGCGGCTGCCACCTACGCCGCTCCCCTCCACGCCGCCGCCGCCGCCGCGAGTCCACCGGCGGCTGCCACCTGCGCCGCTAGCTCCTCCACCCCGACAGGCTCCTCCACCCCGAGCCCCTGCCGCTCGATCCGAAGGTGAGATGTTTCCTCTTTTTTTTTTTAAATTTGTTGTAGCAATTGTTAGATGTTTAGCTTGTGTTAGATGTTTATAGGTGTAATTGATTTTGGTTACTTTGTTGTAGCAATTTGTTGTAGCAATTTGTTATAGCAATTGTTAGATTTTAATTTGTTGTAGCAATTTGTTGTACCAATTGTTAGATGTTTAGCTTGTGTTAGTTAGGTTAGTAATTAGTTGTGTTAATTTAGACTTTGTTAGTTGTTTTACTATATAGTTGTTAGTTGTTAATTGTAGCTGTTTTTTATTTGTGCAGGACATGGATCGAATTTGTCCCAGGAGCGTCGTCGCAGGGTAGGATCTTGGTGCAGCGTCCCCTATAGGCTTTGCCGAACACGCTTCAAGGGTAAAGATATATTTCCTATCTTCCAATGTAGGTGTATTTATTTTGTAGCTCACCAAACTAGTCGCGTAACCCTAGGCGTCTCCCGTTCGGAAGGGTTATGGTTAATAAAGATGAAACTCTTTGTATATCTATGTGTACGCCTTGTCAAGGGTATTCATTATATACAAAGAGCTGTTTGTATATATCCGGGGAAGAATATGAGTGTGTACATGGAGCCGTTGGTGGATGATTTGTTACTTGCCTGGAGAGAAGGGGTACGGACGTACGATGCCGTAGCAAAGAGGCACTTCACTATGTTCGTTTGGTACCACACTTCCCTCCATGACTTGCCGGCACGTGCGATATTCTGCGGATGGTGTACACACGGGAAGTGGCCTTGCCCAGTGTGCTTGCAGGCTATGACTTTCGTTTGGCTGACGAAGGGTGGCAAGTATTCCTGTTTTGATAAACATCGGCTGTTCCTTAAACCTGGTCATAGATACAAGAGAGACGCGCAGAAGTTCCTGAAAGATGTAGTTGTCGATGCCCATGAACCAGTACCCACCATGGATGGTCACGCCATTAAGGCTCAGCTAGAAGCTCTTGTGCCCAATGCAGATGGGAATGGCTTTGTGGGTTATGGAGACACACACCAGTGGACACACATTCCATGCTTCTGGAAACTCCCTTACTTTCCGGATCTGCTTCTTCCTCATAACATTGATGTAATGCACACTGAAAAGAATATCGCTGAGGCCCTTTGGTCCACATTAATGGACCTCGAGAAGTCGAAGGATAACGTCAAGGCTAGACTCGATCAGCATAGGCTATGTGATAGGCCAAATATGAAGATGGACCCTCCCGGCACAGTCAGAAAATCATGGAATAAGCCAAAGGCTCGTTTCACCCCAACAAGGGCCCAAAGGAAAGAAATTCTCCAGTGGGTCCTGGAACACCTGTTCTTCCCTGATGGCTATGCAGCTAATATAATGAGGGGAGTGAATTTGCCTGGGTTGCGGATAGGTGGGCTCAAGAGCCATGACTACCACGTATGGATCGAGCGGATAATGCCGGTCATGTTTCGAGGCTATATCGATGAGGATATTTGGCTAGTCTTGGCAAAGTTGAGCTATTTCTTCCGTCGGCTTTGTGCTAAAGAATTAGATGTCGCGGTGGTTAAAGAGTTGGAGGAACAGACACCCGAGTTGCTATGCGACCTAGAGGCTATATTTCCACCGGGCATGTTTAATCCCATGCAACATTTGTTGTTGCATCTCGCGACCGAGGCAAGATTGGGGGGGCCTGTGCAGACCCGTTGGATGTTTGCAACTGAGAGAGAGCAGAAGGACCTTCGAAAGAAAAGCACGAACAAATGCAAAATCGAAGCATCCATAGCTGAGGCAACACTTAACGAGGAGGTGTCAAACTTCACCACGAAGTTCTATAGTGACACTCTTACCACTGTTCATAATCCAGTGCCTCGTCTCAATACCGCCAACCCGGAAGATCTACCCGACCTTAGCATTTTCATCGGGGCCGGTGGCAAATCAAGTGGCAAGCGGAAGAAGAAATTATCATATGATGAGTGGACGAAGATTACATCTTATGTCTTGAAGAACACGCCGGAAGTACAACCCTACATTGAGTAAGTGCGCCGAGTATTGTTCGCCACACTTCCATTTCCTAGTTTGTGGACTAACTCCGTTTCTTGATCGTTGCCATTCATAGATTATTTGAGTCAGAAACCTGGAAACATCGAAGACCCCTTACCGACAATGACAAGTTGGTCCTTTTTAAAAAGGGGGGTGAAGGAGGCGGCGGTTTCATTCCATGGTTCAAAGCTAAAGTATTTCTCTATCTTACACGACGTTCATTTTAGTGCAAGCCGTTTCGTCAACACTAATGTATCACACTTGTTCCTATTGCACCTGTAGGGAATTTCTGACCCGGAGATGAGGCCCGAGTTGAAGAAACTTACGTCATGCACCTATTCCATCAAGACCTATAATTCTTATGACGTTAATGGGTTCCGCTTCCATACCGATGAATATGAAAACTCTCGGCCAAACCGGAAGACAACAAATACCGGGGTCTTATGCCAATGCCGAGACAATCTTGATTACTATGGAATAGTCAAGGAAATAATTGAACTTGATTGTGATTTCGGCAAAAAGAAGAACCCCGTTGTCTTCAGGTGCCATTGGTTCAATCCAAAAAGAGTGAGACGAAGACCTGAAATTGGGTTGGTTGAAATTGAGCGAGAATCCGTCTACGAGGGAGATGATGTCTATATCCTAGCACACCAAGCCATCCAAGTTTTTTATCTTCCGTACCCATGCAAAACTGTGAAACGTCTACTGGGCTGGGATGTAGTCATCTCGGTACCGCCGCGTAATAAACCACCTACCCCTAACGATGACGACTACCACCACCGCCTAAACCCGAACACATATGAGGGAGATTTTTATCAAGAAGATGGGCTGCCAGGCCGATTGAACATCACCTTGCCTACTATAGATGAAATGGAAGAAGACGACGATGTCATAGTAGTCGACGGGCAAGAGGACGGTGAGCCGGTTGTCAACCGGAGAGACGTGGACCTTCTTGATCGGATGCACCTATCCGATGTAGAGGAGCCGAGCGGTCCACCTCCAGACTACTTGCCAGATTGGTGGTACACTCGTGATAGCGATGATGATGATGATCCTGGTCCAAGTTATGATCCAAACAATGTAGACAATGGCTTCTGAAGCTTTGTACTTGTATGAACCATTTGCATGCCACTCCTGAACTTGTAATATTTGTGATGTAATATTTTGTATGAACCATTTGTATGCCACTCCTGAACTTGTAATATTTGTGATGTAATATTTTGTATGCCACTCCTTAATTTGTTTTTTGTTGCATTAATATGAGTTTTGGCATGCTTCTTATGTTCATATATGTGTTGTTCAAGCTTATTCAAAATATTGCAAATTCTTCTTATGAGTTTTCTTTAAGCCTATTTATTACTATTGTGTTTTTACTTGTACTAATCAACACATTCTTCGTGATGACAGGTGATTGAGACATGGCTGGGGGGAAGGGGAAGGAGAAGCCGGGCGCGAAGGAGAAGCAGCTCGCGGCGAGGAAGAGTGTCGCGAAGGAGAAGCGACTCGTGGCGAGGAAGAGTGTCGCCAAGGAGAAGCGGCCTCTCAAGGTTGGGACTGTTTCTAACCTATACGCGCAGGCTGCTGATGGGACTTCCAAGGTGATGATTGGAAGAAAGCGTCACCGCTCGGCTGCGAAGGACTCTTCCGCACGGCGTGGCAGACCCTCGACAACCACCCATGCGAGCGGGGGTAAGGCCCCTCGGGCTCGCTTGAGTAGTCCTGTGCCCGCAGCTTCGTCTTCCGAGTCTGAGGAGGAGGAGCGGCCCGGGGAGCCCGAGGTGGAGGAGGAGTCAGAGGAGGAGGAGCAGCCCCAGGAGAGTGAGGATGACTATCAGGTAGGGATGTAAATGGACATGTTAATGGCACCACTTAATCCATATAAATGCGTTCACACTTCATTTTTTCAGGAAACAAAACAAGTTTTGAACTGTAGACCGGAATAAATGGTACTATATGGCGCCACATACCTGACCATTTACATCCCTACTTTCAGGACCGGCGCTCGGAGGAGTCAGAGGACGAGGAGCTGCCCCAGGAGAGTGAGGAGGATGAGGATGAGGATGCCGTGGCGGATGAGGATCTGTTGACAGCTCATCCACTTCCGTTGATCGGCACTCTGCGCGACCGTAAGCCCTACTTGCGAGGTCTTTCCAAGATGCCATCTCGTGAGTGCAATGGCCTTCTTGATGTCGGCGGAGATGGGTAAGTGGTGGAATCACAAGCATTATGACTTTTGTCACAAGCATTATGACTTTTGTTACCTTCTAGTTTATTTACCTTTTCATCACAAGCATTCTGACTTTTGATTTCGGTATGTGCAGGACATTCAATGTGGTGGCCTCAACAAAGAAACGCTTACCTTCAGGCGTCCTTGGCCGTCTTATCAAGCAGCTTTACCCTGGCTTGATCGACCTCAAGAAGGATGGAATCGCCACTGGCCAAAGGGTGCCTGCTTGGTCTTGGGCCCACTTCACGATGGTTCCGGACTCCACCTTCGACCACCTTGGCAACCGACTCATCACTGAGTTCTGGGTAAGAAATTTGTAGAACTTTACTACTTAATACCAAGAGTTTGGACTTCATCGTGTTAATTCCTTTTTCCTAATGCTCAATGATTCTAGGATTACTTCACACTTGTCGAAGGTGAAGGTAAAGAGGAGGCGGCGAAGCAGGTGTTGATTAAAATGGCGAAGAAGCTCATCCCCGACCAGCTTTACGAGGCACGTGTTGGCTGTGTTGTCCAGTTCTATGCAGAGCAGATGCATAGGGTGGTCACCAAAAAGGATGCAAGGCCCATACACTTGTCGAAAGCCCAGTACATGAAGGTAGCCACATATATTTTCCTATTATTCTCCACATGACTGATAAAAAAATCTACTCATATGGATCTTTCTTCTGTTAAATAGGTGATTCCTCAGTGGCTAGCCGCCCAGAAGCCTTGCTACAAGAAGATTGTAGACAAGTGGGTGTCGGATGCGTTCAAGAGGAAGCACGATGACGCATCGGATCGGCGGAAGCTGGTAGGCGGAACCCACCGTCAAGGCCCCCTCTCACTCGACGGCGTTATTGCACACAAGGTAAGAAATTATATTTGTTCTTTCCATACAAGTTTTTATTTATGTGCTATTCTTTTTATATTTCCACCTGACCTCAATTGTATGTTTCCTTTTGATGTCATTTAATTGTAGGAGAAAAAGGAGGGCCGGAAATTGACTAAGATGCAAGCATTCATTGAGACCCGGAGGCCAAAGGTACTGGAAGCGAATAAACCCTTGGAAGAACAGTGGATCAGCACCACCGCGGGGAATCAGAAGGTTAACTACTGCTCCAAGTTCAAGGAGATCCACGGTGAGACTTCCGATCCTTTGACCGCTCCGTTCGACCCCATGGTTGCTATGTGCGCGGGACAAGGTAAGCTGAATGGCCGGCCTTACATTGGCGGTGCTTGCTTCGAGTCTTCGGGCACTGGTGGATCACTTGCCGAGATGCGTGCTCGCCGTACGAGCTCAGCGCCCGAGATCGAGCGCCGCCCAAGGGTCGGACTTGGAAGGATGGCTGCATTGGAGGTATGTATGTTTTTTAACCTTCTTTTCCACTATTCTACATGTTTCCATTGCGATGACCGCTTCTTACATGGTTGCAATCCCGTAGGCCGAACTTGAGAAGGCTAGGGCCGCCGCGACGGAGGCTACTGCGAGGGCGCAGGCAACAGAACAGAGGGCGCAAGCAACAGATGAGAAGGTGGTGCAAATGCAGGCATACCTCCAGGCGGTAGTGGCAGTAAGTGCATTCACTTTTTCTTTCAACTAAGCCATGTGCTTGAACTTTGCAAACTTAAACTCGTCTTCGGTATGCAGAGGTTGCCCGCGAATCCGTCGCTTCCTCCTCTTCCTCCACTAGCCCCCCTCCTCTTGGTAAGTTGTCTTGAAAACTCGGTAACAATTCATCTTTTCTTGCTTATTCGTCTAATGCAAATCTTCATAGGAGAATCGATCGGCTGGATCCCACACTCCCGCGGATGGTGAAGGAGGGAATGCTGGAGACATAGAGAATGGTGTAGACGGAGGAGCAAGCCCAACGTCGGCGCCATCGACCTCCAACAGGCCCGAGTGACTCTAGGTTAGTTCTCATTCTTATTCTTTGTTAACTTATGCATGAGTTGGAACTTGCTAACTAAAACTCATGTTTCTCACAAATTTTAGGACTCTAGGACGGATTGCATCGACAACACCTTCGTTCTTGAAGCCTTTGTCGTTTCAGTTCTTTGAACCAAACTATGGATATTGTTCTTGTGAACTTCGGATATTGTTATTTTGTTGGATGTGCTACCAAACTTTTGTAAAATGATGTGTGTGATGTGCTACCAAAATTGTGTTTGTGCATTTGTTGTGTTCTATCTATTTTCTGTGCCTGCTAGTGAAGCAGATGTGCATATACAACTATATTACTGTTTCTGTGCAGGGAATGCAATTAAAACAGGAAAAATCTGGACAATTTGGGCATCTTTGCCGAGTTGGGCACTCGGCGAAGACGCCTTTGCCGTGTAAGGCACTCGGCGAAGCGGTGCTCCAGGAGCCAAAACGCTCACCTGGGAACGTGTTTCGCCGAGACGTTCCCCTTTGCCGAGTCTGCCACTCGGCGAAGATGTTCCCCAGGTGACCTTTTGGTCCACCTTTGCCGAGCACGTGGTGACCGCGCGGTACTCGGCGAAGCCGCACCCGGCGAAGCAAAGCCTCGGCGAAGGAGGCACTCGGCGAAGCTGAGGCTCGGCGAACAGCAAGCCTGGCACTCGGCGAAGACAGCATCTCGGCGAAATTCTTTACCGAGCCCGCCATTTCTGGACACGTGTCGCGCGGTTGTGCGCCATGTCTTCGCCGAGTGTCTTGTCCCCGGACTCGGCGAATGCCTGACACTCGTCTGACACACATCTGACAAGGGACGGGCTGGATCTGCTTTTCTTCGCCGAGTGGGGTATAAAGACACTCGGCGAAGGCGTCGCCGAGTCCCCCCGACAAAAGGCACTCGGCGAAGCCTCTTCGCCGAGGCGTTTTTTGCCGAGTCTATGTCGCCGAGTTCCATACTCGGCAAAGGCATCGCCGAGCTGGATTTGGGCCTTCGCCGAGTCTTTTGACCACTCGGCGGAGAGGCATTTTCCCGTAGTGCTAAGAGCGTATGGATCTCTATTTATAGACCTAGCTACTAGCTAGCTGTATATGACCCAGCCTGCCTGGTCCTTTGATATTTGGCATTGGGTATGACTCATACATAATGTGTAGTAACATGAGTAAGTTTTATTTTTCTGACAAGTAGTTCATCCTCTGGTACGTGTGCAGGAAATGCATTGCATGAAGACGTACCTTGTGCAACTAGACGAGGGGCGACAAGTGGCCTGGAGATCTAGTGGAAATGCAGCAAAGCATCTCCCTTTGATAAATCGCTACTGCCAAAGACTGGCATGTGGATTTGGACTTTATTCAATCAAGTACTATTGTCTACTATAGATCTGATCCAAGCCACTAGGCGAGGGGTGAAAAATAGCTCGGCAATCTAGTAGAAAGGCACCACATCACTTCACTTAATTTTTCTTGGCATAATTATTCTCTAATGCCAAGGAGTGGCATGTGTGGATTACGTCGTTGTTCCATTAAGTACTGTTGTGTCAAGGGAAACTGTATAATTAGCAGACCAACAAAGTTGTTCCTACAAATTAATAGTCATCATATTCTTGTATCTAGATGTATCCTATGCAACTTGACAAGAAGTGACAAGTGGTTTGGCGATCTAGTAGAAAGGCTGCAAAGCACTTCCCTGAATTAATCGCTAATGCATGCCAAGGAGTGGCATGCCGACTAGGCCGTTGTTTCATCAAGTATATCATTGTCGGGTTTCGGCCTATTATGTATTGGAGGTGTCCGTCGATGCACTCTAGTGGTTCGACCCTTGTCCGAGCTAGATACCCCGCGTGTCTAACCCATTGGCTTGGCGTAGGTGGTCTTGACTCCTGATGTCATGGTATCAACATAGATTGCAGGTGTTAACAGGAGCTGCTCCCGCGGTGCCATGTGTTGCGCATGCATGGTTTCTTGTAAGGATACTGCCTATAAGAAATTGCGACGATGGATTTGCAGGGGGTAGCCGAACAAGGTGGTTTTGGTTAATTGGCACTCTTTGAGTGCTTGGTCTAATGTTTAATGTTGAAAACTCTAGGCCTGACTTTTGATGGTTTAACAATGGTGCCATTCGAAAGATCTCTCCCTTTCGAAGGCGTTGCATGCATGGAGTTCACTCAGATTTTTCTTTGGCAAAAATTCAAAATATAGCCTCCACGGTTGTATCGAGCAACGTAGGCGTCATGCCCTGTTTCCTTCATCGAGGCATCAATGTTGCAGCAACTCTCATATAACCGTCTCAGGTAGTCAGGTTAGCACCTTTGGTTTTTCATACTGACTTTGCCTGCATTTGTTCGACTCTATACACTCATTTTTATTCGTTCTATGTATATTGGATTTGTGCATTGTTGATGTCTTATTACATTTGTTTAAAAAATTACAGTGTCCCTCTATACTAGCTCACTAATTTACAAACCAGTAAAAGTGCAGACCTACAAATGACAGCTCAAACTAAGATGCCACTTCAAGGAAACGCCAACCCAATGGCGCGGCTGCTTTTTAAGTACAGATTCCTTCTGTTAGAGATCTAGATCACCGTCCTTTCCCTTTTCTTTTGACTATGACTACGAACATGGAATATCTGCACGTGTCATGTGTTATGCTAACTAATGTTGGTACGTCACGCATACATACGTCACTTGGGTTTTTGGTCTGTGACATCACTCAGTTGCCGGTCCGTGCTATTGAACATACTATCTTTGCCCTTATTATTGTTGCTAGATCTAGCTACTAGTTGGATCAAGTGGTTGTATATGACGCAGCCTGAGTCCTTTAATATTTAGCGATATTAGGTATGACTCACGCACAACTGTGTAGTAACAAGAGTGGTTTTATCTTCTGAAAAGTAACATATCCTCTGGTGCGTGCACCGTATCCAGACGTACCCTATGCAAACGGCCGAGAGGTAACATGTGGTCAGGCCATCTAGTGGAGAGGCAGCAGAGCACTTCTTCCCTTAATTAATCGCTAATGACAAGGAGTGGCATGCGGACTAGGCCTTTGTTCCATCAAGTATACATTGTCAAGTGACTATTATTGATAATCTAATAAGGTTTTTTTCCACAACTTAATAATCATCATTTTCTTTTATCTTCTAGACATCCTCTATGCAACTGGACGAGGGGTGACAAGTGGCTTGGAGACTAGTAGAGATGAGAGGCAGTAGAGCACATCTCTTAGTTAGTCACTAATGACTAGCAATGGAATGCGAATTAGGCTGTTGTTCAAAAAAAAAAAATACAAGATCAATCTATTTTTTTAAGGATGCGTCCAAGCGGACGTATCGGTTTCAAGAAGGAGAGGCCAAGCGGCCGTTTACAACGCGTTTTGTCACATGCACCGAAAACGTCAATCCACCAACAGAAAAACAAAAGGGATCACTCGCCAACCCTCCACCTGTCTACGGGTGCTAAGCTACCCCTAAACATTCTCGCTGCCCTCCACAAGTCAGCCTCGGCTTCTACCATCCTGATGGCTGTCGCTGCCGAAGGAGTGTGACCTTTGAAGACCACTCCATTCCTATGCCTCCACAAGCTCCAGCAGATCTAGTAAGATCAATCTATTAGTGACAATTTAGCGAAGTATTTCCATCAACTTAATAATCATCGTATCCTTCTACATCCACAATGACATCGACAGAGCAGCGGAAAAGAAAGGCATTTCCATGGAAGACATGTCGTGAGAATATAGATGTCCCAACGAACATGCTTATAAGGAGACGGTTACAAACTAAGGAAAAAACTGGTTGGAGCAACAAAATGTTGTTTGTGAGGATTATAAGGAACGCCGATTCTTGCTGCTAGAGATCCAGATCACCGTCATTTCCCTTTTCTATTGACTATGACTACTAACATGTAATATAATGTGTTATATATTATACTAGCTTAGGTTAAGAAAGATTCCTAGAAAAGGCACACATACGTCACTTTTGTTTGTGGTGTGTGACATCACTTAGTTGTCCGTAGGTCGATAAAACTCACAGTATTAAACAAGTCTGTCACATGGGCAGTCCGTGCTAATGGACGAACTCCACTTTAGCACAGGTAATATTAAGCGGAAAAAACTTCGACACACTTGTAGTGAACCGACCCCACTGATCAAACTTTGATTTAGTTGGGAGGAGTACTGTGATCAAACATAATTTCGTAATTTCAGAAATTTCTGGAAAAAATCAACGAATACATATACATGTCTACTATACATGTATGCCCAAATGTTCGGAGAAATATCGTCCATGGTCCACAAAGTAGACAAATTTACCAAGTCAAATGAGTTCTTTTTCACTCCTTTCAAATCCATGATTTTGTGACTTTTTTGTAGCCTACAATGCAACGTATTATTGAGCAAAACTATGCAGATACGTAGATAACATGTATATACATCCACGAAACTTCGTAACACCATTTTCGATTTTTTTTATAAGGCAGGAGTACTGGACCTCGGGAGCCACACGAGGATGCCACTATGTAACTCAAACATCAAATTCAAAAGCCCTTGGCGGTAGCCCATTTAATCCTACTGCCAGAACGTGTGATGTTAGCAAAGGGTCAAATCTGATAATTTTCCCTTGATAGAATTTATTTTGTGTTGAAGTCTCTCCAAAAAGGGTCGGATTTGTCAAAATGGCCTTGCTTGATGTTAACAATAATTTTTGAACGGAAATTTCATGACAGCCTATGAAAAATTAATATAATTACCGAGGAATCACTACGGAGAGCGAGGCGTTGCCGTGTGCCTAAATCACACGGCGAAGAGTGTCGCACACGGCAAAGAGTGGCTCTCCCGTAGTGAATGCTATATTTTGACGAATAATTAACTTTCTAATTATAGATCAAATTATATTCCAGTAGGTTAATTACTTAATTTGTTGTTACTATATGTCAGGAAACTCGATGTGCTACGGAGAGAAGGAGGAATACTAGATGGTCACTTTGTGGCCTTGGGTCAAGGACACATATATATGTGGCTCTTTACTTCCTGGCTCTTGCTGTCCTATAAATATGCTACTTACCTATCACTAAGCTCAAAGCACAGTAACAGTTTGACGCTCCCAACCATGCAGGTCCTCAGCATGTCTTTTTTAATCGCCCTACCCACGATGCTCTTCCTTTTGCTCCCTAGACTCGCCGTACTGTTGTCTTCCTCGGCCAAGAAGAAGAAGAAGCAGCTGCCTCCAGGACCATGGAGCCTCCCATTCATCGGCAGCCTCCACCACCTCCTGCGTGGAGGTCTCCCGCACCACACGATGAGAGATCTCTCTCGCCGGCACGGTCCCCTCATGTTCCTCCGCCTCGGCGAGGTCCCGACCTTGGTCGTCTCCAGCGCCGAGGCCGCGGAGCTGGTCATGAAGACCCATGACCTCGTCTTCGCCTCCCGTCCCAGCAGCGTCACCATCGACATCGTCGGCTGCCGCGGCAAGGGCATCGGCTTCGCGCCCTACGGTGACCGCTGGAGGCAGATGAAGAAGATATGCATCATGGAGCTCCTCAACGCCAAGCAGGTGAAGCGGGTGGAGTCCATCAGGGCCGAGGAGGTGGGCCGCCTCCTCCGCTGCATCGCCGCCTCCCCCGACTCCCACATTAACCTCAGCGAGAAGGCGTCGGCGCTGGCCAACGACATCGTCGCCATGGCCATGTTCGGCGGCACGTGCGCTGACGAGAAGTCCGAGTTCGTTCTGGCATACGACCAGGTCAGCGAGCTGGTGGCCGGGTTCTTCCCGCTCGACTTCTTCCCGTCGTCGCGGCTGGTGCGGCGGCTGAGCACCATCGAGCGCCGCCTGCTCGGCTGCTACGGCCGCATCCAGGGCATCATCAAGAGCATCGTCGAGAGACGCAAAGCGGCGGCCAGCAGGGATCATCAGGAGGATCTGCTGGGCGTGCTGCTCAGGCTTCAGAAGGAGGATACACTCGCTTTCCCTCTAACACCGGAGACTATTGGCGCCATCATGTTTGTGAGTACTCCCTCCCTCACATTCTCAAGATAATGAATTCTACCTTGTCGCTTCTTCTCCACACAAATAAATAAATAATGCATTTTCTAAGTACGTAAACGTTGCTCCTAATAATTAATGTCACAAGATATCTGCAGGGCCAATTTTATTTTGTCACAATATAGCTAATTTTGTTTTACTAGTCTTGTGCTTACATGCCATGTTTGTAATCAACTTGTATATATAATAGTTGGTTTCATGTAGGACATATTCGGAGGTGCCACTACGACCTTAGGGTCCACAGTAGAGTGGGCTATCTCTGAGCTCTTGAAAAAGCCAGACTCCATGGTGAAAGCACAACTGGAGGTTCGAAACGTGCTAGGTGCATCGCGAGGTGTCATCAGTAACACCGACCTTGCTGGACTTGACTACATGCGAATGGTCATTAAGGAGGTTCTTAGGTTGCATCCTCCTAACCCTATGCTTGTCCCCCGTGAGTCCAGAGAGGACTGTGAAATCATGGGTTATCACGTTCCAAAGGGCACCAAGATACACATCAATGCATATGCAATTTCTCGAGATCCAAGATACTGGGACAACCCTGGAACTTTTAACCCGGAGAGGTTTAAGAATAGCAATGTTGAGTATAAAGGCGCGCATTTTGAGTTCACCCCCTTTGGAGCTGGACGTCGACAGTGCCCTGCCATCTTGTTTGGCACGACCGCCATAGAGATTACGTTGGCAAACCTTCTTTACCACTTTGACTGGGTGCTTCCGGATGGAGTGAGCCCGGACTCGTTGGACATGTCTGAGACTTTTGGAATGGGGGTAAGGAAAAAGGTGGAGCTGCATTTGAGAGCCAATCGCTATGTGCACGCCGGTCATATATAGGGTTATGGATGTGGCATTTCTCCATCTCTAGGCCCCTCCTTGTAATGTTCTTGTACTTGTATTTCACCTTCATAATAAGGGTGCATAGTTCATCTTAGTCTTTGCTGCCTTTTGTTGTGGCGTGCTTACTCATGTACTCTGGTTTCATATTTGATCTGGTTTGTACGAGGGTTCATATTATCAATTTGTATCGTTTCGGCTTTGGGATGGTTTGAATCCACGATATTAAAGCTAAAACTAATTAATGTTACTACCTACAGTTACTCAGGAACAAGAAGAAGAAATACGGTGGATCCGCCACCTAATAAAATTATTCGAGTGTAGACATAACAAGTTAAATACAGATGCTCTCTATGTATATTATGCCGCTGAAAGATGCAAGTGAGTAAAATGTAACTGAAGTGCATAAAGTTTATGAGTTCCGATTTTAGTACTATTAAAGTTTAGAGAAAGTAGTTATTCTGTAATTGTTTGTGTACAAACAACCAACTTTGTTAACTTGCATTGGGCGCATGATATGTCAGGGCCAGGCCCCGAGTCAGTGTAGAGTGTCCAAACATAGTGCGGTGCAAATCCAAAGGCAGTGCCAATCCATAGACTCATGCAGTAAAAAACCTTTGTCCAGATATATCATCATATATATTTTTTAAAGAGCAACGATAGTCACGAAAATGGATCATAATCTAGCGAACAGTGTAAATATTGTGTTTTAATCTACACAGAAGGTTAAACCGGTGTCACTCGTGGAGAGAGGGCTCTTCATAGTGGGGACTGGGGAGCTGTCCAACAATCACCGTCCCTCGGATGACAGCCTTGTTTCTATAAAAAAAATCTCTCCTATCAAAAAAGAAAATTTTGTTCCTTAGCCTGCCACTCTGCCTTTGGCTTCATCCAACATCGTCGCGCCACGCTTCTATGCGCTTGCCAGGCACGCGATCAAATGGGCCAAAGCCTGACAAGCGTCGGGATTCTTTCGTTGTCCTCTCTCCCTCTCCCTCTCCCTGGCGGCTACCTCCCACGATCTCTCCCGATCCCCTTTCCCTCGTTGGCACCGTCCGCACCAGACCAGCCCTAACCAGCTACCGGTGCCACGCAATCCCTACTTCACCATCATCGCCGACTCCGCCACAGTCGCGCGCACCGTCTCCCAGGACGACGAGAGCCCGATTTGGCCGCAGCACTTCCTGATCCCCATCGCGCACGAGGCCGTCGCCGTCAGCTTCGTCGTCAAGGACTACTTCCTGCTGCACCCCGACACACACTAGTACAGAACGACACATCGGATACCCCTCTATGGAAACGGCAGGCGTTAGGTGACGGAGAATCGCGCTTTCCGCGCGGCCGGTGCGTACAAACCTGACCTGGGCCGCGGCTGGCCCGTCAACATAGGTAACGGAGAAAGTATAAACTCCGTTACCCATATTATTGGCAACGGTTCCAATGCGCCTCCGTTTTCGATATGTGGTTCTACGGTAACGGTCATTTCGATATGTCCGTTTCCAATGTGGTCGCGTTCAAGCTTCTTGGAATTCGAAGCGAGGCGAGTAAATGCCATGGCGTAGTGGCACCGCCCACTACTCCTTAAAAACCCCAATCCTTGCTAGCTCAAGACGCCACAGAATCTGCTCTCTCTCTCTCTCGCTCGCTGATACGTCCCAAACGTATCTATAATTTTTGATGTTCCATGCATGTTTTATGTCAATTGGCACATGTTTTATATACACTTTATATCACATTATGACATTTTTGGAATAACCTACTAATAGTTGCCAAAGTGCAAAATTTTCTTGTTTTCCTATTTGTTGTGTAGGAATTATCAAAAATATAAAAGGAAACCTTGTTGGAGTCAAATTGGGACTTTCCTGAAATCTGTCTGAGAACTTTTTACGGAGATTGTCAGTTTGATCCTCAAAGATGGCGTCCAATGGAAATCAAATTAAAGAGAAAGTTGTCACAACTTTCCATACGAAGATTTTAAGCCCGAGATCAGCCCAATCGGAGTTCGGACGCGGCCTGTAGGCCTGTTTTGGTGGAACCCTAAAAGGGGGAGACGAAAATCCAAGAGTCCATATAATGAAGGAAACCCTAGGTCGTGAAAGCCACCAAAAGCCACGAATTTTCCTCCTCTTGGCAGCCGCCAAGGAGGGGGAGGAGCTCCTTCATTGCTGCACCATCACCAAGAAAGAAGAAGGGGGCCAAGGGTCGCCGCTCGCCGCCGCCGCGCCGTGGCTGCTGCGGGCCGCCATCAAGTGTGCTCACCATGACCATGTGTGAGTAGTTTTCACCGAGGCTGAGGGCTCTACCGGTAGCTATGTGGTTCATCTCTCTCTCCATGGTGTGATCTTTATGTGATCATGAGCTTTGTAATCTTGTTGGATCCATAGATGTTACTCTTCGTTATGTTATGAATTATGCTACTTGAGTGGTTTTATTAATGTAAACTCCGGAGTCACCTTTGTCCCATGGTGCGAAGTTGACAGTGTGCGTACCGTGTGTGACTCTTAGGCTAAAGATTACATGAATACTTATCATGAGTTATTATTTGTGTTGGATGTCTCTATGAAGTTGTGGTGTTTGTCTATTACTATTTTGGGGCGCTCTTAGTGACATTGGGTTCCCTAGATGTGGAATGCAACTTTAAGTTGTGCTTTTATAGCCCTACGCAGTGGATTGGTATTCATTATCCAACAAGGGAATAGCTCAGAGTAGCATAGTGAAGAGGAAATATCCATGTATTCAATTATATTATTATTGTTGAGAGTGTCCACTAGTGAAAGTATGATCCCTAGGTCTTATTTCAAGTATTGAAACACCGTTTGCTCTCATTTTGTCTCATGTTTGCTTGCTGCCATCTTTATTTCAGATTGCAATTACCACTTATAATCATCCATATTACTTGCATTTCACTATCTCTTCGCCGAACTAGTGCACCTATACATCTGACAAGTGTATTAGGTGTGTTGGGGACACAAGAGACTTCTTGTATCTTAATTGCAGAGTTGCTTGAGAGGGATATCTTTGACCTCTACCTCCCTGAGTTCGATAAACCTTGGGTTATTCACTTAAGGATAACTTGCTGCTGTTCTACAAACCTCTGCACTTGGAGGCCCAACACTGTCTACAAGAATAGAAGCGTGCGTAGATATCAAGCTATTTTCTGGCGCCGTTGCCGGGGAGGTAAGTGCTTGAAGGTATTTCCTTTAGATTCTGCAGTTATATCTTTTTGTTTCTTGTTTTTATTTCACTAGTTAGGCTTAATGGAAAAAAAAAAATTAGAGTCTATGAAATTTATCTTGAGTTAGGACATGATGTGTTTGAAGAGAAAATTAAAAAAGCTATGGAAAATTACTTGCATGAGGTAGCAATGTTATTACTATAAATTCTTTGTACACCATTATTGCTAATGCTATGGAAAAGTCTAAGCTTGGGGAAGCTGGTTTTGATGAATATGGTATTTTTAGTCCCCCAAGTTTTGAGGAGAAAAATTTCTTTGATGATACTTTGCCTCCAATTTATGATGATAATCATTGTGATGTTTTCAGTCCACCTACTATTGAGGATATAGTTTATGTTGATTATGATATGCCTCCTATTTATGATGATTACAATGATGGATGTGATAGTTTTACTCCCACTATTACTAATGAAACTGTTTTTACTTATGTGGAGAGTATTGATACTTTTATGCATATGGATCATGGTAAGAATGTTTCATGTGATGGTTATATTGTGGATTTTATCAATGATGCTACTGAAAGTTTTTATGAGAGAGGGAGACATGACTTCATATACCACAATAATATTAAGTCTCCTCTCTTTTTGTTGAAAATTTTGAAGTTGCACTTGCTTTGCCTTCCTATGCTAGTCACTTTGTGCTTTATTGATTTATTTTCTTACAAGATCCCAATGCATAGGAAGTGGGTTAGACTTAAAGTGTTTCACATTTTTCTCTTGATGCTCTCTTTTGCATTTCAATTCTTGATCCTATGTGAGCATCATTAAAACTATCATGGCTGTCCAGAAAACAGATTCCTAAGCTTCACTGCGAAAAATGTTAAAAATCACAGAAAAGGAATTTTGACCTGAAATTTTACGACAGCAATCTTCAGTTATTAATACACATTTCATTAGTTCAAAATTTTCTGATTTGAGCAACGTAAGTGCCTCTGAAAATTCACTCTTTACGGGCTGTCCAGTTTTTGACAGATTCTGTCTTTATTTTGCATTACTCTCATTACTTGTGTTTTGTGTAGTTCTATTGATCAAAGGGCAATGCACAACCATAGTAACAGTAGCTAATGTTTAGAATCAACTCATGATATGTCTTTGCTGTACCTATGAGGATTTAATTTATGGAGACACTAACCCCTCTAATCAAGTTTTATGTTGAGTTTTGTGTAAAGAGAATTTTTCAAGTGGAAGAGTTGAGGGTGATGAACAAAGATCAAGAGGGACAACCACTCAAGCTTGGGGATGTTACCCCTAGACTCACCCAACATATATCAAATAAGTACAAGAATTCAAGCTTGGGGATGCCAAGCCACCTCACTCCAACCATCTTGATAACAAGTAAGTAAGCCTAGCTACATGGCTATAAAGAAAGCGCTTTACGGGAGGCAACCCGGTTGTTTTTTTTTCTTTGTGTCCTCTTGCTGTAACAAGAGACTTAGTTTTTAGTTTAGTTTCTGAATTTTTAATAAAGTGCCAAGTTTTACTCATTTTGGTTTGAAAAGTTGCTTATAGCGTTCGGAGATTTTATTCCTGCACGAATCTGTGCACGGTATGATTTTTAATTCTTATTCTGTAACTCCGAATGAGCTCATATTTGAACTGTAGTTGCAACTTTTCATCCTCTGTATGCATGAATTTTTCGGAATTTTCGACAAAGTTAAGTAGGGTAGAAAAATACGTTTTGCTGCTGCTGTTTTTCTGGACAGATTCTGTCCCATTTTGTTTGATGCATGCTTAGAACTTTTAACTTGAATCTTTTTGATCCAATTGAGTTTATGAGTAGGCATACAACATTATACACTTTCTGGACATTCATATGAATTTTTGTCTAAGGATTATATGCAGCAAGAAATCTATTTGTTTATCACTACTAATGCACCCCACAGAAAAAGAAATGGGAGAAACGGTGTTTTGAAGTTTTTTCACAGGGATTAGAGGAGATGCACCAAGAGCTATCCAAGGATGGTGAAGACCATAAGCTTGGGGATGTGAAGACAACCCCACTGGACCTACACACTCTCGGTTTGCACACGTCTAACTTCTGTTTTTCGATCGAAACACTTTATCGCATAAACTTGGAGCGTCTTTTTGTTTGTTTTGGTTTGATTTTTATTTTGTGAGACCACCACACTATCATTTATATATGAGAGAGCTACTGGAAATTTGGGTTGAATTATGTTGGATGCTATTATTAGATTGGGAAAAGGGATGTTGGAGTTGATTTTAAAAGATACATATAGTTGCATGATTCATGAGCTTGTTAATGAGTAATAATTTGCAAGTATTTTATCAAGAGCTATCTTTTATTCATGTTTTGATGCTGAATGTTATTTTACCTTGTTTAACATGGATTAGTTAGTTCTATGGACACTCATGCATGCATTTAGATGGTCAACTTTCTCCCTCTTGCTAGCCCAAAAATTCCAACAAGTAAAAACTTGTTTCCAACACCTTCAACCAAAGTTTTTCCAGTGAGTCCACCATATCTACCTATTAGCTTTATGCTATTCCGAGTATGTTTATCATGATATTTGTGTTATCTATACCTCTGAATGAAAATGCTTATGTTGTTGATTGTTATGGGAAAAGTTGGTTATAGAGCTCTCTCGAACTTGATGCACACTTTACTTTCATTGCATAAATAAAACATGACCCATTGTGATTAAAATTATGATGTTGTGGGCTTGACAAATGTCTTTGGTTGAGAGTTAGCTCATATGTGCTGTCACATGGCAAGCTTTCAACATGCACTTCATTTCATTTAGTTGATATCATGTACTTTTGTTTATGGATGCTTACCATGGGTGAAATAAATGTGGAAATGAAGTGGTTTAAATGAGTTTGTATAAATGGTTAGAGAGACGCCTGGGCCGCTAATCTAAGCCATGCATCATTCATGGTGGAAATTTACTTACATGCTATGGTGAACCTTCTGTGATACACCTTACAATAAAAAGCTATCTAATGGTAAATAAAAAGGGTGTTGAGATTGTTCATTGTGTTTGTTTGTCTTGTCATTTTGATATGGGCTTGTTCCATATCCTGGGACAAGAGGTACCCCAGTTGACGCTCTTAATGATACTATTATTACTTACAATGATATTTAACTTGAACTTGCTTTGTTTCCCAAGATGAGTAACACATGGAGTAGGTACTTGTATTCAAGGGGCATGAGACTTTCAACCTGTACTTTGTCAAGCACACTACTCATATTTGCTTTCACTTTAAACTTAATCATTCAAGATGCTATGATAGGGGAATGAGAGCTTGACACCAAGGATTACCACATTACAATCATTAACTTAAGTAGAGAAGTTCAGAAGTTAGATGAAACTTATTCATGCTTTACCTCTACTCATATATATCTTTCCAAAGTGTCCACCTTTTATATTCAGATTTCATCAATACTCTATGGCCATTATAGGATGTTCTTTCTTTCATTATGCATACATGTGGTCCATAGTACTTTCTTCTATGTTACACTTTGTGAATTATCATTGAACATCCTTGCATTGAATATTTGATATCACTTCATAATCTATCTTGTACATTGCTACTTTTGAAGAATGAATCATTTGACTCTATGTAGCAATAACTTCATCACTTCATTCATAACATGTGCCTTACAATATTATATGATCAAGATTATGATGGTAGCATGTCACTTCAAAAATTATTTTGTTTTATCGTTTACCTACTCGAGGACGAGTAGGAACTAAGCTTGGGGATGCTTGATACGTCCCAAACGTATCTATAATTTTTGATGTTCCATGCATTTTTATGTCAATTGGCACATGTTTTATATACACTTTATATCATATTATGACATTTATTGGATTAACCTACTAATAGTTGCCAAAGTGCAAAATTTCTTGTTTTCCTATTTGTTGTGTAGGAATTATCAAAATATAAAAGGAAACCTTGTTGGAGTCAAATTGGGACTTTCCTGAAATCTGTCTGAGAACTTTTTACGGAGATTGTCAGTTTGACCCTCGAAGATGGCGTCCAATGGAAATCAAATTAAAGAGAAAGTTGTCACAATTTTCCATACGAAGATTTTAAGCCCGAGATCAGCCCAATCGGAGTTCGGACGCGGCCTGTAGGCCGTTTTGGTGGAACCCTAAAAGGGGGTGACGGAAATCCGAGAGTCCATAAAAGAAGGAAACCCTAGGTCGTGAAAGCCACCAAAAGCCACGAATTTTCCTCCTCTTGGCAGCCGCCAAGGAGGGGGAGGAGCTCCTCATTGCTGCACCATCACCAAGGAAGAAGAAGGGGGGCCAAGGGCCGCCGCCGCGCCGTGGCTGCTGCGGGCCGCCGCCTCCACTCCGGGCTGCACCTCTTCATCAACCTCTCCATCAAGTGTGCTCACCATGACCATGTGTGAGTAGTTTTCACCGAGGCTGAGGGCTCTACCGGTAGCTATGTGGTTCATCTCTCTCTCCCATGGTGTGATCTTTATGTGATCATGAGCTTTGTAATCTAGTTGGATCCATGGATGTTACTCTTCGTTATCTTATGAATTATGCTACTTGAGTGGTTTTATTAATGTAAACTCCGGAGTCACCTTTGTCCCATGGTGCGAAGTTGACAGTGTGCGTACCGTGTGTGACTCTTAGGCTAAAGATTACATGAATACTTATCATGAGTTATTATTTGTGTTGGATGTCTCTATGAAATTGTGGTGTTTGTCTAGTACTATTTTGGGCGCTCTTAGTGACATTGGGGTTCCCTAGATGTGGAATGCAAATTTAAGGTGTGCTTTTATAGCCCTACGCAGTGGATTGGTGTTCGTTATCCAACAAGGGAATAGCTCAGAGTAGCATAGTGAAGAGGAAATATATGTATTCAATTATATTATTATTGTTGAGAGTGTCCACTAGTGAAAGTATGATCACTAGGTTTTATTTCCAAGCATTGAAACACTGTTTGCTCTCATTTCGTCTCATGTTTGCTTGCTGCCATCTTTATTTCAGATTGCAATTATCACTTATAATCATCCATATTACTTGCATTTCACTATCTCTTCGCCGAACTAGTGCACCTATACATCTGACAAGTGTATTACGTGTGTTGTGGACACAAGAGACTTCTTGTATCTTAATTGCAGAGTTGCTTGAGAGGGATATCTTTGACCTCTACCTCTCTGAGTTCGATAAACCTTGGGTTATTCACTTAAGGGAAACTTGCTGCTGTTCTACAAACCTCTACACTTGGAGGCCCAACACTGTCTACAAGAATAGAAGCGTGCGTAGACATCACTCGCTCGCTCCCTCCTACTGATTAGCGAAGATGCCTCGCAGCAACGACACACAGGAGCAACTGAGTCACGCGGGACAGACCCCCCGTCAGCGGCGAGTCCGTTGAAGGACCGACGCCGGAGTCGAGCGACGACGAATACGCCAACTTCCATGATCCCACCTTGATGCTGGGCCCACCGAAGGTTGATTCTGATGAGGAGTCAACCGAAGAGGAGAAGGAGGAGGAGGAGGAGGAGGACGACGAGGAGGACGAGGCGGAGGCGCCGGTCCCGAAGAAGGGAATCCCGGCGACGGAGAAGAAAGCCGCCGCCTCCGATATGTTGCCGCCACCGCCGCCACCACCTCCAATGGCCCCCAACAAGCGAGGCCGTGAGAAGGACGAGGCGGAGGCGCCGGTCCCGAAGAAGGGAACCCCGGCGACGGAGAAGGAGGAGGATTGCGCGGAAGCAGGGCGCAAGAAAAATAAGAAGTAGCTAGTAGTAGTTCTATAAGTTCTCCATCTGTAATTTACTTTATTATTATTAATATGTACTGCGTATGTAATGTAGTACTCACTAATATTAATTTAAGTATCCTATAAGTGGTTTTCTCCATATAGTAGAGATTGGGAAAATATTATTCCAGAGAGTAGTAGAAATTCCACAGAGTGGGCGCGTAGGTCCCACACCTCAGTGGAAGAAACACAAAGGCGGTCCTTTTAAAGAACCGTTTCCTATGTTTTACCTATATATATGGGCGTACAGAGCAAAACCTAACATTCACTCGTTTCCTCACTCTGTGCCAGTATGCTAGATCTGTTCGTGGCGGCGGCTCCTGGCGTTGCGACCATCGCCGGCGCCGTGGCGGCGCCGTCTCCGCCCAGACGACGGCTATCACGGCGAGGTCTTCGCCATCTCCCCCGACACGGCGGGGTCTTCGCCATCGCCCCCGACACGGCGAGGTCTTCGCCATCGCCCCCGACACGCCGAGGTCTTCGCCATGTCCCCGACACGGCGAGGTCTTTGCCATCTCGTCCGACACGGCGAGGTCGTCGCTCTGTCCGCTTCCTCTGCCTCCACCACTTCCGGATCTGCTAAATCGATCCAACGGCGACGTGAAGAAGGTATCAGATCCACTCTTTGATGTAGCTAACTTGCCCATTGCGCACATGATCTAGAGCAACTAGTTGTAGTTTAGCTAACTTGTTGATAGTAGTTCAGTTCACATCCGGTAGTTCTATCTAGATAATTTCTTGATCTAGTTAACTTGCCTATTGTGCACTTGCAACTAGTTGTAATTTAGCTAACTTGTTGATAGTAGTTCAGTTCACATCCGGTAGTTCTATCTAGATAATTTCTTGACGTAGTTAACTTGCCTATTGTGCACTTGCAATCGGTTGTAGTTTAGCTAACTTGTTGATAGTAATTCAGTTCACATCCGGTAGTTCTATCTAGATAATTTCTTGATGTAGTTAACTTGCCTATTGTGTATTTGCAACCGGTTGTAGTTTAGCTAACTAGTCCATGTGAAAACAGGAGTCTATTTCGGTGACACTGCATAAAAAAGTCGGAGACACAGAACAAACAATAAACATTACTCAAGACAGTAGTGTTTGTTAACTTTCCCATAATGTCCTCCAATTATATACATAGGTCAGTACACATTAAATTGTTCGTTCTATCTAGTAGTGTCAGAACTAACATAAATCCTTATTTACATTTAGGGATATCAAGTTGTTCCCTTTCAAACTCCACCATACATATCCACCGTCGCTATTGTGACGTTTTGGTACACTGCATAAAATACTGTTTTAAGTAAGAGTGTTTATACAGTGTCGCCGAAATGTCATATCGGTGACGTATTAGATTAGATTTCGGTGACACTGCATAAAAAATCCAGAGCCGGTGGTGGTCTCCATGGAAAGGATGATCGCTGTCCGGCATCGTTTGATCGGAAATGGTGAGGCTCTTGAAGGAAACATCACCTTCAAGTTATGCCTCCAAATCGTTTGATCGGACTGCAAGCACACGGATATAGGCGCTTAAAGGTGTAAACTGTTTTCACATTAAATTATATCTATGTCATGTAGCATCATATTTTGGCTCTTCTCTAACTATCAATCCATGTATTTTTATCCAGAAGCACAAAGCTGATCCGAACAAACTTTAAATGTGCTACTTATAAAGTGGGATCATATCCGTGAACTGTGGTTGCTGTGATGTTATTATATTTCGGCGACACCGTCCAAGATGGAGCAAGCCTCAATATGAAGATTTTGGCAATTTGGCTTGGTGTAGTTTCTGTTTTTTCAGTTTCTCCGGCTATTTTGTGGATGTGTGTTTAGGGAGTAAGGCTTAGCTGCAGTTTAGGGAGGCATGAGAATTATAGGATTAGCGAAGCATGTGTAACTCATCTTTTGATGCTATGTAATGGTGACAATTGTTATATACGTGATGAACGGTTTTGCTAGCAACTTTGTGCTACTGCTGTGATATTTTGAATGTCAATTGGCAACTGTATTGCTGCTGTAGGCTTATGAAAAAATCTCAATGCAAACGAGTAAAACAGAATCTCCGTTTCTGATGTCCCGATACATCGGTAACGGAGACTGGATGGCAACGTAGCTAAAATCATGCCTCATCGGTGACGGTTTTTCCTGTCCGTTGCCGATGAGAGCTTCACATCAGTGACAGAGTCGGGACACGGACCCTTTTTCCGTTTCCGATGGGGTTTTTTGTCCGTTTCCGATGTGTCGTTCTGTATTAGTGACAAGGGTTACGTTGTACCAGGACACACAAGTGCTCGGCGACGGGCTGCCTGCCTGAGATCAGGCTATTGCTTGCACGATGTGTACGAAGCGATGTCAAAATCGGTGTTCCACATGAACACCTGGTGCGGGACGGTGCTACCGCCTGCCAGAAGGCGTGGTCGATGGGTGATCTGCTCAAGAGTAAGTAACATGATGGGGACATGGTGCTGGCGTGCTGCTGCTCGTCTGGGATGACTGACGCGTCCTTGGCAACCATATGGTATTCATCGAGTTGCATTGTATACGGTTAACTGGATCCAATTGATGACTTACTGAATTTTCTTCCAGAATTCAAAACTTTATCTTCCGTCCAGCGTTCTCCTGCAATCCTGTTGTTGGTTTTGAGGAAATCTTTTAAATTTGGCATATCGAAATAATCTGTATGTATCCCCACTTAAGGCTTCTTGCTAAAACGAAATAACCTGTCTTGTCGGACCGAGACTGAGAATAACATGTCATTGCGCAGCAAGAGGACGCACGTGACTATGATTCCTAGCTCAAAATTTTAAGTGTGTGCAAAATTATGATTCTCTGACATATTGTTCAAGGTTGATACGTCAGTTTGTTTAGTATTCTGTTCAGAATGGATTTCAATGTGTGTAGTGATCAAGTTTGAAAAGGTAAATTCCCTGGTTAGGAATATACTGTTAATGCTCTAGACCATTTGGGAACAGATGAGCAAGACGATTAGAGATAAAGAGGAAATGAATTCAGCTAGCTGGGTAATATTCAACCCCAGCAGTTTAAGTGATTTTAGTTTTGTATTTTGTAGACATGTTTATGCACAAAGTTTTTAACGAAATAACTCATTATGCATCTTGTTGCTGGCATTAATAAAAAATTCAGAAATAGGAAGTATTACATCGACTTCAATGATGCTCTGGACCCGTTGTGAATAGATGAGGAAGATGATTGGAGATTTTAAAGAAGGGAATAAAATGTGGTAGTTGGGCATTATTCAACACTAGTATTTTCATCAGTTTTGGTTTTGTATTTTATAGATATGGTTAATGAGAAGGGTTTACCGATGGTGCATCGTGTTGTCGAGATTCATTCTAAAATTGAGATATAGAATATTATTTCGTTTTATCTTGAGAAAGTATATGTTAGCCTCCTCATGTTCAAAGCTACTGCGAATCTCCACTCACATAATTGTTTGACAAAAAAAAACTAATCACCGACATTTGTTTGTCTTGCATGCTAACTGTCATGATGATATTTTACTTTTCATGTCCATTATCATGCCTAAGATAAAGAGGAGTAGTGTCATCCTGATGGGTTGGAGCTCATAGTACCCACTATCTCAGAGCGCCACTTCAGTATGAGGGAAGGTCAGTTTGGTTGGCCTTGAGAAATCTCAGCAGTCTATGTGCATAATATGTTGTCGATATTTCAATGGTAAAAAAGTGCAGTTGTCATCGACGGGCCATGGTGCAGCCGAGAATGATCTGCGTGTAGGGAAGAGGAAATGTCGCGCATATCTGAAGTCATTTTTCTTCATCACTTTACTTGCTGCATGCATTATGTAGCAGCATAGCCTTAAGGAGAATACTTCTGTGTATTATCTTACCTATAGCTTGCCAAAACGTTTTATATTAGGGGACATAGGGAGTATTAATACAACAAAATTGAAAAAAATGATGGATGATTTCTTTGTAATTGTCGATTAACTTTTTCATTTGGAAAATTTGCTCCTTGTGTCTATAAATTACAATTCTGCATACAATTACATGATACGTTTAGTTATGATTTAATTTTCTCTGCCAACTAACATTGTATTTGTATTTGCAGTGAGGCTAGGGACGTCTATGTTACATGTACTGCATCCAGACACGAGATGACCACATTGGGACGGCTTTGTTTCAATAGGGTAATTTGATGGACGAATGACGGGATAAATTCGTTTTTGGGAGGGCCTGAGGCAAGTAGGGATAGAATCATAGAGAGTAGAGACATAGGATTTGAGTGAAATGAAATCTTAGTAAGAGATAAATGTTTGTTAGTTACTTTCTATGCATATGATGTCGACTTATAGTTTCTAACCAATTTATTTCATTTTTTGGCAACATGTCTATACACAAAATGTGTGTTGCCTCAAGATGTATCTCCTTTCTATCAGATGTTTTCCTTGATAAATATCAGGTAGAAATGCCTTTGGGTGTGTTTTCTAAAAATAAAAGAGGTATACTCTGATACAAGATAGGTACGAGATGTAGCCAAAACTCATGAACATACCTTTTCTCAAAAAGCACGTTATGAAATAGTATTATAACTTTGCTCAAAACTTGACAATGATGCTTGATGTGCATGATAATTCAAAAATTGTGTATTTGACACATTTATTTAGAAAACATTAGAATATTTAAACCCGTTGCAACGCACGGACAATTAGCTAGTAGCAAAAAAAGGAAAAGGAGAATGAAAAAAAAGATAGTGTACTGCATACAAGTCAACCGCTGTGAGCGGCAAGCAGGAATCGCGATTTAGGTACCACCAACTTATGGATCTGCGACTGCATTGTTCTGATGGATGCATGTTGGGCGTAGTTGTTCTCTCAATTGTTGTTGGGCTGAAAATTTTTTTTGGATGTTGTTGGGCCGAGGCTAGCTGGTTGTCATGTTCAGTTCCCTATCTGAATTTTTTTGATCCCCCAAAAAACAAACCCAAAATCTGAATTTTCCTGCAAGCGGGAGACGTACTCCTAACTCGGCAATGTAAAACACCCACGAGAGGAACACTCCCTTATGTAGCTAGTAAATTGTACCCTAATACTAAGAAAACAAATTAGCGTATGAAGACATCTTATGCTTGCAGTCCTACAAATCAAACAAGTCTTCACATGAAAATACTGAAAAGAACAGAATCCTCCAAATTTCTTCATTCACAAGAAAAGAAACATTACGTTCCTAAACTACACCTTCGAATATGACCTTGGAGATGTGGCTATCAATTGTTTCTGGAGAGCAATGGGCGACATAGTAGAAGGTCTTAACCACGTTGAGAAATGTATGCCTAGTGGCTTCACTCATACCACTGCCGCCCTTAAGAACACATCGAGCCAGCTCCTTCATCTGAAGATCTACTTGACGATTGGAGTCCTCGGTAATATCCATACTCTGCATATCCTGATATTATTGGATACTCTGTTTTGGTAAATATAAATCTAGATCACAGAAATCCCAAGACATTATGCATGCATGCAGACGTACTAACCTGAGCAAGAGTTCGCGCGTTCCGGCAGATTGATGAGGTGAGGTGCTCAAGCCAAGAATCCTGAGAAAGGTCATCTTCTTGGTTGGTCAAATAACTATACCTTCCAGAGCATATCTCAACTGTGCGAACCAACAATAGCGCGGCATTCCCTTCACAGTCCTGGCTAGTCCACGTCACGATCCACTGCTTCCACTGCAGTTTAAAACGAACAAGGACCAAATTAATGCTGAAATGCATGTGATATTTCCACTACAGTCCTGACATGTTTCATCTAAGTTTCTTACGTAATTATCTACTATGCTAGTTTGGGTGTAAGGTGGTTCATGGCATTGTACGTACGGTTTCACAAAGGTTGTAATAGGAAGCATCGTCAAACGAAAGGAGGCTGATGTGCTCATCAAGAACATCTAGCAGGCCGCTCTCCGTAGAATCTTTCGCTCGCCTGCTCATGTTAGTAACGTGGATCTTCTGGAGATCAGATATCTCAAGATTACAAGTATACCATTTCATCTTCTCTTAATGCAGCAAACGAACCTTTCTATGCTATTGCAACGATGGCCGGTTAGTTTGTAAATGAAGCTTTCATGGGTGCTGTCGGCTGAAGTGTTACGTCGGAAGTGCGAGGAGACGGCTTCGGCGAGCACTGCGGTGCGAGCCCATCCTAGGCGTTCTGTTGCTCGGTCTGGCTCGAAGATGCTGGCTGCAGCTAAGAAGTAAGCTTGCAGGATGCTCTTGGGAGACACACCATACATTTGAAGGTTTTTCCTGTTGCACCACCTGCATTGGTAAGTTGAGAAAATTGGACATAAGTTAGAGAGCTACAGTGAGATTAAACTGAAAGAGAGGATAGTCGATGATTACTTTTCTAGGCCATGCAACTCAAGTTGGCAGAGTCTTTGGAAATTGCTATAATCTGCTTTAGCTGCCTGGAGTAAAAGGTCGTTGTTGATAAGAGGCATCCTGCAAAATTAACTTGAAACATCAACTTAAACGACCTTTCACAGCCCATGTGTTGTCCCGTATGGTGGTTTATGTGGTTGGTTTTTACGACATGCCTTTGGTCCCTTCAGCTTGGCACTTGGATACCATGTTTTTTTCTTCTTTTTTTGAATAATATGATCGTATGAAGTCGTGATGTCTTGACTTGTTTTTTAGATTAAGTAGGTGCACATAGCAAGTGTAACTCTTGATATTAGAAAAAATAAACATATATACTCCGATCCACACATAGAGGAACACTTACCTATAGAGGACCTTTCCGATCCACACATCACTGCTGCCTCCATATTGCTCCAGATACATCCTTGTTTCAATGCGTGGCAAACTAGCTTTCCAGGGCATGTCCAGAGCGTATCCGACCTGCTTGTTTTGTTACACAAAAAGATCACCACCATAGACGAGTGAATTGCAAAAAACCACCACATTTGAGGCAAAATCATCAAACACCCACCAAAATGCATGTTTGCAGGTGTTTTATTTTCTGAAGCGTTGATAACTTTGCCTCAGTTGTGGTGGCTTTTTGCAATTTACTCCCACCATAGACATTGACACTTTAATTTGGGTCATGTGCACTCTCAAATATGCAGAGAACAGGACTGCGGTTGTGTATCTATAAAAAAAATACTTCGAGGGGTTCTTGGGATGTCGTCTACTTTTTTAGGGGGAAAGTGGCTATATTGGTGGAAACATTCAGTACCTCGCCCAGCAAGTCTTTGGCGATGACCCATTTGTCTTTGAAGTTGTGGGATGCTCGCCTATCATGGAGGAACTCACGACTAAAGGTCTCTGCCCGTCGGAGCTCATCCTCGCCTGGAAAGGCAATTTGGGAAGCACGGTAAAGACTGTATGCACAAGTCAAAGATTTGTTTGACTCCCCTGCAAAGCAGCAGAACTCTCCATCTGTCTCGAATTGCTTAAACACGCCTGCATGTAAGTTTCCATCATGAAAGTCAAGCTTCCTAACTCGTAGAAAAAACAGACTCTCTCTAGTTAGCAAACTCACGTGGAGAGACATGGTAACCATATAACCGGAGGAGACGAAACCCCATGGCAGTGTCATCGATATCTCTGAGTGGAATATCCCTCCCATAAAATAATCCTTCATCACTCCAATACCTGTTAAAATCACGACATATACGGCATTACGAGTGATATCTGGACAAATTTTTAAAAATATCATGATATACGTACCTGTAAACGTAATCTAAGCATTCCTTAATTTCATTTGTGAAGTACATTGATATGCCCAAGCGCACTAACCGATCCACTAACCATAAGCGCTCGAAGAAATCAACAGGATAGATAAAAGGAACTGAAAGGGAAATGGTGAATCAATATAAGTATGGTGCTATGAAAACATGGTCTTGATGTATCTAGCTTCTTTAAAACATTAGAAATTCCATTGGATATATTGAGGGAATAGTTCACACATCAGGATTACATTAATATCGTGCATTCCATCGATCAAATATGTTTTTTCCTACTAATCCTCTGGAAAAAATGCTATGGTTTTATTTGTGAGTAATGGTGTAATCAACTAGGGTCATTAAATACAATTATGAAATGCAATACAATCTGTTGAATATAATCTGTCCTTCCATAAAAAAACATACATAATGAAGCATGCTACTCATTATATATGATTAAGCAAAGCCTTCTTTACCTCCACCGTTGAATTTATTGACAATTCCGTCAAGAAACTCGAGGCATTTCTTGTCCCCAGTTTGCATAAGAGCATATGAGGTGGGTGCAGGGCATGACAGAAATGAGCCATCGGGAGACCGGAGCGTAAGTAGTCTCTTCCAGTCTAGGTCTTGCATTCCCTCGAGGCTAAAAAGCATACTTGTATTTGCATCGTGCAACAAATCTTTAGGGATCCTAAACACAGAACAACCAGTCAAACTTATATTTTGTATCTCTCATTGTATATGTCTATTTATCGAAGAATATCCTAGCTTGATATAATTTTTGAAAGTGCACAATTGGTGCATTGTTTCAAGGGAGTTATGCGTGTATACCTGGCGAGCTTGAGGTCTCTTTTGGCCAATACATCTTGAAGGGTAGACTCGTCACAAGGCACATCCAGACCTAAGTCAGTCGCCATCTCTAACAGTCGGGGAAAGATTATCTCAAAGCCGCCTAACATCCAGTCATCTAACTCCTCGTCCTCTAGCCTCCACCAATTCTCCCGAATAAAACTCAATCCTACAATTTAAAAAGTTTATTTTCTCAAGATAAAGTTCAACGATATTTGTTTACCTAACAACTGTAGAAAGTATATATAGGGACACATCTACCTTTTTCACACTTGTCCTCGTGGATGTTCCATGTCTTCAGTGCGATAACACAGCCCAACGTGTTGATCATGCGGTCCTGGGCCAAGAAGAAAGCCTCGTCGCCCCACGAACCATCTGATAGTTGATTTTGAATGATCCAGCTGATGCTCGAGGGAAACTGTGGGCGGTCGCCTCCGTCCATATTTTTTACAAGGGCGACCCATGCTGTATCATATGCTGAAATGTTGATCTGGCCATCCTCTATTGATCTCAGCATTGCTCTGATGTCATCGATCATTTGTGGCATCTCCTTTTTCTCATCGTTTTGGAAAATTTTATGCTGAACATTTATATTGATCATATTCAGAGATACATATTATAGGTGACCATATTTTTGCAGAGGCTTATTTTATACGCACCTTGTCTCCATCTAACTCCAAAGCAGGTTGCTTGATAGATGCCTCTCCCTTTGATACCTTCATTATCCCCCTATAGGTCTAGAAGTATTGAGTGATGTAACATAGGGACCTGCATATGCAGGACGTATATATGGGGCAGTATTTCAGAAATTACTATATATGTGACTAAAAAAAACCAAAGCTAATTAATGATGAAAGCAAATCACATATTCCATTGGTGATTACAGAACAAACACAATGAACAATTGAACATGTTTTGGCGCTGCTAAAACATATCGGAAAAATATTTATTTCTCTATCAGTATTTTTTCTAAGGGGCAAACCATTTCCCGATTATTTATCTATCAGTAATTACTGGTTAATCCAAAATTTGGTTATGTTACAGCCCAAATTATTCAAATAAATTTTGAATTCAATGTTTTCAAGGCGAAAACTACAAGCTATCTAGCTATAGTGCTAGTGAAACAAATAAAAGCTACTCCGTGTAACCAAAGGAACACAAGTTCGCTAAGTGAAACACAGCTTGGTTGTCGAAGAATGGGAGGTACAGAGCCAACGTCATGGTTATGATGCGAACAAATTGGCTAATTGTGAACTCCCTGGTCCAAGATTGACACACACAACCGGCGATTTGATTGTACCCTAGATTCTGGATTCAAACATCATCGTAGGTTTTGAATTTGAATTTTTCGACATACCCAAAAATGTAATAACCCAATAACCCCACTAATATCGACTAAAATGAGGATGGATAAACAATTGCATGTTACCATGTCGTCGTTGACCTCCAGCATGTTGTTGGCATAGGAAAGGTTGTCGCCATTGCTCCGTTGTCGGGCGGAGCAGCGGAAATTGGAGGAGTGACGCCTGCATCGCTGCTTGTCACTTGCTTTCCTTTTAGCTGGACGGAATATTTGAGTAGCTGCTATATCTATATCTGCAGATTAGCTCCATCGATCAGTTTATATAGAAGAAGTATAGTGCGACCTTCTAGGAGGAGGCCTCCCACAGTGTCATGTTTGTTGGGCTGGCATGGAGCTCCAGTCCAGCGCACCATACATCAAACTGGGCGGCAGCAGCTGTCTCCTACTGATGCTTGCTACGTCGTGTATTTTATTTTATTTTTTCATTTAGACGTGTCTCCTGCTATATGCACTACAACTTTGGGCATATTCGGCAAGAATTGGGCTTAAAAATAGTATTGCTACAAAGCAAAAACAATATATATTGACTCACATTGGAGTATTAGCTAGAGACAAGTACATGATAATCAATCAATCAATTCATACAAAGAATATGTGAGGCACGGTTCTGACCTACCAGTAACCACATCGATGGACAAACAATGCCGAGAAGCATCTATTCGTTCGTACTGCAACGGATGATCCTTTTCACATCTCTCTCTCTCTCTCTCTCTCTCTCTCCAACCTAGTTTTTAAGAAGTTGTTTGACACAATTTTCATTTTTCTATCAAATAGTAAACACAAAATGACTCCATACGAAAGAATTGCTTTTTAGATTTTATTTCACTTTCGACGATTTTTCAAACAAGGTTTAAATGGTCGTGCGTCTATTTATAGTAACGACGTGAACACTTTGACAACCTATGAGCCTATTTCATAGAAACATACTTGACTACCTTAAAATGATTTTTGCAAGTTTTAGGATCAAGATATAACACTTTTAGTTGAAATCTCACCTACTTTTGGGAGATAGTCCGAATCATTTGAAGGTTTGAAATTATCTAGATATCTAGCAAGCTCAGAGTATTTGGGAACTGTTCAACCAACACTAGTAGAGAAAAACTTATAGGTAGAAGCACTTTCTGTGGCGCACCAATTTCCGTGCGCCACAGAAATATTTTCTGTGGCGCACCTTTTTTAGTGCGCCACATAATTTTGCAATTCTGTGGCGCACCAAAACCACGTGCGCCACAGAAAGTCATATTTCTCTGGCGCATGGGGAAGGTGCGCCACAGAAATATGACTTTCTGTGGCGCACCATCTTCCATGCACCACCGAAAGCCACATTTTTGTGGCGCATGCAGTCATATGCGCCACAGAAATGTGACTTTCTGTAGCGCATATACTGCATGCGCCACAGAAATGTATAATTCTGTGGTGCATGTAGCCATATGCGCCACAGAACGCATTCTTTCTGTGGCGCATATGACTGCAAGCGCCACATAATTGCACTAAACAAGTCATATTTTGAAATATCCAGCCCCAGATCTGGCCAAATCCAGATCTGGTCAAACCCACCACGCACCACGTACCCCACTCTTTCTGTCCTCTGTCCCACTCGTTCCCCCACGATGCCATGCGCCTCTGTCCTCTGTCCCGCTCGTTCCCCCACGATGCCGCCTTCCATGGCATCTCCCACTGCTACTCCCACTGCTGCCGCCTCCCATGGCGTCTCCATGCCGCCGCCTCCCATCCCGCCGCGCCGCCCGCTACCCCAGCGCACCGCCCGCAACCGGCAAAGTCGAGGAGGAGGAGGCCGTCGCAGCTCGCGGCGCGGACGCTGCCGGCGGCGTCGGGGTCGGCGAAGTGGACAGGGACGGAGAGCTGGGAGACGCGCGGGGCCTCGTTGAGGTCGAGGGACGCGCGCCGGCCCGGCGTGGGGCTGGGCACCCGTGACGCGTGCAGCGCCGGCTTCTTGTAGACCATGGCCCAGGAGGGGCGTGAGGGCGCGGTGTAGAGGGAGCGTCGTAGGGGCGCCGAGACCTCGCCAGCGAGGCGCTGGAGCAAGAGAGACATTCTGGTTCCGGAGGATCAGAGCAGGCCGAGGACGGCGCGAGGACGGCGAGCAGGCAAGCGTCGGCGCTTCTGGGCCGCAAGGCTTTCCCCGCTCTGCCCCTTTCCCCGACCTCCTCTTCCTCGCCTCCCGCGCGGCCGCCGGCCCCTCGCGCCCTCCCATCCTGATGGCCGTCGCCGACGACGCCGTCAAGCCCGCACCGCCGCCGCCGGCATGGATGGTCTGCGCTTCGTCCTCGCGAGCCCTGGGCGGCCTTGTCGTCGCAAGCTGATTTCTGGTGCGTAATTGACGGGAAATATCTTGTAGGAAGTTGTTGGTCTCCCCGGCAACGGCGCCAGAAAACAGTCTTGATACCCGTAGAAGTGATAGCCTTCAGTAGCTACCTGCAAGATAAAGTATACGGGGTTAGGTTGAGCCTCCAAGTGCAGAGTACGTAGTAAGTGGATGACGTGTTTTCCCCACGAGGTTGACTCGAGGGTTTAATATCAAACTCTCGGGGAATCAGTAGTGAAAGATTTATCTTCCTATCCTTCTTTTGGTTACCTACAAAACAAAGTTAAATGTTTTGGTCCTCAACCTCACCTGTGGTTGTCAAGCACAAGGTGTAAGAATGATATCAAGATAGTTATGCAATGCAAACAAGAAATAAATATGCAATGGTGGTGAATAAATGTGCAAGGATGATGATAACAATGATAAATGATATTTTTGGGTTTTTTATGATGAATGCAAGATGTAAAAGTGTTTTTGTATTTTCGGATTTAATAATGGCAGAAAATGAAAAGTGTAAAAGTTGTTGGAAAGGTGTTTCTTATGATTAAAAATGGACCGGGGTTCATGGTTTCACAAATGCACTCTCTCTTTAATAAAGTGGTAGACAATGGAACATAGAGTTGACATATGAGATTGCAACACAAGTTTGATGACAAGTTACTAATTATATGGGCATCACGTCCTAACATAGAGATCTTTTGGTTATTAATCTCACTTATACTCCACCAAGATGCGAACTAAATCATAACACCTTAGTAATTAAGATAACTCAGAGTATAGCTTTAAGTATCATGACATGAAGTTAAAATAAGAACATGCTAGATCTAGTCACGGAGAAGTGGCAAATCACCCACAACCCTTGTAGCATGGTTTTTGTTTATCCCTAGTGAGGCAACAAAGTAAGGTAAACACCCAAGTGGATCGCGATATTACAGTTGTCAACTTACCTCACTCACCACCCCCGTTACTCCAACTAATGCACACATCACCCCACACACGCTCTCATAAACATGCTTGATCATAACAAGTGAATAAGAACGGGGTACATAATATGCATCTATATTCATAACTGAAACAAACATTGCAATCTCAAACATATATTAACTCATAAAAAGATCCACCACATAGGTATTACAACGATGACCGTAATCATGTTCAGCAGCTCATACGGTACTAATTAGTGAAGCTCAAAGAGAGGAGAGATACATAAGTTACTTCCACAAACCCATAGTCCAGAGGTGGACTACTCCCTCTTCATCATGGAGACGGTGGAGAAGTCGATGGAGAAGATGGAGACCACGCCGGCAGCGCCCCGCCGGAGTTTTCCCCTCCAATCTGCAGCTCCAGATCTCTCTTTCGGTGTTTCTGTGTTTCGGCGCGCTTTCCAGAGAAGTCGGGGGCTATTTTTATAGGCGGTTTTAGGTCAAGACGATGTCGGTGGAGAAAAGATCGACGGCAACGGAGCGTCGAGGCCGATTGGTGGGCCCCACGCGGCCAGGTACAGAGGCCGCGTGGGCCCCCTCTTTTGGGCCTCGGGCTCCGCTTGTTTGCTTCCTTCGCCCCAAGTTTTGTTCCTTCCAAAAATGATGCCCGTAAATTTGCAGGTGATTTGGACGACGTTTGGGTCCCTGAAACTTAAAAGGAAAAAATAGGGTTTTCTGCCTGCGCAGGGTTAATTCCATAAAAATAGGAAATAAATATAATATTCCCAAAAATCATTATATAACAGTGATATAACCCTTATATGATGCAAATATGATTGGAATATAAGTAATATAGTGCAAAGTTCATGTATGCATTTTACATGCATCAACATCCCCAAGCTTAACCAATACTCGTCCTCGAGTATGAAGGTGATAAAACTAACATGGACTTTGCAATATAATACTAACAATGGATATCAAAGATGATTGCTACAGCTACATAGAGTCAAATGATTCATTCTTCAAAGGAGTAGCAATATGCAAGATAGTTTATGAAGTGATATCAAGTATTCAATGCAAGGATGTTCAATGATAGTTCACAAAGTGTAACATAGAAATAGTAATATGGACCACATGTATGCATAATGATAAGTAAGAACATCCTACATTGGTCATAGAGTGTAGATGAAAATCTGAATATAAAAGGTGGACACTTTGGAAAGATATATGTGAGTAGAGGTAAAGCATGCATAAGTTTCATCTAACTTCCAAACTCTTCTACTTAAGTTAATGATTGCAATGTGGAATCCTTGGTGTCAAGCTCTCATTACCCCTATCATAGCATCTTGAATGATTAAGTTTAATGTGAAAGCAAATATGAGTAGTGTGCTTGACAAAGTAAAGGTTAGGTGTCTCATGCCCCTTGAATACAAGTACCTACACCATGAGTTACTCAACTTGGAAACAAAGCAAGTTCAAGTTATATCATTGTAAGTAATAATAGTATCATCAAGAGCGTCAACTGGGGTACCTCTTGTCCCAGGATATGGAACAAGCCCATATCAAAATGACAAGACAAACAAACAAATGAACAACCTCAACACCCTTTTTATTTACCATTGGAATAGTTTTTATTATAAGGTGTATCACAGAAGGTTCACCATAGCATGTAAGTAAATTTCCACCATGAATGATGCATGGCTTAGATTAGCGGCCCAGGCGTCTCTCTAACCATTTATACAAACTCATTTAAACTACTTCATTTCCACCTCATTTCACCATGATAGGCATCCATAACAAAAGTACATGATATCAACTAAATGATGAAGGAGCATGTTGAAAGCTTTGCATGTGACAGCACATATGGGCTAACTCCCAACCTCGACATTTATCAAGCCACTAACATCATAATCTTAATCACAATGGGTCATGTTTTATTTATGCAATAAAAGTAAAGTGTGCATCAAGTTCGTGAGAGCTATATAACCAACTTTTCCCATGCAATCAATAACATAAACATTTTCATTCAGAGGTATAGATAACACAAATATCATGATAAACATACTCGGAATAGCATAAAGCTAATAGGTAGATATGGTGGACTCACTGGAATAACTTTGGTTGAAGGTGTTGGAAACAAGTTTTTACTTGTTGGAATTTTTGGGCTAGCAAGAGGGAGAAAGTTGACCATCTAATGCATGCATGAGTGTCCATAGAACTAACTAATCCATGTTAAACAAAGTAAAATAACATTCAGCATCAAAACATGAATAAGTGATAGCTCTTGATAAAGCATTTGCAAATTATTACTCATAAACAAGCTCATGAATCATGCAACTATATGTATCATTAAAAATCAACTCAAACATCCCTTTTCCCAATATATAAAAGCATCCAACATATTTCAACCCATATTTCCAGTAGCTCTTTCATATATAAATGATAGTGTGGTGGTCTCACAAAAACAAAATCAAACAAACAAACAAAAGACGCTCCAAGTTTATGCGATAAAGTGTTTCGATCGAAAAACAGAAGTTAGACGTGTGCAAACCGAGAGTGTGTAGGTCCAGTGGGGTTGTCTTCACATCCCCAAGCTTATGGTCTTCACCATCCTTGGATAGCTCTTGGTGCATCTCCTCCAATCCCTGTGAAAAAACTTCAAAACACCGTTTCTCCCATTTCTTTTCTGTGGGGTGCATTAGTAGTGATAAACAAATAGGTTTCTTGCTGCATATAATCCTTAAACAAAAATTCATATGAATGTCCAGAAAGTATATAATGTTGTATGCCTACTCATAAACTCAATTGGATCAAAAAGATTCAAGTTAAAAGTTCAAAGCATGCATCAAACAAAATGGGACAGAATCTGTCCAGAAAAACAGCAGCAGCAAAACGTATTTTTCTACCCTACCAAACTTTGTAAAAATTCCGAAAAATTCATGCATACAGAGGATGAAAAGTTGCAACTACAGTTCAAATATGAGCTCATTCGGAGTTACAGAATAAGAATTAAAAATCATACCGTGCACAGATTCGTGCAGGAATAAAATCTCCGAACGCTATAAGCAACTTTTCAAACCAAAATGGGTAAAACTTGGCACTTTATTAAAATTCCAGAAACTAAACTAAAAACAAACTCTCTTGTTACAGCAAGAGGACACAAAGAAAATCACACATAAAAATAACCGGGTTGCCTCCCGCAAAGCGCTTTCTTTATAGCCATATAGCTAGGCTTCTTACTTGTTGTTTATTGAAGATGAAGCTCATGAGGGAGCTTGAACTTTGATGTCCCTCTTTTTGGGAAGTGTTCCATGCACTTCTTGTGTGGAAACTGAAACTTCACGTTCCCTTCTTTGAATCAATGGCACCTGTAGTACGAAGAAAAGGTCTTCCAAGAATAATAGGACTAGAGGTTTTATTCCCCATGTCCATGATTAGAAAATCCACAGGCACAAAAGTCATATGTAACTCTACCATAACATCACTTACTTTCCCTAAAGCATGTTTAATGGAATCATCAGCAAGTGCAAGTTCAATAGAGCATTTTTCAAGATTTTTCAATTCAAGTACTTCATATAGTTCTTTAGACAAAACAGAGACACTAGATCCTAGATCAAGTATGGCATGGTGTGTCTCTTTTCCAATAGTTACTAGTACCTTGGGAATCCATATATCCCCAAGCTTAGGTGGTATCATAGCCTCTTGGTTGTACCTAGCAATTTTTCTTTCAAGACATGATTAGCAATATAAGAACCAAAACCAGCTTGGTTAGTGTTGATGGAAGGATCACTTGCAAATTTTGTAAGATAGAGATTAATTCATGCAAGCTACAATTTTCTAAGTCAAGCAAAGGATCCTTGACTTCACTAAGCATTTTAACTTCCTCAATCCAAACAAGTTTCTCATTCCTTTTCTTTAAAGAAGATTCGAGGCTATGTGGGGGTCATCCCCTTCCTCAACATAATTCTCAATATCCTTGTCTAAAGGTTCTAACATAGAAGATATTCTTTCATTCAATTCCCTAGTCAACTTCTTTTTAGACTTGGCATAATTCAATATTGTTTCCATTTTCAAAGAAATTCCAGAAAGAGTGTTATTTGTCTTTTTCATGCTAGATTTTGTATGAAGGACAAATGAATGCATCTCATTTTTAGTTGGATAATCTTCCATGTAAGTTTGCAGACATAATGTTGACCTATCCATAGAGACTTTTAGTTGCTTGATTCCAGTTTCATCTTTTGATTCTATAGAATTCCCAAATAAATTTTCCATTAAGTTATTAGCATGTGAGGGATTTCCAGAGGCAAATCTTCCACTAGTTAATGAATCTAGAAAACTTTTTGACCAGCCATCTATTCCTTTATAGAAGTTTCTTATCAAAGTAGCAGGGGTATATTTAATGACACCATTTTTACTAATGTCTTTAATTCTATACCAAGCATCTATTATTGAATCTCCATAGTATTGACCAAAGTTGCTCATTTCAACACTAGGATTCATTTTGGCAAAGTTTTTATGTATTTTTTTAATTTTTTATGCAAAACTGAAAATAAAATGAGTCTCACAAATGCAAACCGAATTACAAATGCAAGACAATGATAAAACAAATAATTTGCTTTGAAGGTAAAGATGGATAAGATGATGCTCACGTAGGTGCAACCTCCCCAAGCTTAGGTGTTAGCACAAGTTGGTGATGTTGACTTTGTTGTGATCTCCTTGGATAAACCTTCGCAGCTATGATTCCCCGGTAACGGCGCTAGAAAACAGTCTTGATTTCTGGTGCGTAGTTGACGGGAAATATCTTGTAGGAAGTTGTTGGTCTCCCCGGCAACGGCGCCAGAAAACAGTCTTGGTACCCATAGAAGTGATAGCCTTCAGTAGCTACCTGCAAGATAAAGTATACGGGGTTAGGTTGAGCCTCCAAGTGCAGAGTATGTAGTAAGTGGAAGACGTGTTTTCCCCACGAGGGTGACTCGAGGGTTTAATATCGAACTCTCGGGGAATCAGTAGTGAAAGATTTATCTTCCTATCCTTCTTTTGGTTACCTACAAAACAAAGTTAAATGTTTTGGTCCTCAACCTCACCTGTGGTTGTCAAGCACAAGGTGTAAGAATGATATCAAGATAGTTATGCAATGCAAACAAGAAATAAATATGCAATGGTGGTGAATAAATGTGCAAGGATGATGATAACAAAGATAAATGATATTTTTGGAGTTTTTATGATGAATGCAAGATGTAAAAGTGTTTTTGTATTTTCGGATTTAATAATGGCAGAAAATGGAAAAGTGGTAAAAGTTGTTGGAAAGGTGTTTCTTATGATTAAAAATGGACCGGGGTTCTTGGTTTCACAAATGCACTCTCTCTTTAATAAAGTGGCAGACAATGGAACATAGGAGTTGACATATGAAATTGCAACACAAAGTTTGATGACAAGTTACTAATTATAGGGCATCACGTCCCAACATATAGATCTTTTGGTTATTAATCTCACTTATACTCCACCAAGATGCGAACTAAATCATAACACCATAGTAATTAAGATAACTCAGAGTATAGCTTTAAGTATCATGACATGAAGTTAAAATAAGAACATGCTAGATCTAATCACGGAGAAGTGGCAAATCACCCACAACCCTTGTAGCATGTTATTTTTGTTTATCCCTAGTGAGGCAACAAAGTAAGGTAAACACCCAAGTGGATCGCGATATTACAGTTGTCAACTTACCGCACTCACCACCCCCAGTTACTCCAACTAATGCACACATCACCCCACACACGCTCTCATAAACATGCTTGATCATAACAAGTGAATAAGAACGGGGTACATAATATGCATCTATATTCATAACTGAAACAAACATTGGAATATCAAACATATATTAACTCATAAAAAGATCCACCACATAGGTATTACAACGATGACCGTAATCATGTTCAGCAGCTCATACGGTACTAATTAGTGAAGCTCAAAGAGAGGAGAGATACATAAGTTACTTCCACAAAACCATAGTCCAGAGGTGGACTACTCCCTCTTCATCATGGAGACGGTGAAGAAGTCGATGGAGAAGATGGAGACCACGCCGGCAATGCCCCGCCGGAGTTTTCCCCCTCCAATCTGCAGCTCCAGATCTCTCTTTCGGTGTTTCTGTGTTTCGGCGGCGCTTGTTCCAGAGAACGTCGGGGGCTATTTTTATAGTCGGTTTTAGGTCAAGACGATGTCGGTGGAGAAAAGATCGACGGCAACGGAGCGTCGAGGCCGATTTTGGTGGGCCTCTTTTGGGCCTCGGGGCTCCGCTTGTTCGCTTCCTTCGCCCCCAAGTTTTGTTCCTTCCAAAAAATGATACCCGTAAATTTGCAGGTGATTTGGACGACGTTTGGGTCTCTGAAACTTAAAAGGAAAAAAATATGGTTTTCTGCCTGCGCATGGTTAATTCTATAAAAATAGGAAATAAATATAATATTCCCAAAATTCATTATATAACAGTGATATAACCCTTATATGATGCAAATATGATTGGAATATAAGTAATATAGTGCAAAGTTCATGTATGCATTTTACATGCATCACACGCCGCCGCGCGTGGGGCGAGGGCTCTGCCCCTTTTTTTTAACCTGAAAAAGACATTCTGTGGCGCACCAATCTTCATGCGCCACAGAATTGGCACCTTTCTGTGACGCATGGGCTGGGTGCGCCACAGAATTATATTTTAGTGGCGACAATTCTGTGGCGCACCCAGCAAGGTTGCGCGTGCGCCACAGAATTCCAAAAAGGTGCGCCACTAAAAGGACTTTTCCTACTAGTGCAATAGGATCTACTTTGTATAAAAGCTGGAGATCTACGTGTCATTTTCCACCATATTATTTACACTAACGTCACCAAAGTAACCAATTATTGCACTTAAAACTAGAAAAAATGTTTTAACAAAAAATAGAAATTCATTTTTGCATCGAAAAATGCACCTCAGTGACAAATATAACCACAATATCATGAACTATGCCATGGATATGGGAGTGAACTCGTAAATATTCATACATGACAGGCAATTTGGAGAAAGGATTTTTAATGTTGTCAACACTGAAGTTTTATTTTCTATCGACTAGTGCACATAAAAGGTCGCCATGCCAACTGATAAATTTATTGGCATTTTCTTTATTTCCTGTGATTTTTTCCAAACAGGGTCAAAATGGTTGACACATGTATTCATAGTAAGTAGCTGAAATCTTTGTAAGGAGTTTGCAGTTATTATATAGAATCATATTTGGACACCTTAAAATGATTTTGTTATCTTTTAGGACCAAGCTAAAACACACGTGCAGTTTAAATTGGAACTACTTTTTGGGAGATCGACTGAAATTCATTTAAATCTGAAACTAGCTAGGGTGCTAGAAAAAATTGTAATTTGTGTAATGCAATGTGCCCTACTTTCTATGAAAAATGAAGAGGTGTCATTTGCACTATATTATTTACACTTGATTCACATCAATACCCTGTTTGTTACACAACATAAAATACTATGTAAATCCGATAATATAACTAAATAAAAACAAAATTGGAAGAAAATAATAATAACAAAAATAAAATGTTGGCAAAATAAATAAAAAAGGAAAAATGATATATGGATGGGCAATTTTCAGTGATGTTTTTATCATACTTAATAGCTTTTACACTCAATAAAGGTGGGCTCTCCTGAGTGTCCGTTAGGGTACGCACGGAAATGTTACGCGTTGTTTCTTTTCCGTCGACCGCAACAGGTTTGGACATGAGAGCACCATTTGCCGATTATTTTTTTCTGCCTATATCGATTGATTTTTGTTGTTATTATTTTGCAAAGTATAATTTCTTTAGCATGTGTATGTTACGGGTCTTGCGACATATATCATCTTTGTTTTTTTTTACGGGCTTATAGCATCTTTTTTGAGGATTGATAAAGGGCACTCGGCAATCGCCATGTTTCCGGTTGCGGGACACACATCTAGAACGATGACAGGCATAGTTTAAAACATCTTTGCCGAGCATATTCATATTCCGAGTGTATTTGTGACCGAGCGTTTTCTTTTGGTTTTCTCGTAAGTGGATCTCTGTAGAGTACAACGGTCGAAAAAACGGTCTTTGATGAGAACCCGTGAAAAACACCCGGGCAAAAGTCGCTGACGCTTGGTAAAAGCATGATTCCATTAGTGACAGAGATGGAATTTCAAAAACAAGAAGAGTAAGGAAAACACAAGAAACTCAAGCTAGTACACAGTACACACCAATACGAGACAACACAAAATCGGACCTAGGCAGTTTACACAAAAAGAAGCACAATGAGCCAGCAAATTATGAGAAACACATGACAAAACGAGACAACACAAAACGGACCTAGGCACTTGCCACAAACACAAGCACAATAGGAGAACGGTGCCAGCATAGAGCAACAATATATAGGACAACGTCTTGCTGAGTGTTTATTGAGACACTAAATATGCCTGCCGGCTGGTCGGGCTCACTGGTCCTTGTAGAATCTGAGCAGCTCAAGGAACTCATCAATGTACCTCTCATGGCATGCCGTGTCCGCGACAACCCGTTGCAGCTTCTTGGCATTGGCGGCAAAGACGCGCCTTCCTTCTTCCTCCACGAAGACGGCCCGGACCGTCGCCGCGACGCCTTCCCGATCGAAAGACGATCCGTCCTCTCCGTGCCTCGGCACCGGCAACCCTACCTTCTTCCCCTCCATGAACCGAGCGACCGTCCGTTGGTCCTCGAAGAAGGGCAGCAGTATGATGGGGTGGCCATGCTGCATGCCCTCGATGACGGACCCCGGCGCGCTGTGCGTGAGGAACGCGCCCACGGAGCCGTGCACCAGCACCCTCGTCTGCGGAACCATCCCCATTGCCACCAGGCCGCGGCCCTCGGTACGCTCCCGGAAGCCCGGAGGGAGCAGAACGTCGTCTTGGTCGCCGCCGAGCTTCCTCAGCGCCCAGAGGAATGGCGTCCCGGACAGCTCCAGGCCCATGGCCAGCTCGTGCGCTAGCTCAGTGCTCAGTGGCGCCTCGGTTCCCAGCGCGACGTAGATGACGGATTTCGCCGGGTGCCGGTCGAGCCATGCCACGAGGTCGTCGCCTCCACTCAGACTCAGAGGCGGCGGCAGCAGGCCGAGCGGGGCGAACGGCTTGCCGAAGATGCCGGGCAGTAGAGGCACGCCCTCGGGGTCGAACTCCACGCAGCACCGCTGGGCGATGATCTTGCAGCGCTGGTAGGTCAGCAGGAAGCGCTGGGACACGGTCGCCCCGAGCTCCGGGTCCACGTCCGTGGACACGCGCGGCACGCCCCAGGCGGCGGTCGTGGCCGAGGCGAAGACGATGAACATCGTGGACGGCACGCCTCGCTCGGCGGCGGCGGCCACCACGAGGTAGTGGAAGCAGTCGACGATGATCCAGTCCAGCTTCCTGCCGTTGCTGGCCTCCTCGTCGAGGAAGGCGGAGAAGGGCCCCGTGAGGCCGTCGAAGGCCTTCTGCAGCAGGAGGTCGTTGGTCTCGCTGGAAGTGAGGTCGGTGGTGGCCTCGGCTCCCTCAGGGAGGCCGTCCAGGCGGGGTAGCGGCAGGGACACGAAGTGAACGTCGTCCTGGGCTACTGGTCGGAGCCGGCTGATGTTGCGTGGCGTGGAGACGAAGGAGACGCGGTGGCCGCGCGCCGCCAGGCGCTCCGCGAGCTCCAGGAGCGGGATGATGTGGCCGAACGCAAGCCACGGGAAGACGACGATGTGCATCGGCGACGAGGAAGAGTCGGCGTCCATGGCCTGTACCTGGATAGGGGATCGAGATGTGGAGTGGCAGGCAGTACGTGTTCTGGACCGCGCTGCATGCAGCTACATATATAGTGAGCAACGCCGAGAGTTGATCATGGGTAGCGTGGAATGAAGGCCTGCCCGGAGCGACCTTCGCCACACACTCCACCAACCCTTAACAGTGCAACTTCAAAGCTTCTGTCGGGACTACGGACACTGAGACTGTGAGACAGGCCACCATACACAACATTATTATGCTGGATCGAGTACGATCCAGTTGTTGCACAACATATATAAATATCCAACTATCACTACTACTGGAATCTAGCCGTTTGGCCGTGTATCTTTTTTTTTTTTAGATAAAAGGCACTTCCGGGTGCCCGACTTTATTAATAAGTATTAATGAAGCCATCCAGTAAACAAAAAAGAAAAGGGAAAAAAAAATCAGGCCACCTGCCAGATGTGCAGAGAGTTCGAATAGCGACGTTGGAGTCTATCTGGGCCGTAGATCTTCAGATTGACGGTTTACCTCGCCACTGTCCGCGAAGCGGAAAGTTGCAAAATAGTCCATCGATCTGGGGATGTACGGTGCAGAATAGATTCGACAACGCTACTAACTGAACTTCTAACAACAGTTGACACTTCTTCAGAGATAAGCCAGCGCTGGCCGGAGTCACGCCCATGTCGCCTCCCGATACGCCATGTCCGTCGCCAGCCCCTCACCTCCACGGCAGAACAACTGCAGCCAAACAAGGAAAGAAAACCGCCACCGTCCCACATGGAGCAGCAGCCACTTCACGGCCCACCACTTGGGTCCGAGTAATGGAAGGCCCAGATGGCCGGGCCTACCCAGGCCCCAAGCCACCTGCCTGGCCCAACACCGCAGAAGGCCCAAGCGGAGCAAACCCTAGCCTTGTGTCTTCGACCTGCGAGAAGGCCGCCGGCGGCGGCGGTGGCGTGTTTCATTTTAGTGTACTAGGAAATATGCCCGTACGTTGCAACGAAACAAAAAAAAGTTGACATATTGTATATATCGAAGTAACAATTGTCCTAATTTACACAAAGATGTACCCATACCGTCGGTAGTATTGCATTTACTCCGGCTATTCATGCCTACCATCAGCATCTTACCTTGTTGGTTTTGAACTGAGTGATGTTGTTGAGTTGTGGTAACATGCATAGTTACATTGTGGGCATCTGGAAGGAGTGGCCTGGAATGCCGAGAACGGTGACGGCAGACTTGACACACCGATGGTGTTGAAGTGTTGAACAGGGAAACGGTTGATAATAATCGAGTGTCATTGCTTCGTCGGTCACCTGTCAGTGTCTCAATGATAGGGTTGGCTACGTCAGAGGATCGTTGTCCATTGAAGAGATGCCGAACACGCACTCGTCGGCCGCATCTTCGAGCCTTGAAATAATGACACATGTATGGTACCCTTAAATAAAAGCACACACATGACAACATGTATGTACAATGGTACATCGATCAGGTGCTAACAACTCACAACTCAGCTATCCATGCATGCACGTACAGCCGGTTATGCTACCAAATCACACGGCGGACGAAAACAGTGTGTTAATGAGTGAATTAATGAAAACTTTTTTTATCTTTGAATAGGTGACGGATAGAAATAGCTCTTGCTGGGCCGGCCCACACCCAACGATCGTGGGAAACGAATCAGAAGCACATGGCCCATACATAGCAATCGATCGTAGGTCCCCAAAAGAACACGATGCATAAAAGGAAACGGAATAGATCGACCTAGGAAAGAAAGAAACAGGACGGCAGAAATAGGGCATACCGAAACGTTTTTTTTTTAACTTATGGATGGCATAGTGGGTAATTATGTACAAATTTAGAGGCAATTGTAATGACCTACCAAACTAAAAGGCGGAAGTCTTAGTGCTTTTATTATTAGGTAAAGATTTCACCAAGCCCGGGTTAAAGGTTTTTGCTCTTTTTTAGAAAGGAAATCATAGTTTTGCAATATATAAGAAGGTGCCAACTAGTTAACGAAAATTTGGTTGCTTCTCCGGGGCGGCGGCCCCGGTACATGGTGGTTTTGGTGGCAACCTGGATGTAGACTGCGTGGGCAGATGGTTCGTCGACCATGACTGGATCACTTTCGGGCAATGCGAAGGTCAATCTGGTTGTTACGCCGAGGCGGCGGCCCCGGAGCGGGTGGTGTGTGTTGTGGCGTTTGTCGACTTGAGTCGTGTGGGCGGCGGGTCGCTTCGTTTGTGTCATTCTTTTGTACAGATTGTATTATTTTTGGAGCCGGTTTCCCTTATAAACTGGGTCAACTCTTTCTATCTATTCGGGCGATTGATACGACCACCTTATATCTAAAACAAAACAAGACGAACACGGAACACCACACATGGCAAATTCCACTTCAGATCTCTGTCAAAATCAAGACCACAACAACACTCGGTTGATGGAGAGACAAAGGTCACCAAAGGGCCAACCACACAGACACAAAACATAGCGTGCCCGCTCCCCTCGAGCCTGCTGGTCTCCGATCACTGCTAGAGAAAGACGGCATGACTACTCCGGGAGGAGCAGATCCGAGACGCTCCCACATACCACAGAGTTGAAGAGGCATGCGTTCGAGGAGACCCTGCACCAAAAACAACATCACGCCCGCCGAAGACCAACATTGTATGGCAACGTTGTCGCCACACGACACAAGGTCGAAAACCCTCGGTGTTGTAGAAAGTTGTGAAAGTTCCCCGACGGTACGGTTCGATACGACCCTCGCAGTCGAGCGTTTTTGGCTGTACCTCCTTGCATTGTCATGTTTTGCATGAACCAGCGTGGCGGCAAGCCATGGAAGAAGAAAGCTCCGCAGTCCCACACAATGACACATGGAAATTGGCCCCGTATCCTCTTGGCATCAATGTTGTCGACAATAAATGGTTGTTCAAAACCAAGCATCGTCCTAATGGTTCGATTGACAAACACATGACACGTTGGGTTGCACGAGGGTTATCAGCAGTATGGACTTGATTTTAGTGGTACATTCAGCCTGGTCGTCAAGCCTGCCACTTTTAATATTGTATGTCGCTTGATGTGTGTTGTGGTTGGTGTCTTCGGCAAATTGATGTTAGCAATGCTTTTCTGCATGGGTTTCCGACAAAGGATGTCTATATGCAGCAACCACCCAGGTTTGAACACCCGGACATCTCATGTGTGTAAGCTTCAGCGAGCTCTCTATGGACGGAGGCAGTCACCACGCGCCTGGTATGCATGCCTAAGTGAGTGGCTCCATCAGCTTGATTTTGTCTCCTCGAAGGTGGACAGTTCACTCTTCATTTTCTCTGCTGGTGGCAACAAGATTATTATGCTGGTGTACATGGATGACATTGTCATTACTGGCTCTACACCGGATGTAGTTGAACGGTTAGTTCAGTCCTTGTCGGCCACGTTTCCTATCAGATTGTAGTATTTTCTCAGAATTGAGGTGCTTACAATTCCGGTAGCTTCTGCCACAACACCAGTATGTTTTAGACTTGCTTCATCGCTCTAACATGGAAAATTGCAAGCCCACCTCTACTCCGGCGTCAACCACAGAGAAAGTATCTTACACTTACGGTTAGTTTAGTCCTCGTCGACCACGTTTCGTATGTCGTGGATATCTCGTATGCCGTGAATAAGGTCTGTCAGTATTTGTAACGACTGACAGATATGCACTGGGAGGCAGTTAAAAGAATTCTGAGGTATGTGAAGGGGGCACTTCAGTTCAGAAGGTCTACATCCACACAACTCAGTATTTTCAAACCATATTTTTCAGATCTAAAAGAAAATACATACGAGCACATCGACATGTGAACCACAAGTGTTGTAAAAATATACTATTATTATCCATGATTTACACGAAAAATACAAATCTAACATAAAAAATAAGTTTTTCTATTTTGGAGCCAGTAATTTTAATTTTTTCTATTTTGGATATGCTAGTGAAGTAGGAGTACGTGTTTTTTTTAGCAAAATACAAATAATTAATATTTTGGGTATTCTTTTGCATATTGCACCAGCTGGACTATATTTTTTTAGACAAACAGGGGTGACCCTGCCGGCTCCATTTCATTTGAAAAGAAACCATAACCGTTAAATACAGACAAAATAGCATCCAAATGATTAATTACAGAAGAAAAACATGATAAATCTAGTAGAGTATCAATATAATAACGAGTCAAATTTGTTGTCCATTGACGGCCAAACATGGACTTGCAAAATTATGAAAGTACATCATTTTGCATCGAGGAAGTTGACGCCTTTAGGGTACTCTGCTGCCCAGTCGATCAGTGTTGGTGGAAAGTTAAGGCCGAGCAATGACCAGCTACTCTGCTGCCTCGGATTCGTTCCACGCGAGATCAAGACAGGAAGCGGGCTGTCGTGGTGGTATCACGGTAGATGCCATGGGATGGCTTAAGGTGGGGGCCGATGGACGCGGGTGGATCCGGGAGAGGGCTAGCGCGCTAAGGAGCGCACACAGAAGAACTCACAAGCACACAAACACGCACGATCTACCGAGGTTCGGGGCCCACGTCGTGGGGAGGTAACACCCCTACTCCTGCCTATCTCTCTGTATATATCTCTCAATCACAAGTACACGGTGCTCCTTTAGCTGTATGATCCCAACAATGGGGATAAACACGAGGTGGAAGATGAAGCTATGGGGGGGAAATGAGTCTCAGGGCATCGTCCCTCACGCAGGAGGGGGTGAAGCCCTATTTATAGGCTAAACCGAGTTACCGAATTACCCCTCATGATGCACTGTAGCCATGCCAACGGTATGTCATCATGGCACTCCTGTCAGAGACAGGACATGACATGCTCATCCCCTGCAGCACAACGGTACAGCTAGAATGTACCCTCTGCTAGGGACAGGACATGGCATGCCCATGCCTATCTCGTAGCTTTTTCCCCGGATGTCCCGCGGTCAGCGGTTAGGTGAGGCATGTCACCTCGCTCCCCCTGCACGCTCCCGTGTCAGGCGCTTCTGTGCCTGACGCTCCCGTGTCAGACGGGATGTGACAGGAGCATTGACTGCTCTCCGACACATCAAGATGCTTCGTCTCGCCTGATCCGACATAGACATGTCGGGGCTCTCCTTCGATGATTATCTCTTCCCGCACGTAATTGAAGACAAGAAGATACCGACATATATATGTCGGTCAGTATATCTCGGTTAGCATATGCCGGTTTATATCAGCTTGATATCTCGGTCCCTTCTGGCCCGGGATAACTCGGTTTGCCTATGTCGGTTTGCACCGACACCATACCTCGGTTACTTCCGAGATCCAGATATGTCGGCTTTTACTGTACCTGGCCCACACCTAGGCATAGCTTTTACCATATCATGACCCTACCCGGGGGTAGCCCCCCGACATTAGTCCCCGAAGCTGGTGCGGTCCTGCAGCCTCGGATGAAGGGCCACAGCAGGTTTAAACAACCGAAACAACCATACCAAACATCCGACATAACTATGTCGGTTCAAGCATAAATCCTCTAATGACTCCTCCAATTGACTTCGACATCTGATTCTATGCCGATTTTCCGACACACAAATATCTTCAAGATTCCTCTAGATCTCGACAGCGCACGTGGCAGCGAATATCTGCTCGTCACCTCGGTTCTTGCGCATGGACAGACGTGCCATTGCACGCACGCCTCCCACGTCACGCGGGCCCCATGGACGGTCAAGTCCACAGAGCACTCAAGTGCTTTGACCCTGAGGTGCCTCCTTGATTCCCGCGCCAGTAACCGCACGCGATCTCACCGCAGGCGGATACCACTTTGTAACCCACGATGCGGCCGATCGTGTGGCCGCCCTTACCGCAACCGCACGAACCATGTGCAGTTAATCCACGCGCAGATCTAGGAGATCCTGAGGGACGGTTTCGCTAACCGCGCACGCTCCTAGCCCATAAATAGGGGAGCGCAGGCCCCCTTCTCTTCTTCCTCGCATTCTTCGACCTCTCCGCACTCATCGCCGCCGTGCAGCGTTCTTCACCACCGCACGACGTCGGAGCACTCACGCCGCCGACAACCAGAGACTCCTGCACCACCGCCGCGTCTGCTTCTTCTCCACCGCTACCGCGGCTCCGGTAAGATTCGTGCCCTTAACATCGCCGATGAACATGTTCATCTTCTCCGATGAACTTGTTCATCCTCTTCGACGAACTTGTTCATCCTCACCGCAGATGCTCCTAAATCCATTCGCTTAGATCCCCTTTAGATCCTCTTCATCGCGTTTCTTATCACTCTTGCAATAGTTCCTCTATAGATCCTTCCGCAAAGCAATTAGCCACAGATCTGTGTTTCCCGCCATTTATGCATTTTCCTCTGTTGTTCAAATATTCCGAGATACTTATCTCGGTTCAACTTGTGCCTCTGTACAGATCCCTTCCGAGATGTCGTCCAGCCATACCTCGGATCCTGCCGACACACCCGCAGAGGAGGGAACTCGCGGAGGATGGGAAGGCTCGGATGTCTCCCCGTCCGAGATAGACTGGCTGATTCGGACTCGGCGACTCCCTGCTGAGGTCATATGTCAGATCCCGGGGAACGAGGCTGAGCCAGACCCGGAATTCGATGAAAGAGTAGTCTTCGTCGCGCATTTCGAGCGCGGCTTCGGGCTCCCCGCCAGCAAATTCTTCCAGGTCTTCCTCAACAAATTCGGCCTCCAACCTCATCACCTTCCGGCGAATGCCATCACCGCGATGTCGGCATATGTCTCTTTCTCCGAGGGATACCTCGGACTCTGGCCCAGCGTCGAACTCTGGGCGAAGTATTTCCAGCTTCGGAAGCAGAGCATTCCGGATCCGGACAACAAGGGCGTCGTCAAGGAGATGACTCCGTGCGGAGCGGCGACCATCATACCTCGGAAGAACTCTATCTTCCCCCGCATCCCAGGTCTGGAGTCCTGCCGAAAGTGGCAGCGGACCTTCTTCTACGTGAAGAGTCCGGATCACGTTGATCTCCTCAACTTACCGGCATTCACCCTCGGAGCCCCCACGCATCAACTCAACTGGTGCCTTGACCCCAAGGAATCCAACGCCGAGATCAACCAGATCCACGGGATCATCGCCCAGCTCCTGAAAGATGGGTGGACCGCTGATGATCTCCTGAGGACATTCATCACTCGCCGAGTTCTCCCCCTCCAAAGCCGAGTCCACAAAATATGCCATATGAGTGGCCAATATGATCCCACCCGGATCAGTACCCACGAGCTTAGCAAGCCCGGGGTTAAAAGACGTGTCAAGGCCATTGCTAGGACGCAGATGGCCAAAGAATGGGAATGGGGAGTAGAGCCACATAATCGAGCGCGGCTTCCGGAGCAAGTAAGTTCCTTACCGTCCATCCGACGTATATTGCTTACCGACACAATCTTTATGTCGACACTGTTTTTGCTCTTAGAATAACCGTATTTAATCTCACCCACTTTGCAGAGATTCACCCGCCAAACACTTGAAGATGGGGACAACCCCTCCGAGAAATGGGGCCCAGACTTGGACTCGGACGTCACCGAGGTTGATGATCCGGACGACGAGGACCACGTCCCGATCCCTGTTGCCCGTGCCCCTGCCTCGGGTAAGCCTCGAGTCCGAGCTTCAATCCGAGATTGGTCTGATGATGACGACGATGAATGCCAAATCTTAGACCCAATTGACGCTCCTCCCATCTCCTTTGCTCCTCCGGAATCCTAGACCTCAGCTGATCCGGCTGGCCCAGCTCCAAGCTCCAAGGGTTCCCGAGGCGCATCCCGCAAACGCTCCGAGACCGGTCCCTCCGAGACCGTGACCTCAAAGACCTCGGACCCCGCAGCGCCAAAACCGAAACGACAGAAGAGAGCGGGACAAAAGGTCCGAGGCAAGAAGCAGCCACCAACTACGGAAGGGTAAGATACTCTCTGCCTGCTTTCTATCTTCTTTCAATCGAGGTAACATTTTCACAAAGTAACAACTTTTTCTATCTTAATGCAGTGCTGCCCTCCAAGTGCCTCAGAGCGCATCCTCGATGCGCTCGCCTGTTCCGGCATCCCCGGTGCCTCGGTCACCCGAGACTAGGGTTGCTAGCCCCGCAAGGGCAAGCCCTATCTCGGCACGCTCGACTCCGGCCGGCACACCGCCGCCGACATCTGGTGCCGCAGCTGGAGGAGGCCAAAGCACTCCCGAGGTCGTGGTTCTCGACCGAGACGTTGGTTCCGGTGCTCCCGCCATGGACTCTGAGACGGAGCGAGCCGACACTTCGGTGGCACCGGATCAACAGCAAGCACCACCATCACTACAGCCGCAACAACAACAACAGCAGCAACCGCAGCAACAGTGATGGCCCTTGAAGAGGTTGATCTACGGCGCCAGAAAACACTTTGTTGATCTCCGGTGCGTAGTTACCTGCGTCAAAAGTAAATGGGTTAGGTTGAGACTCCAAGTGCAGAGTATGTAGTAGTGGAAGACGTGTTTTCCCCACGAGGGTGACTCGAGGGTTTAATATCGAACTCTCGGGGAATCAGTAGTGAAGATATATCTTCTTATCCTTGTTTTGGTTACCTACAAAACAATGTTAAATGTTTTGGTCCTCAACCTCACCTGTGGTTGTCAAGCACAAGGTGTAAGAATGATATCAAGATAGTTATGCAATGCGAACAGGAAATAAATATGCAATGATGGTGTATGCAATGGTAAATGATATTTTTGGGTTTTGAATGATGTATGCAAGATGAAAAGTATTTTTGTATTTTCGGATTTAATGATGGCTGAAAATGGAAAAGTGGTATATGGTGTCGGAAAGGTGTTTCTTATGATTAAAAATGGACCGGGGTTCATGGTTTCACAAATGCACTCTCTCTTTATAAAGTGGCAGACAATGGAACACACACAGAGTTAACATATAAGATTGCAACACAAAGTTTGATAACAAAGTTACTTAAATATATGGGCATCACGTCCTAACATAGAGACCTTTTGGTTATTAGTCTCTCTTATACTCCACCAAGATGCGAACCAAATCATAACACCTCAGTAATTAAGATGACTCAGAGTATAGCAATAAGTTTCATGACCTGAAGTGAAAATAAGAACATGCTGGATCTAGTCATAGGAAGAAGCTTGGTCACCCTCAACCCTTGCAGCATGGTATTTTTGTTTATCCCTAGTGAGGTAACAAAGTAAGGTAAACACCCAAGTGGATCGCGATATTAAGTTGTCAGCTTACCGCACTCACCACTCCCCGTTACTCCAACTAATGCACACGTTCCCCCACACACGCTCTCATAAACATGCTTGATCATAACAAGTAGACAAGAACGGGGTACATAATATGCATCTATACTCATAACTGAAACAAACATTGCAATCTCAAACATATATTAACTCATAGAAAGATCCACCACATAGGTATTACAAATATGACCGTAATCATGTTCAGCAGCTCATACGGTACTAATTAGTGAAACTCAAGAGAGGAGAGATACATAAGTTACTTCCACAAACCCATAGTCCAGAGGTGGACTACTCCCTCTTCATCATGGAGACGGTGGAGAAGTCGATGGAGAAGATGGAGACCACTCCGGCAGTGCCCCGCCAGAGTTTTCCCCTCCAATCTGCAGCTCCTGATCTCCGTTTCGGTGTTTCTGTGTTTGTGCAGCGCTTCTTTCGCGAAACGCTAGGGGACCTTTTTTATAGGCGTTTTTAGGTCAAGACGGAGTCGGTGGACGAAAGATCGACGGCAGCGGAGCCACGAGGCCCAAACGAGTGCGCCCCACGCGGCCACAGTACCTGGCCGCGTGGGCCACCCTCTTTCGGCCTTCTGGCCTCCGTTTGCTTGCTTCCTTCGCTCATACGTCTTTTTCCTTCCAAAATAACGACCTCTGTATTTTTCCAGAATTTTATGACGACGTTTGGGTCCCTGAAACATAAAAGGAAAGAAATAGGGTTTTCTGCCTGCGCATGGTTAATTCCATAAAAATAGGAAACAATTGATTTATTTCCTAAAATCATTAAATAACAGTGGTATAACCCTTATTTGATGCAAATATGATTAGAATATAAGTGATAAAGTGCAAAGTTCATGTATGCATTTTACATGCATCAAACAGCAACAGCAGCAGCAGCCACCGCCGAAGCCCACCACGAAGTCCACCGAGCTAGTAACTCGGAAATCTACTCCACCGCCCAAGCCGGCACATAGTCAAGTGGCCACCGGGAAACAACTTGTTAACCCGGAGAAACAAGTGGCTCTGACTCCAACCACTACACCGCCCCACCAAGCTCTTACCGCCTCGGTCTCCCGAGTTTCCACTAGGAGCTGGGGTTTTCCTCAGCTCCGAACTCGGAGCGGACATAGCTTGGGCTCGGAGGAGCAGTACCACATGGATTGGAACGCCGCCGACACTGGCGAGGTCTCCTCCACCCCAGCGAATCAACATCCGGCTGGACCAAGCGCACTTGCTCAGGCCATGCACAACTTGCAACTTTCGACCCTTCGAGCCAGCAGACTTGCATAGGTAAATTTTCGTTAGCCAGACCTTTCTTTCCTTTGTCATAAATGATAAACATATACCATCCCCAGTCCCTGAGATTCGGGTCGAGTGATCGACGCTCGCCCGAGTAAAGATCATTCGGGGCGAATCTTCACAAAATTTCCACCATTAATTTCAAAAAATCTGACACCCAGTCCCCGAGATTCTTGTCGAGTTTTACTCAGCATGAATCTTCAAAAAATCCGACATCCAGTCCCCGAGATTCTTGTCGAGTTTTACTCGGCATGAATCTTCAAAAAATCCGACACCTAGTCCCCGAGATTCTTGGCGAGTTTTACTCGGCATGAATCTTCAAAAAATCCGACATCCAGTCCCCGAGATTCTTGTCGAGTTTTACTCGGCATGAATCTTCAAAAAATTCATACTAACCCCTTGCTTTTTTCAGGAGTGCACCAACGCCGGACTGCAGTGTTCCAGAAGCTACTTCTGGACCACAACAAACTCAAGAGCTCCCACAAGCAGCTTCAGGAGGTGCTGAAGAATAAGGACACCGCGCACGCCACTGCCCTCCAGAAGGAACGAGACGAAGTGTCTCGTCTCCAGAAAGAACTTGCTCGGGTCCAGGGCGAGAAGACCGACATGGAGAAGGCCCTTATGCAGAGGGAGGAAGCTGCGCAGAAGCACAAGGAAATCCTCGAGGAGACCGAGGTTCGCGCTACCTCGGCACAGGAAGAACTGGATGCCCTCAAGGCTAACAGTGGCCGCTGGTTGTCCGAGCTTACTCGGCTCAACCGCGAGATGGACAGTAAGTTTCCCTTTTATCTTTTTCCTCCTTTCCTTTGCTTCCACCGACACCAGCTATCCGCCGACACACGACTTAACTTGGTAACAACCTTTCTCTCTTCAGAACATTTCGTCCACTCCCAAATTGCTGCTGCCAACGTCACCAAGACGGCACGAGAGAAAAGAGCCAAGGCTTGCCCAATCTCGGAGGTCTGGGACATCGAGGACCATCTGACGGCCCTAAATGCCCGCATCTCTCCTTTGAAGGCCATCGGTACTGAACTCCTTGATGCTGGTCTTCGGGTTTACCGCCTTATGGCCAGACTCTCAGCCTCCAGCCACCATCAATGAACTATCCAAATGCCTGCTGGGGCCCGAGATTAGGCTCCGAGAGTGGAGATCCTCCGCAGCTCGTGCCGGGGCTGATCAAGCCCTGACATTTGTGCTATCCTGGTATGAGGCTATCAAGCTTGAGGCAGTGCGGACTCTGCGCTGCAACTCGATATGGACCTCGGATCTGGAGCTGATCAATCGCCGCAAGGAGGCAGCTTCTTTCATGGCCGGTTATGCCGACACTCGCCATTTCACCCCTGGGCCAGCCTATTCCGATGATGAAGAGGATGACTCGGACGATGAAGATGATGATGACAAAGAGGCCCTGGACGAAGAAATCGAGGCTGAAGCTGCCGACACTGCTGCTGACACAGCCGCAGCCGACACTGCCAAGCAGACATCCACCGACATCTCCTCTGATCCAACCTCCGGCACTGCCGATGCCTCGGCAGCTACTCCTACAACCGAGGCTGCTCCAATAACCGCAGGTGCTCCTGCTCCCGAGACTGCTTCTGCTGACCCCAACTCCTCTACTGCCTGAACTTATTATCAAATGAACTATTAAATCCCCGGAATGCCGGGTGCAGATGTATATATACTCTTAAGTATTTCGCAGTGCTACTTTTATCTTGCTACTATTATGAAAAACGGCTTAATGCCGGATCACTTTGCATCAAGTCCCCGAGTTTACTTTCTCGTTTACTATACTTAGTAACTAGCCGGGTGGCCCGCGCAATTGCACGGCTAGCAATAAGATTATTCGTATCTTGATATCTAATGTATTATTTTTCTACATGATAAAATTTGATGATAAATACGAAGTGTGAATACATCTAATTATTTTCCATACTTAGTTTGTAGAGCTTTATTAGTGCTTATTAGTGCTCACATGTTTCCAGTGATAAATTTTTTATAAATGTTATTACATAGAAAATTCGAGTAACTTCGTTTTTATTGCTCTGAATACTTTTTTATTTTTCATGCTCTCCATCTTGTCCTTGCATGGATGGAGAGATCTTACCACCTTAACTTGAATATATCCTTACATTATTGATGCAACTTGTGGTCCTTAATGCATGGGTCTCTATTATGGCATGCCAATCTATTTGATGGGAAGATTTTTTTTATCAAAGTTTAATCTGCTTTTACAAAAAATTATTTGTGTAGACCATTTTTTTCTCCAATATATATTTCGAGAGATATACCAGTGTGTACGTACCAGTGACATGGGTGGGTATGTATCGGTGACAAAGTGAATATGATTTGTAGAAAATAAATGCCCAAGATAAAGATAATTTTTTATGGCACGTGGACCAATTTTTTTTCTTCAATAAACTGTTATTTTTATTTCGGTTCAAATGACATGGAATATGTGTATCAGAGGATAGACAAACTTGAACAAAACTGAAAAGTTGAAAAAGAAAACAAATTTGCATGCAGATTAAAGTGATACTAACCTATATCCGATTGATTCGCTTCATTTGTCTCTTTCCCTGCTTAGTGATACATTTTTAAATGGCATCAGGAAACCTTTAATGTTTCGCCTGCAAAAGAAAGAAAGTCAAGAGGATGTCAACTGTTCGTAGCCTCGCATTTCACAATATCATCTATGGTTGAAGCTCACAATAGGAAAAAACAATATTTACAAATTTGACGTCCAACTTGTCAACTCCACACAACATCATATACGATAGAATCCCATAGATTTGTAGTTTGCCCATAATTTCTTTGTCTATAGGCTCCTCGATCTTCCACATAGGAATGATGCATGTTGCTGTTCGCACAGATGCATGATGGATGTCCCACCTATGGCATTAAACTGCAAGTATATTTCTCACATTGTACATATTTGGAGAGAAAATAGAAAATTAAGGCAGTACGAATTTTTCCCTACTGTTGTGGCCCGTCGAAAAGAAGTATATGACAAACGCAAGCATCTAGGCAGCTCGTATGTTAAGTCGTTAAATATGCTTATATCAAACGTAGTACCTTGTTTAAGCTGACAACAATATAATTGTGCGTACGATTGTTCGTTCGTGCAGCATGTGTCGCCTCCTTATGGCAGCCAAATGCAGCAGCATGTCTTTTATTTGTCCCTGCTCGTAGGCGTCAATAAACTGCAAGAGCAAATCGAGCTTACTAAGTCACACAGCGGCTTCAGCCGTTGTTGCGCCGCCGTTGCTAGACAGTATGGGCCGGCGTGGCCGCCATGCATGATGTGGTGAACACCCAGAATTTCGTGAGTTGCTCCATAAACCTGTAAGCCAGGAACACATACGCGGCACGCCGGACGGCCGGCTATTGGTCAAAACTCAAAACATAGCTTCAAGCTTCTAGGGGAATAAAAATCTAAATTAAACAGTTGCATAAAGACCGGCCAAGCAATCATATACAAACATGATTTGTAAAAACACCATTGATCTAAAATGCATCGCGCCATAAGTTTCACATTGTACCTGAAAAAATCCCGTACAAATAAGTAATATATATACCTGCAATTTGTAGTTTAAACTTTAAACTGATAGTCACACTCATGGATTCCTGTATAAGACTGCGTTATCTCTAGGGCAGTTTTGACTCTGGCGCGCTCGATATAAATACTTCAGGCCATATGCATGCACATACGGCTCTAACTGATTTATCTTGCACCATCAAACATTACTAGGGATATTGGCGCGGCAATGCCGCGGCCGGTTGATGAATTTGAAGTATTTTTTTATAAATTGTTGAAATTTGAATATTATTTGATTTTGGAAATGTTTGCGCTTAGAGGAATGGTGAGATTGTGGAAATCGTTTGTATCGGAATGTATCCAAGTTTGTATTCTTTTTAATATTTACAAAATGATCAGATTTGGAAGGTGTTTGAAATTCTGAAATATGTAAATGTGAAATTTGAGTTGAAGTGCTCAAATAGATTTTAGGAACTGAACATATCGGAGTTTATTCAAATTTGAATCATTTTAGCGTTTGGGTTGAAATGCTCAAATATATGATTGTTTCTCCCATAAAATTGTCCAACTATAGGCAAATTTGTATTATTCAAATCTGTATGTTTTCTGTGAAAAATAGTTAACCGTTTTTCCTCTAACATTTTGATATTTTTTTTTTTTTAATTTTGTTGATGGGTATTTCTAGAATTTTTCCCGTTGTGTTTTTTTTTTGGGAAAAGAGAAAGGTAGGTCGGGTTCGGGAACTTAGCGCGGCAATTCCACGGCCGTGTAGTAAATAAAATTTAAGTTTGGTAACGCGCAATTTTAGAATTTGTGTAGGTTTGAAAAGTAGTGAATTTGAAAGAAGTTTGTGTAATGATGAAATCCGGTGGAATTTACTGAAATCCGTTGGAACTAATTTAACTTTATTGGGGGGGGGGGGGGGGGGGAGGGGATACATTTTGTAAGCAGTTATTAAATTCAATTTAAGTTCAATTCATAATTAGAAGAAATTAATTTGTATTTTCTCCAAATATTCGTCTAGTTAAGTATTTTGAAATTTAGCTACATAGTTGGAGCAAGTTAAGTTTTTTTTATCTTTAGATATGTTAAATAAATTGAATTGATGAAATATAGTTCCATGTTGTCATAATTTTTTTTTTGCTTGACACCATAATGAGAGGGAATATATTATGGTGAGCATTTTTAAAATTTATTTTGTAAGCAGGGGGAATTGAATTTGTATTTCCTATGAATATATCTATTGTTAAAAAATACAACAAATATTCTTTGGAATCTATTGTGAAACTAATTGGAACCTGTGAGTAATTTTTTTTGTGGAGGAAGAATTATTCAGGTTTTTTTCATTTTATTTGTATGTAACGTTTGCATAGTTTTAGTTATTAAATTGAAGTTTGAAGTTTTTGTGAATTTAAATCGACGTTGGAACGTAGTAAGAAAATTGAATATTTTGGAAGAGGATGTTTTTTTTGGAGAATACATTTTGTGTGCATTTTTTTATGCATGATGTGCATTGTTGTATTTCATAAATTCGGAGATTTTAATTGTGTGAATTGTTGAATTCTATTGCCGAACTTGTAAAAGAAAATAATTTTTTTCTTCTTTTGTGCATTTTGTATGTATGTTTTGCATTATTGTAGTTAATAAATTTTATTTTTTCAGTACTGGTGTTTTTTTTTTTGAAATGTATTAATGAGGCCTTATGTACTATTTGAATTTTTGAAGATTCGAAATAATTCTAGAAAGGCTCTTACGTAATTGAAATGTAGATTTTTTTTACAGGAAATTTGGAGAATTTGGTTTGAATTGATTTGAAGATGTATTTGAAAAGTTTTGAATATTAAAAAAAACAGTTAAAAAAAAAGAGCGGAGGCATGCGCTGGGCGGAGCCAGCCGCAGAGAAAGCGGCCCAGCCCAGCTAGGAGCCCAGGTACCGCAACCCGGGCCCACGTGACGGCAGAGTGACGTCACGGAGGCCGGACTCCGCGGCGGCGGCGTGCAGCACGCCGGCGACGCGCCACCGCGATTGGGGACGCGCGGGCGGGCGTTTCGGATGCGCCTGGATGTGATCTACCCGCAGGTGGCGGCGCCGCCGCTGTCTGGCCACCGGAGCGTCGTCGGCGAGCAGGAAACGCCGCGACGGGCACCGAAGGCGGCGGCGGCGATTCCGGCGCGAGGCGGGCATCCCGGCACACGTTTATCGGTGGAGAAGGCGAGGGCACCATAATCACAGGGAATGTATTATTGTGAGCATTTTTAAAATGCATTTTATAATTAAGGCAAATTGAATTTCTATTTCCTATAAATAGTTGTAACAAATTGTGTGTCCAAATTGTTTTGAACCTATAGAAAATGTGTAATATTTTATTGGGGGAGGGGGGAATATCTGTTGTTAAAAAAATCCAATAAATCTTGTTTTGAATCTATTTTGAAACTAATTGGAACCTGTGGATATTTTTTTTGTGGAGTAAGAATTATTTGGGTTTTTTTTTTGGGTGCATTTTATTTATATGCAAGGTTTGCATAGTTTTAATTATTAAATTAAAGTTTTTAATACTTGTGTTTTTTGAAATCTATTAAGGAGGCCTTATGTATTGTTTGAAATCTATTAAGCGCGCACGCCGGCGGCGATTCCGGGCGGCGTGCGGCGTGCCGGCAAACGGCGCTCGGCCAAGAGGAAGAGGCGGCGACGGCGGAGGTTGGCGGGGCGTGGATCTGGAGGGGGAGGGCCGGAGCGGCGCGGGCGCGCATCGGCGGCGCCGCCGAGCTCGTCGCCGCGGAGAGAGAGGAGAGGGGAGGGGTGGTGTGGATGATTTTCCAGAGAAGCCCCTAGATTGTCGTGATTTTCTGAATTGGTCCTTCACGGGGTTTTTTGTAAAATAGCAGGGTTTTTTTGTAAAAGGGCGCTCCAAAAATCGTGTGGGGCGACGTGTCACCACCTGATTGGTAGAAATCCCGTGCTACAGTAGTACTGTAGCAGCTACAGTGCTGCGCGGGGTCTGCTGCGATCTGGACCGTTGGACGCGACGATCGGCGTTGAAAAGGCGACGTGGATAGCTAAACTGAGGGTGAATCTGTCCTACTTTTATATATAGTAGGGATTTGTACATTAAAAACATGGTGCATATCAGATAATTAAATACGGTCATATAAACATGCATGCACGTATTTATATGAGTATATCCTGATTTCCTGGTCATTTAAATTGAACGGGGCAAGATCTCGCCACTACCAACGTCATGGAGTGGTATGAGGATATCGAGCCGTTCAATGTCTTTGAACGCGTACTCACGACGCCTTGACAACCATGTCGGCAATATTGCTCCGTGAGGCCCGGCCGGCCGACGGCACGATTTTGGTGTCCGTAACCGTGACAGTCAAATCCACTGGTTTCGGCAGTTAAATGCGTGTCCGCCACCGCGTACTCAGTTATCTGCGGACAACGAAAAACATATTTGGAATCAAATATGAAGCAATGCTAACACAAATTTATAGATCGAGTCAGCTACCCACACAAAAAGATCTTAACTACAGCAATGAGTGAGTTTTCTGCTAATAGTGTCTTGTATATGATTATGATGCCATGAGAAGTTGTGACCTAATTTCCTTGTCAGTCTGATCCTTTAGGATTTTGCATTATTCTGATCACAGAACCGAGGAAATTATATATATGAGCTACATCCTAATGACATGTATCATCTACGAAAAGAAGTTCTGTAGGAGAGAAACTCGATATGCTACCAACTTACCCACGTTATTTTGTATGTGTGCATCAAACCGGAATGCAATGAAAGCTTGGCATATATCTGATCCAAGAAACTAATAGCTGAGACTTGAGAGCATACCATAAACCATGGAGTTCTTCTGATCAGTGTTCGGTGGTGCTGACATTTTAGTTCTGCCATTGTTGTAGCTCCATGTTTGTTCTTCCGTGTGGACATCGCAGAGCTCAACGGTCGATGCACAATCCTTGCTTTACTATCTACTTTCACCATAGATCAATTTTCAGTGTAGCCAAAAAACCATTCTAGAATTATTTTATAGGATCAGTCCAGTTCATCTGTATAAGATCTGACACAACTGCATCAGAACGCAAGGAAAACAAAAAAAAATGAGACTGAGCAATGCTCTTATGAGCAGAGATTGCTTTGACATCACGTACTACGACCTGAGCAAAACCTATCCACAATCTGCAGAAAACTACAAAATCGCAGCAGGGGACATCTAAAAGAGGAAGTCTAACATTTGCACGTCCATCTTAATACTCCATAATCCACGTACATGAAAACGGCGAAAGCAAGGATCTTTCCTGAATTATTTGACAGAGCCAAAACTGATCCGATCAAATCATGTAACCTGCAAATAAATAAAAATAAGACACTTAGATTGCTCTGAATTGTTATGTATGAAGATATTTAGCAAATCAAAATTGATCTTACAGTTTTAAGTAGCACACGGGATCAAATCTTATGCACATCTTACTTGCAGAGAGTGGATGAACTTAGTAAGAAGTCTAATCATAACTTAGAGAAGAAATAATTAGGGAGCCATATGCACTGACCGGCCGGTGACCGTCCTACGCGTTTGCTCCAGCTGCCCAGCATCCTTCGCTTGGCAGTTCTTGCGCCAATATGACAACAGCTGCTGTTGTCTGCACCACAATCTCGAGCCCTCCCCTTGCCCTGGATAGCGTTGCTGCTGTCGCGGGGCGCCGCACCTGCACAGGCAAGATTAAGAGCCGAATCTGATGGAAGCTCCGAACCCTAGGTTGGACTTTCGTGGGAAGAGGAGAAAGCCTGCCGCTAGATAAATGCAGCATTGAAGGAGACAGACCTATAATGATCGTTCGGGACTCGGGAGTCCAGATCTAACGTGAGTTTATACCTTTTTTTTGTTGGAGTTCCTATTGCACACGGGAATAATCAGATTTCTTAACGTCAAACGTGCACGTGCTTAGGTGTCAAGTCGATTAATCTTAACCGTTGGGATTTTGTAACTTCAGATCGGTAAATCTCCACCGTAAATTGTTTGTTGTTTTAATAATATAATAGATCTTTGCTCTTGTCTACCATTTCGGCGTTCGACAGTCGAGTCACAAGACCAAAATTATAGCATACAATACTTGTAAATTTTGAGATAAGATCCAGAGTCATCCGTCACAAAGAAAAGGAATGAAAAACCGGGTTAGTAAATGACATATGTCGGATCTTTCTAAGACCGAGTCCCCGAGTCCATTTTCATGTTTACCATATACCATAACCTCTGCTCTTGACTGCCATTTCGGCGTTCATCAGTCGAGTCACAAGATCACAACAACATAGCATACATTACTTGAACTTTGAAATGAGGTCAAAAACCATCCGACATATGAACAACGTAAACAAAACTGAGATAAAACACATGCATATGAGCAAGGCAGTCCCCGAGTTTCATCTCGGAGTGCCGACATTTCGTTCAAAGGAAACCGAGATACATACACTGCTCCCTTAGGAGTAAAAGGGACGGAGTAGAGCTACATTCCATGGTCGCTTGGTTTTCTCTCCGGATTTGTCCATTACATTTTTCCTCGGTGCCTGTGCATCTATAAGATAATACGAATCATTGTGTAGAGCCTTGCTCACAATGAATGGTCCCTCCCATGGAGGTGACAACTTGTGTCGGCCTGCACTGCGCTGCACTAGCCTTAGCACCAAATCTCGCTCTCGGAATACCCGAGGGCTGATCTTCCGGCTATGATAACGCCGAAGATTTTGCTGATATATAGCTGACCGAGATAAGGTTAGTTCTCGCGCTTCTTTGAGCAAATCAACATCATTTCCCGAGCTTCTTTTGCCTCGGTTTCAGTGTACAGCGCCACTCTCGGTGAGTCATACTCCATGTCGGTCGGCAAGACAGCTTCTACCCCATAGACTAGAAAGAATGGCGTATAGCCAGTTGAACGATTCGGTGTGGTCCTTAGACCCCACAATACTGCTGGTATCTCCTCTATCCAGCATCCCTGAGTTCGCAACAGTGGTTCAATCAACCGGGCTTTGATGCTGGCCAATACCAACGCATTTGCTCTTTCCACTTGCCCATTTGCCTCCGGGTGTGCCACCGAGGCTATGTCTAGCCGAATTCTCTTTTCAGCACAGAACCGATCAAATTCTCCCACAGGAAAGTTTGTGCCATTATCCGAGATAATGCTATGGGGGTAACCATATCTCAAAATGATGTCCTTCAAAAAGGACACCGATGTGTGACCATCACACTTCCGGATTGGCTTCACCTCGATCCACTTGGTGAACTTGTCCACCATCACCAGCATATGAGTCATGTTAACTCGGGCTGGCTTGAACTCCCCCACCATATCCAGACACCAAACTGCAAAGGGCCAAGTGATTGGCATTGTCTTGAGCGCCGAAGCTGGCAGGTGGGTCTTCTTAGCAAATCTCTGACATCCCTCCCACTTTCGGACGATATCCTCTGCCTGATTCAAAGCACTGGGCCAGTAAAACCCATGCCGGAATACTTTAGCCACCAAGGCTCTTGATGAAGCATGATGACCACACTCTCCTTGATGAATCTCCAGGAGCATCTCTTGCCCTTCCTGCGGCTCGACACAGCGCTGCAGTACCTCGGTTACACTTCTCTTGTATAACTCCTGGTTGATGATGGTGTATGCCTTGGATCTTCTTTGCACCTGCCTGGCCTCAACTTCATTTCTCGACAAACTCCCCTCCATCATATACGCTATTATAGGTTGTGCCCATCCCGGCACAGGACGCACAGGAAAACCAGGTCATCCACCTCCATGAGATCAACTGTGGGGACCCCGGACTAGCTGTCCGAAATACCCGATTATGCTTAACACAACGATCCCGTGATCAGTCTGTCGTTGCACATAATCCGAATTGGATACCAAAGTTTACATCCATTACAATACCGAATTAAAAGTCTTACATAAATGGTCATTTAGACCAAGTCTTACATAGGTGCCTTCATGGGCCAAACCAAAATATCAGCGGAAGCTACGGCGTAGTAGACATCATATTCTAACGATGACAACCCGACAGGCAGCTGACTTGTGGAGATCCTTAGTTGGCGTAGAAGTCGCCATACTCCTGCTCGGCGTAGTGCTCCTCCTCGTAGTCTGGCTAGGTCAATAGCCAGGGACGAAACCAATATGAGTACATTTGAATGTACTCGCAAACTACCCCAACATGAGTATGCACTAGTTTTATTTTAGTTGACAATTTTTTTTATTTAAAACATCTCTATATCTTTATTGAAAAAGGTAAGAAGAGTTTTATAACTATCTTTAAAGAAACCACCATCTCATTTGTTTCTCCAAAACTCCTCCTTTTTCTGACCATGGCTCACCATGGTCCACTATTTCAACAACTCATACCACTCCATGTGGTATAGTGTGTAACACATCTCCACTTCAGTTTCTTTTTAAACTTAAAAACTTTTCCAAAAACTTGCACATGGTCAAAGTAGGGCCTCCCAACTGTCCATATCCGAGGACTCGGCTATTCGAATAGTTTTACACTCTGCAGAGTTAGCACGCTTTTCCCACATCCATCCGGCAACTCATCGTGTCCGCCACGTCTCGCCATACAGGGTGTATGCGAAGTAAGCCGCCGACCATAGCCTGTCCTTTGCTCATGCTAGTATAGGATCCTTCCCATATGACACTTCCAACACACTTAACCCAGCCCTTCGGAATCTAAGTGTGAGGACTCATAGGTTTTGTCCGGCGGTTTATGGTGGAACCTTCAATCCTCCTCCTTATCTTTTCATAGAGTTTGAGCGAGGACCCGGGTCAGGGGATGACCAACACACTATCCCCTCATGCATGACGGAGTCATCTCCGTCGATGAGGTATCCAGTACTAATATGAGCAAATTATATGACTAAGCCCTTTCCCATATGTGGTGGATGTGGTCGCACAGGGTATCGGATGGTTGACGTAAGTACAAGGACACACTGTGCATTTTTCATAAACATCACCATTTTTCCACTTCTCCATTCCAACACCGACATCTCGGCATTTCATAATCTCACAAGTAATTTCAAAGGAGTTTTGAATAAACCATATTTATTTTTCCCATCCTATAATTTGATATAACTATCTTATATTTCTACATAAGTGGCAAAATAATTTCCATATACTTTTGAAAAGGGTTTTATAAATCTTGCCTTGAGAGTAAAACAGGTTATGAAAGTAGATGCATATGTTTGTAGTGCAAGCTCAGAGAATAGCTTGCCTTGCTCGGCAAAGTGACCTTGTCTTGATCTTCAGTTTCAACAAACTCTCCTTCCTCGATAAATCCGACAACGTTCTCGTCTAATTAATAAACAAACAATGCAAACAATCACTAATCTATACAAGCAATCATCTCAACATAACAATCATAAACATCACAAATAGCTACTGCACACACATCAAACCATACAATTTGGTTTCAAAATAATTGAATTAAACATTATTTAATTACTTCTAAATTATGGCAGAAACTTGTTGAACATGTTTAATTCCACAACTTGAGTTCTGTTGGTCACAAAAATACAAACTAAAATTCTATGGAAAGCTACTGATGTGTAGAAGACAACACAATTTGATTTGGATCAATTGGAGTTACTAAACTCCCACATTTGTTTGAATCCAGAACTTAATAATCAAGTTTTAGCTACCAATTAAGTTCTGTTGATCCTAAAATTAAATCCTTTTAGGGGTAACTAAACATGGCTAAATGTGATCTAACAAAATTGGTCCTAATTCATTTGGGTTAACCATTAAACATATTTAAATGTTTGAGTGCAGAAGGGTGTTTAAACTTCAACTTATACTAAACAATACTACTGCACAAATAATTCTACCAAAATTAGGGAAGCTAATACATGGCAGTACTAAGCTAGAAAAATTGGTTTGGAATTATTTAGACTAACAGAGTATCAGAAACAAACAAGTTTAGAATTTAAACCTTCTGTAGTATTTTTAATAAACTTTTTAACTATTTAATTAAATGACATGAGACCACTTGGGTTGGTTAAACAATTTCATAAGCTTTCCAGAACAATTGAGTTTGATTTATTTGGATTCCTAAATCTTGAGATATTGATTTTCTAAGTTGATGCCAGTACTGAAATTTCCAGAGAAGTTAAATTCGAAATTGTGTTCAGTTTGGATAATGTTCAAATTTCTGACATGGGGGGCCTACACGTCAGCGGCACAGGAGAAATATCTCGCGCGCTGGAAATGTTTAAACATCTGACGGGTGGGGCCTACATGGCAGCGGCTCAATTAAACGAAGCGGTACGCGATCGTTGATCAAAGATCGAACGGCTCACGGAGCCCGCGTTCATCGACGACCTAACAGAGCGTCGCCGGAGCTCCGGCGACGGCGAGGGTGGCCAGTGGGGGTACCTGGGGGTCTAGGGACGGCGGAGAGGACGGCGTTCGACGGCGGAGGTCGTGGGGAAGCTGGGGAGGTGAGTGGAGCTTGATGGGGAAGCTCCTGGCGTCGGCGACGATCTCCTTCTTCTCCGCGGCCGTGCTCCAACTCCGGCGAGATCCTACGGGGGCTCCTGGGCACGATACAGAGGGGAAAACGTCGCGGTGAGTGTGGTGGTAATGGTGAGGCAGGTGAGGGCCAGAGAAGAGCAAGGGAGGGAGCAGCACGGCGTGGCCGTGTCGTCGCCTACCTCGGGTGCGGCGGGGCGCAGAGAAGAACTACGGGCAGCAGCAGCCTCGCTGCGGAGTACCCGCCCTTCTGGCGGTGTACGGGAGAGAGTGGAGTGAGGGAGAGGCTGTGAGATTGAGGGAGGGCTCGGGGTGGCTTTATAGCTCGACGACGGCGCACGGGCTCGCCGTGGACACGGTGCAGGGAGAGGGTCCAGGCGCGATAGCTCGCCGTAGCTCGCGGTAGGGGGCGGCTGCAGTGTTCGAGGTGCAGAGGCTAGCTCGGGCGTGGCGACGAGCTGTGCGTGCGCGAGAAACGGGACGGCTCGGGGAACGTTTGGACGGCGGTGCGTGCACTGGCACGGCCGTCTCGGGCGGGTGCGGCGGGCTGCGTGGCGCGAAACGACGATGGGGGTCCTCCCCGGGGATGGCTGCGGCGCTGGGAGAGCGCAGAGACGCAAGGGAGAGGGGGGCACGGTGTTGGGCGACTGCGGTGTCGACAACGCCGTTGCCACGGCGACGGCCATGGCGCACGGCGCCCGCGGCTGTCCCCTGGTGCTTCTCCTCTTCCCGTGCCTCTTTTCTTCGATTTCTTGGACGCGGCGAGGTCAGTGAGGTGCGAGGGAGTGGATGCAAGCATCAATTCGAAGAACAAACTCGAATTCGATCGAATTGCTTCGGTTGAAATCGAACCGAGGATGAACACAGTGGTGTTCACCACGTGTTCGACGAAATGTGCACATCATTTTTAAATTTGAATTTCTGAATTTTGATTTCATACTTTGCTTCATAATATGTATAGGTGTTTGTGGTGCTGTGTTGCATTTCATGTGTCAAGTGCAACATAGCACACTTTGTGATTTGAATTTAATAAAGAAAGTAATAGAATTTAAATTTAGGTTTTTAAATTAAATTTTTGAGAGGGAAAAGTTGTAAGAATAAAAATGGGAGAGTTTATATAACCACTCCACTGAATTTTGTTTGAAACCATTTTAGTTTCTCACTTGGAGAATTTGTGTGAAACAATTGTCACTTTTATTTTTCTTGCTTTACTTGTTATTTTATTTCTTTTCTTTTCTTCCTATTTTTATTTAGAGCAAGTAACACAATTAGCAAGAAATAATTAACACAAGCAACAAGAATTAATTACCACAAGCACAAGTTGCAAACAACACATAATAATTAATAAAAGTTTTTGTTGGCTCTCATTTTTGGAATAATAATACTGATAATATTTTTGGGATGTTACATCAACCGACATTGCTTCCTCCGACACTGAGTAACCAGTCCCCGAGCTCTGCCAATCAGTCCTCGGGTTTTCCCAAATACACCCGACATCTACCTCCATGGGCACTGCTCCAGATTCTGGTTTGGCCGGGATAAATATTGATTCTAACTCCGGAGATGGTTTGATTGATGGTTTCCTCAGATGCTCCAAGGCTATTCCGGGTGGAATTGGATCCCGAGATGAGCCCAGCTTGGACAATACATCGGCAGCTTCATTTTCCGCCCGAGGTATATGCTTGAACTCGCACCCTTCAAAGAATCCCGAGATCTTCTGGACATGAAACTGAAATAGCGCCATATTGGCGTCCAAAGCGTCCCAATTTCCCGAGACTTGCTACACTACCAGATCCGAGTCCCCGAAGCACTCTATTCGGCGGATACCAATTTCCTTGGCCACATTGAGCCCATGGACCAGTGCCTCATACTCGGCCACATTGTTAGATGCTGTAAAATGAATCTGCAGTACATATCTCAATTGGTCTCGCTTCGGCGAGCTAAGAACTACTCCGGCAGCCAAACCAATCTTGGTCTTGGAGCCATCAAAGTGCATCCTCCAATAATTTGAATCCGGCAGTGGTGGCTCATATTGCATCTCGGCCCATTCCACCAAGAAATCCGGTAGTGCCTGAGACTTTATGGCATCTCTTCTTTCATAATGTGGAGTGTAAGGGGACATCTCTATGGCCCACTTGGCTACTCGGCCAGTTGCATCTTTGCACCCAATGATCTCCGAGATAGGAGCCTCACATACCACGGTGATTGAATGCTCTTGGAAGTAATGTTTCAACTTCTTAGCAGCCAGATAGACATCATATGTCATCTTCTGGTAGTGAGGATAGTTCTGCTTGGATAATGAGATCACCTCGCTCAAATAATATACCGGCCTCTGCACGGTTTTGCCCTCTTCTTCTCGCTCCACCACCACTACAGCACTCACAACTCGGTTTGTGGCTGCAATGTAGAGCAACATCGGCTCTTTGGGTAATGTTGAGGCCAGTACTGGCGCAGTTGCCAGCATCTTTTTTAACTCGGCGAACGCCGCATCCGCTTGCGGGGTCCACACATAATGGGTGGTTTTCTTCATGAGCTGATACAAAGGCAATGCCTTTTCTCCCAACCTACTAACAAACCGACTCAAGGATGCCAAACATCCAGTGAATTTCTGCACGTCCTTGAGACATGTCGGTAACCTCATGCTTTCGATAGCACGGATTTTGTCAGGTTTACCTCGATACCTCGGCTTGATACGAGGAAACCGAGTAACTTGCCTGCCGGCACACCGAATGTGCATTTATCCGGATTAAGTTTCATCCGGTATTTTCTCAAGTTTATGAACGTCTCTCGGAGATCATCAATCAAAGTGGATGTATCCTTAGTTTTTATGACGACATCGTCGACATACACCTGCACATTTTTGCCTATTTGCTCATGCAAACATTTCTGCATACATCTCTGATAAGTAGCTCCGGCATTTCTCAAGCCAAAGGTCATGACACGATAGCAATAAGCCCCATAAGGGGTAATAAAAGCAGTTTTCAATTGATCTGCAGGGTTCAAAGGTATCTGGTGAAAACCAGAATACGCATCTACAAAGGATAACAGCTCACACCCGGCTGTAGAATCGATCACTTGATCAATCCGAGGCAGCGGGAATGGATCCTTAGGACACGCCTTGTTCAAGTTCGTGAAATCAATACACATGCGCCACACCTTGGCCACCAGCGGTTCATCCTTTTTCTTCTCTACGAGGACCGGGTTAGACAACCAGTCCGGGTGCAGCACTTCCATGATGAAACCAGCCGCAAACAACTTGGCCAGCTCATCACCCACTACTTTTCTTCTCTCATCCGAGAGACGGCGTGTCGGTTGCTTCACAAGCTTCATGTCCGGCCTGACGAACAAAGAGTGCTCAGCCAACTCCCTCGGAACACCTGGCAGGTCCTGATTCGACCATGCAAAGATATCCCGATTCTCACGGAGGAAGTGACTGAGCTCGCTTTCCTATTTCTCGGTTAACACGGAACCGAAGATGACGTTGTGCTCCGGGAATGCCGGGTCGACATTGATCTTCTTGGTCTCCTTTGGCACCTCAAAGTTTGCATTCTGCTCCGGGTTAGCCATACCCGGCATACCGAGCTACGCGGATTGAGCCAGCGCCACCACTTCATGGATCTTCTTCTTCTCTGCAGCAATGATCAGTGACTCGGCCAAGCAAGATCCAGCCGAGGCACACTCCAGTGCACGCTTGTAATCACCCGAGATGGTGATGATGCCATTAGGACCCGGCATTTTCATCTTGAGGTAACCCACATGGGTAGAGATCATGAACTTGGACAGTGCGGGCCTACCAAGCAATGCATGGTATGGACTCTCGAGGTCCACTACCTCGAACTGGATGCTCTCAGTTCTGCAATTGTCCTTGGTGCCAAACAGCACATCAACCCAGATTTTGCCCATGGGTGCACATGAGACACCCGGCACTATGCCATGGAAGGTTGTGCTACTCGGTTGCAGCATGTTCATCGAGATACCCATCTTCACCATGGTGTCTCGGTACATGATATTGATAGCACTCCCATTATCAATGAGAACTCGGGTGAACCGGACATTGATGGTGGGCCCAACGAATGTCGGATCCACCACCAGAGCATAACCTCCCGGAGTTGGCATGACTCGGGGATGATCCTTCCTGCTCCAGCTGATCTCCTGCTCGGACCAGTGCATATACTTCGGCACTGCCGGCATAACTGCATTCACCTCCAGTGCACGCCGATGCAAGCTCTTCTTGTCAGTTGGCTCGGTCACAAAGACCACATATGTATGATGAGCCTCTCTGTAATCTCCCTGGGGATAATCACCCTGACGGCTGGGACCGGCATTGTTGTTGTTTCCTCCGACATTCACCTGATTCACATGTTTCGGGGCTGCTTCCCTCTTTTTTTTAGAAAAGGGGAGAAGCCCCAGCCTCTGCATCGATTGATGCACACGGCTTTTATTGCATCGTCAAAGAATTTCAGAGTTTACATCTCACAAGCAAAGTACAATGAAAATGGAAACATAACTGAAAGAACCAAAACTAGAAAGGCCTCTCACGCCTATCCTCTTCAAGCGTCTTGAATTCTTCTAGACAGCCGCCAGGTACCCCCCGGAAATAGATATCCGAAGCGACCGCCTCCAGCCGGGTGCATCCAGAGTTTATACGCGCACGTTGCGCCTCTGGGAACAGGAAAGCCCACTCGTGGATCCAGTGGGTAGCCAACCGTATAACCTGTAGAAAATTAGCATGGCGAGCATTGTTAAAAATGATATCATTTCTACATCTCCATAATGACCATAATAAAGCACAAGTTCCCACACGAATTTGTGCCTTATAACTCTTTTCCACCCCATTTAGCCAATTCCCGAACATATCCGTACTATTGGCCGGTGGACTAATGTTAAAAGCATATTGTATGATTGTCCATAGAAAATGTGCAAAAGGGCATGTAAAAAATAAATGATCTATAGATTCCTCTGAATCACAAAACACACATTTCTTACACCCTTGCCAATTACGTTTAGCAAGATTATCTTTTGATAGAATAACTTTGTTATATAAGAACCACATAAAAATCTTAATCTTTAATGGTACCTTTAGTTTCCAAATCTGCTTGCGTAAATTTACGGTGTGACCATTCAAATACTCTTCATACATAGATTTTACCGAAAATGAACCCGTGGAAGTGAGTTTCCAAACAAACTTATCCGTGAAGTCTGTGAGAGTAATGGTCATAAGCCTTTGTAACATGTGCAGCCAAGCATTCCATTTGTTACCCGTCAAGTTTCGTCTAAACTCAATGTGTACCGTGGAATTTGCTAACACGTGAGCCACCACAGCGTTTTTATGGCGCACCACATTATACAATGTTGGGTATTGAACAGCTAGAGGGACTTCTCCCAACCAGGAATCCTCCCAAAAACGCACGGCTTGACCATTACCAACAACGAATCTACCTTTGCTAAGAAAACTGTCTTTTACCCCCATAAGACCTTTCCAAAATTCTTGCCATACTCCTTCCTCATTCATCAGTTTATAAAGCCATTTGCTTAGTAAACATTTATTTTTTATGTCTAGAACCTCGATACCTAGACCTCCTTGGTCCTTTGGTCTACATACAATATTCCATTTTGTGAGTCTATATTTCTGTTTATTTTGATCGCTTTGCCAAAAGAAGCGAGACCTATAAAAGTCTAACCTTTTTAGTACCCCTTTAGGTATCTCTAAAAAGGATAACATAAACATAGGCAGACTTGTTAACACCGAATTAATTAACACTAGCCTGTCTCCGTATGAGAGCAGTTTTCCTTGCCAGCATCCTAACTTCTTCTCGAAACGTTTTTCGACCAGATTCCATTCTTTATTAAGAAGTTTTCTATAATGGATTGGGATCCCTAGGTATCTGAACGGTAGAGACCCAACTTCGCACCCGAAAATATTTCTGTATTGAGCCTCAGCCTCTTTAGCTTTCCCAAAACAGAATATTTCACTTTTATGAAAATTAATTTTCAGTCCGGATAGTTGTTCAAACATACACAAAATTAACTTCATATTGACCGTCTTTTCTAAATCGTGTTCCAAGAATAAAATTGTGTCATCTGCATATTGCAAAATCGACACCCCTCCCTCAACCAGATTCGGTATAAGACCTCCACCTTGACCATCCTCCTTTGCTCTTGAAATAAGGATAGCAAGCATGTCTGCCACTATGTTAAAAAGAATAGGGGAGAGGGGATCGCCTTGACGAAGTCCCTTCCTAATCTGGAAATAATGGCCAATGTTGTCATTTACCCGTACACCAACCGACCCACCCATAATAAAATTTTGAATTAGGTCACACCATTTTTTGTCGAAGCCTTTCATTCGCAACGTCTGCAATAAGAAAGGCCACTTAACTTTATCATACGCCTTTTCAAAATCAATCTTAAAAAGTACCCCATCCATTTTCTTCCTATGAAGTTCATGGATGGTCTCATGCAATACAACTACCCCTTCTAGAATATGTCGCCCGGGCATAAACGCCGTTTGCGTTGGCCTGACAACTTTGTGAGAAATCTGAGATATATGATTGGCTCCGACCTTCGTAAAAATCTTAAAACTCACATTCAACAAACAAATCGGCCTATATTGTTGTATTTGTGTTGCATCTTCTTTTTTTGGAAGCAAAGTGATGACCCCGAAATTAAGTTTATATAGTGGCAAATGGCCGTTTTGCAACTGAACAAACATAGCTATGAGATCATTTTTTTATCACATTCCAAAATGTTTTATAAAATTCAGCAGGGAACCCGCCTGGTCCCGGAGCCTTGTTATGCTCCATCTGCTTAATAGCCTCTAAGACTTCATCAGCCGAAAAATCAGCTGTCAAAATCTCATTCTCCTCTCTAGATATTTGAGGGATATCCGCAACCAACGTTTCATCTAACAAGAAGTTATTTTCGGCCGGTGCCCCAAATAACTATTTGTAATACTCGGTGATATAAACTTTTAAATTTTCATCACCTACTATCGTTCCTTCATCTTGCTCCAACTGGAAAATTTTCTTCTTCCTATGTTTTCCGTTAGCGATGAGGTGGAAATATTTCGTATTATTTCCCCCCTCCTAAATATGTTTCACTTTAGCCCTCTGAGCCCATTTTGATTCCTCCTCTCTTCTTAAAAGGGAGATACTATCATTAGCTCTTCTCAACTCTTCACGTTGTGTTGTTGTTAGAGGTGTAGTTTCAGCTTGTATGTCTAGTCTTTCAATAATGCCAAGTAGCCTTTCCTTTTCTTTTCTATAGATCCCACTTCTGTGTCGTGCCCATCCCCTAAGATATCTTCTTAAATGTCGTATTTTATTTTGCCACACCTCAATTGGTGTGTCCCCTCGTACTTGCGCTTGCCATTCTTTGGTAATCATTTTGAAAAAACCCTCTTCTCTTAGCCAGGCTAATTCGAAAGAGAACAAAGAAGTATTGACTAGGTGAGCTTGTTCACCTGAGTCAATAAAAAGAGGGTTGTGATCCAACCCCGACCGTTCTAAAGCTCTTACAGTAACCAACGGAAATTTTTGCTCCCAGTCTACACTAGCAAGTACCCGATCCAGCTTTTCAAACGTAGGTGTATCTCTTCGACTCGCCCACGTGTACTGCCTCCCTGACATTTTAATCTCTTTTAGGCTCAAAGTTTCAATAACCGAATTAAATAGGAAAGGCCACCGTGCATTATAGTTAGAATTATTTTTTTCATGTGGTCCTCTAATGATATTAAAATCCCCCACAACTAATAAAGGTATCGGTGAGGACTCACAAATGCGCACTAGTTCTGCAAGAAATATGGGTTTTTGAGCTTCTTGAGCTGCCCCATATACTGATACAAAATTCCATTCAAAACCATCTTTTGATTTTAAATGGAACTTAACACAAAAATCACCGGCATCAACCTCACATACAGTCAATGTTTCCATGTTAACCCCTACTAACATACCGCCGGATCTTCCCTGCGGTGGTAGACAAAACCAAGAGAAATCCCGCCCAGCCGACAAATTCCGTAAAAAATATGCTGGGAAACTAGAGCGACCAGTTTCTAACAAAGCTACAATATCCAAATTAAAATCCCGTATGGATTCCTGAACTCTTAAGTGTTTCGCCGTGTCCCTGAACCCTTCACTATTCCAAATAAAAGCTTTCATTGTTTGTTCTTTTTAATTCTAGCACTTCTTCTCAGGTTCTTTTTATCAAAGATAATTTTCTTACGCCCACGTTTAATAGTTGGGTGCTGACTCAGCAGATCCGTTTGATCCCCTAAATCACCAGCATCCTCAACTTCTAAATCCTCACACAGCCCTAAAACTTTGGACACAAAAAGATTATGCGGGTCCTCATCTAGTGTACTCAAATTATTGCTTAAAACTGTTAACGCTCTCCCCTTTTCAACCTCTTTTAAGTTTTCAACGGAAACCATGATTTCAGAAGGTGATCTACCTAACGAGACTCCCAACACACTAGCTCTAGATATAACAGAACTATTAGAAAGATTACTCAAAGAAAACTTATGCGTGGAAGACGAACCTGCCATGTCGCGTGCGTTGGCCCGATCCATCGCCCGCTCCAATTGCGGTGCATCCGCGTTAGCCTGTGCTCGAATGCGTTCACTCGAGCGCAGACCCACCGCCATAGGTTCTGGGATGCCTCCGAAAGCGACAAGGTCCTCCCTCGTCGGGCCAGGTGTAGAGGTAGGAGAGCGAGGACCACCAGCTCTTGGCTGCGCATCAGAGCCAGCCGTGATGGTTGTCACCGTCGCTCGTGGCGGCGTGACATCAACTTCAGCAACTCCTGGCGTGATGGGACCCGAGCCCTGACTAGCAGCGGCATTCCGAGCAGGCGTCCCTGCCTCGGCAGTGTAGCTAGCTGGTGAAGACGATTTGCTGCCGCCCTGCTTAACAGAAGAAGACCCTGTCCTGTCACTAGCACCCGGGCAGGCGTGTCTGCCCCGGCAGCGCTGCTAGGTGTGCGAGGGGCTTGAGCGGAAGCTGAGCCAACTCTCCTGGCATGTGAAGATTCACGAGAAGCTGCTGCGTCATATGCAGTAGTAATTAAAGGTAGTTGCTTGCCTCTGAGGAGGCGGATTCACCGGGGTAGCATTTGCCCGGTGAACGGTAAGTTTTTCCTCGGTGGAATTCTTTGAGGTGCCCCCGCCTGATTTCCTCCGGCTCTGGCTCCTTCCCCCCTTGTGCGCTGATACCAGCTGCACTGCCGAGTTGTATGGTTCGCTGGCCTGCGGATGTCTTGGGTGTGGAAGCTGCAAGGTCCATCCAACATAGCCTCATAAGTGAAGGACTGCTTCTGGTCACTCCATGGCTTCTTCCCTTCTTGATTCTAGCCCCATGCTGGGCCGCTGTTCTTCGGACGCTGGTTACTGTCAGCATCTGGTTGGTCTTGGTTCACCGCAGCAACCTGGTTTGAGCCATACCGGTAATCCGGCTCTCTCCTCTTGTTGCCGAAGTCCTGGCGATCATTCTGCCTGACTGGCGCGGGTCTGTTATTCACCGGGTATCTTCTACTCGGCTCAACCGAGTTCAGCAAGGCTGTGTCGGGTCACCGAGTGCATAGCTATCCGCGATCCGGATTGTTTCGGCCAAAGTGGCTGGCATTTATCTCTGCAGCTTCTGCCAGAGCATGGAGCCATGTCGGCATCCTTGCGCAAACCATGAAATGGCCTGTGCCTCCACAACTCCTTCGCAGGAATTGCAAACAGTACTCCACCGAGTTAAGTAATCTCGGTCAGTCTCATCATCCCTCTGCCTGCACATGGCAAGCTGCTGAGGACGGTTGGGCCTCTTGTAAGTACTGGAGAAGTTGCTAACGAAAGCCTCTTCGAAGTCCAGCCAGCAGTCGACACTGCCCTCTCTCAGGTTGTTCAGCCAGATCCTGGCTGGCCCTTCCAACATCTGCGGGATATACCTCACCGCCCATCGGCGGTTACCTCCCGTGATGTGCACTGCCGATACATAATCGGTCAGCCAATCCTCCGGCTTGGTGCTGCCATCATATGTCTTCGCACCTCGGCTCAATTGAAAGTGCGGCACCGGTGGTTCCCTCATGATCCGAGGTCCAAAACATGCAGGGCCAGGTGGGCCTTGCTCTTCCAGCATCTCAGACAGATAGATTCTGTCCAACTTGTAGCGCGCATCATTTGGCGCCAACAGGTGAGGTCCCAACCGGGATCCCAGTGCACCCTCATATCTCTGATACCCAGCTCTCTCCATAGCCGAGTTACCATCATCATACTGGTTGGCTGCATGGCCAACACCTTGTGGCTGTTGCAGATGCTCGACACTCTGCTGCTGCCGAGGCTGATTCTGCACCGGATTCTGCACCGGATACCGAGGTGGGTGACCTCGGCCAGCCGAGTTAACATTCCCGACCGTCGGGTTGCCCGGACCGGGATTACTTTTACCTCGGCCAGCATTGGCCTGCCCAGCTAACTGTTTTCCGACATACTCCGGATCATATGTCAGCATCTGCTTATTCTTACCAGAGTTCACACTCCGGTCACGACCTCCACCATCATGCGGAGACGAAGCTTGCCCCTTAGACTTTTCACTAGCTGCCCTAGCCGAGTGAACAATCTGGGACCCGCCAGCACCCGGGTTAGCCTTGCGAAAGGCCTCGTTCTGCCGGTCAGCAACACCGACCAGCTCATTAACTCGGTCTTGCTGCCTACGGTGAGCTTCTCCGGATAAACCAGGTAACTCGGCTCTTGCTGCCTCGGCAGCTCTAAGAGTTTTAGCAGGCGAGCTATACTTCGGCTTTTCAACCGTCATATGGCTAGGAGTCTTACTAGAACTAGATCTACCATCTCTAGCAATCTCAGCATTGAGGCCTTTGCCTCTCCTACGCACTTCCTCTACTCGGCTAGGATGATTAGCTACCGGGGTTAACCCATGAGCTGCATTATACTCACGAAGGGATATGCCGAAATCTCTCCGTATCTCGGCCACCTCAATGGCCTCCTGATGCAGCTTCTGACGCTGCAGCTCTAACTCGGCAGCTGTCTAGGCAGCATCTGCCCCGGTGGTCACCGGCACAGCCAACTTCTCGATGATATCCTCCAGAGAAGCTGGCCTGACCGACACATTTGATGTACCGGCCCGGAGGTGCTCCTCCCCTTCCAGCGAAGGTTTCGCTGTGCGGGCGGACTTGGTGGCAGGCTCGCCGGCATTGCCTTTGCCAGCACCACCCATAGGCCCGGTCATCATTACCTCGGCGCAGCTCCCGGGATGATCGATACGCCGGCCGCGAGCCGCGCAGATAGCAGGAGGATCCTGGGCCACAAGCACCTGCTCGGGGTACTTGCAGACAACCTCGGTGGCAACGTAGGTCACGAAGGTGCCGAAGGTCATGAGGCAGCCGTTCGTCGGGAACGGCTTCCTGCCAAAGCATCCCGCATTGTCGCTGATGAAGCTCAGCGACCCGAGCTTGCAGATGAGCCCGGAGACGACGCGCTCGCCGGAATCGATGATGGAACCCGTCCGGATGATCACACCAGCCAGCGCCGCTGCTGGCCCCACGGTGGGCGCCAACTGTCGTGGTGGTATCACGGCAGATGCCATGGGATGGCTTAAGGTGGGGGCCGATGGACGCTGGTGGATCCGGGAGAGGGCTAGCGCGCTAAGGAGCGCATACAAAAGAACTCACAAGCACACAAACACGCACGATCTACCCAGGTTCGGGGCCCTCGTGGGGAGGTAACACCCCTACTCCTGCCTATCTCTCTGTATATATCTCTCAATCACAAGTACACGGTGCTCCTTGAGCTGTATGATCCAAACAATGGGGATAAACACGAGGTGGAAGATGAAGCTATGGGGGGAACTGAGTCTCAGGGCATCGTCCCTCACGCAGGAGGGGGTGAAGCCCTATTTATAGGCTAAACCGAGTTACCGAATTACCCCTCATGATGCACTGTAGCCATGCCAACGGTATGTCATCATGGCACTCCTGTCAGAGACAGCACATGACATGCCCATCCCCTGCAGCACAACGGTACAGATAGAATGTACCCTCTGCTAGGGACAGGACATGGCATGCCCATGCCTCTCTCGTAGCCTTTTCCCCGGATGTCCCGCGGTCAGCAGTTAGGTGAGGCCTGTCACCTCGCTCCCCCTGCACGCTCCCGTGTCAGGCGCTTCCATGCCTGACGCTCCCGTGTCAGACGGGATGTGACAGGAGCATTGACTGCTCTCCGACACATCAAGATGCTTCGTCTCGCCTGATCCGACATAGACATGTCGGGGCTCTCCTTCGATGATTATCTCTTCCTGCACGTAATTGAAGACAAGAAGATACCGACATATATATGTCGGTCAGTATATCTCGGTTAGCATATGCCGGTTTACATCAGCTCGATATCTCGGTCCCTTCTGGCCCGGGATAACTCGGTTTGCCTATGTCGGTTTGCACCGACACCATACCTCAGTTACTTCCGAGATCCAGATATGTCGGCTTTTACTGTACCTGGCCCACACCTGGGCATAGCTTTTACCATATCATGACCCTACCCGGGGGTAGCCCCCCGACACGGGCGGCACCACACCGCCGGATCTGGTGTCCGCGGCGGCTGCAGCGGGCGTCCCTGCGAGCTCTGCGAATGGAGTACGTGCTCTATTCCCTCCTTTGTTGCGAGATTATGCCTGTAGCCGCTGCAGTACATGCTCTGCTTCGATCTGGAGATAGATGGTGCTGGTCCAGTCCGTGTGGATCAGGATTATGATTTTCTAGTTGTTTTAGCCATCTTCTTAACCACGTGGAAATATATTATAATTAACCCATCACTTGATTCATTTCACAGACTGGAGAAACTGAGGAAAATTTGTGAACTACACAAACCAGCAGTGAGGAAGTATTGACTCTGCAAAAGCAATGGCTGAAATTGTGCTTCTTCTAGTCATTAAGAAGATCGGAATTGCCTTGGCAAATGGAGCGGCAGTACAGGCCAGGGCTCAGTTTTCCAAGTATACGGCACAACTCACAGAGCTGCAGCGCAGCATGGGTCGTGTCATGAGCGAGCTTCGTGTCATTCATATGATGCTCTCTCTCTCAAATGGACATTCGAAACCGCAGCAATCCAGTTTATGAGAGCTGGTTGGATGAGGTGAGGAAGGTGGCACATGCCATGGAGGACATGGTGGATGAGTACTTGTATCATGTTGGCCGAGAACATGATCTGGGGTGCTGCTTTTACCTGAAGAAAGGGCTCGGAAGACCGAGATCTCTGCTTTCTTTGTAGCAGATAGCTTCCAGTGTAAAGGAAACAGAGAAAGACCTTGCACACTTGTCAGAGACGAAAAACCGTTGGGTTCCCATGATGAACAATGGAGACACGAGCATTTCGAATTACCTTGTGAAGAGGTCCCAAGACCTAGCAAACACCTCACGTTCCCTTGATGAACAAGATCTTGTTGGGGTGGACGAAAACAGACAAAAACTTGAGAAGTGGTTGGGAGGTGAAGATGGGGAATGCTCTGTGATAACGATTCATGGTATGGGAGGGCTTGGCAAAACAGTTTTAGCTGCAAATGTCTACAGGAAGGAAAGAGATAAATTTCAGTGCCACGCATGGATCTCCATCTCTCAAACTTATTCTAGAGAAGATGTCTTGAGGAATATAATCAAGGAACTCTTCAAAGATAAATTTGACGTTCCATATAACATCGCTGTTATGAACATCACGTGCCTTGAAGATACACTGAAGAGTTTTCTCGTGCAAAAGAAGTATTTTATTGTTCAGGATGATGTTTGGACTCCACAAACCTTTGATGACTTGTCTTGGGCGCTTCTTTGTAATGACAAAGGCAGTAGATTGTTGATCACAACATGTGGAGGCGATGTTGCTGCACTTGCTTCTCGAGGGCATATCTTAATACTTGAAGCTTTACCAGAAGACAAGGCATGGGATCTCTTTTGTAAGAAATCATTTTCAAGAGAAACCAGTCATGAATGTCCTGAGGATCTGAAGCCTTTGTCTAAGGAAATAATTAGCAAGTGCAAAGGCTTGCTTCTTGCTATCGTATCAGTTGGTAGCCTCTTGCATGTTCGTGAGAAAACCGTGGGAGAATGGAGAAGAATAAATGACCAGTTGAGTTGGGAGATAATTAATAGTTCGAGGCTCGACCACATAAGGAATGTTTTGCATCTGAGCTTCATCTACCTTCCAACATACTTGAAAAGTTGTTTCTTGTACTGCAGCTTATTTCCAGAAGACTATCTTTTCCACAGAAAAGAGCTTGTACGGTTATGGATAGCAGAGGGGTTCATCGTGGAGAAGGGTGCAAGAACATTGGAAGAAGTTGCAGAAGGCTATCTGAAGGAATTGGTCAACAGAAACATGCTACAACTTATTGATAGGAACTCATTTGGCAGGATGAACAGGTTCAAAATGCACGATATCATATGTGAATTGGCAGTTGATTTGTGCCAGAAAGATCATTTCGGTGTTATATATGAGGAGGATAATTCTGGACGATTTCATCATAGGGATGGACGGAGATTAGTAGTGCACAAAATGAAAAAGGATATCAAGCAGTCATTTTCTGCTTTACACGGACTTCGAACTTTCATTACACTCGATAACATGCCATCATTCAATCTACTACCTCTACTATCTGAGAAGTCAAGGTATGTGACAGTGCTAGAATTGCGTGGTCTGCCTATTGAGAAGATTCCGGATGCTATTGGATATCTTTTTAATCTCCGCCATTTGGGTTTGCGTGATACAAAAGTGAAGCTCTTACCGAAGTCCATGGAGAAGCTTTCAAATTTGTTGACACTGGACCTTTTTGGATCTGACATACAGGAGGTGCCTGTAGGGATTGTCAAGCTGAAGAATCTTAGGCACTTATTTGTTCAGAAAGTGAATGATCAATCTGACCGAGTTCTCCGATCATGCAGCGGTGTATGCATCACCAAGGGTCTTGGTAACCTAACAAATCTGCAGACTCTACAAGCGTTGGAAGCCGAGGATGAGTCTTCTCGACAATTGGGGGAGCTGAGGCAACTAAGAAGCTTGAGGATATTGAAGGTGAAGGGAATCTACTGTGAACACCTATGCGAATCTCTAGTGCAGATGCCATTTTTGTCCTACCTAGATGTGTGTGCCAGTGATGAGAATGAGGTTCTCATGTTGAACGCCCTCCCACCTAACCTGCAAAAGCTAAGTTTGAGGGGAAGGTTAGCGGAAGGGACATTCTTGAGAGACTCTCCTCTGCTCCAAGCCGTGGAGCAAAATGTGCATGAACTGTATCTACATTGGTCCCAGCTGAGAGAAGACCCACTGCCACCCCTCTCTTGTTTGGCAAATTTGACGTTTCTACACTTCACCAGGGCATACAGTGGGGAGAAGCTTGTGCTTCTAACGGGATGGTTTCCCAAGCTGAAGGTTCTCTATTTGTGTGATCTGCCTAATCTGAAGCAGCTAGAGATAATGCAAGGTGCCATGGCGACACTGGAACGTTTAACACTAGTCAACCTCGGCAGCATGGTGGAGATCCCACCTGGCATTGAGTTTCTCTTGCCCCTCCAGTCTCTAGTCTTCCACATAATCACCCGTGACTTCTTCGAGTCTTTGTGTCAGCACCCTCGAATTGATGATATGAAAGCACGGTATACTCTCCGAGATTGATTGGCCGCTGTCGATCCATGAATCCGTATGTAAGTCACTCTCTCGAGTCTCAATTGCCAAATACTATTTGCATCACTCTTGAATTGTTTGTGCATTAATGTCATGCTGTCTATGCAGGTTGCTGTAATGAAAGGAAGACACGGTTTAGAGATCCAGTGCATGCGTCTCTCTTCTGCTCCTGTTGTCCAAGACACAGTTCAAAGAAAGTACACTACGACTTTATGTGTTGCTGCTTTCATGTACCTGTTTGTGTGAGCTTGTGAACTATGATCGATTCCAGTTGCGCATGTTGAATAAATCGAACCATTTGTGGATAATTTGTCCCGATGCTTGGCTTCTATGCAGTTAGTTCATCTATGCATCCCAGTCTTGGCAATGGCTTTCTGATTCTTTTAATTTTCATGTAAATCCTCCAGGCTTATGCTCATATTAAGTGACAGAAAAGCACTCTGTGTTCATGTTCATGCACTTTTCTGTAAAAGTGAATAAAATGTTTGGCATATAGATGGAGAAACTTTTTATTACATTTTCTTTGCATAATCATCAGTAGCATACAACCAAAGAGTTACAGGCTATGTGCATAAGCAGAAAGTGGTCTGTACTTTCTTTATTCACTTTTCCATTCCAAGCTTTGATCATCGTACAAGATTGATCAGGCTAGCCATCTAGATTGATCTACTGATACTGTACATAGCCGACCCGTCCAAAAAAAAAAACCTGACAATATCGTGTTTGTACGATTTGCAAAATTCCTTTCTTTTCCCTACAAACAGGCTCTGAATAAAAATAGGTGCGTAAACTTTGCTAATAGGTGAAACTATGGCACTTTCCTCAAACGGCGGGCTTGATGTTAGCGATGATCAGATCCCCTTACTCGTACGTGGTGAGTTTGCAATTGTTTGCATGTTGACATGATCATGTACTCCCTTCGTTCCAAAAAGAATGTCACTAGAAGTGGGGCAGCCCTAGATTTGATGTATCTAGCACAAGGTTTTGGTTCCCGAAATTTTTTATTTCCCGAGGGGGCTCGGGATTCCCGGTTACCGCGGTAACCGAGAAATCCCGGATGGTTACCGGACAAATTCAAAAATTAAATTTTGAATTCATAAATTAGTAAATCAGTATTAATAGGTTTCCTAGCTATATTTTGACATTCAATAGACATTAGCTTAGTGGTTCTTCGAAGAACTGTGCTTTAGTGGGTAGAGGTCGTGAGTTCGAAATCTGATTCAGCTCATTTTTCCATTAATATGTATATATTTTTGAATCTTTTTTATCTGTACCTGATTAATCCTCAAAACAAAAATATTCGTAAGGAAAGAGACTCGAACCAGAGACGTCCGATACTAAAAACGGAGTTGTGCTACCAATGTGATAGGAAGTTTTTGTGTGAAGAGCATACACGTTGCGTTAATGTAGATTCGAGCGTCAAATTCAAATAAATTCGGGATTTTTTTGGCCGGTAAGCCTGTTTACCGAGGGGGCTCGGGAAACCCGGTTACCGGGCGGTAACCAGATTTACCGCCCGGTAACCAAAACCCTGATCTAGCACTACTTCCAGTCCTGGGTACATATTCACCGCGGGGGGAGTATGTGGTACCATTATTTCGATGGCCACTGATGATCTCCCCATTTTTTGATCTTTTACAAGTTGAGGCAGGCTGTCAATAGATAACAATGGACGTCAAGTGGAGACTTGTAAATGCTTAGCCCCTCCCACTTGGCTACTTCTAACTTCTTTTTGGCAGGAAATTGCTAATTTGTGAATATGAAGAGGGTGTGCTCTGCTTACTCATCATAACTTATTGCAACCAAGTTCTTGCAGGTCCTTTGAGCCACTCTTCTGCTTACCCATCACCAACCTTGGGTACCTCGAACCTTTGTAGTGCCAGATCACAAGTTCCTCATGTCCCACTGGACGACACATGCTCTGAGAAGATGCTTACCATCAAAATTTGTGGCAATGCTTGTCGTCAAAACAAATACAATGATTGTGGCGTAAGAATAACAGTGTCTACTCCCTTTAACTGACATAGTCCCAATGATCTTGGTCCAAAGGAAACATTTACAAGATTTTAAGCACTTTTCGAAGATAGTCTTAGGGTTAGACTCTGTACAGGAAAGACTTTACTGAAATTCTCATGAAAATTCAAAACCCCTGCTCCCGCCTAAATCAAGAGCTGCACTGTTGTTGCACATTTTCCAAAAGCCTAGCATTGTGTTTGCTTCCAAAGGTGCTAACAAATTAGAATGTCCATTGGATCGAATCAAAATTTGGCTTTACCCTGCTTCCAAATCTCTACCTCCTGGTTAGCCACCTGCTCCAAATGATCATCCAGAAGTGGGTGTGCAAGCTTGAATGGCTAAATTATAAGTCGCAAAAAAGAAAGTGAAACCATTTTAAGCTTAATAGCATTCTTTGGCTGCTAGGATTCCTTGGATTATTATTCAAAAGAGAAGGCGGCGAATCAAAAGCTTTAATTTGCTTCTTCAAAATCTACTGCTACTCAACTGACACTAATCAAGCAACTCCGTTTTAAAAACAACATTTACAAACAAACTCGCATCCATCTACCAAAATGCATTTGCCACACATATAGGATAGGAAACAAACATTGTTCATCGACTTGTTTCAGTCAATCAAATGGTGATTTGGCCTTGGATGAGGGGTACAATGCAGAGAAGCTGCTGCTGTTGCTGTTGCAGGCGCTGCTCCCGGGCCCTGCCGGGACGGCGGCATGCTCGACGTCGACGTGGTCGCTATCGGCATCGTCACTGGGGCATTGTTCTTGGTCGGCGACCCGGCACCACCCTTGAGCAAGAGGGCGTCCACATTGGCGTACTCCTCGCGCTCGAGCCGGATCTCCTTGAGCATGGCGGCCACGTCCTTCATCGTCGGCCGCTCGTCGGGCGTCGGGCTGACACAGAGCAGGGCCACGCCCATGACCTGCAGCATCTCCTCCACCTCGGTGTCTGACCGACCCCGGAGCGCCGGGTCGAGCACTCCGGCACCGCCCTTCTGCCGCCGCACCCAGTCCACAACATGTAGCCCGTCCGGGATGGTCGGGTCGATCGGCTGCTTCCCTGTCAGCACCTCTAGCACCACAACCCCGTAGCTGTACACGTCGCTCTTCGCGGTGATCTTCAGCATGTAACCGTACTCTGCATTTCGACTCCAACATCAGAATTTGTTTGAGATTGTTCATCGATGATGAATGGAAGTTGGATCATATTATTCTGATCAAGACCTACCTGGGGCGATGTAGCCGTAGGAGCCCGCCACGGTGTTAGAGGAGCGGCCGAAGTCGGCAGCAGCATCGTCAACGAGCTTGGCAAGGCCGAAGTCGGCGATGTAGGCCTCGAAGTCGAGACCGATGAGGATGTTGTTGGCCTTGATGTCACGGTGGACGATCGGCGGCGAGCAGCCGTGGTGGAGGTACGCGAGGCCCTGCGCCGACCCTAGCACGATCCGGTACCGGACGTCCCACTCTAGCTGTGCGCCGCCGCCGCGCTCGTGGAGCACGGCGCCGAGGCTGCCATTGGCCATGTAGTCGTACATGAGCAGCCGGGTGCTCCTGTTCCAGCAGCAGCCCAGGAACCGCACGATGTTCTTGTGCCGGATGGAGCCCAGCGTGCGCACCTCCGCTGAGAACGAGTCCCGGCCGGCCTCCTTGGACGCAGCCGCGGCGGCCGTCGTGGCGGGCCAGAGCTTCTTCACGGCGATGGTCTCGCCGGAGTCCAGGCTCACGCGGTACACCACGCCGGACACGCCCTTACCGATGATGTTCGAGTCCACGAGGCTGCGGACCACCTGGTCCACCGAGAAGCTCACCTTCTGGAACGGCGTGAACTGCCATGGCCACCCAAGGTCCCCGCCACTCCCGGCCTCCGAGTCGCTGCTCCCGCCTCCGCCGTTCCCCCTTTAACACCCATCCCGCGCGCACGCAGTATGCCGATCATCCCGAGCACCATCGCCACCGTCGCCGTCACCAGCAGCGCGATGGCGAGCTTCAGCCGGTGCGCGCGCTGCCCCTCGTCGTCACTGGCGCTCGTCCTACCGTCCGCGCCGACGAAGCACACGTCGCCGCCTTTCGTGCACAGCCCTGCGTTACCGTCGAGGCTGGACGCCGACAGCTGCCGGAAGAGCTTCGTGTCCGGAAGGTACCCAGAGAGGTTGTTGTGCGACACGTTGAGGGTGACGAGGTTGTCCAGCCCGGCGAGAGGCGTGAGGCTGCCGGCGAGCGCGTTGTAGGATAAGTCGAGCACGGAGAGCTTGCTCAGCTCCGATATCCTCGCCGGGATCGCGCCGGTGAGCCCGTTGCGACTGAGGTTGAGGGCGATGTCTAGGCCGTGAGGTCGCAGAGCGCGTCGGGGATGCCGCCGGAGAGGCGGTTGTCACTGAGGTCAAGGAGCTCCAGCGCACGGCACCGCCCAAGCGCCACCGGTATCGTCCCGGACAGCGCGTTGCCTGCGAGCACGAGACGGCTCAGCGCCGCCAGTCTCCCGAACGAGTCCGGCACGGAGCCGGTGAGCTGGTTGTGCGAGACGTCGATCTCCTGCAGCCCGCGCACGCCAGCGAGCGACTCCGGCAGGGACCCCGTGAGAGTGTTGTTGCTCAGGTCGAGCATCTGGAGCTGCGAGCAGTCGCCGAGCTCGGCGGGCACAGCCCCGGCGAGGCGGTTGTTGCCGAGGTCGAGGAAGACGATGCTCTTCATCCCGCCCACGGCGGCGGGGATCGCTCCGGCTATGCGGTTGCCGCCGAGCCTGAGCCGCACGAGGCTCGCCGCCTTCCCGATCTCCGGCGGTATGACGCCGGAGAGGTCGTTGGACAGGAGGAGCAGCTTGGTGAGGTTGCGCAGCGTGAAGAGCCCCGGCGGTATTATGCCTGTGAGGCGGTTGTGCGAGAGGTCGAGCGACTGGAGGCTGGACATGGCCGCGAGCGTGGCCGGGATGGCGCCCTCGAGGCGGTTCTGCCACGCGAATAGCACCTGCAGGTTTGACAGACCCTTGCCCAGCTCCGGCGGGATGAGGCCGGAGATCTGGTTGGTGTCGAGCTGCAGCTGCACGAGCGCCGTGGCGCTGGCGAGCTGCACGGGGATGGTGCCGGTGAGGTTGTTGTCGCTGAGCATGAGGTCCTGCAGCGCCGGCAGCCGGCCAAGCGACGCCGGGATGGAGCCGGAGATGGAGTTGATGGAGATGTCGAGCGACACGAGCGTGGTGAGGTTGCCGAAGCTCTCAGGGATGGGGCCTGTGAGCGCGTTCTGCCACAGCAGCAGCTTCTGCAGCCGCGGCAGCGCGCCGAGCTCGGGCGGGAGCGCGCCGGAGAGGGCGTTCTCGTAGAGGTAGATCTCCGTGAGGTTCCCGCACCGCGCGAGCTCCGGCGGGATGGGGCCCTCGAGCGCGGCGGTGTACACGGACAGCGTCTGCAGGCTCTCAAGCTCGCCGAGCGACGCCGGGAGCGCGCCTGAAATCTTGGTGTCGGCGAGGCCGAGCACCACGAGGTTGGACAGCTTGGAGAACGAGTCCGGGATGGGCCGGAGAGGTCGTGGTTGCCGCCGGCGCGGAGGGACTCGAGCATCCGCAGCGCGCCGAGCTCCGGGGCAGCTCGCCGGTGAGCCGGTTGTCAAAGAGCAGCAGGTTCTTGAGCGACGCCCCGAGGCCGCCGAGCTCGGGCGGGATGGGCCCGAGAGCTGGTTGGAGTTAAGCACCAGAGACTCGAGCGCCGGCGCGTCGCCGAGGGACGCCGGGACGGGACCCGCGAGGGAGTTGCTGCTGAGGTCGAGCTCGGCGAGGCGGCGGCAGAGCGACAAATCATCCGGCACGGCGCCGGTGATGTTGGCGTCGGAGAGGACGAGGCTGGTGAGCCCCGGCAGCGCGGCGCAGAGGCCGGACGGGAGCGGCACGGCGAGGTGGACGGACTGGAAGGTCAAGGACGTGACTGACGCGCCGGCGGCGTCGCAGCCGACGTGAGACCACTTGCACGGAGACGCCGCCGACGGGGATGACCAGTCCGGCGGCCGGGACGGCGACGCGGCCAGCCATGAGGAGAGGAAGGCGGCCTGTTGGTTGGTGGAGGCGGCGGTGGTCGTAGAGGTGAATAGGAGGAGGAGGTTGAGTACGAGTGGGAGGAAGGGGGTGAGGTGGTGCCGCATTGGGTTTGGCGTTGCCGGCAGCAATGGCAACGGCAATGGCGGCAGCAGCATGAAAAACTGGGCTTGCTCGGGCAGTGCAGCGGAGCACAATACACTATGGACGACGGTGACGATCTCTATGGAGGTGGTGGAATGGAGAAGAGTGTGCTCTACTCTCCTTCTCTCTCTAGGATTCTCCCACTCTTTCTTCCTCAAAACTCTCAAAGGTGTTTGCTTGTGTCCTGTTCCTTCTTGAATAGGGTTCTTGCTCCGATGCATCGGGCTTCGATCTCTCCATCCAAGCTTTCTTTGTTTTAATTTGCTGGTCTCTCTCTCTCTCTCTTGGTGTGTGTGATTTGAAAGTGTAGCGTGTGTGTGTGCATTGGAGGAAGAAAAGAAATCAAGTGTAGTACTAATAGCACTGACAATGGAGATTAGTTTAGCTCAGCTTGGGGGCCTATTTCTAATCTCTCGAGTGTCAAGCAAAGCTGCTGGGGTTTAGCAAGGGGTTATCTATCGTGATTTGTTGGTGGGTGAGGCAAAACTTCTCCCTCCCGGTGGCTTTTGAGCGGCTTGTGGGGAAGAATGCTGGTGCGTGTCCCCCCTCAAATATGAAAATACTCCAGGAAAATTAATTGTTTGATGATCGGGTGATGGCCAAAGTAGCATTGAATCCCAGAAAATGAGCATGAAAAGAGTTTGCATATATGGAGTACATTCCTGATTCATGATTTGGTTTTGTGCACGTAACAGCCAAAGAGAAATACTGCATCCTCAACCAAAATCTATTTCTTCTTTGGGCGAGCACAGATTCTGGTGATTGAAGAACCACGATAATCGGAAGAAGAAAGATATTCTGGTGATATTTTGGGAAATAACGATGGCACGCAGATACCAAAGGCACTATGGAACACTTGTTTCTATTTATACGCCAAACTTTTCAAGTAAAAGCGCAAAAAATGCTATGTAGCATAAACTCGGTTGTAATTTTCAATGTAGAATGTAATACTTGTTTCGTAGAAATTAACCACAAGATTATCCATCACTCTGAATTCCCTAATTTCAACTTGGTGGCAACTTGACACAGTAGATTACCAGCCTAGAAAAGAAAAACGGCATTGTCAGGCATAGAGATGTCAGGATGACGGCATGGGTAATTCATTGGATCACGCAGCACGCACAGCAGCCTAAGCAAGATTACTTAGTTAACTAAGTAATTAAGTACCAGCGCTAGAAAAAATTGCACCAATTAGTGATGCACCTGTTTGTCAAAATAAATTACTGCTGGGGGTGTGGAAAATTGGACGGCTAGGATGGAGGTCACGCGCGTCCCTTTATCACCAATTTGATCAAAGCAATATGAGTTATAAATTACAAAAGCTACACCTTTTTTTTTTTGAAGTTTAACGGGAGCTTTTATTCAACGAAAAAAAAGCTACACCATTTGAAAATTTAGATGTCGTATTGTGCAATGATATAATTTTTGTATTATACAACTCATATCGCATTGGTCAATTTGACGATATAGGGACATGCGATTGGGACTATAAACCGGAACCGGAGAGTAGTATTACATCATGCACTCATGGTAAAATTTAGCATGATCGATGGAGTTTTGCGCAAACATTACCCAAGGAACAATGAAAGTTATGAAAAGTTAAAAGAGAAATTACAGTCCACGAAGAAGGGGTGTCAGTGTGTGACTCACCTCCGTCCTCTGAGCGGTGGTTAATATAATTCCACTACAGCTTTTGACCATGTTAGCTTGACAATACCTTAACCCCAATTAATCAGCCATAGTTGTCTAGTATACTAGCTGCATTGACAGTGTTTACACTAGCTGGTGTCAAGCCCTCTTTGTCTAAACCCTACACCATTTGAAAATTAAAAATATCTTGGGGTTTGAGCCTATTTTAAACTTGAGCCACGTTAGGATGTACTACTCTACTACTAGCCGATTGCTGTATTGGTCAAAATTGTCACCCAAGCAAAGCATCTCAAAGTGTTTTATGGTTGAGTTCCTTTTGAGGCGTGATGTCAAGGACAAGGAATTGGTATGCGTTAAGCTAGCTAGGATCAGTTTTCCATGGCTCTAATTCTCCATTCTTCCGTATTTGATTTGCAAAATAAAACTTTAAAACTTGCGTCATACTAGTTTATTTTTAACAAGGTGTCATACTAGTTAGCTTATGATCCCTTTCCTTGCCACATGGGCGATAATCAAAGTTGTTGATCCTGTTGTGCAATTTGATCAGTAGTGATTAACACTGTAGCTAAGGGTATGGTCAGCTGACCAACTTTTGGTTCCCTGTGAACAGGATTTGCTCAAAAAAGTTTTGGAGTTTGCTGGGATTGGTTAGGTCATGCTGTTGCTAGTTCCTGGTTTTGTGGGATTAAAGGACCTGTGGACAAATAAAGCATGGGATAATGTCCTCATTGGACGGCCAGATGTTCGTCCCGGGACAGCGACAGGACAACGCGTGAGGTCAATCGATCCGTCCATCCATGCTTCTGTGCCTGTGTGCACTCAAGGCTCTACGAAATTATTAATAAGATACTACTGAATATACCTTTAAACTGAATTTCACGATTTTGTTTGCAAAACTGAATTTCACGATTAATCATAAGTTGACGGCGGGTTTGAACTTCACAGTTCTTGCATTCATAATTTTATCTGAAAAAAGGATAGTGGTTATATCAGTAAATAACAGTATCTTCCTGACCTCAATAAGCTGCGGCGCGCACACGCTGAGACAGAATCATGATCGGGAGTGGAAAGTACATCGAATCGATGCCAAGACATGCTCCATTCGAGCTAAGTAAACAGTTAAAACCCCAAGAATTAATCGGATCACGCAAGCGCATGTGGATTCTCTCATGCCCATCGAGCTGTACTAATTCGTCTCACGAAAACTGTAATAAAAAGATGGTCCTGCCAGAGCTAGCAGGGTTTACTCGGGAAAAAAGATCACAATACTTCTAGATCCCAATGCAATGCAATGGCCAAAACTACTGCCAACTTGTGATCCAAGTAGCTCTCTGGTGTGTCGTAAAAAATTACCGCCAATTTTCTTACCACGTACTGTTTTGTACAGGACTCAAGTAGAGAAAAACAGTGCAAGAAAGATTCACCGTAATTAGTACTAGGATCTGCCAGTTGCTTACTGAAGTGCTTAACAGAAGAGGTGATGGTGGATGCAATGCAAGGCACGTGAGAGGTGCCAGCTGCAGTAAAAAGAGAATAATTAAGGCTGACAAGCAGCATCTTAGCATGATGTGGTAACTAAATCATCTATTGAAGTTTACCCCTCGCTCCCTCCCTGCAAATTAAGAACCCTCATCCCAAGGCTAATCGGCGTGGAGGCCACTGGCCGGTAGATTCCATTTCCACCCAGCTTACTTGCCAGATAACTAGGCACATGGACTACTACTACCCCTCCTAGACGACCTTGATTATTCAGTCCACACCCAGCTTAATACCACTTAAACTATATGGCCAATTGTGTTACATTTTGAGATATTTATTCAACAACAATGGGAGAAAACCGCCACTTCCATTCATAGTTCCATATTGAAAACCAGTTCATAGTTACGATCTGCAAAGCATGCAACGCTCATTACTTACTACCTAAACGACGACACTAGTACAGCGTTACAGTCTTAAGTTTCAGTTCTTCGTATATTTACAGCAACTAGAATGGATGCTGTAAAAGCATCTCAAGACCCCGCCCTACCGACCTTGATCCGTCTTCCAAGTCCAAACACATACTCCCCAGCTGCTAAGGCAGTAAGCATGTCCGGTCCTCCCTTCTCTTACCACGCTATGCCTACAGATTGCACAAGATATTAGTAAGACTTCATGGGCAGGCAGCAGCCAACATCCCAAGGCGCGCTCCGGTCCCAAGCATTTCGTCTAGTTCAATATAGCAATCAGATTCGTGAAACAGGGGTGTGTACCATGTCCTCGATGCAGAATGCTGTCCACGCTATGACTACCATCCATTTCCACGACCACGGGAGCAAACTGCATTCGGAACAAGAAAAAGAGAATCTCAGTCAGAGCGCTGGAGCAAAGTGGTGCTGCGTGGACAGCGGTTTGTTTTACCTCGTCGTCTTCGTCGATGAGGTTCACTGCACTGTTCTCAAGGTCCCACCCGAACGTCGTCTCTAGGAGCGTCTTCTTCAGTTTCCTAGCCTGGATATAATGTACCAAGGGAAGATCTTAGAAATTCCACAAGCAGTTCACAACAGTGCGTGGTATATTCTGAACAGGTTTTCAGCAGTGACGGTGAGGCTACTCAGATTGGTTGAATGCACAGCATAGCAAATAAGATAGTAGTGTCCTGTTTAATGGTGGGGTCACTTATTTCCCCAGTTTACTAGTCCAACATTTCATCACTTATGGATGACAAGAATCCAGTGTCTCAGATAACAGAATCACTGACTCATACATGGGCTAGTTAGATGATAGAGAACAGGAAGTGCACGGTCTTGCTTATGCAGGCAGGGTGGGCGTAAGCAACTAGAAGATCAGAGAGAGAGAGAAGGTTCGAGAATACCAACCCATGACAGGAGGTCTCCATCCACAACTGGAGCTTCAAGTATCACCGACAAGAAATCCTGACAACCGCAAATGACAGAAGAAGATTATTTTGCATAGAAGAAAATTCAGACATATGATGTCAGACATACTTGGACAGTATATGTCAGTAACTTCAACCTACTGTCGTAATTTCAAGGACCTGATACTACACCCCACTAAAAAGAGCATCGTGTGATGGAAATAATTCAATTATCGTTCCATAGTAAACCATGAAAGTGAAATAGCTCAAGATAGAGTTCACCTGGCCACACTTATCCAGGCAAAGTTAAACGTGTTTTTACCTTCACGAGTTCAAGTAGTTTTAAAAGTCTGTAGTTTACAGATTTACATACGAATTATGAATTTGGTATGAACGAAAAAACTGAAAAGGAATTCTACTGAGCAAAATTACTTTCTTTCTTCACAACAGTATCAACAATGGACAAGTAAAAACTAAGACCCTGGAGATCTCAACGTCATGGGGCTGATAGTCTATTATACCGAGACAACTAATTTTCATGGTGATATGACATCAATATTTATCTTCAGTGATATGTAGTTGCGTATCGTGTTACCAACAGGACCCATAGAGAATTGTCCAAATAAAGATTACAGTAAGATCACCTTGGAAAGACGATACAGAAATATGTCTCTTGAAAACCATGCTTCATCCAAAAATAAAGAGTTGCCCTTGTCCTCGCTACTTCGGGAATCATGCGTACGTTGAAAGCCATGCTGGAACTGATAGTAAATAACCCTAATAAACTGCATGCAACAAAAATTGACATACATAACACCTTTTAGTTCTTAAGGTTTTGGCTGCATTGCCCAAATAAATTCTAGAAAGAATGCCTTGGGTACAAAAGTAAACAACAAATGGATAACATAATACCTTTAAAAACATTTGTGTCCTTGTATGAAGTGGCTGCCAGGGAGAATGAAACAAAGAGTCAACTAGAATATAATGGCATGTATTACATAGTGCAGATGCGCTACACATCCTCAAGAGGATAGCATCAACTAACAGGTGCAGTGTGTCTCTTGATCTGTTTTATTCCGTTTTCCTACACTCCATCTAGAAACACTTGGTACATTATTATTAATAATAATTTCGCTGTTAAACATTATAACACATGATATTCACAGATTTTGATTGAATCACATATAGGACACAGTGAGTCAGTGACTCAGCTTAATCAGCATATGCTCTGAGATGGTAGTTTGAAAAATAGAGTACATTCCTGCCTAGCCAATATCGCTTTAAATAGGAAAGAGAAAAAACAGGCCTAGTTGGAAGCAAAGCACCGATAATAAAATGTCAAACCAAAGGTGACAAAGCACTGATAATAATTTGTTTCTTGACAGAATACCACCAGGGTTCAAAATTGTTATGGAGCTGCAAACCAGAACCTGGTCACTACAAATTTTGACCCCAAAATTTGTTTCGATTCTCAAATTTGAAATTCGTTATACTTTGGCTCCCAACCTTCTTCAGGATCATCAGGAACAAATAAATACTAAACGAATAATAAAAAGGGGGCGAAAGGGGTCATGGAGGCTGAATCGGGCCAGGGATGTGAAAACTGGGACATGATCAATTGGGTAATCAGCTGGTTCCATATGATTTTCCGAACCCTAGATATTACGCCCTCCATATAACCAAAAAATTCGTTCGGACACTCACATGATATTTAATATTATCCTCTGACCACTAATTTTCACTATATTTTTAGGAAGTATTGAAAAGGTTATTTATAATTCAATCTTTTCTTGTGATTTATATAGATTATAGTGAAAATTAGTGGTCAAACGACATTTATTTGTGATATGGAGGAAGTAATACTACACAGGAGGCTATATACAATCCAACCATCAATATTTCAGGAGCAAGAGCAATGATGCTGTTTGAGATAAGAAATATTAGTACTTACAGCTTCACTACAGCTCAAAAGAAGACTGACTAATGCTTTCCACTGCATGAACGCCTCCAGTGACTGCCCCATCTACACAGCTAACATACATTAGAGGACAGAGCTACATAACAAATATGAACGTCTTATAAATATTTGTTTAGGCTGTAGTACCATAAATGCTATGAAAGAGAACTGGAGCTCCCCCAAGAGCAAATCTTCTTGGCCTTCATAACTTTTGGCCAAAACACTCTCCAGCAAGCTTGTCTGAGAAGTAGAAAAGACTTGTCAACAAAAAATGGTATAACTTGTCAATCCAATGTTTTCTCACATGAAACCTGTACGATGGAATCACTGAGCAAACCACCGTTAGCAGCCATTATGATACCTATTTGCAGATTATAGTATGATTGATGACGATGTGATTAAAGTGGACAAAGCAAAACATATTTTTCCATGGCTGTTGTGTGCTAACTATAGCTGTAGCTTGTACTATTCATATTCAGGTTGTTCTGTCCACGTGTAGGGGCATCCAAATATTTCAGAATTAAATTGTACGATTTGATCACATCAGACAAAGTACTGTTACGAGAAATTGATTGTGAGAAAAGATAGAAAAAACACATAGTGATAAGATTAACTACGCCAAAGTACTCTGCCAAATAACATAATAAGAACATTACTCTGTCCAAATTTAGAAAAGTCAGCTCATCTGCAGAGATGTTCTTGTGCTTAACCGAAGCAGGGATAGTTGTGTAGTAGCATCCTCTCCGCTCAGGCTGTGCGGGAGCATTCTTTGCGAACTTGTCTTCTCTAAGTTGTTCCATCAATCGGCTCTCCATATCTGTTTGGGGAGCTCTATCCATCCATGATGTCTCCAATGCAATTGTAATTTCTCCTCCAATTGGCTCTGGAAAAAACAAAGACAAATAATCACTACTTCATTAGTTGGTTCTATCAAACATGACATAAATACAGCTGATCCATAACTATTAAGGGCGCAAGAAAAAAATGAGAATGCATCACGCCTACCTAGGCGTTCAATGACACTCTGTGACAAGTAGCTTGAAAGTTGTTTCCAGTCTCCAAAAGAATCCAAATTGTATGGTCCAAGCTGGTCATCAAACTCGAAACGTTTTACTGCTTCAGAGTATCTGATTTCCTACCAGAAAACAAAATTTAGATTCTAGCGCAAGAAAAATCAAGCACATGCATCCCCACCTTGAGGTTCTATTATGTTATGCCACAGTCGAAAACAGGAAGGTCAATTATGACAAATATGTTACAATTTTTAGACAACCGGACATATATTGTTTATCTATACACCAGCTGCAAGGAAAACAAGTTGAACATAACTTTGGTGCATTTTGTATAGCTGTCATATTAAATATCATCTTGTGCAGATCCAGTAGTTAGGTGTGTATTACTAATCCAAGCAATAACATCCTCTGCTTATTACCAACTGAATCAGTTATTTCTAAGGTTCCATGACTGAATGCTGCAAATACACAAGACATGTCGAGTATTGGTAGCTAGAGTTTTACAGTTACAGTTCATGGCGCAACAACAAGATCTACGGCAAATTGCTATAGTTAGTGCTGCCATAATTATTTTTTGTCAAAATGCAATATGCTTATCAGAACACAATATTGTCTTTTAACACTAGTTGCCGTCTCAGCCAGTATAATCACAAGTGTCGTACTATCTGTACGTTACAAAGATATGGGAACACAAAAGAATAAAGTAGCCTACAACAGATCAAAGAGTCTAATATAATTAAACATATCACCTCCTCTTCTGATAGTTTCACTAATCTCTCCTCTTGTGCATGCCATTTTCTAACGATTACCTGGGAATATAAGGTACAATGAGTACATGTAAATAATTAACTGAGAGTAATTATTAGAATTCTGATATATAAAATATGAAACCAGTTGAAATTCAAACACACGGTGAGAATTTTTTTTCTGATGTTTTACAAGTATAGTAGTTTGCTACTATTTTACTTCCACCATTTTACAGACACGAGATGTGAAGCTTGATATATAAATGAACATGAGTATTATAACAGGAAATGTGAGTATTATGCTTCATTCGAAAATGAGTTATCTGACTCTGACCCAGATATGCATGTAAGTGTGAATATGAGGGGTTCTACCATCATTTCCTGATATACAAGAAAAGATGGGCAAAACTCTCAACATGGAAGTAATACTCTATTTAGTTTTCCCCTCTCTAAACCAGATATAATACTACTCTAGAAAGCAGAGCATTACATGGATTTGATGTTCTATTCAGGTTCCCCTACCTAAACATGGTAGCAAGCCACATGAGCCATTGATCTATACATTTAACTGTTAATTCAATAGTTCATCCAAATATTTTACTTTGTGAAACAGGTTCCAATACAAAATGAAAACTATGATAAACTGAAAACATGATGTGCCAATTCAACACTCAAAAAGGTAGTGAACTTGCTTCGGAACAGGGAAGGGAGTACCTCCGATGGGTGCGTAGTAAGGAAGAATCCAACTGTAGGCGCGAACTCGTTCCCGTGCCTAGGAGGATTGTAGAGAGAAGACCAACGAGAAAATACAGGATATTATAATGGTGCATTAAACAGTGGCATCATGTCTAGCGGAAACATGCTTACCATGAGAAGATATGTAAAATGGCAGCAAAAGGACGAAGGAAGCATGAATTCACAACCTAACACGGTGGTGGACTGCAGTTTTCACGACATCGCGGTAACAAGCTAAGGAATCAAACAGGACAGGGAAAAGCATGCTTTTGCTAACCAAGGGCTCCACCGTCAGAGACATGTGTTCATACAACATTTATTTTCTTGCATCATATCTACACTATAACATGCATATTCGCATCAAATCCCTAAATCCTTCTCCAGCAGTAGGAAATCCTGAGATGCTAGGAACACGTGTGCATCAAATCAGCACTAGAGCGAAAAAAGGGTTGCATGTATGTGTTACTGGTGAAAGAAAAGATGTTTGATTTGTACTGTACAGCACCTGCTGGGCGAGCAGTAGTGGACGAAATGCGGCCCCGGCGGCACCATCTTGATCCCTCTGAATCTGGGGCCGACCGAGAAGACCTGAAGAAGCAGCGCTCTCCGATGTCAAATCAAATCCATGAACGAGCAATCAATCAATCTCGGAACAGCCTGCGGGAGGGAGGCGTGGGGAATCTACTACCTGGGTGTCGAGGCCGAGGACGGTGCGGTGGGGCACGTCGAGGAGCAGGAGGGTGACGCCCTTACGCGCCAGCTCCGTCGCCGCCTCCGGGGCCATCCGCACCGCCGACGCGCCTCCCCCGCTTCCTGCCATGCGATTAGGCGCGCTCGACGTGGTGGCGGAGTCTGCCTGGGAGCGCGCACAACGCCGGAGCTCTTGCCGAACTGAGGTGCAAGAGAAGCTCTTGCTGCCGCCGCCGCCGCCGCCGCCGCCTGTCTCAGTTCTCAACGGTGTCAGGCCCAGCAACACCAGACCCGGCCCGGCCCGAAACATTTCGTGAGATTTGTTAAGATTGCCTCATTAAAACATGCAAACTCGCCGGATAATGAGGAAAGAGGAATACAAATCTTGATCAAGAGGAAATGGAAATTGTCGGCTGGAAGATCGATGTTTTCTTTGTAATGTTTTCGTTAGAGATATAATAAGAAAAGGTCTGTGGAAGATACCTCTATTTTTTCAAGCTTAAATCATATTATGATCGTTTACAACGACTTTGTCATCTATTTGACATGAGGGGTAGAGAGGGTGGTCTCGGGGCGAGAAAAGTGTTAGTCCAGGCGCATTATGGACTGACTCTTAAAAACCAAATATACTCGTTTTGATAAAAGTTGTTAGGTGAAGTGCTCACCCGAATCATCCATTTAGATGATCATGGTGGATCGATTGTTATGTCACACTCACAGTGCCATGTGCATCAGATGCCTTTATTTAGACAAATAATAATTGTGTACCAATAGTTAGCAACGTTAGATCGATCCTCCACCAGCATCAACAAACGATCTCCAAAGGTTTAATGGGTCTTTAACTTTTTTACAGCAATCGTGGAGTCTCTAATTAGTACAATCCATAAATCATCGTAACATTTTACTAGTGCATACACAACAAAAAAACAGACAAGTATGTAGCAATCTCAACACCATATGCAAAATAGACATAACTCTCTAAAAAAATGACATTCGCCATCGGCCGGGGACACGCTGCATATGCCGATTCAACATCGCCTGCAACATACATAGAATGTGATGATTGTGAATGCTTAATACAACAACTTTTTTTTACAACAACGTGGACTGTGTAACTAGTTTTAGTAGTGGTCATATGATTTTTTTTTTTTTTTTGAACTAGGAGGGTGGCCCTCGCAAATGCGAGGGCATCATCTTTATTTTGCCAAAAAAAGCTAACGCACACATAAATCTACGATTTTAAATACATTTATAGTACATATTAGGAAATGGTAAAAATCTAACTAATAACAAATATCACCTGCATGCATGAATATCCTTTTAAATTTATGGAAAGGAAGATTATTGTGCCAATACCAAACATGCGGTGTTAAGGACTAAATGTGTCATTGTACATTGAATTAAATTTCAGTCCATATGGATTAATTATTATGCAATTACAATTCTTAAATTATCGGTCATTGGCAACCAAGTTGTTCTTGTTATATATGTTCCAACCAAATAACTACAACCCGCCTGAGCTATGCGAGATAATGTTTAGGTGATATTTTAATAGAACTGTAAGACAGGTTTTTTAATCTAGTGGAATAATAAATTAGCCAAATTAATAAGCCATGTAAATATCAAAAAAAATCTATCTTTTTATCAAGATATGTGACATTAACCCTGCGTCATTTTTTCCGAGTTTTAGATATCATCTTATCAAGAAATTCATTCTAATTTTTTTTGTTCTTTCTTTTTATCTTTTACTTCCTATGTCTTACAATTATATTTGACATTCTCCTTCCACCAGAAATGTTTTATAGACATGAGTAGTCTTTACAATGTGACACACCATTAATCAAACTAAGAGAAATTTGCCTAAAATTATATGACATCATATATTTTAAACGGATGCAGTACTAAATTTTTATTTGCTTTAGCTCTCTACAGGTTGTTGTACACTCTCGATCACATGTACTTGTCTTGTCATGTAAAATGAGTAAGACGACATTCTATTTATTTATTTATTTTTTTGGCTTTTTTACATAAGCATGGCCTTCCATTTTATAGATTATTGTAATGCAAATTCATGTAAGGTTTTAAATGATTATATCATAACTCATGAAAGTAGACGTCGCTTGACTGCTTGTACATCAGTGGGTGGGTGGAGGGGGGTCATCCAAAATCATTAGAAAAAAACCTTTACATCTTATACATCACTGCCTGTTTGGACGATGTCGCATCACCACAGGAGAGAGCGAAAACCAACAAAGCAATAACTGAGTACTCCATACAGAGCTATTGACAGATATTAATTGTAAAACTAGCAGCAGTAGCAACCCGCGGCATACGACGGGATCTGTAGGAGAAACCGAATCTACGATTAGCGCGCTTATGGGGGCAGCAGCAAAGATTATATGGTGTCATTCGATCTTTCGATGAGATAGCAACACAATGTTGGTTATTTAAGTTAATTAAATATGTGTAGCCCGCTAGAAGGAATTATTGTTTTTCTTTGTGCCCATAGTGTTCTTAATTCAACTCAATATTCTTGGATATGCGACACTCTTCATTATATTGAAATACATTAGTGTTACACCATCTCCAATACAAAATTTTGACCACTATTTCGTACATGTGCGTTACAGAAACTAAAATAAACATATCCCTTAAATTCTCCAACGTTATTAACTATGACCCTGCAAATCAAACAATCTATTAAAAATCATGAATAAGAACCCCTAAATGTTTAATTATTTTTTCTTGTTATATGAAATTCACACATCTTAAATATTTGAATTTATTATCTTTCATGTGCCGTGCACAATATATGAAAAAAAATTGACCAAAGACATAAATATTTAGAGATCACACGGTTGGAATCCCGACCAAGAAAATTAATCATTGAACAAATCAAGAGAGTAATACAGACTTAGAGTGTCTAAGTCTTTTCTGTCGTCTGCGTGTGTGCACAAAGTCATCCTCCTCGCTCATTATGCCAGCTTGGACTGGATCCCATGGTTATATTCTCCCATGGGCTGTTGTTATTTTTGAAACGCCACAAGCTGATGTTGTTTGTAGTTTTATTTGCTCATTTGCATGCACTAATTGTATTAAGGCAGTGGCCAGCGTGTGCGCAAACTTTTGATCGGACAAAGCTAGAGTCCCAGCGAGATACGTGTGATTTCGTCCACTTTCTTGGGGTATTTTTCTTCTGAAAAGGACCTGGTACGGTGGTTACCAGGTAGCGTGCCCCTGAGAACTTGCTTGTGGCAAGATGGTTAGGAGGGTGATTGTACCCTAAGCCCACCAGAGTTCAAACCCCAGGTTTGACGCTGGTGTTTCTCATTTAGACGGAATATTCTTCAGTGGGAGGCGACGTTTCCGTCGACAGCGAGGCGCCCGTGGTGACTTCGTCAATCTCAAGACCCAACCGTCGGCTCAGTCTTTCGGAGGTGCTCATAGGGGTAGGGTGCGCGTGTGTGCGTTTCTAGGGGTGAGTGTATGCGCGTGTATGTGAGCGTCTGCGTTGTACTGTGTTTCTCAAAAAAAAAGTAGCGTGCCCTTGCGTTTTTTTTTCTTTTGACAGCCACATGTATGAAACATATTTTGTACGTGTTGGAGCATTTTTTTTTTTTGGAGCCATGAACGTGTTGGAGTTTTTTTTTTTTGTTGCGAAAATGAACGTGTCGGAGCTGGAGCTTTTACGTGTCAGGCTGGATAGATTTACATGATTACGTTTAACGTAGCTTTTAGTTTAATCTTGACTGTAAATTTAAGATCTAACCATTTAAATTAATTTGGAGGATGTGGCTTAATGTGGTGGCTCTATTAGACTATCTCATTTTGCTTTTAGTATATACTACTAGCCTTGCACGTGACACACGTCTGAACTAAAATTTGTGAATACATTCTTCTTCTATATTTCGAAGTAGTAGTAATACTAATATAGTGTGATGAATTATAGTTAAATTTATAAAAATTAGTCTGCGAGCAACATTTGGCAAAATTGCATGTGCGTTACAACGGGTTTAAAATGATTGAATATTTGCTCACAAACCTAAAAGATTATATATTTCCAGCACTCAAACATATAAATGTCATTCAGAAATCGCGTACGCAACACTAATTGAGCTTCAAGCTCAAGTTCATCCACGGTAATTTTCAAGGTCACTTAAGCACCTTTTTTTAACATCTTGAAGTCCTGGATCAAGACTGCTTGCGGTGTGCATTTGTTTTGGACGTTTAAAACAAAAGTTATGAAAGAAATAAGAAAAACCTGAAAAAAAAGGGAAAAAATGCTGATGTCAGCGATGAAGTCATCGTCTTCAAGCTCCCGACGGAAATCACGATCCCGTAAAAGCTCACTGTATGCGTTTCTTCTCCAATTGATTTCCGACGATTTAAAGCACCAAATTACGTGCCGTTTCTTACCACTAAAAGCCCTCGATCCCCTTCATCCGTAGCCCCCAAAATGCCCCTCCCAAATGCCAAACTGCCAAATTTGCTCGCCGGAGTTCTTAACAGCTGCCGTTTCCATCATTCAATTCGTGCCATCAAGGCAGCGATCGTCGCTCCCGTCCGCGCCTACACAACCCCCACATCCCCGTCTCTCATTTGCCCAAGTTTTTGAAGTCCACGCGCTCAAGTGCTCAACCTCCGGCCGGGCAGGAGAGCCCAGGTTCCCACGCGTCGCCGCACCGCGTCTTGGCCTGCGCCGGGCCCCGCGCTGGCCGCACCATGGCCAGACACGCCTGGTCGCGGTCCTGATGGCCGTCATGCCCGCCGTCGCCTGCCGCCCGCCCGCGCTGGCCGCACCATGGCCAGCCACGCTCGCCGCGCCATGCGCCGGTCCTGATGGTCGTCTCGTCGAGGGAGCTGAATCACTGATCAGAACGTACGCACCATGGCCAGCCACGCTCGCTGCGCGCTCGGTCCTGATGCCGTCTCGTCGAGGCAGCTGATTTGCTGATCTCCACTATCAGAACCATGGCCGTGCTCGCGCTGAGCTCGACTTGCCGACGCTTCTTTTCTTTTTAATTGGTGGCAATCCTTTATAATTAACCGCAAAACGAAAATGTGGTGGCAATTTGGTCATATTATGTGATTGGTGGGAGGGCAAAACGGTCCAAAACGGACAATGTTGAGTTGTCAAACATTGGGACGATCTGAGCTGTTTGGTCGGATATTGAACGGTCCAGATTTAAAATATCAGAACAACACAAGTTTGCTCTTTTAACAGTACTAGTTAGCTTGCACGTGCAATGCACGTCTATAAAATATGTGTCGTTTCATCCTCTCAATACCAAAAAAAAAGATAATAATGAAATACATCTAACAATGACCAATCCCCCCTACTTTATGCATCATCAAAAATATTGTAAGTCTTAAGGGTTGTATTTCATTGAATACTTATTAGGCTATCAAGAATTTGACTGTTGGAGGCATAAAGACGACGATGTAGGGTTATTAAGGCTGTCATTTGCATAAATTCTCTTTAAAGACGAATCTAATTGGAATTTTAATATAACATACCGCTTTGGCAAAGTGAAATTGTAAAAAATACAACCTCCCAATAATATTGTCAAATCTATTTGCCGCCAAGTGACATGTGGACCTGCCACGGCCCCAAGCGGCACTCTGCACGAGAGGACAATTTTTTTTTTTTTTTGACATCGGCGGAGATTTTTTCATGAAAGCCTAACATAATGACATGAATTATTTCCCCGTCTTTCCTAAAAGAGGAGAAATAGTACGGATATTTTCACTTGTACTTTCTGCCTAATTTTGGTTCAGCTCATTTTAGAAAAAATACTCTAGCATTATCATGACTGAATCAGTACAAATAATAATCAAGTAAGTGATACATCAACTCAGCCACATGCAATGAAATCAGGCAGCATATACCAGGTATAACTAAAATTACAGTGGACAAAAAACGAACTGCATTTTATTTATTAATAATGAACCGTGAGGAAGACCTAAAAAAAAGATGAATGTCGCAGGTATAGATAATGAGGATGTTGAAAAGCAATACAACAGATGCAAGGGAGACCATGAAGTGGAAATTATAAACAGTGGCACTGGATTTGGTCGCTTGCGCCCTGCTACTGCCTGCTTCAATTGTCCTGCTCTGCATGTGTTGAAGCATTCAACTGACATGTACTCGTACTGCAGTTCAAACTTCAAAGTGAAAACAGATCTGTGAGAGAGTAGAATCAACAAAGGGAGCGGGAGGAATCAACCACCTCCGTTCAAATATCTCATGAACTCGCTGCTCGCTCCCGCTCCAGCCCTAGTCCACGCCCGCCGGTGGCCAAGCAGACCCATGAGAAAATAAATAAATGAGGGGAAGCACATCGATGCCTATAGTCGTGCTGACGTGCACGGGGCGAAGAAACGCCAGCGGACTGGAACGCGCGTTCGGCTGCTCCTATGCTTCACACTCGCGCGTCGAGCCGCCACCCTGCGGGCTTCACGGCGACCTCTCCGGCGCCAGCCGATACAGCCCAACCTTCAGCTCCGGCCACTCGCGCGTCCAGCCGCCGCCCGCCTTCTCCTTTCACGGCGACGTCTCTGAAACAGCCCAGGGCGAGGCCGAGGAGTAGGTGATGGCGTGGAGAGAGCTGGTTCCGGGTTGTGCATGGCTCGCCTTATATTAAATAGAAGAACGAACCGGTACGTGGCAATTTTGCAGTATTATGTGATTTGGTGGGAGGGCAAAACAGGAAATAATGGGCAATGTTGAGTTGTCAAACATTGGAGCGATCTGGAGCGTCGATCAGATATTTGAACGGTCCAGATTTAAAGTATCTATAGACAACAAGTTTGCTCTTTTAATAGTAGTATAGATAGTATAGATGCGGTAGATGTGACTGCATGTAATTAGGAAAAGGAAGCCAGCCACGGAGAAAAGAGAGGCGGCGACTAGGGTTTCAATCCTAGCCGTCGCCGCCGGCGCATCTGCATCTTCATCGTCGTCATCGTCTAAGAATTGACGGGTCCTCACCTCCTCTAGGTGCCGCTCCTCTAGGTGCCGCTCTGGCACTAGGAGAGGTGGGGACCTCGGACCTGCGCAGGGCGCTACACGAAGGTCCCTAATGTTAGAGTTTGGTTTTGGTTCTTGTCTTCTTCGTCAATGGAGATGGCATCATCTGCAATAAGTGATCTTCCGCGCTTCATTCGTCGGCGAGATCTTCTTCCCAACGTCAATGGTGGTTTTGGAAGATTAAGTTTGTCTAGGTATGGTTCTTCAGATCTTACTTCGCCAGATCAATCTTGGATTGTTTCTCATGGTTGCCGCGAGGAGGTTTTTCCTCGCGTTATCTATCCTGGCAATTGTGATTCGTTCTCTCGGCTCCCAACGACGTCGACAAAGTGGCTCGGTTGTTTGTCCCTGAAATATCAGTGGTGGTGCTCCTGCCGATGTTGCTTGATTAATTTAATGGTTGTGTGCGTGCACAAAGTCTTAGCATTGCGGCTCAAAATTAAAAGGGGAGAATCTTCGTCGGTATTCGTAGGTCTGTGGTTTGGAGTTTTCGGCGTTGTTCTACGGCTGCCTTCAGAAAAGTACAAGATTGTGTCATGGAGAAAGAAAGGATTTGAAGATCTCATATATTTGCTCGTCTTTTTTATATTGTTTTTGTAATCGATATAATCGTGTACTCTTTGTTGGTTTAATATATATGAAAAATTCAAAAAAGAAAAAGGAAAAGGAAAGGCTGACAGCGCGCGTGCTAGTTTTCCATCCCGATCGCGCAAATCCACAAGCCGGTTGTTGAAGGACTACTTTTTTCAAAAGAAATCTCTTCAGACGAACGTCTATAAAAAGATATAGACACCCGAATTTAGGACGAACATCCACTGTCGACCCTAATAAAAAACAATGATTGTACTAAGAAAGCTAAGCTCAAGTGTCAATAATTCTACTGTGCATCAGATGCCACTAGGAACGGCTTAGCTCGCTCGGCCGTCTCTACATAAAGCTAGACCGTAGTACGTATAGATCGGCACACAGACACACGAATACATGCATATGCAGTGGCCGACACCATCAATGGAGCTCCTTGTGCTCCTTGCCGCTGTTCTCTTGGGCTTATCCGTGTTGATCCGTCGACGTAGCAGCAGCCCTCGGTGTTCTCCCGCTCCGGCTGCCGTCCTCCACAAGGTCAGCGACCCTGCGGTCGCCCACCGCCTGCTCGTCGAGGAGGACGCCCACGCCGGCTTCTCGACCCGCCCGTTCCTGCCATTCTTCGTGGAGCTGGCCAGGAAGCGCGGCGGCCGACGCAGCGACAACCTGGGCATCGCGCCCTACGGCCCGCACTGGCACGCCCTCCGCCGCAACATCACGGCCGAGACACTCCACCCGTCGCGCCTTGGCCAGCTCGCCCCGCTGCAGCGGGAGGCCGTCCAGGACCTCGTCGCCGCCCTGCAGTCCGCCGGCGCCGGGGCACGACCAGTGGACAACCTCCGGGACCACCTCCGGGCCGCGGTGTTCCGGATCACGGCGCGCCTGTGCTTCGGGGACGGCGTCGACGAGAGCCACGTGCGTGCCGTGTGCACCCAGGTACATGGCTTCCTGGTCGCCATTGGAGTGATATTCAAGCCCCCCTTTGCCGGCTTCTCAATCCTAGCCAAGCTCGCGGAGTGGAGGTACCATGGCCGACTCTTGGCCTTTCATGCCCGGATCACGGAGCTGTGCCTCCCTATCATCGAGGCACGGCGGCGACGAACACACGACGACGACCTCTGTCGTCCATACGTCGACACACTCATCGAACTCCGCGTCCCTGCTGGTGAAGGGGACACGGCCGGAAGCAAGCGTGCTCTTAGCGACCACGAGATCGTCGACCTCATGCTGGAGTTCCTCAGCGCCGGCCAGGGGTCGATGGTGTCGTGCCTCGAGTGGACTCTCGCCCACCTCGTGGCCCAGCCTGAGGTCCAGGAGAAGCTCCGTCGTGAGGTCGAAGACGTCGAGGCCGACAGCAGCAGCCAGCAGAAGATCCGTGGCATGCCGTACCTGCACGCCGTGGTTCTCGAGAGCCTCCGCCTGCACCCGCCGGCGCCGCTGGTCATGCGCCACGTCCATGCCGCCGACGCCGCCGCCGGGATGCTCGTGGGAGCTGGAGGAGGAACAACACCCGCAGCACAGGACCTGATCGTGCTGTTCCTCCTGGGGGACATGGGAAGGGACGGGAAGACGTGGAAGGACCCTGAGGAGTTCCGTCCGGAGCGGTTCATGGCCGGCGGCGAGGCCGAGGGCGTCGGCCCTATGCCGGGACGCAAGGAGACGACGAGGATGATGCCGTTCGGCGCGGGGCATAGGTCCTGCCCGGGCATGGGCCTCTCGATGGCGAACATCAAGTGTTTCTTGGCTGCGCTCGTGCGTGAGTTCGAGTGGACGAACGCCGGCGTCGTCGTCGACTTCACAGAGCTGGATGGGTTCATACAGACGATGAAGAAGCCGCTCGTCGCGCGTGTCACGCGACGCACGCCAACATCCGTTTGAAATCTTAGTACTCGCTGCACAGAGTGGGCTTGCGTGTGCATCGATGCACGTGCTTCTTGTTCATTTGACAATGCCTGTCTAATAAGGGCCGTCCTATGTCGTGGACTGAGAAAATCTGAAAGTTTCAGTCGATGCATTGACACTGAAATAGTCAGATCCTATGGTCGTCCTGCCCCGCCCTGTCGTTTCGTATGTTCGTGTGCCCCCTGTATAGAGTGATGGGTTTACAATCTGAAGTTTCATCCGTTTTAAATCTTACTACTCACAGTTCTGCATGACTAGGCGCGAAAAAGATGAAATAAACCTTTTTCATCTTTTTCCTGTACCTAGTGCCGACTGTTAGATGAAATAAACCTATACCGTATAGGTATAGAGTGGTACGTATTCTACCACGGTACTACCGTGTGCGTAACGCATGGGGCTCTTCCAAGTCTATATTTACACGTGCCCGGCCCTCTAACGAGGGTATCGTTTCCCCTAAAACCCTAACACCAACACCGATGACCTTGAACCCGTAGTCGGCTCGATTGCACCAACCGCGATGTCAGTGACGACGCCATAGTCTCGTGCATCCAACACCGATGATGTTGCAGAAAAGTTCATCCACAACGCTGCCCCAAACCCGTAGTCGACTATGTCCCACTAACCACGAGGTCGGTGACGCCACTGTCTCCCACATCCAGCGCCGACGATGCCACATAAAGCTCTAGCCAGCCGGCTAAGACCGCACTTTTTTTTTTTTTGAAACAGGAGCAAAAGATTTGCCCCATCAATTTATTAAGAAGAAGAGAGTTGCCCGGTTAATTAAGGAAAACCGGGCAAAAACCAATACAACAAACCCATAACCACATGCGAGCAACTCTCAACCAAACAACCACCTGACCAACGACGAACTTGCCCAACCTACAACAACCACAAACTAACGACACGACAATCCAAAATGGGCCAACAATCAAGCAAAGCGGAAGATTTGTGTCCCAAACTTTTTTCTTTTCTTTCTAAGAGATTTCTCCACCTTCATGATTACACCTTCCGAAGCCTTCCCTGCCAAGACGCACGCAATGTCCCTGCCATATCCAGGGCACGCCCTCTCCAAATCAACGAGCAAGTCGCAAATCTCTTTGCCAAAGAGATCCTCAGAGTTAGGCGCCATCTCAACAATCTGGTCACTCGAAGATGAGAAAGTGACAGGAGCAACCAAGCCTCCATTGTCCATAGAGGCGGGTGAGTGATAGGACTCAGACGGAGGTGTAGGTGGTGATGGCGCTATGCCCACTGCCAAAGACTCCAAAGAGCCTAACTCCATCGGTAACACCAGAGATGAATCTCCACAAGGCTCCTGCAGCTCAGACATAATCTGCACAACTGGAGACACCACCTCAGCACGAGGAGAAAACTCCCCAAAGAAGCACTCAACTTCCTCATCAACAAAACCAATCTGAAGGTCAGGCGACAAAGACACAAAAGTAGCCTGAAGCTTGGTGATGACTGCACTCCTCGGGACAGGCGACATCTCATGCAGACCACGAGGAGAAAAATCTCCAAAGAAGCATTCAGCCTCCTCGTCAGCGGAAACAATCGAAGAGACACTCAACGCAACATGAAGCTCAGCTAGAGCATCACGAAGCTCAGATCGAAGCAGCTCAACCTTCTGAAGTAGCTCCATGCGCAGCAGGGCAACCTGTGACTCAAAAGTTGAGAACAAAGAATCTTTGCAACACGCAGACGGGGACCTCGGCGACAACAACGAGTGGTCAACGACCTCCGGTGGAGGACAAGGCTTCTCGAACAGGGAGCGGCTTCGCTGGACAGGAGAGTGTGTGACTAGAGCAACCATGAGCGGCTGGAGAGCAATCATGAGCAACCGAAGAGGGAACACGGCATAATCTCTCCCGATGACCAGCGCCACGACAACAAATGCACCTGAATGGCCCGCGACATGCTCTGACTTGGTGGCCATACTCCAAGCATCGGAAACACCTGCCACGAGCCCAACGCTTGAATGCAAGGCGACGCTCGAGGCCCTCCTTTGACGACTCAGCGGGAGGGCCTCGGTTGTAGGAACGCCGCCCACCGACATGCACCCAGCCTCCATCGGCTTCAAGAGCTGCAGCTGCCACATAGAGGCTTCCACAAGCCGGCGCTGAAGATGAACCAAGGACAGGAGGCTCCAACTCAAGTATCTTCAAGCCGACACGCCCATCAACTGCCCCTCGAGCTTTGCCAGAAACAGCGCCTCCGGTGGTCGTCAGCCCTGTCGTAAGACCGCACTAACCGCCGAGGTCGATGACTCCACCGTCTCCCGCATCCAGCGCACACGATGCCGGCAGTCAAGCCCGGGGAGACGATGGTCGAACTTTAGTTAATAAATTTCGGTATCGTGTTGAGTTGTCTTACCCTTTAGATCGTGCGCCTCCAAAATTTTAAAATGGAAGAAGCTACAAATGGCTGGGTCTCGTAAGTCTTGCTAAACAAGGGTCTTTATCTTTTGCCTCGACCTGTGACTGCTTTGGCCTCGTCGCTTCCGATGACATTGATGCTTTACCGACCTGCTCGTCGTTCCCGATGCCCAAGTTGAATAGGCATCAGTACCAGAGGACACAAACAAGTTTTCACTTTAAAGGAGACTCGGCAATGGTTGACTAGCAAGCCCAAGAGAAAACCGCCGGCGATCTGCGCTCCTCCACCTCACCACGGAGCAAAATGGCTACTGCGACGGAGCGGAGCGGCCGGAATGGAAGGAGGCGGCAGCTTGAGCGGCCGGAAGATGAGGTTGAAGCTTTCTCGGAGGAGGAGCTTGCCAAGCGGCCGGAGGTAAGGATCATCAACAAGTACGCGGTGGTTCTATGGTACATCCGGATTGGCATGAAAGGTATCGGGGCGTTGGCGCTTTTGTGGGCTACTGTTGTCCTCCTCGGCGGCTTCGTCTCCACGCTGACCAAGAAGGACTTTTGGTCCCTGACCATCATCGCATTCGTGCAGGCTGCCGGGTTAGTGCTCCTTCATATTTCACCACTTCTCTCGTATTTGCAATTTTACTTCTTCCCCATTTTCGCATTATTATATTCGCATATAGACGAATAGGGTTATACTTTATAGTCGATGTATATGCAATTGAGATGTTATTTAACAGACGAACTTGGGAGAGCAGATTTTATGCTTCTGGGCACCAATGATCCATGTGGTTTAAACAAATTGAAAAAAAAAAGATTCGAAAATTCTGAAAAAAATCTCGGATCAATCCAATGATGTATTCCATAAATGCGTAAAATATCAACTTCAAATACTTTATATTTTGGGCTACACAAAAATGATAAAAGTGTAGATCTGAATATGTATATTTTCAAATCTTCAAATTCATTAGATTTTGTCATTTTTTGTGTAGCACAGAATACAAAGCACCTGAAATTTATATTTTACACGTTTGTGGGATACATCGTTGGCTACGCCTGGAATTTGTGTGAAAACGAGACAGCCATCAGCAGACAAAAGGTGTGACAGCCTTGGAACATGAATTCCAACGCGAAGGACTATCAACACATAACACGAAACAGGCTTTCGTCTCGCTTTATAAATAAAGCAACAACCACCATACAACACAACACCACACAAGCCGGGGCCAACAACAAACAAACGGCCAAAACAGAAACAAATGAAGACATAGGTGGGAAGACTAAGCTAAGGTGACCCGCGCCTCTCCAGAAGATTACCACCGCGCTCCTAGCGTTGAATCGTCGAGTACCAAGCAGTACCTTCAAGAAGGGAAGCAATCGCTGCTGCACGGACCATTACTAGTCCTAGGGTTTCCCCAACACTCATAGGGCAGTGGATAGAGGGTAGACACGACGCCCTTCAAGAAGGAATAATGTCACCCGAGGGTGGCACCGCGTCGGTGTCGAGCAAGCGACAAGGATTTCTCCCGATAGCCATATCCACAACCCAGGCGACCCAGAGCACCGGAGCCCGCGAGGATGAAGCCTCGTCAACCCAGACTCTTCGCCCAACAACTTGCGCCACCATGGTTACAAAGCCGCCACCAGCATCATCTCCCCGAGGAGACCAACACGAGGTCTGCGAGCCGAAGACGAGAAGTGGCTCGACTCGGGGTAAGCGGAACCGCGGCCGCGCGGGAGGGAATTGCCTCCACCATTGAAAAGGTAGTCGACCGGACGCGGCCACAAGGCACACCTGTCCCCTTTAGGTCCAGCCACACTGCCAGTCCCAAGGGGTCCAGTCCGTAGCCACGCTGCGACCGGGGCAGCCACCATCGCTGCTGCACCCCTACACGAGCAACATCGCCTCCAACTGCAGATGGAGGCAACATGGCAGGCCCGCTCGCCTCAACCCAGATCGAGCCCAAACGGGCCTAGATCTAGGCCGACGGGCTAGCCACCGGCGCCACCCCGCCGTGCAGTGAGCCTCACTGCACCGCGGGAGCGCCACCGTGGCGCCACCACCGGCCAGAGCCGACCAACCGCCGCCCGAGATGCATGCACCGCCGCCGGAGGAGTGCCGCCACCACCGGCCAGAGCCGACCAACCGCCACCCGAGATGCACCGCCGTCGGAGGAGTGCCGCCCCGCGAGGCCTCCAACGACGCGGGTAGAGAACAGCCGCCGCCGCCTGGCGGTCACTGCCGACGGTGGCGACGGAGGGAGGCGGGAGGGAAGCGCGAGGGAGGAGGGGGAGAGGAGGAGGGACAGGCGGCGCGGGCCAGCCGCCGGCGGCAGCGGCTAGGGTTAGGATTGCTACGCTCGGGAGTCGCGGGAGCTCGACATCAACACATAACTAGGACCACTGTACTTTAGAAGGCTATAGAGACCGTTGGCTCAAAGTAGAAAAAATAGGGAGAGATATAGGATCTCCCTGTCTAATACCTCTAGTTGGCTTGAACAATCCTGAGAATTTTCCATTCACTCTCACAGACGAAAAGATGTTCTGAACATAGTTCAACACAAGATTAATCCACTCAACTGAAAAAACCAAATTTTCGTTACCGTGGAGCTAGCTCTTGCTGAGAAGAAAGCCATATTGTGGTCTCCTTTAGAAAGATAATGTGTCCTTGAGCGTTGCTTCATCATTGCCTCTTCTGTAGCTAGCAATATATTTTATGCGGCTATAAAAAATTTGTCCTGTCATTTGGAAAGGTCACATTGTAGTCAATTGTCTTCAGCGCATAAAAATAGCAATCGTGTGATCATTTGCAGAAACAATGGCGTTGCAGCATCGAACAATTTTGGTAGAAATATAATTATTGCCACTTTCATATAGGAGAACATTTTCAACTCTTTTTTTTTGGTGATTACTGTCTTCAGTTTTCTCTGTCATTCTTAACTAACCATATGGTTAACTCGTGTCGTGGTCTAATTTGAATGAACAACAGGCTATCGACGCAGTGGGAGACAATCGCTTTACTTTCTTCATGGAATTGATTGAATCTCTGCGTGTGAAAAATGGGCAGAGACCAAAACCTAAAACATATGTGATACATTTCATTCTGTACATCATGTTTTTTTCCGGTGGCTCTCTTCGTTGCGGCTGGACCAATTATCTGCGTTGTATTATCAGCGATTCGTGTAGAAGAACAAGATTATGGCGTTGCCGTCGGAGATACGAGTAAAGCAAATTTGAAGCCGGCACTCAACTTATTCTACTACGTATCTCTTGTCCATGGTGCAATATACACATTGCTTATGCTGGTTGAAGTAGGCGCTGATTTCTACTGTGTGAAGATTGTTAGCCAACGTGGTGGATTCAGCCGTAAGATACTTGGTGTATACTTGGAGGAAACCAAGGAGATGTGTGTAAACAACCCGGCGTCCACAAAGAACTGGAATTTGATGACATATGGTGCAGGTTTGCTGGATTCGCAGTTACCAGAGGAGTATGCCTCTGGAGGAAGGGTTTTTTTTTTGCCTCTGGAGGAAGGGTATTGACCATGCTGATTGACCAAGATATACCAGGGCCGATAACACGGCTGCTGATTAGGTCACCCAGGCAAAGAATTCAGAAACTGATCGGAACCCTTGGTTGGATGGACCCAGCCGAACGAGAGATGAGATGGCTTGCGGCGAGGATTGTGGAGCATATCGCTGGTCACCTCAACCTTGCTCAGTTTCCAGGAGCATTAGAATGTGTATCCTCCCTCCTCGACGCCTCGTGTCATGACAATAATGGTGAGCAAGAAGCCCTTCATTTGCCTTTTGATATTGGGCGTAACAAGGCAAGGAAGAGAAAAAGCTTCAAAGAAGAAATTCAAGATGAGCCTATCATCCGCCTCGCCATGACCCTAGTGGAATGGATTCTCAAGAAATACCGTACTCGAGATAATGGTGGTACGGCGCAGGAGCAAGACGGAAGCAGCAGCCTCGGCATGATCAGTCGAGATAATGGTGGTACGAAGGAGCAAGACAGCAACGAGGACCAGCTGCTGGTTTTGCCAGGACTGATAATTCTGGATAAGCTGGCCGGCCACAACGGACACAACTGCACAGTGATATACAACGCCAAGGCTCTGCTCTCAAAACTAGTTGCGCCTGTCAGCTCCGATGGCATGATACAAGACATCGAGAACAGTGCTACATGGGCCAAGGTAGTAGATGGATCACTGAAAGTTGTGAGCCGGCTCATGGGTGCTCCTGGAAACATCGGCAAGGAGATGAGCGGTCAAATTGCAGGTGATAGCAATGCAGTCAAAAACTTGGTGGCTATTCTGGACATGGATATGAAGAGTAACACAGGTATCATAGAGCTACAGATCCGAGCCATAGAGGCTCTTACACAGTTTGCCTTGCATCAACCTACGAATCCTGCAGCTAAGGATAGTAGCAGAGAGTATCTTATCGAGCGGACGCTGCACATCTTTCTTACAGATGTAGAACGGACGGTTGGACATGAAAAAACTGAAAGCCAGGATAAGAGTCAATCAAGAACGTCAACAGGAACATGTATGGAAATTTTTGTTAAGAGGGCCTCCAGGAAACGGGCCAACGAGAAGATGGAAGCACAGGCTGAGGAAACTGGAAGCCGGCTTAAAGAAATGGCTGGTGAAGCATTGGCCAAGCTGCTGGCCATGGCAACTCCAACTAACTCAGAGGCTCACAAGAGCTTCATACTGAGACGGGAAGGCGTCGTCCAGTCTCTTACCGAATTGCTCGACTCCTCCAATACCATGTCCATGGTCTGCCGGATTAACGCAGCAGTCATCCTGAAGCATTTAAGCGACTACCTGGAGGAATCGACCTTAATAAAGGTACGCCTGAATCTATCTACGGCATGATAGTACCAGTATACGCTGGCAGCGCCTTCTTTTTTATGTAATTTAAACTTCTTTCTAGCTAGCAATTATATAAGTACATGTTTAGTAACTGCAATCTGAGAAGAGTCTGGCAATCAACATTTTGAGCTAACAACTAATACATGTGTGCGTGTACATATAATTAATTGCAGGTGTTTGTAGACTTGTTGACTAAACAAGCACAACCAACTGATACAGGCACAAGCACATTCAAATGGCGGCCGCGTACTCCCATTTCCACATTTTACATTGCAGCAAATAAAAGCGACCAAGAGAACCAAAATGATAGTGGCCAACAAGAACCTCCCACCGTACAGAGCCAAAGGCAGAAATCTGGGGAGAGAAGGCTTCAAGCAGAGTTGTTATCTCTCGTCGCAGCGGTCCGTGCTAGCAGAAATCTTAATTTTGTAAGCATACTGTTCCAGCCGCAGCTGTTTGCCTGGCAATACTAAAGCTTGTCTGCGAGATGTTTATAGAGTTGATCCCGCATGAAGGAATCGTCCAAGTGATCGAGAAGCGCGATGTCCTTGGCACACTTTTGAAGGCTTCCAAGAGGGTGTCTGGGCTTGAGAGCAGCATGCTTTTTGCTGGCGCCGTTCACGATTGCTACGGGGTTCCTCTCAAGCCTCTCTCTTGTGTTCTTGTTAAACAAGCGAAAGATCTTTTGGCACAGAGAAAGCATGAACTGGGGGAGAACAGTGCGCCTTCCACTGGATCATGATCACTTCATATATTGTGTGCTCGCCTAAATCTACTTTCCATTTCCCTGTTATTATTATATTATTGTTAAAACAACTTGCACAGAGCAACATCTCATGTTTTGAAGATGTTTATTATAAAGTTATTTCCTCACATATATATTTTCTCTTTATTTAGCATCATATTGATCATATAAATTGGAAAAGAATGCACATATTATGGTTATAAGTTGTTAAATGGGAGACATATGTATTTCAAACTCAACTGCAAGCTATATCACTACCAAAACAACCATTCAGAATATCATGTCAAATTATGATTCATTCAAGCTTGTATATATGTATTTATGACTAGCGAAATATCCACGCATTGCTACGGAAATAATCAAAGTTATTCAACATGTTATTTGAAATAGTGATGCTTACAGACATTTGAAAACATTATGTGTATGTAATTAGCCTGCCTACAAATTGGTTGGCCCTCGTGACTATGCATATGCATGTTTTATGCTGATTTACGCTGCAAGAAAAGATAGGCAAAACTCTCAACGTGTAGTACACAATTTTTTAGATAAAGAGTATATTAATATCGCGGAGATACAAATTACACCCAGCCTCTGCAACAACGTAATAACCAAAGCTATTACGGATGCACACAGCCGAAAGACAATAAGAAGAAGAAATAAAAAGAAAAGTCTGCCACAGAGCAGTCCTTGCAGCAGCCGCACAACCACCACCAAGACAACACCTGATGTCTAATTCTTCAAAAGCAACGTCTTCAAGAAGAACAGTGCCAGGCACAACCAATTAAGGCCAGACCTTGGGTTTTTACCCTGAAGATAGTCCCCACTATCGAAACAATGTCTTCAGCAAGACCATTGCCAGGCACAACCAATTAAGATCAGACCTTGGATTTTCACCCTGAAAGGTAGGACTTTGACTTCACCCGTGTTGTCGACCCCACTTACATACTGCTGCCACGATTCCTGAAACTCCGATATGCAAACTTCAACTCCCTATCCTTTTTTCTCCTTGCCATCGTCAGTCTTGACGATCTCACTCAACATGAGCATGGAGATCCTCTGACCTTTGCACCAGTTTCACTTGACTAACGGTATCACGGACTGCCCATAAGAAAACATGCAACTAAATCAGCAATGCAATTCTCTGCCATGTGCACGCCAATAACCTTGGAATGACCTTGGATCTGCCCATTGTTAATCCTGACTTATGATCTGCCCATTAGAAATCCTGAAACTGTTAACCAGCCATGCGGTTCTCTGTCATAGGCATCTCTGTAGCTACAGCCTCGAAAAAGACATTGGTAGCCACATCAAAGGAAAATTGGACAGCCATCACTCCATATGATCCTCTTGCCTCTGCCCGATGCATAACCAGCAGCGATTACGCAGCTAGCAGCGATTGCTTTAAATGCAAAGGAACCACGGACCTGGCCCCTTGGGCGATCTATTTGCATGGCCACGATCGGCCAGATCCAGGCGATGGTAGCAATTTTGGATCACTTCATGCCAACTGCCAAGGATGCCATGAACTTGATGCCTGGTACGCAGCCGTTGGCCAGATCCAAGGCAACTCCCGGCTACTAGATGCAAGACGATGGTGGATCCGTGGATCAGAACGAAGGCAGCATGGCAGGTTGGACGAGGAAAAACTGCTCGGCGAAAGAGAAAAATATTAACGAGATTCCACGCCGCCGCCGTCCGCCGTCCGCCGGACGGCCTCCTCCGGCGGCGGCGAGGTGAATGGCGTCGGCAGGGGAGGGCCTGTAAGGCGGGGTGGCTGGGCCTCCGGAGTCGCACGGGGCGACCCAGGAGGCTAGGGTTGATATGGCTAGGGTTGACCCGGGAGGCTATTAATTGTGTAGTACACAATTAATAGAGGGGAACAAACAAAATATAGGTACCTCTAAGATTACTACGCTAAAAGGTAGAGGTTTCACATGGAATTGAAATTATATTTAGTTTGCGCCTATCTAATCCAGGTAAAAAATACTAGTACTGTAGAAAGTAGAGTTTTATATGGATTTGATATTTTATTCAGTTTCCTCTACCTAAACATGATAGCAAGCCACATGAGCCATTGATCCTAACGAATTTAATGGTTCCATTTTCGTTTACGAAACAGGCACAAATACAACAACAAAATGTCACAGACTCAAAACAAGATATGTGCTAATTATACACTCAAAAGGTTGTTAACTTGCTTCGGAACATGGAGGCGTGCGAGTAGTAAGAAGGAATCCAACTGTAGGCGCGAATTTGTTCCCTGCCTTGAAGGAAACGAGAAATCACGGACATCGTAACACATTAAACAAAATCATGTATAGCGGAAACACGTTTACCATGAGAAAAATGTGTATAATGGAAATAAAATGAATAAAGCATGAATTCACAAGCTAACAATGAAAACTTTGTGAGTACTAGGAACACCTATGCATCAAATCAGCACTAAAACGAAAAAAGGTTGCCTGTGTGTATTACTGGTGAAAGAAAATATGTTAAATTTGTAGTGTACCTGCTGGGGGAGCAGCACCCTCCGATGTCAAATCCTTGAATGAATCTCGGAACGGCGGCGCTATCTGACACCGAGGACGGTGCGGTGGGGCACGTCGAGGAGCAGGAGGATGACGCCCTCATGGTCCATCCTTGCCGCCGCCGTCGAGGAGCAGGAGCCAGAACCGCCGCCGCCTCCGCGGCCTGTCTCTCTTCTTAGTTCTGGGCCTTGCCAGCCAGTCAACGGAGTCAGCGCAGCATTGATTGGCTGCTGCTAGAAATACCAGCATCGCCACTTGGAAAAAAAAACATTGCAAAAATAGTAGTATTGGGAATTTCCTCCCACACATCCACTAGAATTATCTCATTCTCATGGACTTACAACCTTTTTTGTTCAGCTAGTATTTATAAGGGTGTGATGTTCCAAGGAAATATTTTGGTTCTCGAGATCCAGTGATCATTTTATTTTGAAATTTTAAAATCATGTTTACATGCAAAATAACATTGAAACATGTTGCACGTAGTCAATGATGTACCATACAATCATAGAAAATTGAAACGTTAAATTCTTTAAATTCTGATCTGCACAAAAATGATAAATTTGGATTTTCAAATTAGGCATCATTCACTATATTTGTATCCATGTTTTTTACTTTTATATAGTTCATTAACTACTTCCTCTGTTATTGACTTCGTCCCGAATTTCAGTATTGACTCCGTTATTGACTTTTATATAGTTCATAAACTAATGTAAGGTATTATACCTAGTATTTCAGTATTGACTTCGGCTCGAATTTCTCGTTCCTTTGAGCTTCTCCTTTCTTTAAGTTGAAGATCTTCATCAGTCTCGGTGTGGGATCCGACGGTAGCGGCGCCTCAAGTGTTGGTGTCCCCAGACTCCCCCTGTGCCTGGAAGTCAAGTTGTTATGGCGGCCATGGTTAAAGACTCGGTTGCTTTTTCATAAATGTTTGTAGGGTTCGTTTATAATTTATGGGTGGATATGGGGCTAGTTGTTATTACACTTGTTGTAGGGTCCTCAATTTAACTTTGTATGTGTTGCCAACAATTCAGTTCCAATCCTTTGAGGCCATTCCCTTTAAAAAAAATCATGTGGCGGACGACTTCAAGTTGTGATCGGCATCAAGGTTGAAAAGTGTAAGTTCAAGAAATGCATCACAAAGAGATCATATGCTTGAGCAATGTCGTTCAATTGTTGATAATGGTCAGATAAAGATGTGAATAATAGAGCCACTTCCAGAATGGTATAGGGGGGGGGGGGGGGGGAGAAATTTGTGAGTCTTCACCAAGCAAAGTGCAATCAAAAAAGGTCGTCCAACTTGAGCAGGTCAAGATCTTCATCGTCTATATCTCAAGTGGAATGTGTAATCAAAAAACGTAATCCAACTTGAGCCGGCAAGATTAATATGGTTTCTATTTTACCTATCTCATGATGTTCATACGAGTCCCAATAATAGGATACGCCCATTCACATGATGGGCGGAACAGATGTACTAGATAGCGGATTATCAATGGGGTTGTCGAATGAGTAGTTTTCTTGTATTGTTCGTAGAATGATCAAATATATGCATTTGGATTATTTTTCTTGGTTCTTATTTGGCATTTCTCTAGATTTTGGAACTTTTCATGTTTTTCAAGAGAAGTTCAAGTTCATCAAAAACGATTTGCATGAAAAACTTGTTACCTTTTTATATTGAAGTTTTGTTTTACGTTGTTACCGTTTTATATTGAAGTTTTGCCAGTTCTTCTCTTTTAAAGATGTCTAACCTTTCCTTTCTTGGATTTATTTTCCTTTTGCTGATATTTGGTGCTTCTCTGTGTAAAGATATAGATCTTGTTGTAAGATTCAAAGCAAATCCAAATTCATCAAAAAAATAGAGTTTAGTTACCATGTTATTCTCTTTCCCGTGATTCGAGGAGATTTACGAAAATCTACGTAACTACCTTTTCAGGTTTAATTGCGTACAACAAATTTTTATTTCATATATTGTCGGGCGTTGATAAAATGCACATTGCATAAGATCATTTTAAATTATAAAATTTACATATTTAAACGTACTAGAATCTATAATGATTTTATCATTGTTGATGCTTACTTTAATTGTTTCAATACCATGTACAAAGCATGCACACTCTGTTAATTTTTTAACTTGTTAGACAATTTTGACCATAAAAAAATAGCGGCTCTACAACTTTTTAGAAAGATACTTTATGTGATCATACAGTAGAAACTGATATTGAGATATTTTCTAGATCGTACTTGTATAGATCCTTGCCAAAAATATTTATAAATTATGCATTGCACAAAACATAGTTCTGTAACAAACTTTGTTACAAAATGCAGTTTAGTATATTTTAATGGATTCACTAAAAACATTATACCAATTAATTTACTAATATTGCAATTATATGGTTAAACTATGCAAACATGCGGAAAATTACACTTGTAATACAATAACATGATATATAACAATAAGACCCAATGAAGTATAAAAGTCCAATATAAAAATACACCGCGTCACCCACGTCTGGCCAGGACTCGTGAAGGGATTCTCGATCGGTGGCAACGTCCTCTCGCTTCTCACCCTGCTCGTCACAGTGTAAGAAGAACTTTGTCCCTTTTTTTTCTCTGTCGTCCCGACGATTTCTTTTCTGGTTTCTCTTCTATTGCGATTTGTCATCCTCTAGCCCTCTAGGGCGCATGCGAGATGAACAAAAATGCTTCTTTTTTCTTTGTATATTCCTATTTAGATTGCCTTTCGTCCTCAACGCAGATAGGTTTTGGTCTTGATTTTTGGTCCATCTAGGATTTGTTGTTGTTTACGCAACAAAAAAAATTGTGTTTTTATCCCAATGTTGGGTCCCCGGCCGATCTGCGATTTGTCACGCAACTTTTTTTTCTTCCTTCGATTTATTCATCGATCGGTGGATGTGAGTGGCAACAAGAATCTGTGTAGCTCGGTTTACGTATCTATGTAGCGCGCGTAGAGATCGATGCAAAGCACTCTGTTTTGCTTTGGTACAGACATGACTTCTATGATTTGCCAACTAGTATTGTATGATGCAAAATGTATCACCCGTGGTACAACTAGTATTGTATGACCATCCATGTATGTATCGTATCACCAGAGTCGACTTAGATTGATCGGTGGATTAGACCGTCGCTAGCTAGATGAAAATTTTGTGAACTTGACAAGTTTACTCATTGCTGGATATATATTTACTGGACAGAATAGCACACGTTAGTTACATTGGTCTAGCTAAACCAGATCAAAGCCTCATGCATGTATCACTCAAGCTATTCAGATTTACCTGCTAAATGTTTGCTGACCTATATCTAAAGGAACATTAACTTGCTAGTTGTTTCTGTTTTTACAAGCCATAGGCATATAAGCTAGTAACTTATTTCTATTGGAGTACTAGTTCCCTGAACTTTTAACTGAAGGTTTGTTTAACTGAAGGTCGGCAACACAATTAACTGATGGTTCCTGTATTGCCTAGAGCTAGCTTCTTAGGCAGCACATAGTTTAGAGCTTCAGTATGTGTAGCCACCCTGTTCTTCCTACTACTACTAGATAGATTTTTTTGTCTCGGCATGCTACTGCTAACCATGATCTAACTCTGTCTGATCTCTCTCCTGGAGCATGCTATACTAACCCCTGTTTTTCTTGCTCCATGTTCACAACAGCCTTACTTACGTGGTACCGGTATGCGTGTCGAAAGCGTCGGCCAAAAGAAGATTTGGGGGTTCTTCACAGCGTTCTTCGGATGGCTACTCTACACCATTCTGTCAAAGCATCGCAATACGTTTGTCATGGTTGTCAATTGTGTGGGACTCGCAGTCCAGAGCGCATATGTCCTCGTGTATCTCAAGTACGCCATCAAGGAAGATCTCGAGTACTATATGCACATGACCTTGATTGCGGGGACGCTAACCGTAAGCGTGTTCATATTCTTCATACCCGTTGTCATGTTGACCGACGTGTGGAGTCTTAAGGTCATCGCCATCTTCGCCGCAACGTTCTCCCCTATCAACTTCGCCGAGGTGTTATCGACGTGGTTCAATTATTAGTGAGCTCAGCTCTTGAAAGAAAAAATATACTTCGCCGTATCAAAATGGAAAATGTTTAAGTTTTTATCCATTGTATTTATACATCTTAAATGCAATTGTGTAAGCCTTACACTAAAACATGTCGAGATATGTGTGAACCAAAAAGTTAAAACATGTTATATTTTGATACGGAGGGAGTAGTTTCACAAAATCCAAAAGAAAAAACTTTCACTAATATGTCTACATGTTTTGTATACTTGTGTGAAGTTTTGGTTAAAATGCCTTCTGTATTAGGCTACAGAAAAAAAAAACACAAATTTGTGGATGTATAAATAAATAAATCATGTTATTTTAATCCAAAATTTGTCTTTTTTGTTGATCAAAATGCAACTTATTTTTAATGAAAATTGTGGGTACTACCGTACTATGTAGTAGTATATTATTTTCAGTATTTTTAGATATATAGAAATATTATTTTCTAATTTTGAAAGAAAAAACGGGGCACGGAAACTCATGTGCAACCAACACTTTTCGTATTTTAGCTTCTTTCTTAAATCTGAAGTGAGACTATCCGTTTCCATTCCACGGGAAAAATATCTCCATACACAAAATTTGTTACATCAAACATATGGATAAGATAGCGAAAAATATCTCCATACACAAGATATGCGCAAATATGAACAAAAAAATTCAGATAGGGAAATGATGGAAGACCACATGCAGAATGCAGAGGTGTAGATACAATATGCATGCATGATGGCAGAGTATACGATCTCAAAAGGATGATGGAGTGCGTCGCGTGAGACGCGCGGAGAGCGGCTTCTTCATCGTCTTCAAGAAGCCATCCAGCTCTGTGAGGTCCACGACGTCGTCCGTCGGCGGCGTCCACTCGAACTCACGCACGAGCGCAGCCAAGAAACACTTCAATGTCGCCATCGCCAGACCCACGCCCGGGCAGAACCTATGCCCCGCGCCGAACGGCATCATCCTCGTCGTCTCCTTGCGTCCGGCAGAGGCCCGACGCCCTCGGCCTCGCCGCCGGCCAAGAACCGCTCTGTCCGGAACTCGTCTGGGTCCTCCGTCCACGTCTTCCGGTCCCTTCCCATGTCCCCGAGGAGGAACAACACGGTCACTTCGCTGTCTGCCGGTACGGTTGTTGTTCCTCCTCCGGGGAGCGTCGCGGCGGCGTCGGCCTGGACGTGGCGCAGGGCCACCGGCGTCGGCGGGTGCATGCGGAGGCTCTCCAGAATCACGGCGTGCAGGCACGACATCCCACGAATCAGCTGGCTCCCGTCCGTCTCGCCGTCCAGCTCACGGCGGAGCTTTTCCTGGACCTCCTGCTGGGCTACAAGGTGAGCGAGGGTCCATTCGAGACACACCACCAACTCTGGCTGGACGTGAGCCGGCTCGGTCCGGCTCGGGGCGAGCCTCGGAAAAGCTCGGGCCAAAATGGTGAGCCCCGAGCCAGCTCGACATGTGAGGCGAGCCTGACCTGGAGGCTCGGCCCGAGCTTCCGACCAGCTCGGTCAAACTCGGTGCGGCTCGCGAGCTTGGCAGCGCCGGTCACTGACAGGTGGGGCTACTCTTTTCCGGCAACGTCGTAGTACGGCGGAGGGAGGAGCAACCATGCGGGACGGCGGTGGAGCAGGATTCGAGGATGGCGAGGACAAGAACGTGCTGGTACGTGCGTGTGCGGGGAAGGCGGCGGCCGGATATGGGAGGAAGAGTGCGGAGAGATTGGGTTTGCCGGCGCCCGTGCGATTTGGGTGACGGCAACATCCATGTCTTGTTCGTGTGCTTGCTGGCGGCGGCTACGCGAGGAAGACAACGCGAGGAAGAACACCTAATATTGATGGAACGGGCTGGAAAGGCAGCAATGCTCCTAAATGGGCTGCAATCTGTACTCTGGAGCGAGCCAACGAGCTGGACCGAGCCGAGCCCGGCTCGGCCCGAGGCCTTCACGAGCTGGAAGAAGAGGCTCGGCTCGGTCTTTTTTTTCTTCGGGCCGAGCCCAACTCGGGGCGAGCCAACAAAGCTCGGTGATCACTTGTCGTCTACTATCTCGTCGTCGCTAAGAGCGCGACGGCCACCATCATCAGGGACGCAGAGTTTGAGTTGGGGGTTTCGGTGTGTGGCTGAAGCCTACACCCGATCTCTTCATATAAACGACAGGGTACAGGAGTTACAAACAGACTCGTACACGTACATCGATCCTACACCGATTCTATCTCTAATACACCCCCTCAATCTAAACTAGCTAGTACATACAAGGTTTAGATTGGTTCGAAATCGGTCTAACATCTGTCGTGTGGCTGGTTTCGTAAATATATCAGCCAATTGGTCATTTGAAGAGATAAACCTGACCTCCAAAGCACCATCGGCGACTCGCTCACGCACAAAATGAAAATCAATCTCAATGTGCTTAGTACGAGCATGAAAAACCGGATTTGCAGTCAGGTAAGTAGCCCCTAGATTGTCGCACCATAGAATGGGGACACGCTGCCGAATAACTCCAAGTTCTTGGAGCAGTGTATCTATCCACATAGCTTCAGCAGCACCATTTGCCAACGTCTTATACTCTGCCTCTGTACTGGAGCTCGAGACCGTTGGCTGTTTCTTCGAACTCCACGACACAAGGTTAGATCCTACAAAGATCGCAAAACCTCCAGTAGAGCGACGATCATCTACACATCCTGCCCAGTCAGCGTCAGTGAAAATGCTGATACCCACAGAAGGAGACTTGTGGATAGTCAACCCACTGTCCAGAGTTCCTTTCACATAGCGCAGGATGCGCTTTACTGCTTCCCAGTGCACCTCAGTAGGCTGGGCGAGGAACTGACATACCTTGTTGACAGCAAACGAAATATCCGGGCGTGTGAGAGTCAAATACTGTAAACCACCAACGATGCTGCGGTATCTGAATGAATCTTCTGTACCTAATGGTGAACCAGTATTCCGAGCAATCCGTTCTGACGAGTACAATGGAGTTGAAGTGGGCTTGCAGTTCTCCATGCTGACACGATGAAGGAGATCGAGTGCATACTTACGTTGAGTCAATGTCATGCCCCCGGAAATGTAAGCTGCTTCAAGTCCAAGAAAATATTTCAACACACCAAGATCCTTAATAGGAAAAGTGTCAACGAGAGAGCGCACCAAACGCTCTACAGCAACGGGACTCGAGCCGGTAATAACAATATCATCAACATAGACCAGCATGTAGATCTGAACTTCACCATGAGAGAAGATGAATAGGGATGTATCAGCCTTGGACGAAGTAAACCCTAGCTGATGCAGACGAGCACTCAAACGGGCATACCAAGCCCGGGGAGACTGCTTAAGACCATAAATAGCACGTTGTAATTTGCAGACGTGAGAAGGATACCGATCATCCTCAAAACCAGGCGGCTGCTGCATATAGACATCCTCAGACAGAAAACCGTGAAGGAATGCATTACTTACATCAATCTGACGCAGAGTCCATCCTCGAGAAACAGCTAGAGAAAGAACCACACGCACTGTCGCAGGCTTGACCACTGGACTGAAGGTGTCGCCATAGTCAATACCGTGTTGCTGGGTAAAACCACGAGCAACGAGACGTGCCTTATGCTTGTCAACCGAGCCGTCGGGTCGGTACTTGGTCTTGAACACCCATTTGCTTTCGACAACATTAACCCCAGGCGGACGAGGAACCAGAATCCAGGTATTTGTCTGACACAAGGCGGAGAACTCATCAACCATGGCAGCGCGCCAAGCTGGTTCGTGAAGCGCATCACGGTGAGAGACTGGTTCGGCGAAGAAGGCGCGACGACGCGGGTCGTAGCGGACAGTACCATCCTTGAAACTTTTCTCACGCCGCGTACCATCCCGATGACGCGTGACCATGTCATGACCAGGTGCGGCAACTGGCGCGGTCGGAGCAGCAGCTGATGGCGTGGACGAAGCAGCTGTTGGTGACGACACGGCCGGAGAACGATCAGCGGAAGGAGCCGTGGTTAAGGGCGACGCATAGGCATGCTCGCTGTGAGCTGAAGTTGGAGACGGCCCAACAGGAGATGTTGGCTGCATGGCTGCATCGGGAGACGAGCCAGAGACGTGCGATTCATGCACGTTGATTGCATGTGTGCTGGACGTGCTGCTCTCAGCATCAAACGGAGCTACAGGGAGCGGAGCGACGGGCGGTACAGGCACCTGCAACACAAAATCAACTGCACAAGAAGGATTAGTAGCAAGATAGGACAAGTCATATTTCCGCCAAGAAGGATTAATAGCTCTGATACCAAGTTTGAGTTGGGGGTTTCGGTGTGTGGCTGAAGCCTACACCCGATCTCTTCATATAAACGACAGGGTACAGGAGTTACAAACAGACTCGTACACGTACATCGATCCTACACCGATTCTATCTCTAATACGCAGAGGTCGATGAGCGTGTCGACCTATGGACGACAGAGGTCGTTGTCGTGTGCACGTCGCCACCTCGCCGCGATGAGAGGGAGGCACAGCTCGGTGATCCTGGCATGGAAGGCCAGGAGCTGGCCCTGGTACCTCCACTCCGCGAGCCTGGCTAGCATGGAAGAGCCAGCAAATCTCTTGACCTCCCCAATGGCGACCTGCATGCCATGTACCTGGGAGCAGACGGCACGCACGTGGCGCTCATCGACCCTGTCCCCGAAGCACAGGCGCGCAACCACCCGGAAGACGGCGGGACGGAGGTGGTCCGTCGGCAGTGGCGGACCTACGGGGTATGCCGGGTGGGCCATGGCATACCCTGCGGCCCAGCCCACCTATGTAGTACTAGTCAGCAGAGTCGGCCTGCCACACAAATTAGCGATGATGTCAAGCTATCGATCAAGACTCGGAAAAAAAGCTATCGATCGAAGAAAAGGAAACCAGCACGCCACGCCGCCACGGCTGACGCCTGCACTGCAAGGTAGCCGTCCGTCCGCCTAAATCCAGTACAGCAGATTTATACGAGTACATGTATGATGCCCTAGTTTGTAGCTGACTTAGGAATCGGTGATTGATCTGTTAACTGTACTACTTCGATTGACGTCTAGGGCGCACAACTAGGTAGCTGACTTCGGGAAGTTCTCCCTTCGCCGCCTCGCTGGCGGCCGGCGGCCGCAAACCAGCAAGTTCATATATTTCGCCGATCATCGGTATTCCACGAGAACGGAGACAGGCTGCACGTTAGTCTATGAGTTTTCGTTCATCGCTTGTGTTATTTGATAGTATATGAAAGGCCAAATATTGTATTCAGTTTGTTTTTTATTCAAAAGTTTCAGTTATGAAGAGAAGCAGCGACATTGCATCTCTTTGTTCAGAAACACGCACCAAAAAAGGCTTATTAAATTGTTAAATACTGTACTCACCTTGTTTTCATTTCGTGCTAAATATTTCAGTTACATATTATTTATTGCTTTTATACCATATTACAATGCAAATTTTGAATTACTTATGAAATGGGTAAATAGATTTTATAAAAATGATCAATACAATTTTGACGCGGCATACCCAGTGGTAAAATCCTAGGTCCGCCACTGTCCGTCGGTCGTAGCTCTTTCCCTGGCCCGGCGCCCGCGGACTGCAGGGCGGCGACGAGGTCCTGGATGGCCTCCCGCTGCAGCGGCGCGAGGTGGCCAAGCTCGAGGCGCGACGGGTGGAGGGTCTCGGCGGTGATGTTCCACCGGAGAGCGCGCCAGTGCGGGCCGTAGGGCACGGTGCTTATGTTCTCGTTGCGCCGGCCGCCGCGCCGCTTGGCCAGCACCGGGCGGTTCGTGAAGGCATAGTCGGCGTCGTCGACGAGCACGCGGTGGGCGACGGCGGGATCGGTGATCTTATGGACGGGCGCCGGAGCTGGAGACGCAGCGGCGCGCCGGCTGCTACGACGGATCAAGACGGATAAGCCCAAGAGAAGAACGGCAAGGAGCACAAGAAGCTCCATCAATGGTTAGACGGGGCAGTGTTCCGTGCCACTAGCTGCAAATATACTAGAATCTAGACTGATTTTATCATTGGTGATGTTTACTTTGATTGTTTCAATACCATGTAGAAAACATGCACACTCTATTTTTTTGAACTTGTTAGACAATTTTGACCATATAAAAATAGTTCATTCGTTCAGTTTAAAAAAAAATGAATGAGAACAACCGGGGAGACTCCCGGTTGTCTTATTCTTATAGGGGATGAGTCCTCGAACTCGCGCCCTTGGGTGCCCGTGCGACCATGCGCCACGGCTGCTACCACTGAGCTACGAGAGAGTCCTCATTCGTTCAGTTTATACTCCCTCCATTTTTTTATTATAAGATGTTTTAGCCATTTTCTAGATTGATATGTATCTAAATGTATCTAGTCATAGTTTAGTATACATATTCGCTCATTTTAGCATGTATCTAGGCATTGTGTGCAATACTCAAAACGTCTTGTATTTATAAACAGAGGTAGTACTCTAAATTTTCTATAAAGATGCTTATGTGATCATACAGTAGAAATCGATACTGAGATATTTGCAAGATCTACTTGTATAGATCCTTGGCAAAAATATTTTATAAATTATGCATTGCACAAAACATAGTTCTACAACAAACTTTGTTACAAAATGCAGCTTACTATATTTCGATGAAATTCACTACAAACAAAAGATATACAAATTAATTTACTAATCTTGCCAATTATATGGTTAAACAATGCAAACAAGCGGAAAATTACACTTGTAATACAATAACATGATATATAACAATAAGACCCAATGAAGTATAAAAGTCCAATATGAAAAATACTTCTGAACACTTGTGTTTAATCTGCGATTGTGGTCGCTTAGGCAACAAAAAAATGTTTTTTTTTGCTTCCTTATGTAGTATGCAAATGTTAGGTTGTCGGTCGATCTTCGATTTATACATCGATCGGTGGATACATGATGTGGGGCAGTGTATATGGATCCATGGCTCTGTTTTATTTGACCCGGGCTCGCATGTGGTTTGGCTCAGATAGTACTTTTCTTCATTGTCACCGCAGCCGCCGACACCGCCGGCAAGGGTGGAGACGACAAGGCTTAGGCGGCTCCTGCTTCTAGAATCTTATCGAGCCTAGTCTCATTTGGACGCTGATGCTTCATTCGGGTCTATAATGGCTACTCTTATCCGCTACTCAACCATCTGTAATGCCCATCTTATTTACTACTCGCGCACACATCTGGTGTATGCTTTAGGGTACTGGCTTTGGCAATGCGGCGCTGCCGCTTTTGCTCATCATGTGTATACACAAATTCGGCACTCTACTAACTCTCATTGATTCGGCCGCAAGGGGGAGGGCAGGGACTAGCGGCGGTGGCATCATCAAGGAGGAGGACGAGTACAACAAGTTTGAGCGCTACCGCCGTCATTAAAGTAGTTTTAGGTTTAAATTTCGTTGAATTTGATTTGAATTTGTAATATGTCACGCGGCCATAATCGCGTCCCGTCAGCAGCTCTGACCGGTGAGCCACCCAAGCGGCCTCCTCTCCTCCATTTTCTCATCGTGCATCATGCTTCACCGTAAGCACGCACACGAGCGACTCACGTCAGCTCTGCCTTCACACTCACCTCGGCCAGTAGCGCCTCACACGTAGCCGCTGGGCTCGCCTCGTTTAGAGATTAACGAATCTACAATTCTTACTTTTTGATTATACCGTTTATACAACAATGCTAGACCAGTACGTACAATTTTTTTTTTGAATTTTGTGCTTTAAAAATTAATAGGGAACAGTTCGGTTACAATCACGATTGATCACCCCAGCCACACAGGGAGGGAAAGAGCCAATCAACACATCACCACTCAACCCAGATTTATCCAACTTAGCCAGAAAGTGTGCTGCCTGATTTGCTGTTCTACAATATTTGTTTGAGTAGGCTATGGATTTGTGCCTGTATGAGACACTAATTTTCCATCAAGACAAGCATGTCATGCATTAATCACCACAATAATTTTCTCGGGCCCGGGAAAGAGCGTCAACCCCTTCTAGTTTATTAGATGGAAGAATACGAACCTTATGCAGATAGACAAATGATACTCCCTCCACATGTGGTTGATGCTCCAATGGCGGAAGCGTATGCTTTCAGAGATGGTTTAACTTTGGCTCAACTCATTGGTAGTAACCATTTTATTATCCAAACTGATTGTGTGCAGGTTGTAGAAACTATGAATGATGGAGGTTTCTCTGCAACGGCTGCGGCGGCGATTTATGATGATTGTCAGATGCTATGGAGTGGTTTTGATAATGTGTCAATTGAATACTGTAATAGAGAAGCAAATCAAGTAGCTCACGAGATTGCTAGGAATGTTTATAATTCTGCTAGTTCTTGTAATTGGGTCGATGAACCCCCTAGGTTTATTCTAGGTAAGCTCGTAAACGATGTATCTGTATTTGGTTGAGGCAGCAGGTAGTTGACGCACTCTTTCCCTAACCAGGGTACCGAAAGGGACTGGCAGGGTTTTAATGAGGCGGCCTGCTGACCTAATATATGTGTGGAAAATTTCAAAAAAAAAAATGATACTCCCTCCACAGTTTATTAGGCATAGTAGCAAAACCAGGAAATCTCAAGAGTTAGGCACAATTTAGGAATTTATTGCTCAATTTCATGGAGGTAATCCCGCCAGCCTCACCCTATAATTAATTCCCTCCCTATCGCTATTCACCTCGAGCCAATTTTCACATTCTTCATTTATGTACAGCATCGGTTTCTACCAAAATTAGTGAGATTTAATGCACCAAATGTTTTTTCCTTCTCCCAATCGGTATTTACCTAGGTCCAAGAGATTTGAAAACTATGCCTAATTAGGGACATTACAACCGATACAAACATGAGGCCTCACACGACCTCAGCGATTTCGCCCGTCGGATCACACTCCCTGCACATTTTTGGCCGTCGGATCTTCATCAATTCCCGCAGTGGACCGAAAGTCCCTGAGGGCAGCTGTTCTGGGCATCAAATTGACCCATCATGGTTGATTGGGCCCCTAATATACACTAAAGCCCATGTACTAGAGGAGGCATCGTGTTCGCTGTACATGGGCAGCTCAATCGATCCCATTTATCCGAGTCTTTTCAGCTAAGACGAAGTTGGAGCGCCGGGAGCATTAAAGCATCAGTTTTTTTTAGAAAAGGGAATTTTATTAATCCCAGCTTCTGCATCGAGTGATGCACACAGCCGCTTATTACAAAGTTTGAGTGCAATATTTAAGTTTACATTTGTCTTTAAGGATTTATCAATGGATGTTGCCACTAGCCGGCGACGGACGGCGTTACTGTCTTGCTGCCTTCGCCTACTTAACTTTATGCATCAATATACTTCCCGTTTTACTCCAGCAACATCATCCGCTATGCTTTCTGGTCTTGGTTGCTTATGTTGATCTTTTGTGCAGATTGTTTTTTTTTATATTGTTCTATTTTTCTTTCTCAATTTTCAGGTACTATAAGTGGAAGTATTCATCCAATGCATGGTTGATATATTCGCGAAATATTGTGAGGCTGGTTTTGATATACTGGTTCAGGGGTCTCTCTAACTCTCAATCGAATGAGAACTAGCTTAGTTCTCATTCGCATGACGTCATCCATCCCAGTTGCAAGTCAAATTGCAACTCATGATTAGCACGAATCACGAAGCAAATCGAACGGTGTGGAGCAGTTGCAAGTCCACTTGCAACTCAGGCGAATGAGAACTAACTTAATTCTCAATCGCATGACGTCATCAAATCTCAGTTGCAAGCTGACTTGCAATCGATGCACGAATCACGAAGCAAATCAAGTGGTCCGAATCAGTTGCAACCCCACTTGCAACTGATGACGTCATGCGATTGAGAACTAAGCTAATTCTCATGCGATTGAGAACTAGCAAAACCGTCACCTGACAAGTTGCAATGGCCGCCATGCTCTCTTGCGCCTCGCAGCCCATTTCAAAGATCTCTCTCCGTGAGTTCTCTTTCACTCCCTCTCTGAATTTTCATCTCGATCTTCTCCCTCCGTGAGTTCTTTTCTCTACCTCTCTCCAAATTTTTGTAGGCGTTCAATACATTTTGGTGTAAACCAGCGATTCGCCACCAGTTTGTTGATGGACCTAAATTGGTCCCGTATTTTCTCATATCCTTTGTCGCTTCATGTGTACCAACTGATTCCTTATTTTCGACTCCCGTATATTTGCATAAATGCTTAATGTTCCTTTCTTTTCTTCAGATGCAGGAGTGCAGATTATTTTTCCATTTACTGTCAGGTGAAACTGAGCAATGACTAGGTGCTATTTACTTCATCAGGGAGCTGCTAACGGCGCTGGACGGCAAATAAGAAGCACACACTAGTAGGAAAACCCAATTCTATGGATCCTTATTCTGTGGCGCACCATGTGGCACAGAATAAGCTTCTGTGGCGCACCCAAAACTGGTGCGCCACAGAATAAGGCTATTCTGTGGCGCACCTAAGCTGGTGCGCCACAGAATAGGACTATTCTGTGGCGCATGTGGCTGGTGCGCCACAGAATAGTGCTATTCTGTGGCGCATGGAAGCTGATGCGCCACAGAATTATGGTTTTCTGTGGCGCATGGGCCACGTGCGCCACAGAAATGCAAATTCTGTGGCGCACGAGGCCATGCGCCACAGAAATCAGAAATTTTGTGGCGCACCAAGCCCCATGCGCCACAGATTTTTTTTTAAAAACAGCTCCACACCACCCCCCCCCCCCCCCCCCCCCCCCCCCCCCCGTGGATCGCCTTTTCAGTTTTCAAAACACTCAAAGAAAATGTCAAAAAATAAAATCCTTCGAGATGTGGTTAGGTGTTACTGTCTAGTTCGTATAGAAATCTTGAAATATGAATTTTGACCTTTTTTGCAAAATCCAGAAAAAAAACGTAAAACGGCCATAACTTTTGCATACGACGTCGAAAAAATGCGTTTAATATGTCAAAAAAAACTAGAGAAAAAAAGGAACCCGATCCCACCCGGGTTTACCCGGTGGGGTTTTCTCAGATCCTCCAAATTCCAAAGGGTAAAAAAGTTATTTCAAAATGAAAAAAAAAAAAAAAAAAAAAAAATAAAAAATTCAATTTTTTTTGGATTTGTTGAGTTTTTGGATTTTTTGAAGTTTTTTGAATTTTTTGGGATTTTTTGAATTTTTTGAATTTTTTGAATTTTTTTGACTTTTTTGATTTTTTTTGGATTATTTGAACTTTCTGTACAAACTATTGAATTTTTGAAACATATATATACACATAACACACATAAACTACACACACATATATAGACATACACAAGGGTTAAAAGGGTTGATATGATACTATTATCAATAAGAACTTGAGTAGCAGGATGGTAGGTGAAGTGAATAGAATTTAGAAGTTAAGCGTGCTTGGGTGGGAGCACTCCTAGGATGGGTGACCTAGCGGGAAGTCAACATTTGAGATTCACTAGGAGTGTTAAAAATGTTCAGAAAATTCAAATATATAGGAATTTCCAAATTATTTCATTTTCTGATTTTTTTCAATTTTTTTGAATTTTTTTGAAATTTTTTGGGAACCCAGATCTAGATCTGGCCGCCATTTTTTTGAAATTCAAAAAAACAATTCTGTGGCGCACGGGGTAGGGTGCGCCACAGAATAAGCTATTCTGTGGCGCACCGGGCTGGGTGCGCCACAGAATAGCTTATTCTGTGGCGCACTAGGTGGTGCGCCACAGAATAGCTTATTTAGTGGCGACTATTCTGTGGCGCACCACCCATGCGCCACAGAATAGAAAAATGGTGCACCACAGAAAAGCTTTTCTGTACTAGTGACAGGCTGCATACTACTATCTTTCATAGATATTTGTGTTCTGATATGTTTCTTTTTGGGGTGTAGGGGCATCACAGCCTAGGAATTCTTCATTGCCCTGACGTTATAAGATTGTTTTACAGTTGCTTTATAGTTTCAAGTCGAGAAGACAGTCCTAGGGAATGAGTATTGTCATGTAATTTCTGCCACATTGCACAACTGGAATGCGCATGTATGTTTTAGAAGTCGAATCTATAGTGCATGAATTACTTGACACAACTTCAGGAAATGAAAAGTGTCTGCAGCTCGAGCACACAAAGCGTGGTATGTATTTTTCTAAGCTAGAGTTTCATAGAAGAGCATGTCACCATAATCCCATGCAATTATGTTGACAGGTAGTAAGAGGTAGGTAGATAAATATTTTTAAGTTGATATTTTGTAACGTGAAAACTAGAAGCATACTAGCCATGTGCATTTTTCACTTAGTGCACATACATTTCCATCCATTCATAATTATCTATTTAGGTAATAGATGGGCGCGGCAACGCGCGACCAAAGTGATCTAGTAAACTGTGATGGAGGGAGTAGAACACAGGCATGCAGAGATGTAGATATAGCCACTGTGAGTTTTTAATAAAAGCATTAAAATTTTAATAGGACGATCGAGTGCGTCTCGTGAGACGCGCGGAGAGCGGCTTCTTCATCGTCTTCAAGAAGCCATCCAGCTCTGTGAGGTCGATGACGGCGTCCGTCGGCGGCGCCCACTCGAACTCACGCACTAGCGCAGCCAAGAAACTCTTCAATGTCGCCATCGCGAGACCCACGCCCGGGCAGAACCTATACCCCGCGCCGAACGGCATCATCCTCGTCTCCTTGCGCCCCGGCAGAGGCCCGACGCCCTCGGCCTCGCCGCCGGCCAGGAACCGCTATGGCCGGAACTCGCCTGGGTCCAGTCGGCCTGGACATGGCGCAGGGCCACCGGCGCCGGCGGGTGCATGCGGAGGCTCTCCAGAATCACGGCGTGCAGGTACGGCATCCCACGGATCAGCTGGCTCCCGTCGCCCTCGCCGTCCACCTCACGTCGGAGCTTTTCCTGGACCTCCGGCTGGGCTACGAGGTGAGCGAGGGTCCATTCGAGACACACCACCAACGACCCTGTGCCGGCGCCGAGGAACTCCAGCACGAGATCTACTATCTCATCGTCGCTCAGAGCGCGTCGGCCACCATCGTCGGGGACGCGGAGGTCGATGAGTGTGTCGACGTATGGGCGACAGAGGTCTTGACCTCCCCAATGGCGACCTGCATGCCATGTACTTGCACTACACTGATGCATGTAAAATGCATACATGAACTTTGCACTATATCACTCATATTCCAATCATATTTGCATCATATAAGGGTTATACCACTGTTATTTAATGATTTTAGGAAATAAAATAATTGTTTCCTATTTTTATGGAATTAACCCTGCGCAGGCAGAAAACCCTATTTTTTTCCTTTTATGTTTCAGGGACCCAAACGTCGTCAGAAAAATATGGAAAAATACGGAGGTCATTATTTTGGAAGGAAGAAGATGTAGGAGCGAAGGAATCAAGCAAACGGAGCCCGGAAGGCCAAAAGGGGTGGCCCACGCGGCCCCTGTACCTGGCCGCGTGGGGCCCACCATCCTGGCCCTCGGAGCTCCGCAACCGTCGATCTTTTCTCCACCGCCTTCGTCTTGACCTAAAAACGCCTATAAAAGAAGTCCCACAGCGTTCTCGAAAACAAGCGCCGCCATATCACAGAAACACGAAAACGAAGATCTGGAGCTGCAGATTGGAGGGGGAAAACTCCGGCGGGGCGCTGCCGGCGTGGTCTCCATCTTCTCCATCGACATCTCCACCATCTCCATCATGAAGAGGGAGTAGTCCACCTCTGGACTATGGGTTTGTGGAAGTAACATATGTATCTCTCCTCTCTTTGAGCTTCACTAATTAGTACCGTATGAGCTGCTGAACATGATTACGGTCATATATGTAATTCCTATGTGGTGGATCTTTTTGTGAGTTAATATATGTTTGAGATTGCAATGTTTGTTTCAGTTATGAGTATAGATGCATATTATGTACCCCGTTCTTATATACTTGTTATGATCAAGCATGTTTATGAGGGCGTGTGTGGGGTGATGTGTGCATTAGTTGGAGTAACGGGGGTGGTGAGTGCGGTAAGTTGACAACTGAAATTTCGCGATCCACTTGGGTGTTTACCTTACTTTGTTGCCTCACTAGGGATAAACAAAAATACCATGCTACCGGATATGTGGGTGTGACCATCGCCACTACTCTATGACTAGATCTAGCATGTTCTTATTTTCACTTTATGTCATGATATTTAAAGATATACTCTGATTTATCTTAATTGATAAGGTGTTATGATTTAGTTCGCATCTTGGTGGAGTATAAGAGAGATTAATAACCAAAAGATCTCTATGTTAGGACGTGATGCCCATATAATTAGTAACTTGATATCAAACTTTGTGTTGCAATCTCATATGTCAACTCTATGTGTCCATTGTCTGCCGCACCAATAAAAGAGAGAGTGCATTTGTGAAACCATGAACCTCGGTCCATTTTTAATCATAAGAAACACCTTTCCAACCACTTTTACCACTTTTCAATTTTCTGCCATTATTAAATCCGAAAATACAAAAACACTTTTCCATCTTGCATTCATCATAAAAAAACCAAAAATATCATTCATCATTGTTATCATCATCCTTGCACATTCATTCACCACCATTGCATATTTATTTCTTGTTTGCATTGCATATTTATCTTGATATCATTCATACACCTTGTGCTTGACAACCACATGTGAGGTTGAGGACCAAAACAATTAACCTTATTTTGTAGGTGACCAAAAGAATGATAGGGAGATAAATCTTTCACTACTGATTCCCCGAGAGTTCGATATTAAACCCTCGAGTCACCCTCGTGAGGAAAAACACGTCTTCCACTTACTACACACTCTGCACTTGGAGTCTCGACCTAACTCATTTACTTTTGACACAGGTAAACTACGCACTGGAGATCAAGACTGCTCATTGGGCATCAAGCTTGTTTTCTGGCGCTGTAGATCAACCTCTTCAAGGGCCATCATACACCACGGTAAGTATTTAGGGGCAATTTGTTTGAGGCACTTAGCAAAGTGCCCCAATAGGTACTACCTAAAGAGGCAGATTTTCAAAGTGGCTCAATAGGTACTACCTATAGAGGCAGATTTTCAAAATGCCCCAAACCCCAAATCACAAATCACAGCTACATGACAAACCAAACTAAACAACATTGTCTAACCTAGCAGTTATCATGATTACATCCACATTCCATTCACATGTTCAAACCACATATACGTGTTCAAAAACATTAGTCTGAAACTATTACATCCACATTCCAAACATTCCACGTTTCAGCTAATGGATGGAGAGTGAGGACTTTAAAAACGATAAAAAAACCTTTTAGTTATTCATACTACACTGGACTATTCTGGACTACTCATTCTGTCAGAGAAGACTTTCAGAAACTATACTGTCAGAAACTTGTGAAAACAAACAAGACCAAATCCGGAGAATTCTTATCCACTCTTCTAGCATCACCCTGCTTCATACCTATCATACCTACAAACTAAAATAAACATCAGTAAGCAAGAGAATGTCAACAATGCAAATAGAAATAATAAATAGAGGTGCAGCAGGCTATGGCACACAATGCTAATAGCTAGGGCAAACATATATAGAAAAAAACGAGAGGTAATGGAAGATTATCTTATACTTGTATTGCAACCCGCAAATATTTCCAAGGAAGATTTTGTAAACAAGTATACATAAGCTATTTTTAATAATTCTTCTAGTAAATTGAAAAGATTCCACGCATTTAAGGCATAAGTGCATAAACACATGGTAATATACGAATATTCCTTTATACCCGAGATTATTTATAGCTAAGAGGTGTTACCAGAAAAGAAGAAATCCTGACTAGAAGATATATGCGTTCAATAGTTTTTCTGGCGGACCCAGACATGAGTAGTATAGAAAAAGACTACAGTGTTCTGTTACAGTATGTGTTCCTTGCTATAAAATGAGAAAAGTTCCCCTAAGTCCACCAATTGTTGTCTGCTTACTTAACCCTAAACATCATTGCTCATAAAATGAGTATCCTATAACGCCAGAGCGTTGAAAAGATACAAGGAAGCTAACTGCAGTTTTTTAGATAAAGAGCTAACTGCAGTTAAAATATTCTAACTTAGTTTCAAAATCACTTGGTGAAATGCTCACCCATTTAGTATTTCCTAGTAGTGGGCGGATCTAGTTTTTGATGCTTAGTCAATCATCACCTCCGCTATTGGTGATACCATTGCAGAAAAGTCAATATGCCTCCTGCTAACCATTCGCATTAGTACCCTCGAAAGCACACCACAATCACCTACTAAAAAAGCTCTGGTTTCATGACGATACAAAGCTTTGGGTTAATTTCTGTACAACGAAATTTAAGTTACACGCAGGGAAAATCCTAACATAACTGAAATTACTTGATAATCTTGAGACTACACGTAAGATGAGTAGTTGGCAGAGCTCATGGACCCAAATGTACTGGTGTTGTTCAATATGAAGAATGTGCATCCTATGAGTACTGATGGTTATGTACCGGTTGCATATAAACCAGTATTACTCTGATCTGAGGATGGTGCACTCAAACTCAGATTCACCTCTGAAGAAAACACTATGCCAACAAGAAGGAGAAGATAATGGTAGTTAGTGGGTTTACCTCTCGAAACATCACCAGTGACGACTGCTGCACTGGGAGCAACAAAGACATCTTCTCTTATCCTTGGCTGCTCTTTCTCGAATACGCTCATGCCTCGACGCTGCTGGCTTGACACTGACAAGGAAAAGAGGATAACTGTCAGCCAGGGATAAAGTTTTTGGAAGTAATTCATGGTGCTGCAACAGCTATCGCAAGCTGCGTTACTCTGCTCCTCGGCGCCCTGGATGGTAGATGATCCGAGGCGACCCATGACCCGCCCCGCGCCACGGACCGACTTGCCCGCCCCGTGGATCGCGCGCCCGAGGGTCCCCATGTCGCTCCGCCTCCGGTTCGGAGCTCGCCGCCGGAAAAGTAATTCGGAAGAAATTTGGTCAGAACCTACATGTCACACCCGGTACCTTGGTGGCGACATGGGCCTGGGCTTCTTGGGCCGGCAGTACGGGATGCAAATAAAAGGGAACAGCCACGCCTGGAAGGGATATCGAAGAACAGAATGAACACGGGACGTTCCCGTCCTCTCTCCCGTCCCCTTCCTCTCCGGCAGCGCAGCAGCGATCTCCTCCGGTGGCCGCTCTCCACAAGCGGCGGTATCCCGAACCTCACGCCCCGGTGATCACCGACGGCAACGGGGTGTTACAGTGGTATCAGAGCTAGCAAATCCTCCACCGAAAATTCCCCACAAAAAAATCCCCAAATCCCGCTTCGATTTGATCTGGAAGCGATGGAGGTGGCGACAACAACGACGGAGGCGCACCTGAGCGCCATCCACCAGAGCTTGCTGCAGATCAGCGCGACGCTGGGTCGCATGCTCACCTATGGCTGCGTCAACGCCACCAGCAGCCCAGACGCGGTGGTGCCCGCCAAGTGTTCGACGGTGGGTCTCAACCCCAATATCGGCGCCGTTGAAGTGGTGGACTCATCTCAGCAGTCGGGAATCGTTTCCACAGTCAATCCTGGACTTGTGGGAGCTCCGCCGTCCTCGACCATGCAGCGGTTCGGCATCCTCAAGTCGGGCAAGCACACGCCCACCACCTGTTCGACGGGTGTCCTCGACGTCGACACTGACGCCAAGAATGCCAAGCGAGATGCAGACACCCTACAGGCCGGCTTGTCTGTCCATGTACCATGGGACCCAGGGGTTTGCAACCAGCTGAGTAGAGAAGAGTTGCAATCTGCGTTATTGGAGCATCATAATAGTGGTGAGAACACTTCCAGTGGAAGCAAGAACAGTGACTTGTGTGCAGCTTGGGTCACTGGCGAGAATTTCTTAGCAAAACCATCATCTGATTTTGGGTCATTCTGTGATGACAGCAGCGGAGATCTGATCATGTTGTCTATCAGTTTCCCTTGGGACCCAGGTGTTTTCAACGAGCTGGGTACAACGATGCTGCAATCTGAGTTGGTGAAACAACAAACTAGTGGTCAGCTCTTGATTATTACTTATCCTTATGATTATGTAGCTCGTTGCTTTTTCACCTACATGGTGTGCTCCAACTGCAGAAGATTTGGCATGGAAGCAACATGCGTGGTGTGTGTCCACCTTCCACACCTGAGTGCCGTTGTCTGGTCTTCTGTAGAAAATATGCTTACAAAGCTGAGTGCAGCTGGTGATCCTGGTGAGATTACATTCGGAGATATACTGATTAGACCTGGTGATTCTGGCTCGTCGCCTATGCACCTGGGTACTACGCCGTCACTTGCACGAGCTGCTATTGTTGTTGACAAAACAATGGTTCCAATTCTCCAAGAGTGCTATGTCAAGCTGTGGATTATGGCGGTTAACAACAATGAGATTACTGTCGGCAAGCATCCGCATTTTGCACAAGCTGTTTTGCACAGATACAAGCAGGCGATCGAGGTGTTCATGGAAGAGACCTTCTTGCCATTGCTTGGGGACCACGAGATGTTTTGCACAAATTCTGATTCTACTACTGTTAACGACACTCGGTGTTTTGCTGCATATCTTGATTGTTCTTTGGACCTAGGAGACCACGAGATGTGTTTGTTTCTTGCCATCAGTGATGCTACTATTCTATGTCAGGAATTTCTACACTTGCATACCTCAGGTGCTTCCTTATTGCCCAAGACCAGAGAACTAGAGAACAGCCAGCCAACAGTACGACAGTGGGATCCGGGTATTGTCAAGCCTTTTGCCATGAGAGCTACTGAAACTAGTGCTAAAATTTCCAAGTTTGAAAGCTCTCTACACGATAGTGCATCAGAGGTAGCCTTTGTCAGTGTCATTTGGCATTATCAGATTGGTCTGTGGGATTTATCCTTTCAGGAGGAGCTGGTTTACCGAATTCAACAAGAAGCTCGCTTAAGATGCTACTTCTGTATGCAGTCCAGGTTGTTTGGGTTCAGTACTCATCAGCAATGCAACCTGGCAGCACATGATGGAATACCATGGGATCCTGGAGGCGTTCATGGAAGAAGAATTCAAGCCATTGCTTGGGGACAAGCAATGTTTTTTGGGGGCGGTATTGTCACACCCGGTACCTTGGTGGCGACATGGGCCTGGGCTTCTTGGGCCGGCAGTACGGGATGCAAATAAAAGGGAACAGCCACGCCTGGAAGGGATATCGAAGAACAGAATGAACACGGGACGTTCCCGTCCTCTCTCCCGTCCCCTTCCTCTCCGGCAGCGCAGCAGCGATCTCCTCCGGTGGCCGCTCTCCACAAGCGGCGGTATCCCGAACCTCACGCCCCGGTGATCACCGACGGCAACGGGGTGTTACACTACATAACTGTGAATAATTTTAATAGCAGAAAATAAAGAAGTTGGAGGCAATGAAGATGACAGCAAGTAGGAGCTCGAAGCCGGGGCCACCCGCAACCTACCACCACACGAGCAACCGCGGCGGAAGAGGTCGCGAGGATCCAGAGAGGGAACAGGTCGCCGCGGGCACCAGGGCGCAAGCCTGCCAGTTAGCGGCGGTGGCGCGGGAGACGGTGACCTAGGGTTCCAGGATCTCGAGTGGGGGTGCGGGCCAACGAATCGGCGACGGGAACCAGACGAAGTTGAGGCGGAGCTGTACCAGGGGGTGGCGTCGCCGGTGATGACCGGCGTTGACCGGTGCAGCGCGGAGGCGCGTCGCCAGGGAGAGGAGAGAAGGGGATCGGTGGCGGCCTCGGCTGCGCAGAGGATTTTTCTTTTGTTTTATGAGCATTTAGAATTTTCTTTATACTGTAATTATTTTAACTGAAAAGAGGTCAAAATAACGAAAAGGCCCCTGCTAGTTCGGTCCAACTGCGCAGCTCTTTCTCCCTCCCGATTCTCCCGATTCTCCGTCTCTCCCGATTCTCGTTTCGCCGCCGGCGTGGCCTGGCTGCCCCGGCCATCTCCGCCCCCCTCCGCCGCCGCCATGGGTCGCAACCAGACCGCCTCAGTGTGTTCTTCCGTCTCATCCAGTTCGATTTGTGCCTCGTGCTCTCCCGCGGCGCTCAACCCCAACCCTAGCTAGGGTTTCAGTCGCCGGAGTGCGTCGCCGTGTTGTGCTTCTCTCGGGTTGCTGGTGACGCGCTGAGGATGGTATCGACGCGATGCTTCCGCCGGTCGTGGCCCGGCGCAGGTCGATGTGCTACCAGTGCTCCTTGTGCCGACGTTCCGCGGTGGTGGTGCCGCGCTCCTCTACCTCTACACCCAGAAGACCGCGTTTCACGGGATGGTGGCGCAACTCCGGCATCGCCTCCTTCGTCTACTACCTCAACGCCACCCCCTCCAAGCTGTGCCTCGACAACAACTGCCCAAGGTGAGCACTCCTTCTGTGACCGGCTGTCAAGCCGATGAACTGTGGTTTGTGGTGCTCGTGTATTGCTCCAGTTCATCCTAGTGATCAACTAGTGTGGGTTGTGGACTGTGGTAGTGTTCCTGGTTAATTTAGGTTCTAGGCTAGCTCCAGTTCTATTGTCACTTGGCCTCTGCTATACCAACTGGGCACCAACTGGCCTGAACTTTGTATGGTAAATAGAGCCGGCATTTTATGGCTACATGTTGTTCTATTGTCAAGGGTGTGCAGTCAATATTTTTTAATTTAATATAAATTTCTTATTGCCTGCAATTTATCAGTAGCTGACCAGGTTACAAACTATCTTTGTTCGTTTGCATGCTATTTTCATGAAATTCAGCAGTGGAACTATCCATATATAAACACACACACACCACGCTAACTCGGTGAACCTCAGTTCTCCTGTTCTGCAATTATTAAATTGCTTTAACAGATTATAGTATTTATCTTCTATCTCACCTTAATAGGTTATACTACCTCATGTTCTCTTTTCAGTTAATAATATGTGTAGGTCCTAATGCTCCTGTCCTGATCATGTTGGCAGTGCTATTAACCAGCTAGCTTCATTTGTTGTTATTCTGGCTCAGTCAAAATCAACTCTATGCATGATAAGGGATTGCCTGATGGTATACTGATCTGGTTTGTTTTAGTGGATTAATGGTTAACTCATGATTTTTACTTGGTTCTGTTCATATTTATTGTTTATTAACTCATAGATCACCCAATCTGGTATTAGAGTTATCTAGTGTGCAACGCTGCTCTGTTGCAACGATTATAATTTAGATCACCTTTGTACTTCCCTGCTTTTGATGTAGTCAGACCTCGTATGTTCCATATACATTGAGTAATTCACAATGTGGTCCAACAACGTAAGTTATGATGTGCACCGTAAAACAGGAAACTATCTCAATTTAAGCGGCAAGATCTCCATAAGGAGGTAGCTATCTCAATTTAAGTTTTTTTTCATGCCAATGTACATCGTACAACAGCACATAAACGATTTCCTTATATACCAGCAGTCTCTTATAATTTATATGAGATAGTATTCTCTTAGGCATGGCACAATTTTTTTCATGACTTCTGATATCATTTGAATATACTGCGCAAGTTCTTGTATGCACATTTCTGATTGTTGTATTGCTCCTCTGATGTTCTTGAATATACTGCGCAAGTTCTTGTATGCACATTTCTAACTGGCAACATACATCCATTAAGTATTACTCCTCTTATGTTCTTGTATGCATATTTCTGATTGTTGTATTGCATCAGCTCTACAGGAAGCTAAAGAAGGATTTCGACTGAGAGATCCACATGTTGCATTAGCTCTGAACTACTTGGTAAGTGTTCTATTGACTATGAATTGAAGATTGAAGTGACATTTTGTTCTCTTCTCTGAACTGCAGTACTCATTTAAGTCCATCAGCTAAATTATGATTCTCTTAGCGATGCTAAAGTGTGCACAGATTCTGTTGGGAACCTATGCAAGTTTGGCAAGTGTTGGATGATTTTCACCAGCTAAAGTTTTAGAAGTGTTTGATGACTTTCGATCTCATCTCTATTGCTAACCAATAGAATTACAAAGATTATGACTTGCATTTATTTTCTGCAGTTGGCAAATTGTTTCTCTTCTTGCAGTCCATCACAGAGATGTGCTCTTCTACCAAATTGTTGCTTTGCTTGAATAGACGAGCAGCCCTAGGAGTATAACTTGGTTCATGGCTTCATGCCATTAGCTTGAAACACTAGGGCTTGTATTTAGTAGTACGAGTGCCTATCAGATGTATTCAATTAATGTTCCCTTATCCCACTGGGCTTTGTGAAATGTAGTTAAGAACCTATGAGAGGGAGCTGGAGGAGATAAAGCACATAACGAGGCAGGAGTTTATTGCGCACTTAAGAAGGTGCAGTAGTAGTCTGCAACTCTTAATCACTTCTCATTACTTTAATTGTATTTCTGTAACTTCTTCCACATGGCGATTGTTGTTTCAGGTTCAACCTCCATGGTTCTTGTTCTTCAGGTGAAGCTGCGCTGCGGGCGAAAAGCTGACAAAAGCTGGAGCTCTCCTCGTCGACCTGTGCATCCGGGAGCCCTGAAGCAGCGACGGCGGCAAGCCTGGACCCCTGAAGATCTGCGGCGTGATGGAGCCGACGAGCAGGGGTCCTAACCTTCTTATCTTTGTGGTTCATTCTTCTTCTTCTTCGTTGAAAAGAGTAATGATCATGTATACCAGATTTGTGGTTTATTCCACATTACAATATCTTTGGTGTAAGACCTAACCTTGTTGTCATTGTGATGTTACTGAAGAGTGAAGATGAATGGAAATATCAGATTATGTGCATGCATTCCTTGTGGTTTATTATATATTGGAATACATTTGGATTATCGAATTGTGATTTATTCCATATTTTAGGGGACACATTATCAAAATGCCTTCAAATGTATTTGAGGCATTTTGAAATAGTGCCCCAAATACATTTGGGGGCAAATTCTTAAAGTGTCCCTAATTTTATTTGGGGCATTCGAGAAAATGCCTATAATTGAATTAGAGGCACTTCTCAAAGTGCCCCAAATATTTAGCTACTGGGGCACTCTTAGGGGCACTTTCTCAAAGTGCCCCTAAAACATTTAGAGACAGGTATTAGTGGCACTTGAAAAAAGTGCCCCTAATACTTTTGGGGCACAAAAATGACAATTTGGGGCACTTTGAAGTGTCCCTAAATGACTACCGTGGTGTAGTGTTGGGAGCAGACGGCACGCACGTGGCGCTCGTCGACCCCGTCCCCGAAGCACAGACGCGCGACCACCCGGAAGATCGGCGGGCCGGAGGTGGTCCGCCGGTCGTAATTCCTTCCCTGGCCTGGCACCGGCGGACTGCAGGGCAGCGACGAGGTCCTGGATGGCCTCCCGCTGCAGCGGCGCGAGGTGGCCAAGCCCGAGGCGCGACGGGTGCAGGGTCTCGGCGGTGATGTTGCGCCGGAGAGCGCGCCAGTGCGGGCCGTAGGGCACGGTGCTTATGTTCTTGTTGCGCCGGCCACCGCGCCTCTTGGCCAGCTCCACGAAGAAGGGCAGCACCGGGCGGTTCGTGAAGGCGTTAGTCGGCGTCGTCGATGAGCACGCGGTGGGCGACGGCAGGGTCGGTGATCTTATGGACGGGCGCCGGAGCTGGAGAAGCAGCGGCGCGCCGGCTGCTACGACGGATCGCAACTGATAAACCCAAGAGAAGAACGGCAAAGAGCACAAGAAGCTCCATCAGTGGTTAGACTTAGACCGGGCAGTGTGTTCGTGCCACTAGCTGCATGTGTGTGTGTCTATGCGTCATTATGTAGAGACGGTCTCTGATAGTCTGATGCAAATATCACTATGAAATAAAAGAAAACAATCCACCACAATCACCTACATGATGACCACTTGATGTCTTGCACCTAACAGCTCTACTTAGTTTGTTTCCCACACAACTTTTAGGTTTTAAGTAGCATCCTCTCGGGGTATTTGTTCATGCCGTGGGTATGCCCGTTCGGTATAACTCCAATACCCGGTCTAAGTTTCCCCCTTGGACACTCGACATCCTACCTCATCCTACCTGAGCAGATGACTTTGGCATAGGTTTCATAGAAAATAAAACAAATATTTAAAAAATCTGAAAAAATGAAGATGAACATATACAAATTTCCTACATACGTGTGAAGTATCGTGGTGATGGAATGGTACTTGTGGTCCATTGTGTGAAAGTCCGAGAAAAGATGTTCTCCTAAATCTCATTTTGGCTGCTGCTTTTTTTTTCGGAGAACCACAAATGTTATTTTACGACAAAATTTGGCACATATGTATAACATTTGTCTATATTCATCACTAATTGTTTCATAATTTTTTGAAATAGTTAACTATTTATTTATTCTAACAAGAGAAAATAAGCTTGGGGGCCAATGTGATTTTTTTATTGTATTCGAAGAATTTAGTTGGGCCATAAATAATTATTATTTTAGGAAGCAACTTTTTTTGTCAGCAGAGCAGGTCTATCGAGAAACTTATATATGGTTTAGTGATGATAGATCGATCGTCAGCCAGAATGTTTTTCACATGTCCTGAATCAGAATGTTAATCGGGAAAAGTTGAATAAATAATGGTGGTGTTTTCTTATCAGAATATCTTGACGCGCACACATAGTTTTCAACTACAATTATTGAGATGGAGGTAGCTTTCATACTTTGCACGTACAGTTCTTGAGACAGAGCTAGCTTTCTCATGCTGATGGCCTTGAACTGTTTGATTTGAATGGTTACCTAAGCAGTACGTCAAGGCCATTCTACTCTTTGTTTGAAGTAACTAGCAAGGTGGCCCTCGCAAATGTGAGGGCAGTGTCTAAAAATATATTTGCATCGCACTATGGAAACTTATATTGTTTTATTCAGATTAAATATTTCCTTAGTCACCATGAGTATTATAATAAATAAATTGTTTTGTAGTCCCAACTATATTATTTTGGGACTTGATTTGTACATTTCTAAATTTGATAATTGTGTGTTTTATAAAAGGTTCATTATGATGCTATGTATGGTTTGAAAGGTCGGTTGTAATTTTCGGAAGGTCATTCTCCTTTTATTAGAACCTTTGGAACCTTTTAGAAGTCTAAGCTTTTCTCGGGCTTTTAGGAATTTATCTGAGTCTCGTAAAACTTCCAATATCCCAATTGAACCATTGCTAAGTAATATTGGGGCTTTTATTTTGGTAGTGACCTCAAGTTATCATAGCCCGTTAGCTATAGCTTTATAGGGTCGATACCTATACTGTCCATTTATCTAGAAGTGAGTAATTCTATCGTTTTAGTTACTATATTAATCATACACCAAGTCCATGCTAGGTATAAAATTTGGAGTAAATGTAAGTCATTCTCTCATACTCTTAGGAATCTATCTGAGTTTGGAGAACCCTTACAACAACATAGTTGAACCATTTCAAAGTAACACTGAGGCTTTTGTTTTTCTAGTTATTGACCTTATGGTACCCTAGCGCATTAGCGGTATGCGGTCGATGCCTATGCCACCAAATTATCTATAAGTGACCATTTTTCTGCTTCGAGTTATTATTTTCTCACAATAGAAGTGCATGCCATGTATAATATTGGGACTAAATATAAGTATTATTTATGGACTGTATTCCTACATTATCCATGCCACATGTCTCTCTCCTTTTGGTTATAGTTTATCCAACACTAAGAGCTTTGGATATTTTTGTTAATGCTCCAGAAATATCATCTCAAAACACTGCTCTAGAAAAATCTTGCTAATGCATAGATCTAAATTCATAAGCGTGTGATCAAAAATTTCATTGTTAATGCCGTTAAGAAGTAACGACGAATTCTAATGAGGGTTCAAGAATATAACTGTTTAGGGGTTTGACTGCAAAATGTGTTGCATGAATCTTGATAAAATGAATGGTGTGGATAGTGGGTGGAGATCATCTTAGTTGTGGTACTGCATTTTCGTTGGTTTTAGTGCGTTATTCGCGACAACGTCTAGGTGGTTGAGATGGTGTTGTATAGAATTAACTACTATTTTGGCTATGTCTAATTCTTCGTCTTTTGTATGTGTAAATTTTTAATAATGAAGTAATCCATGGAACATATCATGGTTTCTCCTTCCATGTTTTTCTCAACAGTTTGGCAATATAGATTGGTTCGGATAATCTATCTTGTCAGGAGTGTCCGACAACTTACAGTCCTCTTCGTAATTAAGTTCTCGCTATTTTACAGAACTTCTGAGTTTGCAAAAACCTTACAATTTAAATTTCATATATTTTCCTTTTACAGTCTCTTCTACGTTTTCCTGCCAAGCAACGCAAACACACGCATGTACAAAAATCAGATCGCATCCATCGGCATTGTTTTTTTTTCATTACCGATGAATTTGTAGCTAGCTTCCCACGACCAGCTTTTTTCGTGGAGATACGTGTGCAGCTAGCCGGTAGTTGCATGGACGGCTATACAACCTGGTCTAAACCAACCGTGATTGCACCGGTGGTAGCCAATCGTGATTGCACAGAATTAAATACTACCTCCGATCCATATTAATGGACTTAACTTTATCTAGATACGGATATATCTAGTTAAGTGTTTAGACTAGATGCATCCGTATCTAGACAATGTTAAGACCATTAATATGGATCGGAGGGAGTAACTTTTTGTGCCGGATGAAACTAAATCGTGTCAAACGAACCTCTTTATGTTACGTAAGCAGCAATCTTCCATCTAATCTAACCACTCGATTGATATCTAACTGTCGAAAATAATTAGTATGATGTGGATTAACCTGGTGGCTCTATTAGCTAACTCATTTTGCTTTTAGTATATAATAGAATAGAATAGAATAGAATAGATGTATATGTGTTGGTTGAAATTTCTAGCTATAAAGATCTTCGTGCAGTGTTTACCAAATAGCACTCACAATATCTTGCTGTTTTATTCATTTCCAGCAACAACAGTTGAACATGTCACAATGCATAACTCGTACTACTACGTTTTAAGGCATCCATCTTCACCAACAGGTCTTCCTCCATCTTCAAGAACAGGTCTACCTCATACACGCTGGTCTCCGGCGTCGGGTACCACAAGGCCGTTAGAACGCAGTAGCCGCGCGCCATCCTGAACGCGCCGGTGCCGCCCACGACGGCGGTCTCATAGGGCCCCACGGTGCTCAGGACGCTGCCCACCATAACCAGCGTGCTCCCGGCGTGCTTCCCGGCCGTGAACACGAGGCTGGTCGCCGTCTGCATGCCGGGCGGCGTAACCAGCCCCGCGAAGGCGAAGAGGGACTGGAACCGGCCCACCAGCGACGAGTTTCTCGGGTACGGGCCGTCGCGCAGCTCGTCGTCCAGCACGCCGACCAACCCAAACCTTTTGTCGCCGACGCCCTGCAGGGGCGGCACCACCGTGAACAGCGTGGCGTTCGGCCCGGAGACAGTCTCGTGCATGTGCAGGTGGATGTGCTTGAGCCCACCGCCGTTACCGGAAAGGACTCCGGCTACGGAGCTAGCCAGGAGGAAGACAACGGAAAGCTCTGAGCATGATGACACAGTGCCTTTACCAATCTATGGTTATGGGGCAGTGGAGCGAAACCAGGATGAGGATATATGTTTGACTTTAAAAGCTAGCTGAAAACACATGGCAGCTTCCATGAGCCACTATGAACTTGTGCAATTGTTCGAATACAATCAGACAACCCTGAATAAACTCATCGAACATATACAACAAGGGGTCCATAAGACCAATACAATGACAATCAACTAGGGAAATCCATAATACTCAGATCATTAACATCAGCATGCAGCTAGAATACTAGCCACGACCATTCGAGAAAAACTCGTAACATGATCATCTAGAGACGCTTCTCCTGAACACGTTATGTCTGCTGGCGTTTCGCGTCAACGGCTTCCTTGAGCTTCCTCCCAAGTGCAAAGGCAAGAGGAGGTGGCACAGCGTTGCCAATCTGCCTGTGCTTGGTTTGGATTGTGCCCGCAAACTGGTAGCTGTCAGGAAAGCCCTGCACGCATGGATAGGTTGGACTCAGATTGTGTGCCAGCCCTTGGAACATGCAGATGGGAATAGATGTAAAGCATCTTAGCTTACCTGAGAGCGTGCACATTCGCGGACGGTGATGATCCTGTCCTGGTCAGGGTGAAAGCACATGCCAACCTTGCCCATCGGCTGGGGATCTGTCACAGATGTGGGGAAATTACCCTCCCAGTCCAGCCTCCCATAGAGCCCTTTCCACTGGTTGTGCCTTTGAGCGGTGTTAGGCAAGCACCAAGGTATCAGGTCCACCATTTGCCCAGAAGATAGCTTCACCTGCACGCACGTTTTGGAAATAAACATCTCAGGGAGGCGTAGACTGAGATCAACAGAAACATGGTGAATGCATCTACAGTGAGGTTACCTTCTCATCTGGTAGGTCATGCCAGTCACAGCCAGGTCGTTTTGGGATGTGTTTGCATCTGATGAGATTTAGCTCATTCATCTCCTTTGATATGTGATCGTTCAATGCAATTGTGCTACCTCTGATCTTCTTCTGGAACCAAAAGACAGGTTCACCTCCATACTACATATTAAAGAGGGGAACTCACTTATAGTTCTTGGAGTCGAGAGCAAAAATAGAATAAAAAACATACTGACACTCGAATAAGAGTTACCTCGAGTATGAGTTTACTTGCACCATTTCCCACTTTTGGCAAATCACCAATTGTATCTCTGACAGTTATTGCACGAAAAGGTGCCCCACCAGCTGTGCTTTTGGCAGCTGCATAGTATCTGCCATCAGGCAGTGTTATTTTCAGCTCAGGGCTAGCAAACACATGCATCGGTTCTGGCCAGTCAGGAAGAGTCTCTCCAGGAGCAGCAGCCCAAATGAAAGCCCTTTTCCTGGACTGTGCAACACCAAAAGTCCCAGCTTCTAAGATTCCAAACCGAACCTAACGAACAGAAGAACAACTGTTAAAAATAGAGACTCAAATAAGTGCTAACGTAGGTGTGTTAAGTAGATAATGACAAGAATCAGAACCTGGTATCCCATCTCTAGAAGAGAAGCAACAGCCAGTCGGAAGGTCTGCCCTTTGTTGAAGGAAACAAAGTTCCTAACATTTTCTAAGAGAAAGAATCTTGGACGGAAATATTCTGCAAAAGATAGGAATGCTAGAATCATCTCGCATTGAACTTTACTCCATGGACTTTGGTTGAATCTGTTCATCCCAGAAAATCCCTGGCAAGAGAAAAATGATAAGTCAATCAACCGGTTAAAAGTTTGCACAGCAATTTGGTTACATATGTTTAGCAAGATAATATACCTGACAGGGAGGACCACCATTTATGAATTCTACTTCACCAGGGACAGGAAGATTCTTGATGTTCTCTTCAGAAAGTTTAGCTGCTTGTTCAGAAGCTTCAGAAGTTGAAACACAGTCATCAGCATCCCCACATTTGTCCATAATTGCCCTGCATTACGACAAATAGACCTGATTGAGCTACAAAAAGTAAATATATTAAACACGCAAAAAAAAAAATAAACTGCACCTACTTCATAATCACATTGCAGTTATCCACAAACACCGCAGCTTCCGGATGATTCTGCCTAAATGCTTCACCAGCTGGTTCCTCGTATTCGATTGCCCATTTTGTATGAGATACACCTGCAGAATTTAACAATGAGAAAATAAATATCAGTTTGAAGGACATGTTCATGCTAAACAATATTACTGAAGAAGTGCATACCAGCTTGCTGCAACCCTTCCGATAAACCTCCACAACCAGCAAAAATGTCAAGAGTTGCAATACGGTTCTCTTTGGGCATCTCTGTCCATTTGCTTGAATCATGTTCATCATTTCCACAAATCTGCTTGCCCTTGTTCTTTTTCAAAGCACAAGTTGCCTTCTGTGCCACGGACATGAGCTTTACATTTGAAGGCAACTGATACAGGCATGCAAGATACATCAGTTAACTATCAAATCTAGCAATTACAAAATCAAAATGTTATATTAGCTAACTGACCTGCTTGAGAGCTCCAGTGGCAGGGTCATACAAATGTTCGCAGAAGAATGCATGTTCAACCATCACTGGAAGGTTTGAATTTGAGATATCCATCTTCTTTCTGACCTCACATTTTCCCTCTATCATATCCACAGGCACATTAATTATATCTTCACTATAGTACACCTGAATCAAGCAAAGAAAGGTTAACATAATGTATTGAAACAATGGAAGGAGAATGATCTTGCTAAGCAAGAGACTAGACTTCTACTGTTCTACACACTATCTAGTATGTAAAGCAAGGAATTGATGGTACTATCACGAATAACAAATGTAAGAACGCATATAAAAACAAGAATATTAACCTCTCGGATGTCTGATGTATAAGCTTTAGCTGATGAAATATCATCTGGTCTATAAAACCTCCGAACACTGATTTTTGTTGACGCAGGGTCAACTTTTTTAGAACCAGAAGGTTCACGGACATCCAGCAGATGGCAAACTGCATACGGTTTTAGGCCAATGTTTCTTCCAGCCTTATACGTACCACGATCATCTTCTTGGGAGAAAAATTCAGGCCTAATGTATAAGAAGTCATGGAGACTATAGGTAACTTCTCTGTAGATGAAACTGGTCTTGGAGAGTATTCTTAATTCATCACAATCTGATTCTTTATGCTCACAAGAGCTACAAACACCATTACCAAGACCTAGTTTATCACAGGGTAGGGAGAAGAAGGCACCTTTTTCAGGCCAGTACAAGCTTCTGCATAGATATTCCATTGGCAGACCCTTCTTTTTCCTCTCTTCCCCTCTTGCCCGCTCAATCTTATCAGCGTCAGCATTCTCTTTTCTATACTTGTGGCCCCAAGACATTGATTGGAGATTGACAGACACCAATTCTTTGATGTCCTTTAATTCGAACTCTAAACAATCATTAGTCAAGAAAAGGTCCCTTTCATTTGCTGCATCGCCAAGAACAGTCTCTGAACCTTTTTGTAGCATCCTTCCATGAACTATTTTTTCACCATCAGGTTTCTGAAACATGTATTCAACAAAGCATATCACTGTTTCTCCCGAATCATCTTCTAGTGTTACTGCCCCACCCACAGTTATTCGGAGTTCTCGGGAGTATGCACATCTGTATAAAGCTTCTCCAGAAGCTATTTTCCCAGTTGTTTTACCCTCCCATCTAATTTCTTCTCTGGTTTGTGATATCAATTTCCGAGACCGTGTTGATGGTGGTGTCTTTGACACCTTTTCTTCTTCAATCTGTACCTCTTCAGCATCCTCATCTTCATTTTCTTCTTGGCCATCATAAATTTCTTTTGCTTCATTTCCATCCCCCTCCTTCAAATCTTCCGGGAAATGGTGTGCATAGTAATCACTCCATATTGTGTTGATCAATCTGGTTGTGGTTGCACGCATGGCTTTTCTCTTTGATGTTGTTCCCATAGTTGCAATTGGGTTCAAATTATCCCCCCTTGTCACTTGAGCCTTCTTCTTCATTGACAACTTTGTATGCCTTCTCTGCTCCATCTTCATTAACAAACCAGTGGCAAATGCACTCCGCCGGATAGTTTCATCAGGGAAATCTGCAAACTGTTGAAGTATGATTTGTCCATGTACCACAATGTATCTCTCAACAAGTGCAATGTTGGGCGATATAAAAGCAGAATTCCCTTGGTCAAACTCTGCCACTTTCTTGATGACATCATCAAAAGAAAGCTTCGAAGCGCGGCTTTGCTCTTTTAACAGTGTGATGATGCTAACAGCAAGCCTTGCTGTTTTCAGTACAGGCTCACACCAAGGAGCATATTGCTTTATTGGTTGTCGTAGCTTGTACCTGAAATATGCCAAATGTAGGGTTAAATGGGGTTCGTGCAGAAATAGATAAAAACTGTGGCCCAAACAAGAGGAATAAAAGGATCCAAATAAGCTGGAGTACACTGAAAGGGACTGGCTGGAGTACTTACCAGGCCACATCAGTTCGAATGGTTATGCAAACTATTTCGCCACCAAATTCTATAACCCATTCCTTGATTGGGCTCAAATATATTGGAACTCCTGCATCCTGGTGATCAGCCTTACTTGAGGAAGAAGACGATTTTGCAGACTCGTGGAGCAGCAACTTCCATCATCCTCTCTCATAAACCCAGATCCAAAGATAACTACATCATTTTCTGCAGACTTCATAGGTATTAATTCCAGAGAGATGAGCCTGGAATCTGAATTGTATAGAGCCCACTTATCAAGGATTCTTACAGGCACATCATCAAAGAACATGCCATCCTCACTATCAAATATACTCATCCATTTCCTGGCTAGACGGTTTATAGTATGCAGGCAGAGGATAGTCGTTTGCAATCTCAGCTTCACTAATTTTGATGTAGACATTTTTTTTTGCGTAGGCTTACCCCTCTGTTTGTTCATCATCTTCCATTCTTCTTCTTGTTGCAATAATCTTGCTAGTTTCCCATCACCATTCTCAGCTACCTCTTCACAGTCCACGTCCTTGATCTTCAGGCTTCCATTTGAGATGTTAGGCAGCCTCTTGGTTAATTCCCCTCGAGATTTGCACTCATCCCTTAGAGCAACAAGAACCGGCAGTGAACCAAGATTCTCATCATCATTGCCTGCTGTCTGATCCAATAAAATAAGCTTTTTGTTTTTGAGGGAATCTAATCCAATAAGCTGATTGTATACAAAATCGCCAGTGGCAATCACAAAATCTTTGCTGATATTTCCAGTGTAACCTTGTATAGCATTGATGGAACGGACGACACTAGCAAGTAATTCTTCCAGACTCAGGTTAGGATTCCCACCTACTGATCTCATGAGCTTTCTGTAAACTTCAACACACAACTGTGCTTTCTCATAAAAGTGGTTGTAGTAAGATTTGTAATTGCTTGCTGGCTTCACACATTTATAATCAGCAAGTTCTGTTGAGAGCCAGACCACTGCAGTACCTTCATCATAACCAGATATTGCCCAGTGCTCAATACGCCCAAATCCTTCACAGCGTACTCCTCTTTCACGCTCTTTTTCTAGATCATCATCTGCGGGCATGATGAGAGCTGTTATGAAAATATCATCTATTTCAGACATTTCAAAGGGCTGCAGATTCACATCTGCATCATGCAATATGAAATCAATCAGTTTTCGGCAAGGCGGTAAATCTTCTGGTCCTAGTTTTGTCAGGCAGATTGCATCTATTTCCTCCTCTTCCACACGATTTTTCTTGATCATGACAGAAGAAGTTTTTTCTGATAAGCGAACAGATTTATCTCTGAAATCAGAACAGGCTGCTGCCCTCCTTGGTCTCTTCTGAGCAGCCTGAGGCACGTTCTCTCCTTTTTCAGTACCAGTACCATTTTCAACACCCTTTTTCTGTGGCTTTGCTCTGCACCTTTTTGTTCCTGAAAATAATTCAGAAAATAATCAATAACTAAATCAAGAACAAAAAGGAAGAAACTAGAATGATGAAAAACTGAAAAACGAGGATTATTCAACATTGATATTCCTCTAGTTCACTCCTTGCTTACCTACCCTCAATGAGGCATGCAGTGACATTTTTTTTAGAAAAGGGGGGGTCCCAGCCTCTGCATCGAATAGATGCATACGGCTTCTTTATTATTTTATTCAACAAAGGTCTGACAAAAAAACATACATCAAAAAACCCGAAGCCACCACGCAACACCTACGAACTCGACAATGAGTGAAATCATGTAAACAGGGCCTTGTGCCCTGAAAACGCGAACTCCACCCACCAACTAGAACCGGGAACAAGTCACATACCCCGAGACGCCCTCTAGGCAAAACGAGAGCGTTCATCCGGTCTAGCAGACTCCTGAAGCAAGAAGCCGTCACCACCATCGAGCCACCGCCATCGGACTCTTCAGGGTTAAGATCCGCATGATACTCGACAGGCCTGCCGTCGATGCCACCATGGCACCAGACTGCGCCTCCTCCTGCGCGCGTCCATCATCACGCGGCCGCCGCCGAGACCCCGCTGCTCCATGCCGCCGGGACCCGCCGTGTGCCTTGCGGTAGATGGAACACCACTCCTCCTCTTGCCCGTCCCAACCAGCACCTGCTCCAAAATGATGCCCTCAAGAGGGAGAACGACCCTGAATAGCCGTCATCGTCCGATTCGGGAGACCCAGATCTAGGGTTTCCCCTGGAACATCCCAAGCCTGGTGACGCGACCTGCAACGACGATGCCTCGAGAAGGGAACGACGTCAGAGACGCCACCATCGTCCGCCAAGACCGTAGTCAGCGCGGTTTTCACCGGTGGCCGCGTCGCCCAGAAACTCGCCGCTGGGTGGATCCGCGAGCACCGTCGCCGTGAAGACGGACGCCGCTGACGGAACGCCGGTAGAGGATCTCCGGCCGCCTCCCACCGGCCTCATCTCGCGCCCCGGCTGACCACGGCCAAGCCAAGACGGATCTAGCCGAGATGCCAAGATCCACGGCCACCGCCGCCGCCCATGGGGCCGCTGCTCGCCGTCGTCCGGCCAGGGAGCCGCCCTGGCCGCCGTGCCCGGCGCACAGCCCGGGGCGCCCCAGCCGCACCCGGGGTTGCCGCCACAACCTCCAGCCCTAGGCCGTTTTTGGCTTCGGGCGCCGCCACCACCGCGGCCAAGGCCGGCGGCAGTCACGCCGGCAGATCGGAGGAGGAGGGGCGGCTGGATCGGAATCCCCCTGGCGCCGCCCTGGGGTGGCATGCAGTGATATAACTGATATTCCTTAATGAAATAGCATTCAAGCCTCCATAGTGTTACTGAAGAAACTATGTTACATTGATGGTCTTTTTCTCATATCTCTCAAGGGTATTACCATATTAGAACATCTTATCTCTAACAAAGGGTATCTATCTCTACATCTTAGCAAATACAACCCTAATCATTAATGCTGATTCAAACTACAGCCACCACCATTTGATCTCCTTGCACACTCCTTAGCAAATACATGCTGGCTGATCGTATTGAATCTAGTAGCATGTATTAACTAGTATATGAACTGTACAAAAGTAGATCTCTGTGTGTGCATGGTAACTAGACTACTATGAGGATTATAACATTAATGATGACAACTAATGGTGTTGCCACTTGATAACAGGTTCAACTTAGATGTTGGGGCACTCAAGGCTCAACGTGGATGGAGAAATGGTGCATGAGCCAACAAAGCCACCATCAGTGGCAGGTGAGCAACAAAGAAGGGGTGCAGTTGCAGACCAGCAAGATGATTGTTGGAGGGGGCTGTACATAAGGGAAGATATGGAGTTGTGACGGATCTTGTCAGTTATTGTCAGTTAGATAGCATCTTCATGATAACAATTAAAAAAAGGTTATAGGTGACCTCAGGTGATGCTCAAAGTTGGTTGACCTCAGGTTGGGAATTATTTTTACAAATCAGTCATTATGATAACATTTTGTAAGTGGATTTTTCCTATATAAGGGGGCAAGCCAACAAGTAATGCCATAAGTTTCAGTTGTATGTGTGATACCTTTTTGTTAGTTGGAAACCAAGTGTCAGTCGGTTGGTCAAGGTGTGGCAATGCCAACCCCCCAGCATGGTTCGACTCATGAGTGAGGCGGAATTAATTCTAAGCAGCAAAGTGAATGGTGTATGTTCATTCTTTATAACAATGCAAGGGATGCTAGACTGCTAGTGCACAGTTGGTTGAGGTTTTCTATACCTTTTGTTACTTTTTTCATTCCATAAACCTCAAGAAGTGATTTCAACAAAAGATTTAGTGGGCATCAACACTATGGATTGTTATCAAGACTATATATTACATGGTATTCAGAAAACAGATAACTATGCCATAAATCAAAAGACTGACTAGTCGTAGAGGACAAGTAACAACAAGGTAATTGAGCACGAGACCTGTGGTAACAGGAGAACGTGGAGTCTTCACCGTAACCATCGCCCTGTAAAATTTAGTATTAGTCAGTAATGTCAACAGTAACCAAGTAAATGCAGTAAGCTTACTGCCAATCCAAAATTAACTACTTGGAAAGAGCAACTGTGCAACACACTTTGTCAAAATCACAAATACAACAGGTCAAAACTCTACACGATACAAGAACATAACAGGAAGTGGCTTGCTGAAACATGTCAGATCAGATAAGGGGATGGGATTTTCTTTTTCTGGGGAAACAGGCAATCGTACTGCCTATTCAGTTAAGAAAGCAAATATATACATATTGCATGTTGTTTTTTAAGGGACAAGCCAAGAATCCAAGAGAAGCCAAAAACTGCCTACACATTTAGTGGAGACAACACTAGTGTTCTTGGGGGTAGCAGCAAGGACCCGCCAGGCTATTTCAAGGTATCTTTAAAGAGAATGGGATTTTGATTCAATCATAACTTTAAGTTGTGTAGTCCGTTTATTTGAAATAACCAAAATAGCATGGAAACAACACATAATAATATGCATCTTAAATGCAGTTTCTCATTATCCCAGGATGAGAGGAAGCATATAGCATTTAAGAAAATAAAGATAAAACGGTAACGGATCAACATTATAAATTCAACCTACTCACTCTCAAGACAGAGAAGATACATGCCAAATTGGCAACAGCAAAAGGACTTGGATAAGAAACAGAAATGGAAACTGATATTAGATACCCTATGTAAGATAGACCTCGGCATCTTTCAATGATAGTGGGTAGGAAGTAACAACTATCATGAAATCCTAAGTAATTTCTTCTCACTGAATAGAAATTCTATGGGTAGTGACATCTTGATTTCTTGACATTACTTACATTCCCCTATTAACAACAGTTCACAAACATGGAAAACTTTGACAAACTCCTGAACTTCAGTGAAATCAGTGTGATCGCAAGTTGACCAAGTACTGTGGAAGTGCCACTGAGCAAGGTTACCACAGTACAGTAGAAGATATATCAAAAGAAGAAAGATGCACAAAATCTAGCAGCACAGGTTGCACCAGGCCAACAAATAAAGCAGAAACAAGGCTAGCAGGACCAAAGAAACACATTGGCTCACTAATCACAACCTAAGTCCGGCACCTCCACGTGATATCAAGCACAGATTCATGAAATAATCCATTCACTAGAATGAAATGGGGGTTAGTCACAACTGCCTAGGAAATTCACCAGCTGCAACAATCAGAGGCAGATTGAGGACCGACAGACACAGATGATTGACGGTCTCCCAAAACACGGATCCACTCCACCTGCAATGTAGCAAAACGCATAAAAGGATGCAGAAACAACAATTGGAAAACTTTAACATAAGTTGATCAATTTGCAAGAACATCAAGCCCTAAATCACCACTCCAGTACCACCAACGTAGCAATCTTCTAATAATCCCCTAAAAAGACAAGATCAAAGAAACAATCTTTGGCTCGCCGTTGCAATCCACGGAAACCAGAACTGGGTTCGCGTCAGCAGCGGGACGGTTGGCCGCACGAACCGCCAGTCAAACAGCACGGTGCCCTGCGCGATTACCGGACCAACCAATCCGCCCGCAAGGAAACAACAGGACCTACCCTAGAGGGGGGAAATGAATGAGGTCGCGGGGTTTACCTCCTCGCCGGCGGCCGGCGGCCGGCGGCGGCGAAGGCGATGATCAGGGGACGTGACGTGACCGCAGGAGCAGACCCGATGGAGAGCGGCGGCGAACGAGGAGGCGGGCGCGGCGCGGGATTTGTAGGGAGCGAGCGAGCGAGCGCGCGCGAAACCCGAAATTTTCCCGCCATTGGCTCTTGCTCTTCTCCGTTTCTTCCTGGTTTTGTTCGCGTTCACAGCTCGGCCCTCCTGTTTCCTTCCAATTATGGCCCCCTTCTTTTCAGCTTATTTTCCAGATTCTCCCAGAAGCTACCCTCCATCAGCTTCTCCCAGAATCTCGTTTTTTAAATTTGTTTAAACTTCTAAATTTGTCTTCCCAATACTTATTTAGAAGTTTAAACAAATTTAAAAAACGAGATTCTGGGAGAAGCTGATGGAGGGTAGCTTCTGTGAGAATCTGGAAAATAAGCTGAAAAGAAGGGGGCCTATACCTCCGCCCAAATGTTTTGAGTAACGTTCAAAATAGAAGCCTCACATTTCAAACGTCGCTAGAGTTTTTTAGCAGAGGTACACCAAATCCTCCCGGGACCCAAAACGGTATTATAACCCAACAGCCAAAAATGATGGGTTTTAACGATGCCGCTAAAGTTGTGTACTGGGGGTTATGTAGTATCGAAATCACCTCGAGACTCCAAAACTGTGTGTTATAGTCCACGGAAAGGGCCAGAAATGCCTGAAATCACGAGCTTTTGACAACATCAACATATTCATGTATCACGGCTCAAGGTGCATAGAAATCCTCCCCATACTACAAAATTGTGTGTTATAGTCCACGCAACCGCCTAGAAATGTCTAAAATCACGAATTTTGGCGACATCAACATATTTTTGTAGGTCTCTCCTAGAAATACGGATCAGAAAAAGGCGATCCAAGAGGAGACTGCGGCTCCCTTGCGTACCGCCGGTGCCGCCGCCGGTTCCTCTCTCTCCGTCTGCCGCTCCGGCGGCTGGAGGGAGGGGAACCCCAGGTCTGTGCGTTCGGTAGGTACGCGGTAGGGTTAGGGTCGAGGGACACGTTGCTGAGGCCGTTGCGGTGGTGTCGCGCCGGAATAAATCTCTCCATGCTCCGTTCGCGGTCAGGCGAGGCTTCTGCCCTCGTCTAGGAGCCAGGGGGATGGGGGATCCCCGGATCTCCTCAAGGTCGCGGGCTATGGTGTCTGGAGGTCCATCGGCACTGGCCGGTTGGGTCCTCAGATGGGCGATGGATGCATGGAGACGAAGACCCTTCTTACTCCTTGTCGGTATGATGTGTGGTGTTGTTCTTCTCCTTCCTCTGCGTTGATGCTGGAGGGAGATCCTGCTTTGCCCGGTCGGATGGCCCGGCCGCGGTGTTGGACCGGTCGGTTGACTCGAATTCTCTTCCAGCCGGAAGGGACACTTTTCGCAGTACTCAAAGCCAAAGATGGCGACGTCTGTTGCAGGTGTGTTGGATTGGTGTCCATACCCTCTCGGCGCTGGTGTCAAGGAAGGAGGAAGCAGCGTGGCGGCAATTGTACCGTGGTCGAAGATGATGACCTGCTTGCGCTTCGTTGCAGATCTTTCTGCTGCAGGGGTCTTCTCTCAAGATTCTGGGATGATGACACAGGGCTCCGGAGATCTTCTTGTGTTATGGTTGTCTTACGGTGTTCTAGGTGTTCATGGTCTTTTGTGATGGTGTTACAGCGTGCTTGTAAGGGTCAACAACTTTGTATTATTTCGTGATATGAATGTAGAAAATCTAAAAAAAACATATTTTTGTATCAGGGGTCACGGGGCATCGAAACCCCCCAAGACTACAAAACGGTGTGTTATAGTCCACGGAAACGGCCAGAAATGTCTAAAATCACGAGTTTTGACGACATCAACATATTCGTGTACCAGGGGTCACGACGCATCGAAATCCGTCAAAAGACTCCAAAACGGTGTGTTATTGTCGAGGGTCGTCCTCGGCAAATCCCATGGTTAGGCACCTATGGTTGTTTCGGGAGAGAGATTTGGCAGAGTGATGACTCCCAAGTGCAGGAGATCAATTGTAGTACCTTTCAAATAGAAAAGGTTGTCGAACCCACGAGGAGCTGAAGGTATTGGTTAGTAAGATTGATAAACAAAGCAATGAAAGATGCAAGTGTTTTTGGTATTTTCGGTTGTATAATTCCAATGCAGCAAGTAACAGTAGCAAGTGAAAGCTCTCAAAGAGAGAAAGCCCAATCCTCTTATGTGACAAGAGGACAAGCTCAAGTGATGTGTGACTTATATGTGGAAAACGTTCCCGAGGGCGGCATGGATAATGCTAGGCATAGAGATTTATTAAACAACACGTTGAATATCTTGTCAAGTTTTAATCTTTTTGGACGGAGCCATAATTCGGTATAGCTAAATAAATAGACTACAACCCCTTATGATGGATCATGTGGCCAAGTAAATGACTGCACAAGAATTATTAAGACATAAAGTCCCACCATAGCATTACACTCTAAGGTCCCCGATACTAATACCCTCATACTATAACTTCAAGATTCTAACTCAGGCTTACGTGTCCTCCCAAGTCTCCTCAATTCATTATACTACGGTGTTCTCCTATGAGCCCATATAGGTGAAGTGTTGTGCAGTCGACGTTCGCACAACACCATCATAGAATCACATAAAAGATAAACTCTTGACAAAATACCAACACATGTCATATATAAATCATTGCCAATTCATCCTATGCCCTCAGGAACATACGGGAACTACTCACAACGTGCAAACATGATCATAATCAGTGGCATAAGTGGTACAACACAATCTGAAATTATAACTTCACCACCAAATAATGACAAGTACTCAATCACAAACATGAATAGTAGCACAAGACAAGTATCTAGGGTATAGCAACTCTCAAACTGCGAGGGGAACGGAGTGGATCACGGTGATGATGATGGAGATGGTGCTGGTCTTGATGGGGGTGATGATGTAGAGGCCTCCTCCCACGCCAAGGAGGAGAGGTGATGACGATGACGATGATTTCCCCCTTCTCCGGAGCTCCGGAGCAGCAGGATCTGACCCCCTCGGAAGGGATCAGGAGTTTCGCCGCCGCCGCGACCTCGGATGGACTTGGAAAAATTAGGGCGTTACTTTTCGGGCGAGACGAAGGCGTCGATAAAAAGCCCCAGGCGAGGAGGTGCCCGAGGCCCTTTTAGTGGGCCCCACGCGGCCAGGTTGGCCGCGTGGGCCACCCCTTTTGGCCTCGTGGCTCTCCTCTCTTCGGTCTTCTTCCCTCTGCCTTTCTCCCGATGAAAAACTGACGTGGTATTTTTCCTTTTATTATTTGGGTTCCTGAAACTCCTGAAACATAAAACAAGAAAAGGGGTTTTCTGCCTCCCAGAAATTAAATACCAAAAATGGGACTTTGTGTGAAAGTCCCCAAAATCATCTAAAACATGTAAAAACAATCATATAATCATGCAAATAACATTCTAGTATGATACTAAAAGTTATATAAATGATGATATAAAATGCACGTATCAACTCCCCCAAGCTTAAACCTTTACTCGTCCTCGAGTAAGTAAGGACATAGATCATTACATGCATCAATGGACTTATGGTTGATAAATAAATACGAGCATTGTATCATCATCATATTCAATTGCAAGATAAGATTAATGAATAAAACTCATGCATATGAGGGCAACATAAGTAGAACTCTAGCAATCACCCCTTACTTTTGAAAGCAAATAACCATTGTATGTTGGACAATCGAATCATATTTTTCACATGCTTTGCTCTTCAGCAAGCATTATAATCTTTTATCTTTGCTGAAATTTAAAGACAAGATAACTCTCATTGGATAACAAGTTCAAGAAGACAAATGAAAAGATAATATAAAAATGTTATCACCTTGCTTCTCTAGTAACTAGTGCAAACTTTAGTCATGGATATCTCAATCAAGTTCCTATGCTCCATACAACCTTTATCTTACACTTTCCATGGCTAACTGAAACTTCAGGTGCCTTCCTTTTCATACACATTCAAGAGCATAAGTATTGAAATATCCATGATCATTAATTTGCTCAAAAGATACTAGAGTCTAACAAGAGTGTTTTATATCCTTTTCATTATCTTCTCAACTTTTTCCTACAAGACAATATCTCAACCTCAAACTATTAATTCCAAGTCATAAGTTGACTTTTACTTATTTTATGAGATGATTCTACAATTGTCCAACACACTCAAGTTAATTAATTTCAAGGCAAGATGTGATTGAAACTCTAAATATGCCACGCTCATTTGCATGAGTGTTACCCATAAATCCCCAAACAAGAGAATCATGGATGACACCATACTTTAATATTCATTGATAAACCATAAGATAGAGATACATGATAATGCTCCATGAGCTCACACACGCCTAAGAGATATTGATAACTAATCGATAAAAGCAAAGCACACCATGACTAGATAGATATGATAGATTGATAAAGAGAAAGACTAGATGGAACTCCCCCAAGCTTGGCGTCTTGCTAGAACTCCCTCTCTTCTTTCACATTGCCTTCATAATAATTATCTTCAAGATCCCCAATGATCTTCATCATGAGGTTGTAAGCTTTTTCGAACTCTTTTGCGGCTTCTCCCAGTTTTTGCATGAGATTCTTCTCCACCGACTCTTTGCAAGGCTTCCACTCCGGGCTTGGCACCTTCTTGTTGGGGATCTTGCGATCCCATTCACCAGGATAGTTCTCTTGAGTGGTGCGCTGAAATTCCCTGTCAATAAGAGTAGAAGCTACGTTTTTGCTCGCAAGGAAGCGCCTGGGAACCTTCCCTCCGGTCTGCATGCGCGCGCCCTGCCTCTTGTTTCCAAGAGAGTGGTTCACCCTCACGCCGGCAACAGCAATGGGTGATGGAGGTGCTGTCGCCAAGGGCGCGATGTCGACGGAGGGCTTGTGCTCTTCTTCTTCAGCTTCTTGCTTGTCCATCTCCTCTCATCAAGCTTGTAGTCTTCATCGTCGGAGTAGTCCTTCCTCTTCCTATTCCTCCTCCATATGGACGTGGGGCTGTACCCATCGAGTTCATCATCATCGTCGTCCATGGAGGAGCATTGGTAGGAGTCTCCCGAAGACATGGCTAAAAACCTGACAGGCAGAAACAGCAAAAGAAAGAATCGCTCGAGAACGCTCGGTGCGAGATTAGATCGACAGAGAGGGGTATATATTGAGGGTTTTTGGGTCAAGGCGAAGCGTCGGGATCGAAAACGAGACGAAAAGGACTCCGAGGTGGAAAAGGAGTGGGCCCACGCGGCCAGGTACATGGGCCGCGTGGGACCCTCTCTTTCCTTCCTCGGGTCTCCGCTTCGTCCAGTTTTCTTGTCCCACACGTTAATTTCCATAAAAATGACTTCCGTAAAATATTATGCAATTCCGAGAAACTTTCCAACAGTAAGTTACCTTCTATTGATTTGGGGTTTCTGAAACTGCACGGTTTCTCTCAATTACCTCCTCCGGTGTTTGTAAATTCAACTCTTCCACCATTCCGACAAAGCTTTTCCTGCAATATAAGGTTTAAGGCGTTGTCCATTAACTACATGAGGTTTACCTTTCATATCACCGTGAAGGATAGCTCCTGAACGGTACACCTCCTGTATCACTAATGGTCCCTGCCACTTGAAGCAACTTCCCTGCAGAAAACTTAAACGAGAGTTGTATAGCAAAACTTGATCACCTACTTGAATTCCTTCTTAATTTTCTTGTCATGCCAAATTTAACTTTTTCTTTAAACATTTTAGCACTTTCATAAGCTTCATTTCTCCATTCATCTAGTAGGTCAAATCAAGAATTCTCTTTTCTCCCAGTTTTAAAATCAAAGTTCAGTTTAATAGCCCATCTAGCATTTGTTCTAGTTCAACAGGTAAATGACAAGCTTTTCCATAAACCATTTTATAAGGAGACATTCCCATAGGATTTTTAAAAGCAGTTCTATAAGCCCATAAAGCATCATTAATTTTATTGGCCAATCAGATCTAGACTTATTCACTGTCTTTTCCAAATGAGTTTAATTTCCCTATTACTTAATTCAACTTGTCCACTTGTTTGAGGATGATAAGGAGATGCAATTCTATGGTTAACATCATATTTTGCCAAAGTTTTTCTAAGAACACCATGCAAGAAATGAGAACCACCATCAGTAATTAAAACCTAGGAACACCAAACCTGGGGAAAATGATGTCCTTGAGCATCTTCATTGCTGTGGCATGATCTGCACTTTTGGTTGGAATTGCTTCCACCCACTTTGTAACATAGTCAACTGCAACCAAAATGTGAGTATGCTTTGTCTTTGATTCTGGGAAAGGACCCATAAAGTCAAAACCCCACACATCAAATGGTTCAAGTGGCAATGAATAATTCATAGGCATTTCATTTCTCCTACCAATATTTCCTACTCTTTGACATTTATCACAAGATTTAACATATTCAGCACAATCCTTAAATAAAGTAGGCCAATAGAAACCAGATTGTAATACCTTTGCTCCTGTGCGATCTCCTGCATGATGCCCTCCATAGGGACTGTCATGACAATCTCTTATAATAGCCTGTTGTTCATGCTCAGGTACACAACGTCTAATAATACCATCCACACTTTTCTTATAAAGAAAGGATCATCCCAAAAATAATGTCTAAGATCATAAAGAATTTCTTCTTTGTTGAGAAGTGAAGTGTGGAGGTAAACTTTACCAACAATAAAATTTGCATAGTTGGCAAACCAAGGAGATGCAACTTTAGCACTAGAAACATTAACAATTGCAAGTTGTTCATTAACAAAGCTATCATTAATAGGAATAGGATCATCAGGTATATTTTCCATCCTAGAGAGATGATCAGCTACTTGATTATCTCCCCTTTCCTATCAACAATATGTAAATCAAATCTTGCAATAAAAGTACCCATCTTATTAATCTAGGCTTAGCATCTTTCTTATTCATCAAGTATTTAATAGCAGAATGATCAGTATGCAATGTGACTTTTGAATCAGTAATATAAGGTCTAAACTTGTCACAAGCAAACAGTACTGCTAAAAATTCTTTCTCAGTTGTAGCATAATTTCTTTGAGCAGCATCAAGTGTTCTACTAGCATAATAATAACATTCAGTTTCTTATCAACACGTTGGCCCAAAACAGCCCCAACTGCATAATCACTAGCATCACACATAATTTCAAAAGGCAATTCCAATCAGGAGGTTGAATAATAGGAGCACTTATTAAAGCATTCTTCAAAATATTAAAGGACTCAATGCAATCATCATTAAAAGAAAAGGAACATCCTTTTGCAAAGATTGGTTAGAGGTTTTGATATTTTGGAGAAATCTTAATAAACCTACGGTAAAAACCTGCATGCCCAAGAAAACTTCTTATACCTTTGATGTCCCTTGGGTATGGTAGCTTTTCAATAGCTTCTATCTTTGCTGGATCAACTTCTATTCCTTTCCAGAAATCTTATGCCCAAGAACAATACCTTCAGTAACCATGAAGTGACACTTCTCCCAATTAAGAACTAAGTGTTGGTCTTCACAACGCTGCAAAACTTTGTTAAGGTTGAACAAGCAATTATCGAAGGAAGTACCATACACAGAAAAATCATCCATAAAACTTCCATTATCTTTTCAATATAATCAGCAAATATAGCATTCATGCATCTTTGAAAAGTAGCAGGAGCATTACATAAACCGAATGGCATTCTCCTATAAGCAAAAGTACCATATGGGCAAGTAAAAGTGGTCTTTTCTTGATCATCCTTATGGACAGGAATTTGTGAGAAACCTGAATAACCATCTAGATAGCAAAAGTGAGAATGTTTAGATAACCTTTCTAACATTTGATCAATAAATGGCAATGGATAATGATCTTTTCGAGTTGCTTTGTTTAATTTCTGAAATCAATACACATCCTATAACCAACAACAGTACGTTGAGCCACAAGTTCATCCTCATCATTTGGAACAACAGTCATTCCACCCTTTTTAGGAACACAATGAACAGGACTAACCCACTTACTATCAGCTATAGGATAAATGATACCAGCTTCAATAAGTCTTATTACCTCTTTTCTTACCACTTCTTTCATTTTTGGATGGAGACGGCGTTGATAATCAACAACAGGTTTTGCATCTTCTCCAGATTAATTTTATGCATACATAGAGCTGGGCTTATACCTTTAAGATCATCAAGAGAGTATCCAATGGCTGGTCGGTGAGCTTTTAGCACATCAAGTAATTTCTCTTCTTCTTCAGCTGAAAGGTTAGCACTAATAATGACAGGATATATGCTCTTCTCATCCAAATATGCATATTTCAGATTTGTAGGCAAAGGTTTTAATTCAAAACTAGGATCCCCTTTAGGTGGTGGTAGCACTCCTAAATTATCAGGTGGATATGCAATTGTAATTGTGGTGGTTGTTGCCATAATATTTGTTCTAAAGCCTCTTTTTCCTCATCATTAAATGGTTCATCTTGATTAAGCATATAACGTTCTACAACATGTTGAAGCTACAGCTATATGAGCAAGAGTTTCAATTAAATCTTCAGAAACAGGCTCTTTAACAACATGTTTATCAGCAAATTTGGAAAAGTTGAATTCAAGTTTCTCACCAACATTTAATAAACACTTTCTCTTTAGCAAATTAATTTCAGCACCAACAGTACGTAAGAAAGGTCTACCAAAAATGATAGGACAAAATGAATCTTGAGGACAACCAAGCACAATAAAATCAGCAGGATATTTTATTTTGCCAACCAATACTTCAACATCTCTAACAATTCCAAATGGATTGATATATTCTTTATTAGCAAGTTGAATTGTCATACCTGTCTCTTCCATAACAATAGGATCAATATCAGGCTTGATTTCAAGATAGAGAGAATATGGAATGACACTTATGCTTGACCCAATATCACATAGACCATGATAACTTGAAGTCCCAATAGAGCATGATATAACAGGTTTCCCCACTTGGCCGAATTACCTTTGATGACTTTAGTAGCATCTTCACATAGATAAACATCAACAGGATCTTCTTCATTAAGTTGCTTGATGACAGAAATTTGAGTGTTGACTTCCACCTGTTCATATGGCTGAGAACATTTTCTATTACTTTTGTTAGTAACAGCAATAAGTAAATTCTCTTTAACTTGGTTTGGATAGGGTGGTGCTTCAACATACTCCTCAATTGTCACAGATGACACCGGTTCAACCTGTTTAATAACTTTTGGAACAACAATAGATTGTTTAACAGGTTCAACATAAACTTCAAATCCACTTTTTGGAACACAGATATGTTCAGCAAAAGATTTAGCTATCTCAAGTATAACATAAGGATCAAGATTAAATGTATCACTCATATTTTTAAACAAGATAGAAGTAGAGAAGTTCTCTACACATGAATATCCATAGTCAAAATAAGGCTCATTACCTTTATCAAGATCCCAATGACCAGTATTTTCAGAAATAGTCTCCAATAGATTCCATGCTTCTTCTTCAGTATTGTTTGTGAAACTCCACCAGATGAATTATCCAGAATTTCCTTGTGCTTCATAGGTAACCTCACATAAAAGTTTATCAATATAAGTTTCCTTGTAAGATCATGACAAGGGTTCTTGCGAAGGAGTTCCTTCAATCTCCCCCAAGCTTGAGTGATGCTCTCTCCCAGATGTGGCCAGAAATTGAATATGTAGCAGCGGTTCTCATAAGCTTCTTTAGGTGTGAAGTATTTAAGAAAGAAAACCTTCCTCAAGATATTCCAGTCAATAGTAGCTTCTTCATCCAGAGACCTGTACCAAACACGAGCATTACCAGATAAAGACAAATATAGTAACTTTCTTTTTACCTCATCCTCAGGAATACCAGGAAGTCTAAATAAACCACATATGTCTTCAATCAACTCCATGTGTTCGCGTGCAGACTTAGTTCCATCCCTGTAAATGGATTTTTCATAACTCTTTTAACATGACCCATGGGAATTTTAAATCCCACTTTAGGTATCTCAGACACAGTAGTTTCAACCACCTTTGCAGTAGTGGCATAAGCACTTTCATATAGAGCAAGATGCAGCGAGGCACGATTCATAAATGCCATAGTAACAATGAGATAAAACAGCTTTCAAGTTTCCTTACCAAACTTCTTACCAATAGCGCTACGCTCCCCGGCAACGGCGCCAGAAAAGTATCTTGATGACTCCCAAGTGCAGGAGATCAATTGTAGTACCTTTCAAATAGAAAAGGTTGTCGAACCCACGAGGAGCTGAAGGTATTGGTTAGTAAGATTGATAAACAAAGCAATGAAAGATGCAAGTGTTTTTGGTATTTTGGTTGTATAATTCCAATGCAGCAAGTAACAGTAGCAAGTGAAAGCTCTCAAAGAGAGAAAGCCCAATCCTCTTATGTGACAAGAGGACAAGCTCAAGTGATGTGTGACTTATATGTGGAAAACGTTCCCGAGGGCGGCATGGATATGCTAGGCATAGAGATTTATTAAACAACACGTTGAATATCTTGTCAAGTTTTAATCTTTTTGGACGGAGCCATAATTCGGTATAGCTAAATAAATAGACTACAGCCCCTTATGATGGATCATGTGGCCAAGTAAATGACTGCACAAGAATTATTAAGACATAAAGTCCCACCATAGCATTACACTCTAAGGTCCCCGATACTAATACCCTCATACTATAACTTCAAGATTCTAACTCAGGCTTACGTGTCCTCCCAAGTCTTCCTCAATTCATTATACTACGGTGTTCTCCTATGAGCCCATATGTAATACCCCGCAGTTATAGGACTCGAGAGGGTAGAAATAGGAACTGCATTTGTGCATACATGCATCTTTCGGTAAAATCTGGATAATTTTCGCGCTTTTGTGATAAAAGAGTCGGGAGTCGATACCAGACGAGTGTCGAGGGTCTGGGAGTCAGACATCGACAGATAGACGAGAGGTGTCGATACACCCCACTACTTATTTTCAAAACCCTATTTTTACAAAATGGTTATGTCAAATTTTGACATGATCTATTTATAGATTGTTATATTCAACACATTTCTATTCTTTCCTAATTCTTTCCATACACACACATAGAATATTTCAATAACAAAGATATATAAATTATAACAAAAAGGAATGAATCATTCCAATGAAATCAATACAAGACATTTACATATCATTTCAAACATTCAAATGATTTACAAATAAATGATCATATTTTGTTTCAACAAGTTCAAATAAAAATATAACAAACATGTTTGAATCCATTTTCTTTACAAGAACTCATCAACACATTTACAAACAAATCAAATATTACAATCTGTTTTTAAAACCAGAATTACAATCCTATTATTACAACAAGTATAAGCTTACAAAAAAAATGTAAATAAAAAAATCCTAAAACTAAATCTTCACTTCTGAAATTTCAGAGGATCTCCAACCTGCAAAATAAACATCAAAATAAAAGAAATGGTTAGTGTTAAAATGTTGCCAACACCATTTGGTGCTGGCATGTTAATATTTGAAATCTGGTTGAGCCTAACCAAAACTATGGTTTGGTTAGACTGATGTGGAGCATGCAAATAAAATCCTGAGGCAACAAAGGGACTGATCTGTTTGATCATGCTCAATAAATCCAAAGGCAACATTAGGGGCAAAGGCTTAAGCTTAGCACTTAATAGACACCATCTTTAGGCAACAAACATCAAAGGCAACAAGTGCTAATTGAGCATTTTGATCTCATGATCATTTAGGAAAGGCAACACATAAATCCACAAGCTCCACTTTAAACCAGAAAACAAATGCAAGCAAAAGAGGCAACAATTTGGTATCACAGTTGCCATTAATTGACAAGTGGATCCTAAACCCACATCTTAAGCAAATTACTAGCTTAATTGGCCACACACTTGAGTTTAATTAGCAAACCGACTATCTTTAGCATTCCCAATTCTCAGCCAAGCATTTTCCTCAAATATCTGGATCTGGTTCAGAACAGTGACTCGGCTGTGACTCAAATTTTATCACCAAAGGGAGATGAACTGAGCAGCAACATCAAAGTTTATCACCAAAGGGGAATGAACTGCGCAGCAGCAGAGCTGAAGCTTATCTTCAGTGTTAAAGAATAGTAAAAGTAGTCCAAATGGGCAGCTCGAGGTGAGAAGGGGCCACTGCAAGCAGGTGAATCACCACCAGCGAGTTATCCTGGTGTCACTAGCACAAGAAAACCCAAGAGGGTATATAATTAGGACCAGATCGAAGCCTCTAGCTCACAAATCTCACAGCAAACACAAATCACATTATTTCACAAGCACTAGCACATCAAGCACCACCATATCCATCTGTTCTTCACCAAGAACAACCAAAAGCCACAAGCCAATCATGGAGATCACCTAAACCATCTACCACAAGCCACTAAACCCAAGAAGGAGGCCAGTAGCAGAAGAAGACAGTAGAACCACAAGAAGCAGTCCAGAAGAGGTGGTTGAACCCTGGAGCAAGATCAGATTCTTCCGTAGTTTTATCTGCTCTACACCCAAGGTTGTTAAACATATGAGCTAGAGAGTGATTTAGCAGGTTCTGTAAATGACAGAACCATGCATGAGTGATTTTTAGCATCTGTTCTTAACAGAACCTTGCAAGCAAGGTAAGGTGCTATAGAAAAGTAATTAGCACAGCAGAGAACTTCTGTTTTGTGCTAGTAATAGGACAGAGTGAGACAGGAAGTGCAGTTGAGTGCAATATCATTTTGTTTGAGCATCTACAGAAGCAAGGGGTTGATCTTAGTGTAGCATCTGTTCTTATTTTGCTTAATAAAGCATCACCCACATGACAGTGAACCAGCAGAGCTGGATTAGCTGTTCATATCAAAATTATGCACTTAGAAGAAGCACAGGAAAGCATAAAAATCATTTTTAATCAAGAAAGCTACTGTGTAACTCTACACGGAGGCATCACAGTGAGCAAAACATGATTAAATCATGCTCTAAATCAATTAATCATCACAGCTAGTACAAGTTCTAGCTCAGAAATAATTTTCTTATACATTTATCATGTCAGTGAGCAAGAAATGCTCTTCACAATAATTCCAGAGGCAGTGGGAAGATCTACACATGCATGATCTACCCCATACACCTCTATTGCATACACAGAGGGGAGACAGTGCACGAATTGGAGCAAATCATCCACCAAGTTATCATCTGTTCATCACAGACCTAGCCATGGTTTGAACTCAAGTTCGAATCAGAGCTGTGGGCAGCTAGAAGAGGATTGAGAGAGAGTAGAGAAGAGGGGGACGATTTTTACCTGGCGACCATGGCCGTAGCTCCTCGGCGGCGAGGCAGTGCCCGCGCAACCAGAGGAGGGGGTCCATGGTGGTAGAGGAACGACCACCGCGCCACGGCGGCACAGAGGGCGGAGCTCTGCGCCCAGCCATGGCGAGCACGCTGGAGAAGAAGGAGAAGAAATGGCGCGGCACCGAAACCCTAACCCTAGGGGATTGGGTTGTGCGCGGCCACGAGAAGATGAGAGGGATGAATCGCTCCGGTGAGGTGGAAGAGCGGAGCGAGGGGAGTATTTTGCCCCACGGCACGGCGGCGGAGATGGCTGGAGTTGGCCGGGGCGAGGCGGCGACGGCGCGGGCGACATGAGCGCCAGAGGAGGTCGAGCACGGGCTCGTGCTCGAGAGAGAGAGAGAGAGAGAGAAGTGGCTCGGTCGGGTTGACCCGAGCCAGACTCGAGTTTTGGCCTGGTTCAATCAAATTGGACCAGGGACCTATTTGTAAATATTTTTAAATTATGAAATTTTCCCAAATTTCAAAACTTGCTATAAATTCAAATAAAATCCTAAAAATAAGTTAAAAATATCTATAGATATCAGAAGAAAATAAGTAATCCAAATAAAATATCTACTTGATTTATTAAAAACTACTTCTTGTAGCAAAAATTCAAATGATCCTTAAGTGGAAATGACTTTGAAACATTTCAAATTATTTTCAAAAGAAAATTATATATCAAGTTCAAAGTATTATTTGAACTACATTATGACTGTCATGTTACTCATCCTAACTAAAAATCAAATCAAAGAATTTTTTAAAGAAATCCTTAACAAAATTCTGGGGAATTTTGGGAAAGAATAAAATCATCTCATTATATGCATATTGGCATGTATTTGGTTTTTCAACATTGTCTCATATAGACAATGATATTGATTTTCAGAACGCGAGGGTCCCAGTTCATCGGAAGCTTTAGACTGCATTACCTATCAGTCTCAAGGCAAGTTCCAACTTGCATGTCCTACTTGATTAATTTTATCAAAGTAATTACAAAGTACTATGGTTTATCATTGCATGAAAAAGAAAAACCTATTTTCGAATGATGTGAAATGCTATACATATATGGTTGGCTGGCAGTGGAACCACGGATTGATGTTGTGGTGGAGGTTCCACTGTATGGGAAAGTATCACTAGTACAGAACGACACATCGGATACCCCTCTATGGAAACGGCAGGTGTTAGGCGACGGAGAATCGCGCTTTCCGCGCGGCCGGTGCGTACAAACCTGACCAGGCCCGCCTACATTGGCAACGGACCCTTTCCAATCTCCGTCACCTATTATATTGGCAACGGTTAATAAAATTGTCCGTTTCCAATATTTGCCTCTATGGTAACGGATAGAAATTTCCAACCGTTGAAAATGTTGATACGTGGAGGCTAGCGAATGGGCAGATGGGGAGGTGGGCGGAGCAGACCCGCGAGTATAAATGGCGAGAGGTACCAGGCAGCGGTCTCTTTGAAGCCCCAGTCCATCGCCTATAGTTATTCGAACTTCGCCAGATCCCCTCCGTCCAAATCCATGGCGAGAGGTACCAGCAGCGGTCGCGGCCGTGGACGAGGGCGAGTCCATGGTAGGGGGCGCAGCGGCAATGCCAGGCCGTCGGTGTCGCCCTCACCGTCCTCTGAAGACATGTCCCCGGGGAGAGGTACCATCAGCGGTCGCGGCCGTGGACGTGGGCGCGGCCGTGGACGAGGGCGCGGCCGTGGTAGGGGGCGCAGCCGCACCACGCCGTCGGTGTCGCCCTCACCATCCTCTGAAGACATGTCCCCGGAGCTGCGCGGCTTCGAGTTCTTGGTTATCCTGTACAAGGGCATCGAGAGCCGCCTGAGGCTCCCGAGGGCGTTCGCAGAGAAGCTCCAAGGCATGGTGGCAGCTACCATGCATCTGAAGATGAAGGACTGCGAGAAAGGCAGCTGGGCGGTGAAGACGGCCGTGAGTGTCGGGGGGAATTTGTACCTCGGCCAGGGATGGAAGTCATTCGCCCAAGCGTACAAGCTTGAGCAGGGGCACTTTTTGTGCTTCGAGTTCGACGGCGACAACGGGTTCTTCATCAAGATCTTCGACGGTACCTTATGCCGGAGAGACGCACTCGTGTACAGCGACGACGAGCCTGAGTCTTCATCAGCAGCTGCTAGTAGTAGCATTAGCTAGTAGTAGCATATATGTAATCGTTTACTTCATTATCAAGTCCGTATGTAGTAGCACTAGCTGCTAAGTGGTCTCTCGCTGGTGTAAAGTCAATGGAAACGGTTATATAAAATGTCCGTTGCCAATGTGGCGCTTATATATACTGCCGGCTCGGTCTCATTATCACTCTCTCACTTGTCTCTCTTCCAACCCTAGCCGCCGCACACTGTGGCTTTCAACTCTCCTCACTCTCTCTAATGGCTTCCTCTGTCGGCGCTTCTAGATCTGGCCATCGTGGCCGCGGCTCTAGCCGCCGCGGCAGCACCGTTCTAGCGGCAGCCCTTTGTGAGGGGAAGGTCGATCTGGAGGCGGCCATGCGTCCGCTAATGATGCGGCAGCGCCACCATCTGACGCCCTCCTCCTCCGGTGATGCCCGGCTTCTTCTGAGCCAGGCCGATGTGGAGGAGGTCATTCATGAGGTGGTGGTGCAGCACCTCCGGCGGATCTACCAGCAGAAACCCATCTGGAGGAGGAAGTGGCCGATCTGGAGGAGGAAGTGGCCGATCTGGAGGTGGTGGAGGATCTGTAGGTGGTGTCTGATCTGGAGAAGGAGGAGGAGGTGGATGTCGATGAAGGAGAAGGAGGATGAGGTGATTGCGTCGCAGCGCGCTGGTAGCATCTCAGCGCATCTGGCAGAGGCCTGCACCTCCTCTCCCGCCGGGTGAAAGGTATAAATCTTTCTGTGACCGGCTGTGATGCCGATGAACTAGGTTCTACGTATGAGCATTTCATCACATAAACAAATTCCTAGTGCAAATTCACACATACATGTTCTGATAATTACAAACACTTATTGTTAAAGCACCAACTGTACAAACTAGTTAAACACCCACATCCAAAGCCTATTGCAATTCACCTAGGGCATTCTTGCACCTAGGGCAGAGCATTTCCTGCCATGTTGGACGTAGCCTGCCCTTCAAGGTTAGGATCTTGCGATACAACTCGTAGGTCACGTACCCATCTATTGCTGCGTAGTCGAGGTTAACTTTGTGCAGCGGCATCCACTCCCAAAAATCGTGCTGGTTGGATGGGAACTCCTTCTTCATGTTGGCGTATGATTTGTCGATGAGGTCTGCCGCTAGATCACCCATTCCGTCCCTCTCGTCTCCACCCTTGATTTTGTATACGAGTTGGATGTCCACGTAGTACTCCGGTGGAATGTGGAAGCCGGCAGAAGAAAGCACCTTGCTGTCGTTGGTGATGTCCACGCTTGCGAAGGTGATATTCTTGCGTTCAAAGAATTTGCCCAACTCTGGACAATTCTTCTTAGACTTGCACCAGTGGAACACGAGGACATGCTGGCGCATGGCGAGTTGCAGGACAAACATGTGCCGACGATTACGGGTGTACTCGATGTCAAGGCCGATGAACCGATGCTTCTCCTCTGCTAGCCATTCCTCGTACTTGTCGAGGATCCGCTCCACGGTATGCTCCTCGTTCGTGTACACCACCTCCAGAACGGTGCCGTGGGTACGGACGGTAGTTGTCTCTGTTGTTCTGTTGCGGTCGTCCATGGCGGGTGGGGGATTGGGGTGGAACGATGAAGAAGAGAAGGAAGGAATGCGAACTGTCTGCCACCGAACAGAGCAGTTCCTGTATATTTGCCGTCGATCTTAGCAGTTTCTCGAAAATGGCAACCGAACAAAGCAGTTGCTGGAAAATAGCCACCGATTTTTTATATCCAGATGTATTTTGTACATTTCGCTAATCTTTTTTTCTTCTTTCATGCAGGAGTTTATTTCGGCAACACTGCATAAAAGTACCAATGTACCATTCCGAGAACCAAAAACCTTAAGGCAAGGAAATTTCATGGATACTGGTCTCGGAGTGGGTACAGCGACGACCGAGAGCTCATAGAAGGTGAGCTCCAAGTCAAAGATGGAACGCTGGCTTAATTAAGCCAGCCTTCCATCTTGTTAGGTTAGTTGCTTATAGGTTTAGAGTTCATGATTGTAGTCAAAGTGCAATAGGTGATATTACATTATGCCAATGTGTGATAGATATGATTGTAGTCAAATTTCAAATTGTAAAAAACGGTGATATTATTGTATACCAATGTAATGATGGCATTTGTTCTATGTTATGAATTGAATAACGTTTTAGTGCATTGTGCAATCAGCCTTTCATGTATTATGGCATATAACCGAAATATGAGAAAAACTCAGTGCAAACGGGTAGATGGAAAACTCTGTATCCGATGTAGGAAAACTAAAGCAACGGAGGTCTGCGCACAACCGTTGCCAAATGGAGACCTCATCGGAAACGGTTTTTGGCCTCCGTTATCGATGAAGGCCTTCACATCAGTGACAGAGGCGGGGACACGGACCCTTTCTCCGTTGCCGAAGGGGTTTTTGGCCCGTTTCCGATGTGTCGTTCTGTACTAGTGTATGTACCTAGGATTAATAACCCATGGCCCAGTGATCCTTGCGCCGTATTGAAGCATCAGCCAACAGATTCACTATGGATGGGCTCGTCAGAGGTTTCTTTCCTCGTTCACATATCCTCGGCAAGCTATTACCTGGTTGCGTCCGTTGCGGCGGCCAACTGCGTGGAAGCGCGTGACCTTCCCACTCGACGGAGTGACTGGAATAGAAGCTTGGGAGGGGTGGCGGGCCAGTGGTCTTAGTTACCAGCCGCGTCACAAATGGGCGGATATGTGTTGTGCGGGGAGGCGACTCCACATGACTTGTTGCCCTGAGTTCTAGCTATAGCACACATGGTGTGCGAAGAGAGCAAAAGGAGCTAGGCTGCTGTTGGGTAAAGTGGTGCAGCTCTGCAGAGTTAAACAAAGAAATTGTGATTGTCACATCCTTGTTCCAGGAGGGAACTACAGAACGCTGCGGGAAAGGCATCCCAAGTGATGACTAAAGACCCGTGGAGGCTGGGGGCATAGTTTTCTAAAATAAAATAGACCTTTTCCTAAAAATGTTTTACAAAACTTGCATATTCATCCATGACTTTTTGGTCAGGATGGTAGACAGAGCATCATACACTTTATCATCTATTACTTGAACTTGTTGGGTAACACTAGTGTTGCTCACCCTTTTCCTCCGTTGATCTTTGCTTAGAATCTGAGGAGATCGCTGAAGATGATTTTGGAGCATACCATGCAGACGAGGTGTACTTCGAGGCACCTGATCTGTCTAGAGGAATAGAGGGCGTCGACTACATCATCGCCTACGGAGCCGACGACGTGGAAGAAGAAGAGGTGGAGACCTAGAATCTATATAGTAGGAACCTGGCCGAGCAGGACTAGACTAGTACTACTTAGCGGCTGAGCCAAGATGGTTCTTAGTTTGCTGTTTTCTATCGCTTGTAGGTTGACACCTGTCAACATCGCAATAATAGACATTCCTCCCATGTCGGAGGAAGACGTCGATGTTTTTATGCATTTCTGGCTTGTAATCTTTAGCAGTGTGTAATAAAGTGGACCCGCAATGTTTCTGTTGTACTACTCTGAGTGATATAATATTTACGGATTAGTCCTTCCGTGGGTGTTATGTCAACGAGTTGTACACTACAATATGCAGTGGTGTGCTGGGTCACCGCACCATATAGGTGAAGTGTTGTGCAGTCGACGTTCGCACAACACCATCATAGAATCACATAAAAGATAAACTCTTGACAAAATACCAACACATGTCATATATAAATCATTGCCAATTCATCCTATGCCCTCAGGAACATACGGGAACTACTCACAACGTGCAAACATGATCATAATCAGTGGCATAAGTGGTACAACACAATCTGAAATTATAACTTCACCACCAAATAATGACAAGTACTCAATCACTAACATGAATAGTAGCACAAGACAAGTATCTAGGGTATAGCAACTCTCAAACTGCGAGGGGAACGGAGTGGATCACGGTGATGATGATGGAGATGGTGCTGGTCTTGATGGGGGTGATGATGTAGAGGTCTCCTCCCACGCCAAGGAGGAGAGGTGATGATGATGGCGATGATTTCCCCCTTCTCCGGAGCTCCGGAGCAGCAGGATCTGACCCCCCTCGGAAGGGATCAGGAGTTTCGCCGCCGCCGCGACCTCGGATGGACTTGGAAAAATTAGGGCGTTACTTTTCGGGCGAGACGAAGGCGTCGATAAAAAGCCCCAGGCGAGGAGGTGCCCGAGGCCGCTTTTAGTGGGCCCCACGCGGCCTAGGGTTTTGGCCGCGTGGGCCCACCCCTTTTGGGCCTCGTGGCTCTCCTCTCTTCGGTCTTCTTCCCTCTGCCTTTCTCCCGATGAAAAACTGACGTGGTATTTTTCCTTTTATTATTTGGGTTCCTGAAACTCCTGAAACAATAAAAACAAGAAAAGGGGGTTTTCTGCCTCCCAGATATTAAATACCAAAAATGGGGACTTTGTGTGAAAGTCCCCAAAATCATCTAAAACATGTAAAAACAATCATATAATCATGCAAATAACATTCTAGTATGATACTAAAAGTTATATAAATGATGATATAAATGCATGTATCACGGAGCTAGTAGTTGCTACGGCTGACAAGCAAGGTTTACCCAGATTCAGGGCCCTCGTGTGGAGGTAACACTCCCACGTCCTGCTTGTCTGTTTATTGATGGATGTGAACAATGGAGCTACAAGGGTTCATGGCGAGATGTCGATCTCGCTAGGGTTTTGATGGCTAAGGTATTGCTTGTCCTTGGTCGGCGACCCTCCCAGCCTTTATATAGGAGGCCGGGTCTCGGGAAATCGTAACCGACTATGATTACAGGTATGGAAGGTTTAAACCGACCTATTCTACGCTTGACTTGGAAAGCACTCCTTCATTGCAGATCTCCGAGGTCACCGTCGGTCTTTGTCCCTTGGTGGGACTTCATTCGAGTCCTTGTCCTGTACGTGCGCACCAGGTATCCTCATAATGGGGTATCTGGAGGGTAGGCCCACATCAGTTATAGTGTACAGAAACAACCAGAAATGTCTGAAATCCCGAGTTTTGACTACATCAACTTATTCGTGTATCAGGGGTCACAAGGCATCGAAACCCCCCGAGACTACAAAACGTGTGTTATAGTTCACGGAAACAGCCATAAATGTCTGAAATCACGAGTTTTGACGACGTCAACATATTCGTGTACCAGGGGTCACGACGCATCGAAATCCCCCAAAGACTCCAAAATGGTGTGTTATAGTCCACGGAAACGGCCCTAAATGTCTGAAATCACGAGGTTTGAGGACATCAACATATTCGTGTATCGGGGTCATGAGTCATGACGCATCTAAATGCCCCAGAGCCTCTGAAAGGACAAGGATGTCGCCTAGAGGGGGGGGGGGTGAATAGGCGTTTAAAACTTTTCCGGTTTAGGCTTGCTAATTGCGGAATAAAACTAGGTGTTTAAATTAACAAGCCAACAACCTAAATAAATTAGGCTCACCTATGTGCACCAACAACTTATGCTAAGCAAGACAACTAACAAGGTGATAGCAAGATATGATACTTCAAGCTCGAAGGCTATCACAATGTAAAGTGCATAAGTAAAGAGCTCGGGTATAGAAATAACCGAGGCACGTGGAGACGACGATGTATTCCCGAGTTCCTCCTTTTTAGGGGAGTACGTCTCGTTGGAGGGGTGTGAGTATCAAACTCAAGATGCCACAAAAGGCCTCACCCTATACTCCGATGAACCTCGCACAAAAGCTCGGTTCACCTTCCACTATTGATTTCCTTTTGGGCGGAAATCGAGTCCCTTACAACAAACTTGAGGCACAACCCACAAAAGGATTGGGAGCTCCCAAGCGGCCACAAAAGGCCTTGCAACGCCACAAAAGGCGCCACTCGCCACAAAAGGCGTTGACCACAAAAGGTCACAAGAACACCGTCTAGGGTCCAACGACCCAAGAGTAACAAGCTCACAATCTTCACTTCCACGAATCCTCGTGGAGAGAGCAAACCTATGCACAAAAGCAAAGGCAAACCTATGCACAAAAGCAAAGGCAAAAACACAAGAAGTGCTCAAGTCCTTCACTCCCAAATCCCACCAAAAGCAACAAATGCTTGTGGGGGGAGAAGAGAGGAAGAACAAAGAAGAACACAACAAATGGAACTTCAAGAACTAGATCGAAAGGGTTCCACTCACTTAGAGGAGAAACGTCTCGGTGGAAATGTAGATCTAGGTCTTCTCCTCCAATCCTCCAAAGATCAACGAGTTTGGGTGGAGGGATTGGGAGATCTTGTAGTTTTGAGCTTTGCAACAATGGAGGAGAGAGAAAAACGAGCTCAAGAAGATTGGGGAACCGTTGGGGAAGAAAGCCCCTTAAATAGGTTCCCCCAAAAAGGAGCCGTTGGCTGCTCCAGCCCGAGCCAGCGGTAGTACCGCTGCGCCGGGCGGTACTACCGCTGGCGCCTCCTGCGCTGCGGTCAAAACAGGCGCAGAACGCGCCCTTCAGCCCGAGCCAGCGGTAGTACCGCTGCTCCGGGCGGTACTGCCGCACATGGGCCCCAGAGGCCACATTTGGCGGTAGTGCGGGCGGCACTACCGCCGCTTCGGGCTGCGCAAGAAACCCCGGGCGGTACTACCGCTGGCAGTGCCGCTGCCAGTACCGCACATTGCGTCCGAAGATGAATCTCGGCGGTACTGGGAGCGGTACTGCCGCTGAGGCTTCCCATCCCAGGGCCAGCGGTACTACCGCCCGAAACGGCGGTACTACCGCTGACAGGATTTCATCCTGAAACCTGAACTGCGATAACTTTCTCATATGAACTCCATATTAAGGGTCACAAATATGGAGGAGATGTCACACATGGGAGGTGTGGATCCTATCTCGAGGTGGACCGATAATATTTCCAAAGCCGAGAATGCAAACAAGTTTTCATCCGGACTCCGTTTTCGATGATCTTGGGCTTGCTCCGAAGATAATCACAAGCACTACAAGATCATGCATATACACATCATAGTCCATCATGTGAGGAGGATAACACAAGAGGAGAGTTTGACCTCTCTACAAAAGACGAACCGGTAAAACCTCCAATATCAAAAACATCAGAAGATATTCAAATGAAATCCGTTCTTGATGAACTAGAGCTTGGTAAGGAGATGAACACAAGCTCTAAATTCTCACATGGATAAAGGCCAAATAAGAACCAAGAAAGATGATGATGCCAAGTATGCAAAGGTTTGAGCTCTCCACAAAGATGCGATCAAGTTACTCACTTGAGAGCCCCTCTTGATAGTACGGCATCTATCCTATAACCCGGTCTCCCACTAACACCATGAGACCGGTAAAATAGAAACCCTATCAAGATCATACCTTTGCCTTGCGCATTCCACTTGAGCTAGATGATGACGATCTTGATCTCTTCAAGTGGACCACTTTTCTTGATTTGCGCTTGCTAGCTCATGCTTGATGAAGACATCTCCAAATGCTCCCCCATACACCATTATGGGAGAGCCTCGCTAATCTCCGTCTTCATGTATCCACTTGCGCTTCATATACTTCTCTTGATATAGATGATGGCTTGGAGATAAACATGAAGTTCACTCAATCTTCTTTTCCAAGCCATGCTTGCAATAAGCTCATCTCTACACATGACCATTCTTCATATATAAATCCTTGGATAGAACCTTGGTCATCATATACTCTTCTAGAGTCCAACACATGAACTCCAAACTTCTTCATGGACTCGATCTATAAAGATATCTCAATGCAAACATTAGTCCATAGAGATTGTCATTAATTACCAAAACCACACATGGGGCAACACATGCTCTTTCAGCCTCCAAAACGGTTTGTTATAGTCCACGGAAATGACCATAAATGTCTGAAATCATGAGTTTTGAGGACATCAACATATTCGTGTATCAGGGTTCACGGGGCATCGAAATCCCCCCAGACAACAAAACGGTGTGTTATAATCCACGGAAACGGTTAGGAATGTCTGAAATAACGGGTTTTGACGACATCAACATATTCGTGTATCAGGGTCACGTGGCATCGAAATCCCACCGAGACTAAACAGTCAAAAATGTCTGAATCATGAGTTATGACGACATCAACATATTAGTGTATCAGGGTCAGAGGGCGGCGAAATCCCTCGAGAATCCAAAACGGTGTGTTATAGTCCACGGAAACGGTTAGAAATGTCTGAAATCACGAGTTTTGACGACGTCGATCCCATACCCCAAAACAATATATTATTACCCACGAGGATGACCAGAAATCTTGTCTATCTAAATAGGAGCACCCTACTACTAGATATTCCTCGCTTCTCATGCAGCCACGTCACCCCTTCTGTCCTACCCGTGCGGTTTCCCCAGGCCGCGTCGCTCCTGGCTTCTGCTCGGGCTCTCCCGGCGGCCGCCGGCGTATCCGCGGGATCCCTCTCCCTCCGCCGGCCGCTACGGCGGCGGGAGGGTGGGGGATCCCCGGATCTGCGCTCTGGCGTGTAGATAAGGGGTCTTCGGGCGGCGCGGCTGAGGCGGGGTGGCCGGCGTCGTCGTTTTGCAGCTCTGTGGCTTCCCCTCCATGGCGTCGTCCTCGACGGCGCTCCAAAGCTGCAGGTGCGTCTCCGTTCTGCCGCTGCTCCTTCCGGCGTCGGTGGCAGGCTGGTGACGAGTGTACAGGAGGCCGGAGGAGGAGATGTGAGGCGGCTGCTGCGTGGTGGTGTGGTGTGCTGGTGGCGGATCTGGCCACCTCTGGTGAGGTGGTGCGGCGCAGGCCCAGATCCGGGGCAGAAGATGCTTGGGGCGTGCCCCCGGCCGATGGACGACCTCCGTCTTCAGATCCAGCTCGTCGGAGCTGGTGGTTGATGCGGCTCATCAGCGCCTTCGGGCAAGGAGCTCTTCTGCTCCATGGGTGCGAGCTCTGGGCGGCTTCTTTCTCTGTCGTCTCCGGCGATGGAGGTCGACCGTGCTGGAGTTCTTCGTGGTTGAAGACGGCGTGTTGCAGCTGTGCTGCTCTCTGTATTCTCCTTGTTTTTTCTTTGCTTGTTTCTGGCTTTGTACTGGTTTCCTCTACGTATGAATACAAGTATGAAAAAAAAAAAAAATCTTCGCACGTGAGCTGTTCTACCAACGTGGGCTGAAAGTACATATGTGGGCTCGCTGACTCATGTCTAGACTCAAAGGTCCAAAATTAAAGCAACCGTTGTTTCTGCAAAGAAAATCATCCTTGCTCGTATTCCTCGTGGTAACTCCTCCCCTTTCTTTTCGTTTTATTGGATTGCCTGTCTGCTCGCTGATATGTGTGCTGCTAGCTCAAGCCCTCCGATTTCTTGGTATTTATTTGATTGTCTGCTCGAGGATGATATGAGAAAACGACCATCATCGCGTGCACTGCCTACGGACGCTGAACAATATATTTGCATGGGGTATGGAAGCCCTTAATCCCCTACTCCTAGTTATAATTTACATTGGATGAGCACTTCCATCTTCTATTTTCAAAATCATGGCGGTCTAATGTATCTACTACCATGGGATCTTCTCTGTATTATTATTTACATTGTAATTTGCTACTCGGAATTAATCTTCCATCAAATGCACGTGTTCAACAGACCAGAACAACAGTAGATGCTTCTTTTCAATTCGCCTGTGTATGGTTGTAAAGATGGATAACTCTGAAAATATTGAAAACCATACGAGTCATCATGGTAGGCATTCTGTCTCATGCTGTCTTCTTGAATCAACAAACGAAGAAAGTTCTTTTTGGTTGCGGGTACAAAAGAAAGGTTCAGGTATTAGCTTTAGCTTTCTAATACTGCTGATTTCTTAAACCACATGCAGGGCAATGGCATCATGAACCACGCATGGAACAACCAAGGACTGCACTTGCTTCTACCTAAATCTTTCTAAATACTAAGCTCCCTAAGATTGGAGCCCTCTCCTTCTCCCACATGTCAACATCATGGTAGATCCCACATAGCTCACATTATTTATTATAATTAATAGTTCTATATTCAGTTTGAATTTTTTTTTTGGATATATACATATGTTTGTACTTGTCGGCTAAATTTTTGGTGAAATAAAAGGATTCCCATCTATAAAATAAAATAAAATTGTGGCTGTAAAAAAAGGAAAAATAGTTCTATTTTCCCTCAAAAAATACTCTTTTTGGGTATCTATATTCAGTTTGAAAAAAAAAATTGGATATATAAATATGTTTGTACTTATCGGCTAAATTTTTGGTGAAATAAAAGGATTCCCATCTATAAAATAAAATAAAATTGTGGCTGTAAAAAAAGGAAAAATAGCTCTATTTTCCCTCAAAAATACTCTTTTGGGTAGACTAAAATACAAAAAAAAATCTAGAGTGTGTGCAATACGTATACATAGTTATATGTTTTGTTTCAAAAACTTGAAACCTAAACATGTCGTTTCGATTTTTTACAAGGAGATGCGGTGAGTCCAGAGCTACTGGTGCTACCCGACAACGCTCTCTCTCTTATCTCTGTCGCCGACGTCCACCATAGCGTCGCGTATTTTACTGAAAAAGTCTTTATGTTTGGTGGTGTACTCTATTTTCCCTCAAAAATACTTTTTTTGGGTAGACTAAAATACAAAAAAAATCTTCTAGAGTGTGTGCAATACGTACACATAGTTGTATGTTTTGTTTCAAAAACTTGAAACCTAAACATGTCGTTTCGATTTTTTACAAGGAGATGCGGTGAGTCCAAAGCTATTGGTGCTACCCGTCAACGCTCTCTCTTATCTCTGCCGCCGGCGTCCACCATAGCGTCGCGCGGCCTATGCCACGCGACACCATTTCTCTCCCTCCGTCTTTCTCGAGTCGTATTCTACCGAAAACGTCTTTATATTTGGTGGTGTACTCCTAATCTTACTATAACAAAATAAATGTGTTCTTTCTCTACTCCTCAATATTTATGTGAGTATGTATGAGTAATCGTGTTATAAAATAGTGAGCCAGTGATACTATTTTATCTATCTACATTGATACTAAATTTTATTTATGTCTCGCTAAATTTCGGTTTGTTCATCTATCATTGTCCGTATTAGGATATAGACGCGGCAACGCGCGTATTTTCCTTCTAGTGCATAATTAAGTTGACTCCTCTTTTGTTTTTTTACGCTCGGTCTTTTGGTAAATGGGGAGGCTTGAGACCATACTTGTGCATAATTTACTTGCTCCTTCTAATTTATTTAACTAAGACTAGGAAGCATGAGATGATTAACCAAGTCGACAGTAAAAATCGGGCTGTGCCCTGAGCCTACCAAACAAATGTTGGGCACCAAATTTCTTCCCAAGTCAAAGTCAAATAATAGACATGTATCAGATCCATACCTTCGGGCCGGCAGTTTTTTTTTCCGAAGGTTCACGGTCTATTAATAATCATCAGAAGCCCTACGAACTTCCCTAAAGTAAAAGTTACAAATAGTTCGTTGGACTACCTAACAATCTCTACAATATCTAAGCTCCCTATGATTTGAGCTCCTAGGTTGAGTCACGTGTCAATATCTTACTGGTTCTTACTTTGAATATTCGATTATCGTCAGAATAATATTATTCGTCCATTAAACTGGACACAAAATTTAGTGATGATTTTTCAAATTTCCGTACATGAATTTTGGGCCGCCCCTATCTTAGAGCATCTCCGATAGATGTCATATTTTAGAGTATAATTATTTTATAGGATAGTTGAGGTAAAAATCCTTATTCCAATAGCCCTAATTGATGTAAATTTTGTCCAGATTTGTTTTGTGCGGTCCAGAAAATAACATGAAATGCTACAAAATACAAAACTCGGATTATTGCTATATGAAAAAGTGCAACGTGGGTACGCCAACTAACAATTGTAAGTTTCATGTCGCCCTCCTGTCTCTTCTGCCACCGATGGGCCTTGAACCTCCGCCACAACTCTTACAGATTTGAACGAAAGTCTACCACCACTGCTTGAGAGCACGGTAGGGATTCAAACTTGAGAGTTGTCGTTGCTCTCCCCCCGCGCGGCGCCATCATCGCGTCCCAGATGTCGTCTCCCGCTAGAGAGCCAACCGAGCGGCCCTCCTCTCCTCCCCTTCTTCACCGTGCCTCCCCCCTTCGCTACAAGCACGCGCACAAGCGACACATTCAAGTTATGCCTCTGATACACCTCGACTAACCTCTTCCTCACAAGGTTTATGCGCCACCACATAGCACGCGGGGCTTGCCTCTTTCGGCGATTAATCAATTCGAAGTTGTTAATTTTACATTATATGGTTTGTACTACAGATACTAGACTAATATCTACAATATTTGCTTGAAAAGGTTATGAAGATCTATTAATATTTACTCAGATCAGAATGTCATGTGTTGATCACCGCAAATCAGCAACAGTACCCACGGGCGCAGCAAAGCGCGCCATCTCCTTCTAGTTAGTTCGATTGTTGCTTACATAAAGAGTTACATGTCACTAGATTTACTTGCTTCTGTTGTAATCCATATATAGTAGCTCAGGATGATCAAATGAGTGTGTGCATGAAAATGGGGCATCAACTCTTATCGGTAGTTATAGTTTGCTATCGTACCATGCCAAATCCTTCACGTGACAATGGTTTTAACTTCTCTATAAACATTCGTAGGTTCTTGATAGGGCAGCTTCTAATACAATTAAAAAAAAAAGTTAAAGACGTAGTTCAAGTTTGGTATCTACTTGACGCCATGTTTGTCCCTGCAAAAATGTATGTGCATGGAGATGTCGCTTCAAAGTCTTTTTGACAAATGTTCGATTTATAAAGACACCGGATAGTTACCAATGCCCTCATCAAGTCCTATGTAATAAAAAATTATCCACTCTCAAATAATGAATATATACATCACCAAATAATCCCGCCGCAACGCGCGGGGTATCATCTAGTACTCTAAATGACGAGCGACCAGTGTGGTGCGCGATATGGATTTGGTCGCCGACAACGAGCGTGTGGGTTGGGAATTTGGGCGTGAAGGTGGCGAAATCGGCCAGGTCTGAGCCGACCCCTCCGATCAGTAGAAATATACCGGCCAAGGATGTCGATTTGGTGGACACAATAAAAAAAATTAGCCAAGAGAACGTCCCGGAAGAGGCGTAATGAGAAGCAACCGCCAGATCATGGCAGGGAAGACCGGCGAGTCAACAGTAGAAGCACCCACTCCACCTCACCTCACCGTGGGGGCAGGCAGTTGGGCTGTGTCAGGGCATGTACAATGGTAGAGAAGGCTGGTCTTCCCTTAGCCCTCCACGTCACTTAGAGAAGGCAATAAATAATAGTCGTACAATGCGTTATCTCTTATTGTCATCTCTACCAATTAATGAGAACTAAATAAATTTAGAAAGAAATTATGTTAGTAAGGGAGAGCATATGGTACAATGGACAAAATAGTCTTCTCTTAATTTTTAAGAGATCATCCCTTAGTTAAGGGAAGACAACCCTCTCTCTCTTCATTCTCTTTCCTCCATCTAAGCAAATATCCGACGTGGCATCTCTAAGAGAAGGCTGACGTCAGTGCATTGTACATGCCCTCATCAGGCAACGTGCCGCCCCTCCATATAGCTTCTTGCTCATACTCTTTTTTATTTTTTTATTTTATAGAATCTGCTCCTCCCGTATTATCGTAGTACTTTCTGTCAAATAATAAATGGAGTAAATGAATAACCAAGGACTAATTGTACGATTTACAATTATTTTCAGCAAGCACTATAGCCGGGATTCTTCTTGACTCCATTAATAATCAAATTGAAATTCCTTGCGTCTGTCTGTCTGTCTCCTGCGTGGCTTGACAGCTCCGTCGGTCAGGTTGGATTCGTTGTTGGAAAAAAGATCACAGCTTTCCTCTCCTCCTCCGCAGCGGCGGGGCCGACCCACCGCCACCGCCACCGCGAATCCGCTTCCCCCTCCCCGCCGCTCCTCCGCTCCCTTTCCCCTCCCCGCCGCAACAGGAGGAGGCAGAGGAGGAGCCGCAGTCGGAGGCAGTAACCGCCGCCCGCAAGTCTGGAATCTCCGGAGCAGCGGCGGGTACAAATGGACGACAGCGGCGGTGGGGGAGGCAAGGCCGTGGAAGAGGCATCAGCACCAGGAGGAGCGGCGCGCAGCCCTGCCCCTGCCCCGGACGCCGCCGCACCCTCGACGTCTTCCTCCGCGGCCCCAGGTAAGATTAGGGTCCCGCCCCCCGCCGCCTCGTCTCCTAGTAGTTCTTCGGTTGCTCGTCTGTCCCGTCGCGATCCTGCGGCCTGCCGCGTTGGGCCCCGATCTCTCTTCGGCGGCAACCGCTTTGCCTCACTAGGGTTCTGCTACTACAACAAGGAAAATCTAACTTGCTTTCCGGGATAAGTTGTACTGACGAGTCCTAATTTAGGCATCCCCAGGAGACGACGGCCGGATACGTGGTATTGGGTAGAGATGTCCTGCTGCATTGCCCTGGATATTCCTTCTCACCTTGAAAGAACCACCAACCAACCACCGCTTGCATCTGAAACATAGGCCACCCGATTTCGTCCACGATGTCAAGCACGTCATTGCACTACTTCACCTCTGCTCATCATGGCAACGGCCTTTGGCTCAGTACACTGCAACAGAATGTTGGTTCAGTACAGTGTAACAGAATGCAGTGGAGCGCGGCTTACTAAATCGTCCCATATCGGAACTGTAACACCGTCACTATCAGTGTAACCGCCGCTAGAATATGAAACATAGGTCGCCCGACTTTATTTTTGCGCTGTCAATCACGTTGATGCGCTGCTGTAGCTCTGCTCGTTATAGTACCGTTTCTTTATCTTTGCTCCCATTTTTTTTTGGCATATCTGTACTGGCCACTTTTAAAACAGTGTTATTTCCTAATTCTGGTGGTTCTTAGAAAATGCTACTTTCACAGACAGAGAAATGCTAGCCGGTGCATATATTCATGTGGTTTTACCTAAACCAGATATTTCTCAACTTTTTATTTAGCCGTGCTCGGTTTATCGTGTGAGTCAAAATATAGCACGACCCTCACCCAGTAGGAGGATGTAGCAAGAAACCAAGCATTGTTTTTCTGTTTATACAATTTAGTCCGAGTTCCGTTCATGTCGCGGTAATGTCAGTATGCAAATTATAAATGCCATAAGCTTTTTATTCCCGTTGGTTCTGATTCTCAAGTCACCCTTCCTTGCAGACAGCGGAAGCCTCCATAGATCAAGCACTATGCCAGGAGTGATCAAGGATGCTGAAATTGTTACTGAAGCTACGGGGCCATCGAATTTCGAAAGGTCAAAAACTGAGAGACGCCGGCAAAATAATGATCCTGCTAAACAGCTGTTGGATGATAAGATCTCCATAAGGAAAAAGGTGTGTATGGCTTTGCCTGCTTATCTTCCTTTCTATGTTGAAATGTAGCGTTTCTTTCATACTATTCATCTGCTTAATCTCTTTATGTAAATCTAGGAATCGTTAAAATGTTGATCTCAGTATGAAGGTTGTCATTTAATATGGTTGGGACTGAGATTTTTTTTAATATGTGACTTGCATCTCTTAGAAAGTTGGAATTGGTGAAACTGCAAGTTCTTTAGCAGGTTGGTACAATATAGTTAGGTTAAATCTTGTAAGTTTCAACACACTGTGATGCGTAGTAGCTTACATGCCCAAGTATCCATTTATCTAGCTGCTGGATGTTTCTCTCGATCTCTCTCTTTTTTAATCCCTTCCATATCCAATTTCACACAGCTCAAAATGCTAAATCGGATTGCTACAGTGAAAGATGATGGAACTGTGGTTGTTGATGTACCAAGCACGCTGGATTTGGCTCCAGTAGATGTTGGAGGGGAGGATGGCTATGGTGATGTCACCATTGAAGAATCATTGGATGGAGCAGATATATCATACAGACCTCCTATGCAGATTGTTATACTTATTGTGGGTACAAGGGGAGATGTTCAGCCATTTGTTGCTATAGGAAAACGCTTACAGGTTAGCCAAGCTAACATTGTTGTTAATCCCATGTTTGTATGTTTTAATGTCAGTATGTCACCACATTGATGTTTCCCTTTTATGACAAATATCAGCTGTGACTTTTATTGTAGGATTATGGACACCGTGTGAGATTAGCGACTCATGCCAACTATAAGGAGTTCATACTGACAGCTGGGCTGGAGTTTTTCCCACTTGGTGGAGATCCAAAATTACTCGCTGAATGTATGTTTCTGTTGTGATGTAATTGTTTTCCCCATCTTTTATCTCGTATGAATAACTTGGTATTTTCACACTCTGAGCAGATATGGTGAAAAATAAAGGATTTTTGCCTTCAGGCCCATCAGAAATTCCTATTCAAAGAAAGCAGATGAAAGAAATTATATTTTCCTTACTGCCTGCATGCAAGGATCCTGACCCTGACACTGGCATTCCTTTCAAAGTGGATGCAATTATTGCTAACCCACCAGCATATGGTTAGTATATTTTGCTTACTTTGGATTGTTTTCTTAATTTGCTTTACTTTCCCTAAAGTTTATGGTGAAACCCAATCTCACTTGTTAATAATAAGTCACAATGTTAGGATCTATTTAGCAGTATTCTGGATATACTCATTTAAATTGTTGTTAGGATGAGGATTGCCTAGCTTTGTATCCCAAATTTGTTTATGATGATTACAAGGTGTAGAACACTATTTACATGGTTCTTCTCAATCAACATCCTACATAGAGCCAGGGTTGAATTGTTCAACATGATCTTAAGATTGTATAATATTAATCGAATTTTGACAACCTTTGCTCACACATGGCTCATTCTTACAACAATCAATTTAGCTTACTTATGCAGATTTTTTGGTAGGACTGCTCAATTTCTTACTTTATGCTTTACCATGGTGATTGTTTACTTTGATTTGCCATTAATAAGGAGATTGGCTTAGTAGTATAAACTCCGAAAGATCTCTTTCAGTTTCACCTTTTCTCTGGAGGCATCTCTTTTCTGCCAGTGCTTGTGATTGGTTATCTGTTACTGAAAAACTATGCAAGTGTAACATGCTGTATTGACTTTGATTTGCCGAATTCAAGAATTTAGGATAAAGTAAGGTCAAAAGAAATGGAATAGAGAAGAGTCTCAATCAGCTTCAACTCATGATTTCATGCATAAAATAGATTGACACGACCAAATGAGGACCATTTCGAGATTACTTTCTAATACATAAACACTTGACCTATTTTTGTAATGTGAAAATTCTCAGAAGGACATCCAATTACGGTTGCTTTTCTCGTGTGTGGGCTACCATTTAAAACCTTGACATGACCACTGTAAACTTACCAGCATAGTTAATCAAGGGGGTAAATGTCTGGTAAAAAACAGAGGATGTTATTATACGAAACTATCCACAAAGTGGGTGGAGGGGGTATGTACCTGTTCCTTTTTTCAAAATGGCATGGCGGTTGTGAGGAGATGAATGGGTATACTAAACCTTTGTGTTTTAGCTGCTTGATTGGAAATGGCACAATGGAGCGGCTCTCCGTTCCAACTTGTAGCATTTTAATTCATGCCTTATTACCTTTAATGAATGGTATAACTGGTCTGGAGCATCCACATAATGAGGCGATACTGTCTCACGTATGTGTTCGCATGTGCCTTCATATCACTTTATTTATATTTCATATTATTCTCTTTATAATCCAGATAACAAGGTTAATTACTTCATAGATATATATGTAAAATTACGAGTTTGCTGATCCTGCTGACCTCATTATTTTTCAGGACATACACATGTGGCTGAGGCACTAAAAGTACCCATTCATATATTCTTTACCATGCCATGGACGTGAGTCACTGTCTGCTTTCTTTTCGAAGACAGTTGCTGAGGAATATTGTCATTTGAAGATCTAACTTATGCTGCTTGTTCAGGCCAACTAGTGAATTTCCTCACCCTCTTTCTCGTGTGAAAACATCAGCTGGATATCGAGTGAGTTTCTGATGTATTTACTTGTTTTTTCAAGAGTATCGGTGATTAGTTTGAACCCGTTCTAAATCATTGCAATTTTATGAAAAGGAGCACACAATATTTATATGCGGAATTTTTTTAAGAAAGAAAAAGCAATTTAAAGTTTGAGGTCCATGTGATCTTATGCTATTTTTGCTGTAGTCAATCTTCGAGTAGCTATCAAATATATGAAATCTTAGAAAAAACAATCATTGCAATCTTATGCTATTTTTGTTATATTAGAAATCTACAGTTGGTTGTAGCTCTTGTACAATTGAGGCAAAGCTGGCTTGTCATTTGTCAATTGATTTTGTTCTGTTATAAGCTGCCGAAAACCATATGGTTCTTCTTCTGTTTATAGGAATTAACTTGTTGCACATGTATGTTGGCTTGCTATGTAGATTGCTTTGTTTTTATAAATCAAGCGGAGTTCTTTTGAACAACTAAAGTCTTGATTTCTTGGTACTGCCGCCAGGAACCCATAGTCATAGGTGTAAGCATCAAGTGTGTTTTGAGGACATAAATTTTACTTTGCGTCATTTACTGCTTTCAGTTGCTTAGATGCGCCGGTGTGTCTGTCTTAAGCTTTTGCAACTATAACATTTAGCCCAACCTAACTGTTGGCTAGCATCGTTGTAAAGACTACTTGAACTGGATGCCCTAGATGTTATTTCTTGTAATAATAGTATAACTCCACAGCTGATCTGTTACCTTCGAATATTTCTCTATACTTGCAGCTTTCATACCAAATTGTTGACTCTATGATTTGGCTTGGGATACGGGATATGATTAACGAATTCAGGAAAAAGAAGTTGAAGCTTCGTCCAGTAACATACCTAAGTGGTGCACAGGGTTCTGGAAGTGATATTCCCCATGGATACATCTGGAGTCCTCATCTTGTCCCAAAACCAAAAGGTCCTTGATTCATATTAATTTGAGCTGAAACAAGATCATGCTTAACCTTGGCATTCTTGATTGTGTTAATTGCCATTTCCCAAAGTTTACAGACATTTGTATGTCGAATGATTTTGTTTCACCCCATTCTATGCAAAATACAAACGGGCAAAGTTAAGATAGTACCAGGTCCATTTGGTTTATCGGTTCATGTTCTCTATTTATGCATCACAATGTGAATCTGCAATAGCTAGTTAGCTACAAATGCAGCTTTGCGCAAAGTCAAAGTTGCCAATTGTCTGTGAGATAGGATATATCACATATTGACATAGTAAATCCGGAATGAAAGATATCTTGTGTTTCTCCCTGATTTACCTTCTTCATATCTTCTCCTGATATAGCATACTCGAATCATTGCAGCACTCCTTCAGACTCCTCAATAGGTAATGGCACGATTAAAATTGTGAGAGGCAACTAGTTGGGCAGTTGCATATCAACTGCTTGTTTACTGCAACGTAGCTAATTAAAATTTCAGGGAATACTGACATCATGAGAAAGTCTTTACTACCTGCTAGAATATGTGTATGCTTATCACTGCTAGTTATCTAACGATCTTTTATAATTTATATTGAGATTGTAATTTCAGTTTCATGCACAAATGGAGTAGCTTATTGAGAAAAATGTAACATTGAAATTTTCTGACAGAGTATATCCTCAAGTCAGTAAATTTTTGTTGTGCATGATCTGTAAGTCAAGGCTAAAGCCGCCATATATTTGAATGCAGATTGGGGCCCCAAGATTGATGTTGTTGGATTCTGCTTCCTCGATCTTGCTTCCGATTATGTACCTCCTGAAGCACTTGTGAAATGGCTTGAAGCTGGTGACATGCCCATTTATGTTGGTTTCGGTAGCCTTGTAAGATCAGTTTGCACTTTGTGGATTAGTGAAACTCTTCATGTTCTACTGCACAAAACGGCTTCATACATGCTTTTTTTCCGCTGACAGTAGCAGCCAATACGCACTGGCTTGTCACTTAGAAGCTTTGCAGCATCTTATAGCAGAAGTTATTTGTATCCTTGAGGCCAAGGGTTCCAGTGTTTAGCTCTTGTTTCAGTAGAAATATGGTACACTGATGCTAGGAGATCATTCTTAGAGAAACCAAATGATAAAGCTCAACTTTCTAGCTTCTAAAATGTGAAAAATTATTTAGATTGGTTGAGTGAAAATGGTGTCATTAGAATTTTTATTAATAAATGTGTTCATATGATATAACAAAAATTGTAATCTTCTATTTGGATGTTCATACAGAAACAATCGTTGAACCTGCATGTTTGAGGCCGTAATGATGTCTGGAATGCGTATATTTTTTCGGGCATGAACTTGAACATACGCTATTTTCTCGTGCATACATTTTCAGAACTGTGTTGCCATAGTTTGTTATGAAAGTTGAAGGTTGCTGAGCAATTTTGTTCTCTTTGGTCTATTATTCTAATTTGCCCGAGTGTGCTTGCTCTCTGCCGCACAAATATATCTATGTTAGACATCTATGGTGTAACTGTATACAAGGTTTAAACAAAAATAAATATAATATTACCTGAAATGTAGGGTACTATTGAGCTTAATGCTCTGAGAGCTCATTTTGAGGTGCAGTTTCCTGTTGTGGTGTTGTGCTATTCTGTGCGATCTAGTTAGTTAGAGGGATCTTTACCAATTCCATTTAGTGTTTGCACATGTAAAAGGAAACTCTCAGCTAACTGCAAAATTTAAAAGTTAAAATGAAATGTACTTTTGGAAAGCCACCACAATGCCTTAACTAATTTTACGTTTTTCTGACGTACTAGCCAGTTCAAGATCCAGCCAAGATGACTGAAACCATTGTCCAAGCACTCGAAATGACTGGGCAGAGAGGCATCATTAACAAGGGTTGGGGTGGCCTGGGAACCTGTAAGTTCGTCTTGTGATCTCTGTGCATGTTGCAATATATGCCGTGGGATTTATTTTGTGTCCATACTAAATTCTTGAATCTCTTGCAGTAGCAGAACCAAAAGATTCCATATATGTGCTTGACAACTGCCCTCATGATTGGCTTTTCCTGCAGTGTAAGGCAGTGGTAAGCCATTGCTTTACTCTTGGTGATGAATTGTACCATCTTTTATTAGTATGATATTTATAGTGGTCATCAGTCAGTTCCTACGTTCTAATTTTGTGAAGCTAATTAACTGATAATTTTCATGGGGCATGCTTAAGAATTGGTGAAAGCACTCCAATGTGATCACGATCATGCTAATAATGCCTGTCTTTGTGTTTTCTGTTGAGCTCACACTTTATTTTTTTTCCTCCGTAGGTGCACCATGGTGGAGCTGGAACGACAGCTGCCGGTCTCAAAGCAGCTGTACTCTCTCTCTCTCTCTCTCTCTCTCTTGTACTACAATGTGCTAGTTTTTAGTAAGAACAGGTTGAAACCAATTCCTACTCAGTGCATGCCTGCAGTTGCCAAACTTATTAGCAGTATTTTTATCTGATAAAAGACCTATTACTGTAGCTGGCTCAACAGCTTACAATGAGCACCTGACGATAACCTTTGCTATTTTTTCACTAATTATTTTTTGCTATTTTGGGACCAGCTCTTGGAATTAAGTCTAACCCAGTATTTTTTGTGATTTAGTGCCCTACAACCATTGTACCATTCTTTGGTGACCAACCATTTTGGGGAGACCGGGTGCATGTTAGAGGGGTAGGGCCTGTGCCTATACCGGTTGATCAATTCAATTTGCAGAAGCTGGTTGATGCTATAAAATTCATGTTGGAGCCAGAGGTAACTTACTCTTTTGCACTTGGCAGAAGTACCTAATCAGTTTTTGATGTTACTTTTTCTTTTGTTTGATATTACATGATTAGATAACAAGTATATGGCTGCAAATGTTATTGTGATATACTAATATGCAAAATTGCTAGATTATCACTTTGATCATTAGAATTTTGTTGTCAGCTGAATCACTCACCAGCAGCAGGGTTCCAAAAGTCAGGAACCTTTTAGTTACTAGTAGTTACTGCCCAAGAACTAGGAACTGGCCTGGTCCAATTCCCTTAAAATTAATCTTTAGAGTGTTATTCAGATCTTACGTTTTCAGATAGGACTGGCTTTTGGGGGACACACACAAAGGTCAATACTGGTTTGCATACGATCTGTTGGTTACTAAAATTACAGCATAACCAACTCTCCACGTGATTCCAGGTGAAAGAAAAGGCTGTGGAGCTTGCCAAGGCCATGGAATCCGAGGATGGTGTAACCGGCGCAGTCAGGGCATTCCTCAAACATCTGCCTTCTTCAAAAGGAGAAGAAGAAGATTCACCCCCACCTACGTCAGGCTTTCTGGAGTTCCTAGGCCCGATGAGTAAATGTTTGGGGTGCTCTTAGTTAGGTGCTGATCAGATACAGGTATATCCTTCCTCCGTGCTGAAAGAAGCGAGCAAGTAAGAAAAGCTGAGGCCCAGTGTAAGGAGTTGAAGAAATATCCGTCCAGGTTGGAGCGCGTGCTGTATCGTTTTGCATCATTCGTTTGCTGGGTTTTTTGTGTTGTGTAAAGAATACATGTCTGGTAGTAATTCGATACATCATTTTGGTGTGGTTGCAACCTTTGGTGTGTGGCAACCGATGATCTCACATGTATGGCCAGGCACCTGTGCATATGGAGAACTTTTTAAAGAGAGCAGATTAGTTTGGTTACTCCTTTGCAGTTTTCTCTATGATTTGAAACTGCTACGCATTTCTGGCTATGATTGTTGGTTCAAAGTTCCTTGTTCTGCTGCTGGTCTTCATTTCAAAACAATATGCTTTGATGCGCCAGTTAGCTCTCGAAGTGATTCCTTGAACTAGTTCCTGAGCAATCCCACGTGTAAACCTTAATCAACAAACAATTTTGTAGAGAGAAATCCTTGTGCTAATTCACACTAGGGATGATGCCATGGTGGTACTATCTGTGGTGGCAGCGGACGGTGGTGCTCGCCATCTTGGTCCATCTGGAGTGCTTCTCAGCCAGCATTAGAAGATGCTTCATACTCCACGATCAGATTTAAACATGAGAACAACCAGAGTAGTAACTGAGCACAACCAGAGTCTGGTCATGATCAAATCCACGATCAACAGGGTCACCATCTTAAGAAAAGTTTCTGCAGAAATGGTCCTCTAGAATACTAAGAAGTGTAGGATTTAACATCAAGGAGAAACTTTACAGATAATATGTGGAAAATTGCTTTAATTTGGATAAGGAAGTCTAGGTCGCCCATTAGCGATGCCTTACATCAGAAAATAAATCCATGGGTTGATGGCTAGTAATACGATAACGCACATACATAACTAGTTCAGTATTCAGGAGGACATGATCAGACGTACACAAATAGGGAATTATCTATGTTAAGCTCTAAGACAGAACTAGCGAGGAAACCTGGAAGACAAATGAACTCGTTTTCCATACTATATCTTCTGGCAGATACATCAGTTCCATCTGCAGTTGATGGATAATTTATCTTAATACCATCGTCTTTTGTATTGACCAAGGTAATCTCTGGAACTTGTTGTTTGTCTGATTGAATGCTTCCAAGTGTTGACTCCACTTGTTTCATTGTTGGACGGTCCTCTCTTCTTAACCTTATACATTCTACTGCAAGTGCAGCAACTTCTTCAACATTTTTGTCTCCCTCCTCGATAACTTGTGGATCTAGTATCCGTGACAAATTGCCTTGTGCATACAAGGTAGCAAAATCCACAACAAGGCCCTCTCCTTCGGAAGACAAATAAGAAAATGGCTTTTGCCTAGTCAATAACTCTACCAGCATAACTCCAAAGCTATAAACATCACTTTTCTCAGTGAGTCGACCTGTGTAGAAGTACATAGGGTCCAAATATCCTCTTGTACCTTGCACCATTGTTGTTACACCCGACCTATCCACTGGAACATACCTTGAAGCACCAAAGTCTGCTATCTTTGATGTAAGAGAATCATCCAACAGTATATTACCAGATTTGATATCTCTATGAATGATAGGTACAGAAGCTGCTGAGTGAAGATATGATAGAGATCCGGCTGTCTCAGTCGCAATCCGCAACCTATTGTCCCATGATAATGAACTTGGGCCTTGAACATGGAGATGCTCATAAAGGGTTCCATTGGATATGAACTCATAGACTAACATCGGAACTTCTGTCTCAAGGCAACAACCATAGAGTTTCACCACATTCCGATGATTGATTTGTGATAGGATGGCAACCTCATTGATAAACTCATCAATCTCCTTTTGTACCACCTTTTTTGGTTTCTTGATGGCGACGACATGAAGGTCTGATAACATCCCTTTGTAGACTATACCATGCCCTCCACCGCCAAGCTCATGGGATTTATCAAAATTACCTGTTGCTTTCTCTAGCTCTTCCAAGGATATGATCATTTTTTCTGCAATATCACCTCTTTGTGAAACCAACTGTTGCAATAGTCGCCCACGATTTTGCTCGAAGAATTTCCGCTTCAACATTTTTGCTCGCCTATGCTTAAGTTTTTTGCAAATGAGGATTATAATGAGAACCGGAAGTATGAGGCCTGCCCCAATAGCAACTCCAACGGCGATGTATATACCTAAAAATGCATATATACACAAATCATCGATTTTTCAAGGATGTATTGGTACCTGATACGGTCAAACTACTAAACACCCCACCCCAATGTCCGCTAACTAAATGGATCAACAAAATTTACTCAAGTTGTTTATGGCTTAGGTGTAGATCAACAATGAGAATAAGCAGTGATAGCTATAATACTCCAGTTGCTACTTAAAGAAAGTTATATATGGTTGGAAATTGGAATAACGACAATTATAAATTAATCAAAACTTCTCAGTAGTACACTATATTAGCTTATCCTCTATAGTTTTATGGCATTATTGCTCACCTGTAGTTAAGTGTTTGCCGTGGCCACCTGGAGAGAAGTAGAATCACTTGATGAGATTTCATATATAGAACGAAAGCAAATCAATTGATGCAAAAGTGAACCTCTTATAATAACATGCATGCTAACCTTCGCACCCATCATCTTCGGGGCTATAGGGGTTGCCTTGGTAGCTGTCTTGGCAATGGCACGTGTAGCCTCTCTTTCCTGGTTTGCAGTAGCTATGCGTGCTCTTGCAGAGCTGTCGCATTACCTCCTGAGTGCAGTTCGGATGCGACTTGGGGTCAGGTCCGGGTAAGCCTGGCGGTGGCAAGACCTCCCACTGCAGAAGCATGGGGACGTCCTCCGCCGCCACCGACCGGGACTGGGCGTGGCTGCCTGAGAAATTCCGCTGATCATCGAACCACCCTCTCTCCGCGATGAACACGTACGCGGGCATCAGGCTTTGGCTCTGGTCAATCTGATCGTAGTCCACTAACCTGGGCAGCATTCCGCTGGCGGACATGGATATGCGCGCCTGGCAGCAGCCCGTGCCGTAGCAGCTTTGCACCCGCCGGATATACCTATCGTCTGTTATGTCGTCGGGGCAGAAGGAGGCGCAGCCGCTGATGATCTCCCTGTTGCTGTCGTCTTGGTAGATGGTCGCCTTTGCGTTGCACCCCATGAGGATGAGCTCGTTTCGGGTTGACAGTGAGTAGGGAACCTCGCGGCGAGCAAAGACCTCGAGCCCACCTCCTCCCTCGAAGAAGAACTGCTCGATGTTTTCAGGGGTGATCTTCAGAATGGGGCCGTGATGGGCGACGCGCACCGCCGAGTTAGGGAGGTCGAAACCTGTGACGCGGAAGAGGCCATGGTTTCCGACGAGGAGACGCGGGGAGCCGTGGCTTGTGTCGCAGGTGAGGTTGAACCCTGGCATGTAGCAGCTGGCTGGCCCGGTGCCCTGGATGCCGAACGGGTACGGCACATGAATGTTGCCGCAGAACATCTGGCATTCTCCTGCGACAAAGTTTGGAAAACGTGAGCTTTTCAATGCTAACAAACCAAGCATTTTGTCTTTTCAATGCAACGAGCAAGCTAATAATGTGGTGCGAGTACCTCTATTGGCTAAGAAAACATGAAAAAGCTCGTATTAGAATCGGTGTTTGCGCTATTCTTTGGCCAATAGTATGAAATTGTCGCAATGATATTGTTTCTAACGTCAATGAGTGCTCTTTTTTGCAGGTTATATACACGGCTACGTACCGGTACTCATGCAATTTATCCTGAGAACCGGAAAAATCCTGCTACTCATGTTTAAAAGGGTGTGTTCATCTCTAGTTGGTTCAGAGGCCGGAAAAGTGAAATTCTCCCCAGTAATTAGCCACAGGAGTTTTTCCCCGGCATACATGGCAACATATTAGTCGACTTTTGTAGTAGTGCTCCACCTTTGCAGTGGCTTTTGAGGCTTGTCTCAATATTTGTGTTTCTGGAGATGTAAACTTGAATCGTTAACACTAAAACTCTGTAATAATCGGTTGTGTGCATCACTCGGATGCAGAGGCTGGAATTATTAAAATTCCTTTTCTAAAAAAAACTGGAATCAACCATGATCGTTTCTTTTGTCGGTGGACCAGCAGGGTCATATGGAGTTCGGATGCACTCAGTTTATGGTGGCCATTCAGTCTATCTTCAATCAGGCTATCTGACGGCATTTAAGCGCATTCGAGATGTTTAGAACATTTTTTTCTATCAGTTTTGTGTGCCTGGTTGATGTGGCTACTCATATATTATGGCTACCTGGATGTGACGTGGAAAATGGAATGTAACTTTTGTAAAGGATTTTCTGAATTTATGCTCAAAACGTGAAATCTTGAAATTTGTTTAGCTTTGAGGTTCCAAAATCAGCAATGTTTTGGGGAGCACGCACACAAGGCAGCGCAAGCATAGGCGTTGAGGTACACTTTCATGGACATAATTAAGCTACCCACCGAGAACCAACATGTGACCCCGTCGATAAATAGTGTATGTGTTTGATATTAAGATCTGACCGGTTCGGGTCAGTCTTTCAGAAGTGCTCATATGGTAGTTATGCGTGTGTTCGTTTATAAGGATAAGTGTATGTCCAGCCCTTCTATGTGAACGGTATGTGTTTGTACTGAGTTTCTAAAAAAGAAAAGCCTAATCATCGCATGAGGAAAAGCGTTGGGAAAAGAGTTTGCAAGTCAAGCTGTGTAGGCCGGTGGATATATATACACCGGCGTCACACCGAACGATATTGCAGTGGTCGCAAATAAACGAAATTGGCAAATTAAGTTGCAGCTGACCTGTGAGAGTGGAAGAATTGACGCAGCCACCAGGCATTTGGTGGTTGCCCTGGGTTCCCGGTGGGCAGCCGCAGTGAAACGATCCTTGCGTGTTGGTACACTGACCGAAGCACCCAATTTGTTCTGCATCCTCGCACTCGTCGATGTCTACAATAAGAGAAACGCATCCATGCATCAGACTTTAATTTTTTGCAAAAGAAAAATTAGATTGAGATGCAAATTAAGCGAAAGGCTAACCTTGGCATCCGTCAGGGAGGTAGGGATTGCCTTGGTAACCATGACGGCAGGAGCATGTATAGCCTTGCCTAGGCCCTGTCTTGCATTCTCTTCTTGTGTTGTTGTGAGGTTTGGCGCCATGCCCGACGACCTCCCATTCCAGCCACACCGGGATCGGCATCCTATCGACCCTTGGCGGCTGTAAGACGAGGATGTCGGAGCCGAAGTGTTGGTCGAACCACCCCTGCGCCGCCACGATGACGTGCACCGGGACTCGCTGCAGGTCCGCGCTGTGGTTCAAGCCCATCCATTGGATCTGCACGTCGTAGGACGCGCCGTAGACGAGCTTTCTATCTTGCCCAGGATAGCGGTTGGTGACGATGGGCGCACGGCAGCACTCCATGCCATTGCAGCCGCTGGTGAAAGGGTAGTAGTGGAGTTCGTACTTCGTCTCGCAGAAGGTGAAGCAGCCGCTCATGGTGACGTTGGCGTTCCTCAGCGTCACGACCGTGTTGCAACTTAGCACGGTGAGCTCGTTTAGGCTCGATAGCCTATAGGGCCCGTCGTCCCGAAGGTTGCCGCCGCCGTTAAACAACGTGCCGTGGCCGTCGGAGCCGTTGATGATCTTTATGTCGCCGCTGTGGAGGACGTTGATGACGGCGTAGTCGAGGTCGATTTCATTGACTTGGAGGTCGCCGAGGAGCAGCCGTGGTCTTCTGTCGCCGTCGCAGGTGAGGTTGAACCCCGGCAGTGAGCAGTTGGCCGGGCCTATGCCGAAGGGGAAGGGCACCTCCACGTTCCCGCACGACGTGACGCAGCCGGGCAGCCCTATGGGTATGGCTATGGGTGGACTCGGAGCAGCAGCAGAGACCATCAGCAGCAGCGTCAAGCCGATGAGAGCTGCTGCTGCCGCCATCTCTAGAGCTCGCGCCGAGAGTGCGGTCATTGGTGGTCGATGCATCATCGGTGAAGCACCGTGCATGGCGGTGGTACTGTAGCACCCCCGTCCCAGTTATATGGAGCGCCTAGCTTGGATCGGTCCGGCCGACGCTCCGATCTCACCTAACTTCACAAAAAATTAAAAATCGCACCAACCGCTACAAACTTAACTAATAGAGAGCACGGAACACTTTGTTGTTATATATAGCTCGCTAACCTAATGTTCTCTCAGCTTTACATCAACTTTTTTTTGAACATGGCCCAGCTAAGCTGGTGCATGTGATTGATTCCCCTCGATCGGGGTAAATAAAGCACCCAGACCGTGTGGATGTCGTTCAGTTAACAAAAACCGAAAGCTTCAGTTTTCAGACACAGGCAGTTAACTAATCGAGCCGCAGGACCTGAAAGCTTGCCACACTCATCACGCGCAAACTCATCTATTCATTCATCAGCTACACCAGGCCAGCTTAATTAGCGCATGTGATGCACGTCTCCTGGACAAATTATTAGCTATTCCGACTAGTCGCTTAAGCATTCTTCGGAATATTCAATAAAATATCTAAAAATATTAGAATATCTATTTCGATTTGATTTATAATTACTTTGGATTCTCTAATATTTATATGGGTTTCAAAGTTGAAGCAATTCCAATAATATATACGGAGTAGATACCTGCAAGGCTGCAACATAAAATCATAGTGTGTAGCTAACTCAAAAGAATTGGAGTAATTTATGGTATTCAAAACTCCGTAAAATATACTTAAATTTTAAGTGCATCAGAAATTTAAATAGTCGAATGAAGTTATTGATTTGGCCCACTAGACTGGCCCACTCAAATGCATTATGTCGGGCCTGACTCTCCGCTTGGAACAACCAGCCTAGAGTTTTTTTTTAATTTATAGCCTAGTCTCTCTCCTCTTTTTTGCGAATCAAGGAACTATATTAATCAGAAGGGTGATTACAATCGTTTGCCAGCATATCAACTAGAAACGGTGGGTATAGTTGATCCAACCGCATCTCCTTCTAGCCTGACTAGCCTTACTAGCACACATATGGGCAGCTTGATTAGCTAAGCGCCCTACAAACTGAAATTTAATGCTAGACACGAAAGCACTCAGCTCCTTAATCTCCTTCACTCCTTATAGCCTCTCTCTCTTGACTCTCGACCTTGCCATCGAAGCACGCTCTCATGTTCCGGCGGCCTCCGGTCATTCCGCCATGCGCCGATGGTCGACTTGATGAGCTCCACTGATTGCTCCATTCATGTCTCTGGTGGCCTCATGACGCCAAACCAAACAAGGGTTGCGTTACTGTGACAACTAGGGATGAACGGAATCTTCCATACTTTTCCGTGGGAAAAAAGACGGAAAGGAAATATCAAATATGGAAACAAAAACTTCTATGTAGAAATGGAACAACGTATTTCAGCGGAACGACCAGTGAAATGAAAAGTCCCTTTCCGGTCATGCGGAACTTCCCGATTTGTGCTACGTGTAGCTTGGTGAATCTAGAAGGCCAAGAGTTGTAGTGGGAACATTTGACTGCAATCCAATATATTAATAAAAAGGAAAAAAGATCTAAGGCTACCATGTTTACATCCTATGTACTCGCATATCGTCTCTCTCGAGTCGTTTCGAGTTCACCAATTTAATTTTGCCAAAGTCAACGACTTATGTGCACTATATTATATAATCATCTCTTTATATTTTATTTCATCTTACAAACTTGACAAGTCTTTTGAATTGCTTAAGTTTTCCAGCATTATTTAAGTGGTCTATATGTTCCGTAAAAAATCTTAACTACTTTCAACAATGAATATTTTACAAATCTAAACCATTTTCAAAATTATATATTTTTAAAATAAACATTTTAAAAATCCATTTTTTTTCTAAATAATCTAAAACAAAAAATAACAAAATAAAAAGTAAAGAAGTGAAACAAAAAAAATGATTTTTCCAAATTGAAAAACTTGTCAATATCTATTAGATATTATCTAAACCATTTTTTTAAATAAGCGAAAAAAAAGGAACATAAAAAAGAGTGAAACAAAACCTAACTAACATAAACATAAAATAAAACCTGAAACGGAAAAGAACATAAGAAGAAAAATGAAAAATGAAAACAAACAGCGCAAAATGGGCCGGCATGACGTGACCCTATCTAACTAAAGAAACAATCCAATTAACAAGAGAAATGAACGGAAGAAAAAAACAAGCATCAAGCCCAAGCAACAAGTAAAAAAAAAAAATAGCCCAACATCCTTGTTTCAACAATAAGGGGGAAAAGTAGACCGACCAGGCACAAAACAACAGAGTCATGATTTCAGTCAAGTCCCATAGGATAATCATACATATATTGATATCTATCGAGACATTTTTTTGGAAACATAGTACGGACGCAGACGCTTTCATACACGTGCACACCTACCTTAATTATGAGCGTGTGAGAACCAGTACGATATCTATCCAAAATTCCAAACTAGATGGGGTGTTTTTGCTTGAGAATTGTGGTGGCATGCAGCACCATAGTCTCAATCGTGAACCCGGGTCCAAATCCCATCATCACACCCCAAACACCTCCCTCTCCGTCCTCCACCATTCGGCACCGCTGCTCATCCAGCAAGAAGATCACCGTTGCGCTGAGCATATTCCCGTACTCCTTCAGTGTTAGGTTTAATCTTGTCTAGCCGAGAGATTTGGTCAGTTTAGTCTATTAGCTGCATCATGCATGCGAGGTGTTAGCTGCTGTCGTGTGAGTTAGTTGGACAGCCAACTGATTACTTTCTACAGAACATAACACTGTTGTGGGCTTGTGGCAAATTACTTTCGCAATTTCAACAGAAACCTCAGGATTACCCGCTTTTGGTCCCAAGGGGTGAAGGTTAAGATACACCTTTTCCGGTTCAAGAAATGTTTGAGGGATATCTGGCAGGAAAATGTACCGTTAAAGGAGCCACATATTAGCATTTTCTTGTTTGTGAGACTTAAATATGTCAAGCTCGCCCAAGTTATTGGAGCATATCCTCCCAATATCTCCTTCGACAGAGATTTAATCGGTCCGAGATTACAAGCACATAAAACTTTGCTGGCTCGATAAGATAACGCACACGTAGTCCAAGAGAGTTCTGACGGAACTTACACAAGAAATGGAAAATTCCCGTTCTACACATTGTATCTTGATCTGGTAAACTCCAATAATGTTCATGTGAATGATATGAAACTTTGTAAACGGGTCCCAGCGGCGGTGCTTGCGAACGGTCTGAGTGGCGCCGCGGTCGGCGGTGCAAGATGAGGTCCAAGCGGCGTTGGCGTAGAGGAGGATTGCAGGCGCTACCACACGCGTCGAGGAGCAGGTACGCTGCCTGGCCGTTCCCTCCTTTTGTCGGTTCTCCCTCTGGCCTACTGTGATACTGTCTATCATCCAACAACGGGTGCAGCGACGACGGAGACGTCACACTGATCATGGCCCCGGTGGCCACAAGAAGGGGGAGGCCTGAGACGGCTGCGGCAGGTGAGGTCGACCTCCGCTGTCAGATTTTTCTTTTTCTTCCACATGCTTTTCTTTTTTCTCTTCATGTTCTTCCGTCAATTTTGGAGATTTTTGTTTGGTGGACAGGGCATTCAGACGATGAGGTAGATGATGTGGACTACCGATATCTCTATCCACATGCTTTCTTTCTATCTCTAGATTCAATTCCAGTCTACCGATAGTTCAAGTTACTGATTTAGTGTATGCATGAACTTAGTATTTGTTGCAGAATAGAGACCTTGGGAGATGATTTGGGCAGAAACTCCGGAGAGTGTGAGCGACAGAGTTGGGACCATTTGACTGATGCGTTATTGATTTGGAGAGGTACCTTGGGAGATGATTTGGGCAGAAAATGCGGAGAATGTGAGCGACAGAGTTGGGACCATTTGACTGATGCGTTATTGATTTGGAGAGGTATGAAGTTCACTTTTCAGCAATAAGCGGTGTGAAGGCTTGGTTTTTTTTACCAAAAAGTTATAGCGCCATATGTGTACGTTCACAAACTGTAACACCAATCTCTTCCAAATACTCTAATTAGCCCGCCTATTATTATTGAGGTTCTGAGATGCTGCAAAACCAGGACATGTCCCATCTTTAACTTATTTTTGGTTAAATGGCAGTACAACTATTTGCTGGTGTTCCTGCATTTTCTTAATGATATGTAGTTCCTCAAAGTGGCAGTACAATAGGAGTGTTCATGTCATACTATTTGCATGGTCTATTGATGCATCACACTACGGGAAAGCCACGAAACGCCGACGGCCGAAAGCCGTCGGCGTAGGCACGTTTGCCGTCGGCGTATGCCTACGCCGACGGCGGCCGTCGGTGTAGCCCTTCTGCCGTCGGCGTATGCGAGGCCGTCGGCGTACGCCCTCATACGCCGACGGCAATGCCGTCGGCCTATGAATGCAAAAAAAAAAATATTTTTTTGAATTTTTTTGAAAATTTTGAACTTTTTTTTAACTTTTTAAAACTTTTTTTTTCTATTTTGAAATTTCTAACTCAGCTACATACTAAATCTCTAATTACACATTTAATCATAGGTCAAAGTACTTACGCTGGTCAAAGTTTCCGTTCGGTCACCCATCCTCAAATTGCTCTAGCCCAAGCACCGCTTAACCTTTGAGTTCCTTCATTGTTAGCTTCCAAATGAGAAATGAGAACTTACTGATACTTATATCATATCAATCATATTAACCCCTGATTTAGGATGTTACACTTTTTCATTGTTTAAATTTAGAAAATTCATTTGAATAAGTAACAATGATTGTAAAATAGTATATTTTTAATAAATGAAAAAATAAAATTATTTTTACTTTTATTTCCTTTTTACATTTAATATGGAATAATTCATATCTTTAATTCCGTTAATCGAAATTTGAAAAATAAAATGTCTATGTCAATTAGAAAAATGATAGGAATTCAAATATGACATCCATATCATCCTTTGCATTGTATAAACATCGATGGTTTTAGAAAATTGATTCTCTTTCCTATTTAAATGACTTTATGTCGATTTTCCAAAAGTAATTGAAATTGAACTACAAGTGTGTGATAGTTTGGTTTAATTTTTTACAAAATTACTTTCTAGGTACAAAAGTAGTGACTTTATCACAGAAACATCGATAGTTTTGAAAAATGTGACCCCTTTCAATGAATAGACATGACGGTCATTTTGACCGTTTTTTCACAAAAATAAAAGAAATTGAGAAAATACTCAAAAGATGAATTCCTTTGACATGGAGTCCTCTTATGTGTACTAGTTGCTAGGAAAAATGATAAACTTGAGTTTTGACAAATATTTCAAAAATATGCTTCACAAAAAGGTCTATCATCTATAGACATGTATAACTTTCGTGTCAAATGACCAAGTTCTGGCCATACCCATGCCATAGTGTGTGATAATGTGTCCATATTTGAAACATAGGGGTGCCTTGGTATGGCAAACATTGTTGCCAAAAACAAATTCCAAATTATTTTTATAAATATCATTTTCCATTTTTTAAGTGTCAAAAATGACTTTTGTTATGGAGGAAATACCAAAAATATGTTGCAAAAGGCACCCATCTCATTTTCACAAAGGGTACTACATATTTTATGTATAATACCCAAGTATTAGGAATTTTCTCGACTTTTACCTAATTATTCCTATTTAAATGACTTTATGCCGATTTTCCAAAAGTAATTGAAATTGAACTACAAGTGTGTGATAGTTTGGTCTAATTTTTTTACAAATATACTTTCTAGGTACAAAAGTAGTGACTTTATCACAGAAACATCGATAGTTTCGAAAAATGTGACCCCTTTCAATGAATAGACACGACGGTCATTTTGACCGTTTTTTCACAAAAATAAAAGAAATTGAGAAATACTCAAAAGATGAATTCCTTTGACATGGAGTCCTCTTATGTGTACTAGTTGCTTGGAAAAATGATAAACTTGAGTTTTGACAAATATTTCAAAAATATGCTTCTCAAAAAGATCTATCATCTATAGACATGTATAACTTTCGTGTCAAATGACCAAGTTATGGCCATCCCCATGCCATAGTTTGTGATAATGTGTCCATATTTGAAACATAGGGGTGCCTTGGTAGGGCAAACATTGTTGCCAAAAACAAATCCAAATTATTTTTATAAATATCTTTTTCCATTTTTTAGGTGTCAAAAATGACTTTTTAATTAAGCAAGTAACAAACATATGTTACAGAATGTCATGTGCACGGTGAAAAAGATTTTATGGATGTCATATTTGGATTCCTCTCATTTTTCTAATCGATTTAGACATTTAATTTGTTAAATTCTGATTTACGGCTTTAAAGATATGAATTATTTCATATTAAATGAAAAATAGAAAAAAGTATACGCCGACGGCAATGCCGTCGGCGTAGCTCGAAAGAAAAACAGAAAATCTAGGCCGACGGCAATGCCGTCGGCGTAGCTCAAAAAAAACAATAGGCCGACGGCAATGCCGTCGGCGTAGCTAAAAAAGAAAAAAAGATCTACGCTAACCTGAACGGGGTCTACGCCGACGGCCCCGACATTTGGCCGTCGGCGTATGTTCTGGCCGTCGGCGTCTTGAGGGTTTCCCGTAGTGTCATTAGTTGGAAATTAGAGAAGGGTAATTGGTTTCAGCAGGTTTTGTTGATAGTTGTCATCCTTTGTTAGCTAGGTGGACTAATTCAGTTCAAGAACGAGTTCCCACCTTTCAGTTGCTGCACCAGAGCTCCAGCAAGATTCAAACGTTGAGACTCACTTTTGTTTCCGGTGATTTCCCTGGATCACCATTTATTTCAGATGTTGTAATGTGTTCTGGATGTGCGCTAATGCTGACTGATTTCATTTTGGGATTGATTTATATTATATGATGGAGTACACGTTTGACAGAAACGGCGAATGTATCCTACCCGAGAGAAGTCTGTACATGGTACTGAAACCTCAGATATACATTTTGCTTTACTAATTAGGCAACTACCTACATGTGAGTTCAGCATCAACCTAGCTATGTTGGTTGGCTTCAGGTACCGCGTGGTGTCCATGCTTACAGAATTCAGCAGAGTTTCCCTGTAGGCATGATCTAGCAGCATTTGTATTATCACGATCTAAAAAGGGAACATGATACCTCATTGCCGTTGCATCCTGATTACCACCAAGACAGAACATGATACCTCATTGTCATTGCATCTCATTACCACCAAGACAGCTCAATACTTTTAGGTGTAGAATATTTCCCTTTGCAAGGGTGATTTGCAAATCTTATTGAAATTATGGCGGGTCTTGAAGGTAACATTACTTTCATCCAGAATTTCTGGCGGGCCTGCTTGAACTTGTTACTTAGAATTTCTTATTTTTATCTTCAGAACAGATTAGAGGACCCAGTTGCAGCCTTGAGCTACACGACCTCAATGCATTTGAACGTCCCGTAGGTAACCCCCACTTCTCTCTTTTTGTTTCCTTTGAATGCTTTAGTGCAGGTGTCAAGCATCCTTTCTTCATAGTTCATAGCTGCATTTGTAGCGAAAATGGATGAGTAGGCTTTTATTTAAGTTACAAGATGTTTTTCTGTACAAAACTCCTGTGCTCATGATTGTATTTCAATTTGAAACCAATTTTATTTCTTCATGCAAGTAAGCTGACTTGATATTCTTTTTTTTTTGTTCTATGAAATACTGGACGGGGATTGGACTGCATGTTCTTCACCTGAAATTATTCTACCTGCTCTGTTTTGTTTTACTGCCTCGATGTTTAGTATAACACAAATATATTTAGGTATGATAATGTTGATATCAAGAGTTTGGTCTTCATGTGTACATATGTTATTACTCACTTTCATAGTTAAGTTTTTGTTGAAAAAAGAGTAAACTAAGTTCTGTCCATTATGTTTTGGATGGTATTGACTTCATAATTACTATTCAGTTTTCTGCATGCATGTATGCCCTACATTTTGCTTCTAATAAAGGAAATACACTGCATTATATTCTTGCTTCAAACGCTGCTTCAGGCTGCGTCTACTTTTGGCTTATTAATACAAATCAGGGGCTCTTCAATTTTTTTCCTTGACGTACATGCTCAAATATAAATTGGTTGTTTGATTAAGTATTCTTTAGTTACCTCTCTAAAGCACGACGGTATTCTTAGCCTCGCTCCTTGAAAATGAAAATTCTCTGCCAGTTTTTTTTTGTCGTTGGTTAGACACTCAATCAGATTACATGTGTTTGTACTTAAACTGCATGTGTCCCTCATAAATTCTATGTGATACCATCTTATTTGTATCTCCCGAACTGTTCACTGACTTGTGTTCTATTACTCCTGAAGTTTCAGCTAACATTTCTTTGGGTTAATCTGTATATTCAGGTGCGTCAATCTCAACCAGTAAAAAAAAATGCTATCCATGGGTAAGCACCCAGGCATATTTTTATAGAAGGGGAGCTAGGGGAGCTATGAGCAACAACTTGCGGTGTTCGAGACTCGAACCCGGGTCGTTAGGCTACCGAGCGCACTCCACGCTCAGCTAACCATCTGACCCTCTGGTCAATCTCAACCAGTAACTTGAAGATCAGATAACAGATTACTGTTGAACAAGACACTAGTAGGAAACTGCCTTTCTGTGGATCACTTTTTGTGGCGCACGAAATAACCGTGCGCCACAGAAATTATTTCTGTGGCGCATTGTTTTGCATGCGCCACAGAAATTTAGAATTCTGTGGCGCACGAAAACTAAATGCGCCACAGAAATATGGCTTTCTATGACGCATGCTGTATATGCGCCACAGAAATACACATTTTGTGGCGCACCCAGTCCCGTGCGCCACAGAAATCATTTCTGTGGCGCACCCAGTCCTGTGCGCCACAGATAATTTGCATGCATCCTTCTTTTCTCTGTGTCAACCCATATGCATCACGTGTGCTGGCACGCGAAGCCCCAGATCCCCTTTATCTCTCTTCGTCTCTCAGATCCATCTTCTCTCTCCCCTTGCTAACATATCGATCAGTGGGTGTGAGCAGCTAGCTACTCCGTACCTAACATGGATCGATCCGTTGGGTAAATAGCAGCAGCAACTCGCGCGGTGCGCTGCGGAGCTAAAGTCAACGACGCCGGCGGATCGATCGAGCGGTGCGCTGCGGCCTGGCCGGAGACGCTTGGCCCGACCCGGAGATGTGTGGGTCTGCACGCGGAGGCGCTGACGCGGACGCGCACCCAGCAGCCTCGCCCAGTGCTGGGAATCCTCGTCGCCGCGTCCCGCACCACCGGCGGCCGTCCGCTCACCTACATCCCCCAGGCGGCGCCCGCGTTCCCCGCTGCCTCCTCGCCGTCCTCCGCCACCAGCGCCTCCTCCTCGTCGCTCCAGCGCTCGCTCACCTCCGGCACCGCCAGCAAGATGAAGAAGGCGCTCGGGCTCAAGTCCTCCGCCTCGTCCAAGGGCGGCAGCAGCCCGGGCAGCGGCGGCGGCCCCGCGCCGGCCGGTGACCGTGGGCGAGCTGATGCGGGTGCAGATGGGCGCGTCCGAGCCCGCCGACGCCAGGATCCGCAGGGGCCTGCTCCGCATCGTGGCCAGCCAGAAGGTGCTCGCGGCCCGCTTTTTTTTTTTAAACTGAAAAACAAATTCTGTGGCGCATGGTTCACAGTGCGCCACAAATTCGGGGATTTCTGTGGCGCACGGACCGGTGCGCCACAGAATTAAAATTTTTGTGGCGTGACATCTGTGGCGCACCCACCATGCGCCACAGAATGGCAAAGTGGGTGCGCCATAGAAAGCCTTTTCTGTAGTAGTGAGATAAGAACTCAGTGTTAATAGGGTTTTTGACTGTGGGAGTTGACGCAAGGTACTTCTTAATCTTCCTTCACTGCCTTTCCACTACAAGTGAAGTAGCTCATTCGATCATGTTCATGATGCATGAGAGGTGTGATACGTCTCCAACGTATCTATAATTTCTTATGTTCCATGTTTGTATTATACCAATTGCTACATGTTTTATTCACACTTCATGACATTTTATGCATTTTCTGGGACTAACCTATTAACAAGATGCCACAGTGCCAGTTCCTGTTTTCTGTTGTTTTTTGTTTCAGAAAAGCTGTTCTGCAAATATCCTCGGAATCGGACGAAGCAAATTGCAAAGTTCCTATATTTCCCGACACGTTCCAGAAGTCTGAAGGAGAGACGAAGGGGGGCAGCGAGGCGCCGTCCCCACCCCATGGCGCGGGTGGGCCCCCTGCCGCGCCGCCATGTGGGGATCGGGCCTCGTGCCTCCACCGACATCGCCCCTTCGCCTATTTATTCTCCCCGAGGCGAAAACCCTAAGAGACCGAGCCATATTTTCAGAAAACATCCGCTGCCGCCGCCGCCGTCAACCCTAACTCGGGGGGTTCCTGAACCTCTTCCCGGCACCCTGCCGGAGAGGGGAATCATCACCGGAGGGCTCTACATCGCCATGCCTGCCTCCGGAGTGATGTGTGAGTAGTTCATCTCTGGACTATGGGTCCATAGCAGTAGCTAGATGGTTGTTTTCTCCTTTTGTGCCATCATGTTTAGATCTTGTGATCTGCCTATCATGATCAAGATCATCTTATTGTAATGCTACATGTTGTGTTTGCTGGGATCCGATGAGTATTGAATACTATGTCAAGTTGATTATTGATCTATTATATATATGTTGTTTGTAATCTTGCATGCTCTCCGTTATTAGTGTAGGCTCTGGCCAAGTTTATGCTTGTAACTCCAAGAGAGAGTATTTATGCTAGATAGTAGGTTCATGCCTGCATTTAATCTGGGACAATGACAGAAAGTTGTAAGGTTGTGGATGTGCTGTTGCTACTAGGGGTAAAACAACAATGATTTGTCTAAGGATATTTGTATTGTTTACATTATGCACCATACTTAATGCAATTGTCTGTTGCTTGCAACTTAATACTAGAAGGGGTGCGGATACTAACATGAAGGTGGACTATTTAGGCACAGATGCATGCTGGATGGCGGTCTGTGTACTTTGTCGTAATGCCCAAATAAATCTCATAGTGATCATCATGACTTGTATATGCATTGTTATGCACCTCTTTATTTTGTCAATTGCCCAACTGTAATTTGTTTACCTAGCATGTTAGTATTTTATTATGGAGAGACACCACTAGTGAACTGTGGACCCCGGTCCATTGTTTTACATCTGAATTACAACCTACTGCAATCATTGTTCTTTTCATTCTCTGCAAACAAACATCATTTTCCACACTATACGTCTAATCCTTTGTTTTCAGCAAGCCGGTAAGATTGCATTAGTACAGAACGACACATCGGATACCCCTCTATGGAAACGACAGGCGTTAGGCAACGGAGAATCGTGCTTTTCGCGCGGCCAATGCGTACAAACCTGACCTGGGCCGTGGCTGGCCCGTCAACATAGGTAACGGAGAAAGTATTAACTCTGTTACCCATATTATTGGCGACTGTCTTAATTCTGGCTCCGTTTCCGATATGTGCCTCTATAGCAACAGAGACTTTTGTGTGTCCGTGTGCAATGTGGACACGTTCCATCTTCGTCGAATTCGATGCGAGCGGAGTAACTGCTATGGCGTAGTGGCGTAGTGACGCCGCGGCACTGCCCACTACTCCTTAAAAACCCACGATCTCCCTGCTATCTCAGTACGCCACTTCGCCGCAGCCATGGATACTCCTAGCAACTCCTCGGGCGTTCGCCGCAGCAGTTTCCCGCTTTCGCTGAATTGGAATCGCATCGTCGTGCCGGAGGCCGTCGCGCAGAGGCACTGGCAATATAGGAGGCCAGTGCCCTGGTCAAATGTTAGCCTCCCCGCTGGCTGGCGCGTCAACCACAGGAGGGTGCCTATGCCGCCAGAAGAGGACGCGGGATCCTCGGGTGCCCGCGACCGTAGCCGCTCGCCGCGGCGGAGAGACGCTCGTCCGCGGTCGCCCGGATGGAACCGCGTCATCGTCGGGCAGGCCGTCGCGCAGCGGCACTGGCAATATAGGAGGCCAGTGCCATGGTCAAAGGTTCGGCTACCCGGTGGCTGGCACCTCAACCGCGCGTCGGTGCCTATGCCGCCGGAAAGAGTTGAGCTGCTTCAGAGCCGCCGGCTCCTCCTCCCGCCGGAGCTGCGCGACGATCCTGCCTACGACGACGACGAGATGTGGGAGGGGCGCACGGGCGGCGATGACATCGTCGGCGAGGAGCCGCGCGACGGCACGGACGACTACGCGGCTCTCCTCGCATACGAACAGGAGAAGGCGGAGGCCGAGGAGTAGTTATAGTTATTTATTTTTATGTTCTTCAACTTCAATACTAGTAGAGATCAGTATAAGCCCAGTGAGTGAAAAAATCAAAGGAAACGGTTGTTTATACCCTCCGTTTCCGATGTTCTACTTTGCTATAAATGCGCCCTTCTCACAGCCCTAAACTCCATCGCTCTCACTCTCAGCCTCACTCTCAAAGTGTGGCGGCGCCTCCACGCAGCACCAGATCTTAGCTCCACCGTGGCGGCGCGCATCTCCCTCCCTCCGACCGTGCATCTCCCTCCCTCCGACCGTGGCGGCGCGCATCTTCCTCTCCTCCGACCGTGGCGGCGCGCATCTCCCTCCCTCCGACCGTGGCGGCGCGCATCTTCTTCTCCTCCGACCGTGGCGGCGCGCATCTCCCTCCCTCCGACCGTATCGGCGCGCATCTTCCTCTCCTCCGACCGTGGCAGCGCGTACCCGTTCTTTGCTCCACCCGGGCAGATCTCGTCGCCTGATCTGTAGCGGGAGGGCGCATGGCGTGTCGATCCGAGGACGACGAGGACGACTACGTACTCCCGCCGCCAGATCCAAAGGTAATACATCTATTTGTGACCGGCCGTCGTGCCGACGAACTAGGGTTGTTGTCATTGTTCTGCTTAGGTTTTCTTCCATAGGACACTCATGAACATAACTAGAACTAGGGTTGTAATACATCCGAGGACGATGAGAACGGCCACTGGCGGATCCACCTTGAGCCAGCCGGGTGCACAGGACACCGGGAGAAGGAATTTTTCTTTGTAAATTAGCAATTTTTCATCACATATGCACCCCTAAAAATTGTTTTAAATGTATTGTGGTAACATGTGTGCATCCTGGTTCAATATGTTCTAGCTCCGCCACTGAGGACGACCACGTAGTGTCGCTCGAAAAGAACATAACTAGCACAAATCGGTAGTGTATGAAACTCATGGCTGACTTATCTCCTTTGCAAAACAGATGTACATTTTGGTGACACTGTATAAAAAGCCGGGTCCCTAGCCAAGGTGCGCTTGTCGTCCAGCATAATTGTTGGTACACAACAACTATGCAATGGATTTGTAAGTTTGTTATTCTGTCTTATGCATCCTTTTGTGTTGTATGTCCTTTATGCTAGATGTATAGTGAGCTAACATGGAGTCATATATTCTCTCTTTGCATTTCAGTGACCACTTTACAAAAGAGCCACCTTCAGTACATCAGCACTCGCTTATTGCACTATGTGCAGAGCATGGTGCTGATCCATTTAGCTCATTTCAATGAGCTAAATACAAGGTCGGGACAAAGCGGCGAGTTCATTATATTTTGGCGACACCGTCCAAGAAGAAGATTCAATTCATGAACTCTAACAGCAAGTCATGAAGATAAATTAAGTTGGAAATGACAAGGATAAGTTTAGAGAGGCATGACATAGATAGATTTAGCTAGACATGTCAATGATAGATTTAGAGAGGCATGACAATGAAGATAAGTAATTGGTTGTCTTGTGATGCAATGTATCGGTGACATTTGTTATACCTTGTGAATGAATGAATTTGTTAGCCTTTTTGTGCTTCTGCTGTGAAATTTTCAATGTCCAGTGCCAAATCTATTCCTGCTCTAGGCTTATGAAGAAACCTCAATGCAAACGAGCAGAAACAGAATCTCCGTTACTGATGTTCCAACACATCAGAAACGGAGGTTGTGCACAACCGTTGCCAAACCGACGCCTCATCAGCGACGGTTATTCGCCTCCGTTACCGATGAGGGTCTTCACATCAGTAACGGGGTCGGGGACACGAACCCTTTTTCCGTTTCCGATGGAGTTTTTAGCCCGTTTCCGATGTGTCGTTCTGTACTAGTGTTGACACCCTCACTTACTCGTCGGGGCAAAGTAGTTTGATTGTCTTGTGTGCAGGTTCCAAGTCAACCGTCAGGACTTCTTCCTCCCCAACGACACTGCAAGTTTTCTGACACCGTTGACACCTTCAGAATATCGCCGACTTCCTACTGGTTCGATAACCTCGGTTTCATACTGAGAGAAGACTTGCTGCTACACTCATCAAACCTTACACTTGAGGTCTCCTGACGAACGTGTGCTTTACACGCATCAAGCAAGTTTTCTGGCGCCGTTGCCGGGGAAGTCGAGTTGCTTCTGCAAGGGGAGTCTCTCACTTCCAATCTCTTTACTTTGTTTTTGTCTTGCTTATTTTATTTTTATTTTGTCTTGTTTGCTTTCTTTATATCAAAAACACAAAAAAATTAGTTACTTGTTTTACTTTTTTATTTCGGCCTAGAGTTTATTTTGCTAAAATGAGTACTCCTGAAGTTGAGGTTCGTTCCTTTAGGCAACAAGGGGGAGAAAGTCTGAAAGATGCTTGGTATAGAATTAGTGATGCTCATCATAGATGTACTAAAAAACATTCTACCATGATCCTTCTTAGGAATTTCTATGTTGGTGTCACTAGTTGGTATAGGTATGTTCTGGATACGCTTACAGGTGGTAATTTCCTTGGTACTCCTGCTTTGGAAGCTTGTAATTTAATTGAAAGTTTAGTAGGAATACCACCTACTAACAATATTAAAACTGAGATTACTTTGGAGGATGTTATAAACAAACTAGATTCTATGGAGAATTTTTTCCAACACTACTTGATACTAGCAAGATTAATGAATCAGTAGTAAGCATTAATGAAAGAATCACTGTTTTAGAGGCTAGACATGCTCTTGATAATCAAAACCATAGGATTGGCTAATTAGAAGAAGCTATGGGAACCTTAAGTTCAACCTTTTCTTCTCTTAAGTTTAAGGAGAAGGCTTATGTGGGAAAAGAGCAAAAGTTCATGTATGTTCCTAAGATGCCAAAACCAAAGACCATTATGAGCTTAAAATTGATAAAACTCTTAGTACAACTATGGGTAATTCAAATAATGAAACATCTTCAGGAATACCTAAGGTACCTATTGTGACAAGTTGTGTTTTGGATGAAGCCTTTGATGATTTGGATGATTTATCTCTTGAGAACACTTGATTTTCACTTTCTGCGCCTAGCTGAAAGGCGTTAAAGAAAAGCGCTTATGGGAGACAACCCACCTTTTTATTTTCTGTCATTTTATTTTATTTTGAGTCAAGGTGTTGTTTGCTTCTGTAACAACTCCTTTGTATCTTTATTTTATTGCATTGTTGTGCCAAGTAAAGTCTCTAGTTGAAAGTTGATGCTAGATTTGGATTTCTGCGCAGTGACAGATTTTTGCTGTCCACCGTTTTGAGCTGTATTCACTCCAGAAAAATCGAAAAATTCTGAAAAAATCACGCATGATCCTTATATATGTACGCAACTTTCATTAGTTTTGATTTTTCGCATCTGAGCAAGTTAAGTGCCTCGAAAAAATTCGTCTTTCCAGACTGTTCTGTTTTTGACAGATTCTGCCTTTTATTTTGCATTGCCTCTTTTACTATGTTTGATTGGATTTCTTTGCTCCATAAAACATCAGTGGCTGTAGTAATGTCCAGAAGCATTGGTAATGATTGTGTCACAGTAGAACATGTGAATTTTTGATTATGCACTAACCCTCTAATGAGAATTACTTTGAGTTTGGTGTGGCGGAAGTTTTCAAGGAGCAAGCGAGAAGGATGATATGATGTGATCAAGAAGAGTGAAAAGCCTAAGCTTGGGGATGCCCCCGTGGGTCACCCCAGCAATATTCAAGAAGACTCAAGCGTCTAAGCTTGGGGATGCCCAAGGCATCCCCTTCTTCATCAACAACTATCAGGTCATCTCTAGTGAAACTATATTTTATTCTTCCACATCTTATGTATTTTACTTGGAGCGTCTTTGCTTTTATTTTTGCTTTGTTGTTTTTATTTTCTGAATAAGTTGGATCCTAGCATTCTTGTGTGGGAGAGAGACACGCTCCGCTTTTTCATGTGAATACTCATATTCTTCACTTATATCTTTTGAGTATTCTTATCTAGCTACTGCTATGCTTTTAGCTCCTGTTTTTCATGCATCTCTTTTAGAGCTGTTAATTCTTGTGGAAAGTACTCTCTTGTTTCATTTGTAAATTACTTGGAGAGTTGCTTGGTTGATGTGTTGGTTCAGAAAATGCTGCATGTGGTAGTGGTATAGTGAATAACTTGCATAATCTTGTAGATCATTGAACTTTGATAACTTGATTCTTTGCAAACGTTTTGAGATATTTAGATGGTAAAGCTTGCTGGTTAGTTAAGTTAAAATCATTAGTGGATTGTTGTCTTTAAGCTTGTACCGTACTACAAACTCTACTAAAATTGTTGAAGGTGTAGTTGGACTTGATAGCTTTCCATGTCTAAAAGTGATTCGTAATAACTAAGTTGTGCTGAAGGTCGAGGGATCTAGCGGGGTACTTGTACCGCCGTGAACGGCCCTTCTTGGAGTGAATTTTAATCATGCTCTTAATGTTGAACCTGCTAGTTGTTTGCAATAAGCTTGTGAGTTCTTTTTGACTAATGTTAAGCTACGGTTTTTGGCACTTCCACCATCCAAATTTGCTAGCCTCTTCGGTGTTGTGCATTGCCTTCTGCTCACATTGAGAGTTGTGCATACTTCGCCAGTACATCCAAACCCGTGGGAGGACTTTCTCTTGTTCTCCTACACATAAGCCCATACATCTTCCTCAAAACAGCCACCATACCTACCTACCACAGCATTTCCATAGCTGTTCCGAGATATATTGCCATGCAACTTCCATCTTACATTACATGACTTGTTGTCATTTATCATTTATATATTGCTTTGCATGATTCTATACAGCTGATGTGCGGTTTACCCATGTTACGCTAGATCATTGCATATCCTGCTACACTGGCAGAGGCATACAGTTTCATACATCATGTTTTGTTCATTATGAGTTATTTGTACCAAAAAGTGTGTTGTCATATTAGATGTTGCCCCTAAAAGTGAAAAGAGCCATGGAGGCCATCGAAAAGAGAAACAGAAAAAGAAAAAAATAAAAAAAAAAGAATAAAGAAAAAGGGGGCAACATTACTATCCTTTATCCACACTTGTGCTCATGTTTTAGCACCTGCATATTCATAGTCATCATTTGTGCTCATGTTTAGCACCTATACTCCATGTGAGAGAGTTTTCATGTTTTACTAGTATAACTATGTGGGGAATTTACACTATAGAACTTGGGTTGTATATTCCAATGATGAGCTTCCTCAAAAATGCTCTAGGTCTTCATGAGCAACCAAGTTGGATGCACCCCCACTAGTTCCATTGGAGAGCTTTCATACACATATAGCTCTATGTGCATCCGTTGCATGGCAATCACTACTCCTTACATAGCTTCGATTATAAGACTTCCTCTTGTCTAATGATCACTTATAGCTTTGTGAGACTTTCTTCCTTTGGCCTTCCAAACCCCATTAATGTTCTTTTAGCCATAACATCCTGGTGCCAATACCAAATGCTTACGCTCACCGGTTGAGTAGACTTCGAAACAGTTGATTCATGACGTTCATGTTTATTTTACTTGGCTGAATCCTTCTATGTTGTGAAAAATTACTTGATGCTTGGAATTGAAGGATAGAACTCCTACATTGGATACTTAAAACATCTTTAATGAACCTTGTACGGTTTCATGTCTTTAAAGCAATAGTTCATGAAAAGTTTTAGCTTGTTTAACTATCTTGCTTTGTTATCTCTTATTGAATATCAATTATAGACTTTTGCTTTGAATGATTTGATCTCAGCTCACATGCTTTACAATATTATTTGATCAAGATTATGTGGTAGCATGTCACTTCAGAAATTATTTGTTGTTATCGTTTTACCTACTCGAGGACGAGTAGAACTAAGCTTGGGGATGCTTGATACGTCTCCAACGTATCTATAATTTCTTATGTTCCATGCTTGTATTATACCAATTGCTACATGTTTTATTCACACTTCATGGCATTTTTATGCATTTTCTGGGACTAACCTATTAACAAGATGCCACAGTGCCAGTTCCTGTTTTCTGCTGTTTTTGGTTTCAGAAAAGCTGTTCTGCAAATATCCTCGGAATCGGACGAAACAAATTGCAAAGTTCCTATTTTTCCGACACGTTCCAGAAGTCCGAAGGAGAGACGAAGGGGGCAGCGAGGCGCCGTCCCCACCCCATGGCGCGGGCCTCGTGCCTCCACCGACATCGCCCCTTCGCCTATTTATTCTCCCGAGGCGAAAACCCTAAAACCGAGCCATATTTCCAGAAAACATCCGCTGCCGCCGCCGTCAACCCTAACTCGGGGGGTTCCTGAAGCTCTTCCCGGCACCCTGCCGGAGAGGGGAATCATCACCGGAGGGCTCTACATCGCCATGCCTGCCTCCGGAGTGATGTGTGAGTAGTTCATCTCTGGACTATGGGTCCATAGCAGTAGCTAGATGGTTGTCTTCTCCTTTTGTGCCATCATGTTTAGATCTTGTGAGCTGCCTATCATGATCAAGATCATCTTATTGTAATGCTACATGTTGTGTTTGCTGGGATCCGATGAGTATTGAATACTATGTCAAGTTGATTATTGATCTATTATATATATGTTGTTTATGATCTTGCATGCTCTCCGTTATTAGTGTAGGCTCTGGCCAAGTTTATGCTTGTAACTCCAAGAGGGAGTATTTATGCTAGATAGTAGGTTCATGCCTCCATTTAATCTGGGACAGTGACAGAAAGTTCTAAGGTTGTGGATGTGCTGTTGCTACTAGGGGTAAAACAGCAATGCTTTGTCTAAGGATATTTGTATTGTTTACATTATGCACCATACTTAATGCAATTGTCTGTTGCTTGCAACTTAATACTGGAAGGGGTGCGGATGCTAACCTGAAGGTGGACTATTTAGGCACAGATGCATGCTGGATGGCGGTCTGTGTACTTTGTCGTAATGCCCAAATAAATCTCATAGTGATCATCATGACTTGTATATGCATTGTTATGCACCTCTTTATTTTGTCAATTGCCCAGCTGTAATTTTTTACCCAGCATGTTAGTATTTTATTATGGAGAGACACCACTAGTGAACTGTGGACCCCGGTCCATTCTTTTACATCTGAAATACAACCTACTGCAATCATTTTCTTTTTCATTCTCTGCAAACAAACATCATTTTCCACACTATACGTCTAATCCTTTGTTTTCTGCAAGATGGTGAGATTGGCACCCTCACTGACTCGTCGGGGCAAAGTAGTTTGATTGTCTTGTGTGCAGGTTCCAAGTCAACCGTCAGGACTTCTTCCTCCCCAACGACACAGCGAGTTTTCTGACACCGTTGACACCTTCAGAACATCGCCGACTTCCTACTGGTTCGATAACCTCGGTTTCATACTATGGGAAGACTTGTTGCTATACTCATCAAACCTTACACTTGAGGTCTCCTGACGAACGTGTGCTTTACACGCATCAAGGTGATAAAATTGATTAGTCTCATTTACAACGGTAGGCTCCTAAGATTTATAGATATGCAAACAGTCAGAGCTGGTAAGCTTAATATGCACCTACGAAAGCTACGTAAGTGTTGAACGCATTATCTTGATGCACTAAAATATCTTAAAAGAGGCAAATTTGCTTAAATCCTAATCTAATAATATTCCTTATTCTCATATTGCATCAGTCGTCTTTCTAGATAATCGGTATTTCGAGTTGAGTCAGTTTACCTCATGATGTTGTATGTTTCAGGTTCAGGGTTCTGTACTACGGAAGAAGGTAAGCTCGCCTACCCGCTGCCTAGCTCAGCCGCCTTGCTGGAGCAGGGCGCGCTAGGCGGCAGCAGGAACAACGAGGTGTGCACCGTAGGGATTCGAATGCACCACACGAGGGCGCCGAGAGCCGTCGCCAATGATGGTGAGCAGAAACAGGCATGGGGAAGCAGCACACCGCAGCGCAGGTGCCTCAGATTGAGTCGGCCTATCATGTTTACTACAGCTATGGTTCATGGCTATTCCCTTTTTTCTCCCTTGCATTTGTCTCCTATATTCTTTTGTAATGATTCCCTCTTTAATTTTGGTCCCAAGATGTTTCTTACCTGCTGTTCATCTCATATCTTGGACCTCCATGTTTCCGCAGCTGCTACTTCTCTGTTCATGGTCCTAAATGTTAAGTATTGGGCATAAGTGGACTAAAACCAATTTTTTGTGCATTATTTCTTCCTTAAGTGTGTAACTTGGGAAGATCAAAATCTCACATGTTGCTGACATTTGAGCTTTGTTTATGTGATTTGTAATAGTACACCCGATATACCACTTGATTGCTGCATAGTTCGAAATAATTGTCTCCAGTTTTGTACCTTAGTGCATCCTTTTATGTGCAATACAAATGACTTCAGGTTTTTCGTGTGGCAAAATCACTATAAGAATGAGTTAAAGCCGTTGTATCGAACAGACAGAATGTATGCATGTTTTTTATTCACAGTGTAACAAGTATGTTCTAGCTAGCAGTGAAGATAGTTCATAATGTCCATAGTCCATGGTCCATCCCTACTATATATAAAAGTTCGACGGATTCGCTTCCAGTTACGCCGTCCACGTCACCCAGATTACGCAGACCGTCCGATCGAGGCAACAAACGGCCCAGATGACTTTAATAATCGTGCGGAACTGTAGCAGCGGGATTTCTACCAATCAGAGCTCGCACACGATTTTTGGCGCAGCCACTTTTACAAAAAAGAACCCACAACTTTCGGAAACAAACCCGCGATCCAATTTTCAACACAGCGAGGGACCTAACTATAATTCCAGTAAAATCCACTGCCTTTAATGCAAAACCACCCACAGAATCCCCCCTCCCCTTTCTCTTTCCCGCGATGCAGGAATCACCGCCGCCGCCGCCGCGTGCCGCCGCCGCTCCGCTCCTCCCCGCTTAGATCGACGCCCACGGCGCGCTCCGGCGTCCTCTCCTCTCCCTCATCGCCGAGAACCGCCTGCTGGGACGCCCTATCGACGCCGGACTCGCCGCTCGCCGAGCTCGATTCCCTAACACGGCCGCATGCCCTTCGCGCGTTTTCTCCCGCGCCGCCGTCGCTCTGCTTGATGCCGGTCAATCCGTGGCGCTTGCCCGCAGGTATGCCCTTGTGGCCTCTCCCTCCCCGTCTCTGCTCTCACTCCCGTCTCACTTCTTCTCTTTTCTAAACAGCCGGAGGCGACGACGCAGAGATGCCGGAGGAGTTTGACTTCCGCTAGAGCGTCCCCGGTTCCATGGTGACCGGCAGCGCGCTATCTTCCGCGAGCGACCGTGCAGCGGCGCTGTCCGTGTCCGTCTCGCTCTCCTAGCGCCGAGAAGAACTCGCGTCCGCCTCCACAGCTACGATTTGCGCCCTTCTGCTCCACCCCTAGCCTCATTCATCTCACGAAGAGGAAGTAGGGGCCCGTATTGAATCGCCCAAATTATCCACCTCTCTGTCTGCTAAACTACAGCCCTTGTGATGGTGAACTGAATACTGATTATGATGATAGTGTTCTTTGGGGGAAAACTGTGCAGGGCGTCGAGTTAAGGTGTACGCGGTGCTCAGGGACGACAGCGCCGACTACCTCCAGGGTAATCACTGGGAGGCCATGTTCCATGTCGACGACCCCTGGCCAAGGGTGTCGACGAGAAGGGCATGTTCCTGGACGCCAAGCAGGCGGTCGACGTCGTCCGCTTCGACATCCAGTACTGCCACTGGAGGGCACGGCAGGACCTGGTCACCATCATGGTGCTCTACAACAAGGTATACACAAATATGGTCTGAATAATTGTGTAGTTTACCGTTTCAGTTAGTTCAGAGAAACATCGTTTCCGTCCGCCATATTACCTGAGTTTTACCTTGGTTCGTATTCTGAGGTAGGCATAGAGGATCCAAGGATGCCAGATAAATTGTGGATGTAATTTGTTGGTGTGGACTATAACATAAACTGCGAAAAGTGAAATGCAGGTGGTGATAGTCCTGAACCCTTTAGCTAGAGACATCAAGTCTGTTGGGAACTTGAGAAAAGACCTCGCCGGGTTACAAGAGGATCTGACAAAGCTCACAACCAGGTATACTTTATTTTTGTAAGAATTCAAATTGGAACCTTCAAATGTTGTCTGAAACCTGACGCTTAACGTATGATGCAGCTTTATTTATCAGAATCTAGAGTGTCACGGTGCTCGATAAGCTCGCGGAGATGGATACGGTGATCAACAAAAGGCTGCTGTCTGAAGAGATATAAACATTTAGGAAATTTCCTGCAATTTTAACTGCGGTATCCATGTTTCGTTCGTTCATTTTAATATTATTTATGGCCTCTCCTTTGCAGTTCTAGAGTCTAGACTTTATAAATGACACATATAGAAGATGATGCCAGCGAGCTCATTTAGTGTATTTCATATTTATACAACTGAGTTGTATGCATTTATTTTGGTTCCAATATTGTTGGCTAAATCTGTCTTCACAAAATTAGTAGATATGCATTCCATTGTGCGCAGCAGAATAGGTTATATACTATATATGTGCATCTAAATCACAGTCGTCAAACAATACTCCGTAATAAGATATATTTACATAGATTGAGAATGGTTTTTAATAATCTTAATCTTCAGTCTTCAAGTCATTTTACTTGCACAAATTCCAGTATGGTGCCATCGTTTATTTCTAATGAGATGTATCGGGTACCAAAAACAAAACTGCGTGTGCATATTTTGGTTCTGATTGTAGTTCATATTTTGGACAGTTCAAAATAAAGCACCGACATTGTATTTCTGGAAGTTGGCCAGGTTAATATTTTAAATTGTCCTCGGTACATCCTTTTCTGGACAAGATTAGTCCCGCGCGAGTTTTATTCGACTCGCTGTTGGGCTTTCTAGACATAGTTTGTTGTATGCGAAAGCACAAATCAGTACCACCTTTATTGTTGGATGATGCAATATTATGCCTCTGCCTGTTAAAGCTATAGTTCATACAATATATGAATGATTCTTGGACATAAATATTTGTTTATCAAATACTATTTCTGTCCTCATGTCCTCCGCTGTTGATCCTCCTATTCCCCAGTCAAAAAATATTCCAAAGACAATAGGTCACACTTGATACTTTACTTAAGAGCCTGTCAATTTCTTTGGAGGTGTTCCTACCACATTGGCCAGCTTGGTTTTATGCGATCATTCCAGAATGCTCTACATCCATATGTTTTTTGGTCTCTCCAATTATATCACAAGCTACTGACGAACTTTCTATTTCTATTTGTGATTTTTGCCATGAAGGCACGTATTGTCTTTTCAGATCATTGAGGATATGTCTATACAAGCAAATGTGCCTGCTCTAGCAATGGAAGAGATACTGGAATCTTTTTTTTCTTCATTAATTTACTCGATTTGAATATTTAATGAACCTACTTCTATGCCTTGCAGGCTGCACCTGTAGCTGTTTCAGATGCTGCAATGCTTGATCCCGAAGAAGTTTTTGAAGGAAAAGGCGATATAAAAGAAGACGCAGGGCTCCATATGCAGACACCCTTCATTCTGTGTGCTTTAAGTTAGGGAGTTTACCTCTTAAGAAGAAATGGTAAGCATGCTTCAAGAGAAATAACCCATTGATCAATGTGTCTGACATCTAAGCTATAAGCTTATTTAAACGATTTCAAAATGATTGTGTGATATGTCATATCCATATGCACCTGACCATTATTTGTACTCCAAAACGCTGACAGAATTGTTGTTTTTTATTTTGAAATTCAAGTGTATCAATACAGTCTAGGTTTAATATAAAGATTATAAATCAAGAAGCATGACATATGGAAGGTAACCTATTTTATTTGATATTAGAGTACACATGACATTTATGTGAGTCTTTCCTGTATATTGAAGGTCGGTATTTAGCGTTATGGTTATTGAAGATCGGCTCAGTGCATATGAGTTATCATGCATCTTTCTGTTTAATAGTTGTAAGTAACATCTTCATTCCGTTAACTGAATATTTGAGAGTGATGTTATGCATCCTCATTTGATTTTCCATAATAACCCAAAATAACTCCATGATCTCACCTCTAATGTTCCATCTCTTAATTAATAACAAACTGTTTCACTAATTATATTTGCGAGAATAAACACAATTAACAATCACATAGGCGCGGCGTGTCGACGCGCCAAGTTCCCTATATATAAAAGTACGTGGGATTCACCCTCCGTTTCAGCATCCACGTCGCCCGCAAAACTCCAGCCGTCCGATCGTCCTAATCAACGGTCCAGATGCGTTCGGCACTGTAGCAGCAGGATTTCTACCAATCAGAGCTCGCACACGAATTTTGGCGCAACCACTTTTACAAAAAAGAACCCGCAACTTTCGGAAACAAACCCGCGATCCAATTTTTAACACAGCGAGGGACAAAAAAAAAGAACACAATTACATTATACACAAAAAAAATGCAAACAATATGTATAAAGAAAAAACCCAAAATTTACAAATTGCCAAACGTTTTCAACCAATTTCCAAACTTTCCACAAAAACAATAATAATTTGCCAAAAAAATGCAAATTCACCAAATTTTCAAAAACCAGATAAATTTCATAGCGGGCCCACTGTCAGGACTTTTACCATTCCCCTAAACAATTTCTATATAATTATTAAAACGTTAACATGTGGGTCCCGAATGTCAGATATTTCACAAATAGGAAAAAAAATGAATTTCGACGAGAAAAAAAAACTCCGAATCTATAATAAATTTAGCCTATATTTGGCAAACTTTCCCCAATTCAAATAATATTCACATTTCAATAATTTTCTTGCAACAAAAAAATGAGATTTATGAAATTTGTCAAACTTTGGTAAGTAAAAAAAAGGTACCTATTCCTGCCAAATAAACAAATAAGTTTGAATAATTCAATTTAGCCTATATTTAGACAAGTTTAGAAAAACAAAAATCAACATTTCAAATTGCAACGGACACGATTAATATCTACACAAAATCCACATTGCCTTCCTCTAATTTTACGCATTTAATTTTATTAAATATCGACTAAATAGATTAACCTCTAAAAATTCCCAACCGGAAAAAAAACAAAAGATACAACAAAATGCTCCAACAAAACAAATACTAATTATTTACGTCAAAAAATAAATACGTTCAAACACTTCAGATTGGTAAATATTTGAAAAAAAACAACTTCCTCCTTAGAACAATTTATACAACATGAAATTATTTCTATATATACCCTTAGAGAAAAAAATGTTGTTTTTAAATTCTATACGATCAAATTTCAGATTTCGATATTCCAAAATCTTAAATACCTGCGAAATCTAATCATTTTACAAACATAAAATGATTTGAATCTGCAAAACAACCCAACTTGAACAATATTCAAAATGTAAACAATTTTTGAACGCAAACTTCCTTCGATTTCGCTAATTTTAAACCTGCACAATTTTTAAATAAACATGTTACCAAATTTAAATTACGCAGCAAAACAAAAACCGGAAAAAATTCTATACATACCCATAGACAAAATATAAAAAATATATCAAAATGCTAGGGAAAAAAATTGTCAGCTATTTTCCACACAAACCAAATAAGTTTTAAAAATTTAAATTGACCTACATTCGGACAATTTTGTGGGAAAACCACCCTTATTTGACCATTCAACTCAAATTTCAAATTCACATACTTAATAATTTCAAATACCTCTGAAATCTAATCATTTTTGCAAACTTTCAAAGAATACAAATTTGAATACATTTCAATGCAACAAATTTTAACAATCTCGAAAAATCTCCTAATTGTAAACTTCTCCGAATTCAAATAATAATCATATGCATACTTTCTAAAAAACATATTCGAAAATTAGGACGCGCGGCATTGGGCGCTAACTATCCCTAGTAGGAAACAAAAGTAGAACAAGTTCATTCGTCGGATAGTGATGCATATGTACTCTTGAGTTTAAAAATATTATTGCCTCCTACTCCTGCTAGCAAGGAACCGAACTGGTACCTTATGAATTCGTGTTTTTGAGGCTTTGGTTTACATCGCGGAAACCATACACGATGACTTGATGAGACTACAGTTTCTGTTGTCTGCAAGACTGACAAGTTTAGCTTCCTGTGCCAAGATATATAGTTAATATAGTGCCGAGTCTATCTTGCTTACTTATTGTTTCCCTTATTGTATCCTTATTGATTAGAGTAGCGTGAGAGAAAACATGACCAATGTTGGTTTCCTCGACGAAAAATATTTTCCATGCTGATTCAACGGCCGCAAGTATGGCCAAATTTGGCAGTGCATCATTATTTTCACTGTAATACCAAATTAGGTGTTTCATGTGTATAGGAATATATGATGTTCAAGAGTAGATCACCATGAGACTTGGGAGGTTCAGTTAGGGCATTTTCAGAACTTGCCATTGCTCCTACAAGATATCAAGGCAATAGGACATCAACGTTGTTGTGGAGTTCATAGATCATTGATGCAGTGAAACATCAAGAACCCTCGATACCGCGCGGCGTGACGCCGCGCTGAGTTCAACTAGTCTATACTTAACTATCTGCACCCGGACGATATGGTTTGTGCTCTGGACCATTGTTTATTGTTGCAACTTACAATCAGTTCTAAATGTAGTGTTTCCTTCGTATTGTCTTTAATTTTCTTGTGTGCACTTTACACTTACTACGCATTTTCGTGTGTACGTACAATCACATTGTTAATTTTTGTTGAATTTTTTAAAGATTTGTCCATGTTTTCCATGTATAAATCAATTTAAAAACAATTACAGTACTATTAGTGCATTGTATGGTATGATCCAATTATAAGAGACCCTTTCTCACCATTCCTTGGAACATGAGAAGAGGAGAGATAAACACGGCAGATGCAACTCCACCACTATGAGATCTCCCTTGCTTATTATGACTGTCAATTTGCTTTATGATCCCTGCACAAATTATGAGTGAATTTTCAAATTATCAATGCATTAGAACTAATTCTTTGATTTATGTAATTTATTTTTTAGATCCATTTACTAACAAGAACTTTCTGTACTTGCATTGACAAAATAAAAATAAACATTGACATATTTTTTTTATAAATACATCAATTAGTGAGAATAATTTCGTTTGTTGGATGCAAAGTCGACTGTCATGATAAGCGGGCAAGATCCTTATAGACTCATAGTTGCATAAGCACGTGCTCTCCTTGCAGTGTACTAGCCAAGCACGGATATAACGTTTTTGTGAGTGTATATACATGTGGGACATACTCCAATCAGAGACTTGTGTGCAGAGCAAAGATAAAAGCACGCTTGTGTCATTTTTGTTAGTTTTCACGGCTTACTATTACTCCCTCTGTTCCTAAATGTATGTTTTACATGTTAAATGAGTGAACATACACATGAAATATGTCTAAATACATTTGTGTACATGTGTATGTGGACAGAATGTAAAACATGTTATATTTGGAAACAGAGAGAGTACATGTGAAATGTCCATCTTTTGCAGAAAAATACAACATTTTTTTACATTAGGAAAGAAAGCTGAAAATAAACAACCCAAAAAGGGAATTGGCGAAAAGCGTGGAAGGAAACATACCAGTTTCTATTTTATTTTATTTTATTTTTGAAGTTCAGACCAGTTTCTTTTTTAGTCTATAAGCAGCCTGATCGGAATTGATCGGCGACGCTAATTAGTTGTAGCCTTGTAGGCCAAGCCCAACACTTGAGGCAGCCCATTCCTTGAGGCAGCCCAACGAAGTTGCAGGGCTTGACACTAGCAAATTGAAGATTCCAGAAAAAATCTACAGAAACAAGCTAATTAACGATCGTAATTAACGCTCTAAGAACACGATCGTAATTAACAAGAGAAATTAAGTGAAAAAAAAACGTGCAGCTAGCAGAGATACGACGCCCTCTGAGCGGCGAGCTGGTCTCTGGTGAGGAATGCGCCGTGGAAGCCGTACGGAACGCGGCACGGCACCTCCACCGTCGCCGCCACCTCCATGGTGGCCGTGTCCAGCACCGCCAGCTCCGCCGCTCCCGCGCCCGCCGCCTCGTCGTGCACCATCACCACCACGTTGTTGGACTTCATTGTAATCATACGAATGGTCCAGGAGTAGTACTCCTTCTCCTTCGTATTCCCCTCTCTTCTCCTTCCTATTCCACTATGTAATCTCCTTGTAAATGCCACTAGTGGGGGCTTTTCCCACTCCCTATAAACACGTAACCGAGCCCCCCATCAGGGGCATCGCTTCCACCAACATGGTATCAAGAGCTTTCCTCTTCCTCCGCTCTGTCGCAAGAACCCGCTGAAACTTTCCAGAAATTTTTTCGTCGATCATCGGCTGATCGACTGAAACCGAAGAAGAACTCTCCCTCCCTCCGACATGGCGTCTTCCTCAGCATCGGCGCCGTCTCTCACGGCCGCCCTTGGCTCCCCGCCGGCGGAGAAACTAACCCGCGATAACTTCCTGTATTGGAAGGCGCAGGTTCTACCTGCGTTTTGCGGTGCGCAGGTCATGGGCCTACTTGATGGGTCCGATCTCGCACCACAGAAGACCATGGAGGTTGCAGATTCAAAAAACAGAACAACAACTGTTCAGAACCCAGCATACGGTGAGTGGCTTGCAAGAGATCAGATCGTTTTAAGTTTTCTGACGAAATCTCTGTCGAAGGATCTCCTCGCTTGGGTCTTCGATCTTGAGCTTGCGGCTGAAGTTTGGGCCGTCATTACTGATCTCTTCCACTCGCAATCAAAGGCCCGTGTTAATTATCTTCGTGGCGCCCTCTCCACTACAAAAAAACTTGATATGACTGCTGAAGCCTACATCGCCAAGATGAAGAGTTTCGGGTCTGGACTTATTGCTGCCGGCAAGACTGTTGATGATGAAGACCTCCGTGATTATATTCTGGCAGGCCTTGATGACGAGTATACACCCCTTGTTGCATCCATCAATGCGGTTCCTAGCACCACTCTAAATGATATGTGTGCTCAGCTTGTTGCTTTTGATCTTCGACAGAAGATGTTGTCCGAAGCCAAGCAAGTCTTCTCCTCCTCAGCCAACACTGCTACTCGTAACAATGGCTCTGGCTACCGCTCTCACAACTATGGTGGTAATCAGAATCGTGGTCGTGGTCATTTTCGTCAAGGACAGAACCGTGGTCGCCATGAGCCAGGACGTCGTGGCGGTCGTGGTCGTGGTCGTGGACGCACTCCATCTCCGCATCTAGATATTACTTGTCAAATATGCAAGAAATTTGGTCACCCTGCAAGCGAGTGTTGGTGGCGTTATTCTGACAACAATGATGATGATGATTCTTACACTGAAGAAAAAGGTGCGTATGGGGTCGACACCAATTGGTATATGGATACTGGAGCCACAGATCATATCACCGGCGAATTACAGAAGATGACAACACATGATGTTTACAAAGGGCGTGACCAAGTTCAGAATGCAAGTGGTGCAGGTATGCCAATTGCGCATGTTGGTCACTCAATATTACATACCCCCCATAATTCTATTCGGCTCAATAATATGTTGCATGCCCCTAGTGCATCCAAGAGTTTATTATCTGTTCATCGTCTTGCTCTAGACAACAATGCTTTCATTGAATTTCATCCATCTTTCTTTCTTATTAAGGATCTGGCCACGAAGCAAATCATGTTTAGAGGTCCATGTCGAGGTGGTCTCTATCCTCTTGTGCCCATTTCTGCAGGATCGCACAAGCACGCCTTCATTACAATAAAGCCTTCGTCGTCAACATGGCATTGTCGTCTAGGACACCCCTCATCATTTACTGTTCAACAAGTGCTTCGGAGAAATAAATTGTCACACTCTCCTGAAATAAACTCTCACATATGTGATCCATGTCAACAAGCCAAGAGCCATCAGCTCCCATATCACACTTCTACTAGTGTATCCACGGTTCCTTTGGAACAAATATTTTCTGATGTTTGGGGTCCTGCTCCTGCCTCTGTTGGTAAACATCAGTACTATGTAAGCTTCATCGATGATTATAGCAAATTCACATGGATCTATTTGCTTAAAAAACGTTCTAATGTCTATCAAGTCTTCCTCAATTTTCAGCAACTTGTTGAACGAAAATTTGGTCGCAAAATTATCACCATGCAAACGGATTGGGGTGGTGAATATGAAAAATTGCATGCTTTCTTTCAAAAAGTTGGCATCACACATCACATCTCGTGCCCTCATGCTCACCAACAAAATGGTTCGGCTGAGCGTAAACATCGCCATATTGTTGAAGTTGGGCTAGCTTGCCTTACTTGCAAATGCATCCATGCCGCTAAAATTTTGGGACGAAGCTTTTCTCACCGCTACATTCCTTATTAATATGCTTCCTACTAAAGTGTTGAAGTTTGAAACTCCCACTGAAAAACTTCTTCAAGTCAAGCCCAACTATGAGTCTCTTCGTGTTTTTGGGTGCGCATGTTGGCCAAACCTCCGTCCCTATAACAAACGAAAACTAGCTTTTTGGTCTAAAAGATGTGTGTTTTTAGGCTATAGTCCTCTTCACAAGGGAGTAAAATGCCTTGATGTAACAACTGGTCGTGTTTACATCTCTCGTGATGTTGTATTCGATGAAGGTCTTTTTCCATTCGCCTCACTTCATCCAAATGCCGGCTCTCGCCTTAAGGAAGAACTCCTTTTACTTCCTCCAGATTTGACCTCTCCAACATATAATAATGGGGGTGTACATAATATTGATGATCATATGCCTATTGTGCCTCTTGCTAACCATCCGCAGGTCACTACCGAAACCACTACTATGGAGTACTCACAAAATTCAGATGGAAATAGTACAACAAATGATGAAATACACACAGAAACAGCAAGTACAGATAAAACCAACTCTGGCGCTGATTTTCACACGGATTCTCTGGGTCAATCTTCCTCGGATCACGCAACAAACTCCAGCGATACACACTAGTAGGAAAAGCCCCATCAGTGGCGCACGTTTTTTAGATTCTGTGGCGCACCCCCAGAATTGCTGGGTGCGCCATAGAATCGTCGCCACTAAATTATTTTTTCTGTGGCGCACCCCCACCGGGTGCGCCACAGAAATGCCCAGATTTTTTTGTGGCGCACTAGGCGTGCATGCGCCACAGAATGTCTTTATCAGGATTAAAAAAAATGCTAACCCACCGCAGCACCGCAGCGGCGCACGGATGTGGTCGCTGGCTGGAGGTCTGTGGTCGCTGGCTGGACGTCTGTGGTCGCACGCTGGGAGCTCGGTGGTCTGAGGGCGGGGGTCTGCACCATGGCGGCGACTGGGGGCCGGGCGGCGGAAGAAAGGCCACCCACGACGCACGCATCCGAGATCCTAAATCCGCTCGAAAAACGAAGCAGTGGCCGGCGGCGACGAGGAGGCCCCGCAGCCTGCCTGCTCCCGCTGCTCCTCATCGTGCTGGCCGCGCACGGATCCGCGCCTCCCGCTCGGGTTCCGTCTCGAGGAGCGCCAGCAGCACTTGCTCCATGGTCGCGGAGGGAGGCCTCGCTGCAACGGGGGGAGGCGTCGTCGTGGAGGTGGCGACGGGGGGAGGGGAGACCGCGTGGGCCGCGGGGTGAGACCACGTGGGCCGCTGCGCTGGTCATGGCGGCAGCCGCGACAAGGAGGCCCCGCTGCCTGCCTGCTCCCGCTGCTCCTCATCGTGCTGCGCGAAGGCGTCCTGGCATTTGGGGTGGTTGGCGGCGAGCTCGGAGACGGTCCAGACGACCATGGCCTGCACCTTCATGGGTTCGTCCTTGAGCACCTTGGCGGGGGCCCCGCAGGCGCCCGCGAGCACCATCTGCTCGACGCACTCAGGGTCGCGCCCCAGCAGGCCGACGGCGTTCTCCTGGCCCTCGAGGCGTCCCTCCTTGATGAGCTTGAGCAGCGCGCGCGTCGAGGTTGCCCGTGTAGAGCACGGCGATCTGCTCCCATTGAGGAAGAAAAAAGAAAGAGGATAAGGCATGGGAGTGGTGTGTGTGGTGCGTGAGTGGTGCGTGGGTGTGCGGTTGAGTAAAGAAAGGGATAAGGCACGGGAGAGAAACTGAATCGAGATCTGGAGAATTTTTTCTTTTTTGTGATATGTGGCGCATGTTGGTGAGGTGCGCCACAGAAAGTCGTATGTCTGTGGCGCATGCAAGTAGATGCGCCACAGAAATTTGGAATTCTGTGGCGCACCTGACCACATGCGCCACAAAAATAAGAATTTCTGTGGCGCACCAGGCGTGGTGCGCCACAGAAATGTGGCTTTCTGTGGCGCACCAGGCCCGGTGCGCCACAGAAATGCACCACAGAAATGTGCATTTCTGTGGCGCATTTGGTTTTCGTGCGCCACAGAATTCCAAATTTCTGTGGCGCATGCAAAACAATGCGCCACAGAAATTATTTCAGTGGCGCACCAATTAAGGGTGCGCCACAGAATGTCAACCTACCTATATAGGGTTTTCCTACTAGTGACACCATCTGCCACGTCGCGCATGACCAACCGTGTGCCGTTGACGGACGCAGAACACGAGGTTGATTCGGTGCAGACCGATTCTCTCCGATCTAGAGAAGGATCAGGTGGGGCTCGCATGTCCGCCAATCAGGCGCGAGCTCGCCCGACAGACGCTCTCCTCCGCGCCAATCAGCTGGCGCGTCGCCAGCCAGGTCCCCCGCTGTCTCCATCGGAGAACAGTCTTCCTCCGGATCTTCTGCGGCCAGTTCTACGTCGGCCTCAACCGCTGGATCCACTGCGCCAAAAAGTTTTGATCAGCTCTTGTCAACAGAATCTTCGGTGTCAGCAGGATCTACTGCTGCCTCTGATTCTGTAGCTCCTGATGCTGCTATACTACCTCAACATTCGTATGGTACTCGAGTCTCAAAAGGTATTCGTCAACCGAAAATTTTCACTGATGGTAGAGTTCGATGGTGCATGCTTACCTCTACAGGAGAACCGAAGAATTTACAAGAAGCACTGGCTGACAGTAAATGGCGACAAGCTATGCAAGAAAAATATGATGCCTTAATACAAAATAAAACATGGCATCTTGTTTCTCCAAATTCAAGTAACAATCTGATTGATTGCAAATGGATATTTCGCATCAAGAAAAATGCTGATGGCACCATTGACAGATATAAAGCTCGATTGGTTGCAAAAGGATTCAAACAACGTTATGGTATAGACTATGAAGATACATTTAGTCCTGTTGTCAAAGCAGCCACTATCAGACTTGTTCTAGTGAAGCTTGCGACAGCTTGACGTGAAGAACGCGTTTTTACATGGCGTTCTGGAAGAGGAGGTTTACATGAAACAACCACCTGGATTTGAAAATCCCAATTATCCAAACCTTGTTTGCAAACTTGACAAGGCTCTCTATGGTTTGAAACAAGCTCCTCGAGCGTGGTACTCTCGACTCAGCTCCAAATTACATGATCTTGGCTTTACTCCCTCTAAAGCTGACACATCACTCTTTATCTTCAACAAGGGAGGCATCATCATCTTTATTTTAATATATGTGGATGACATAATTGTCACTAGCTCTTCAAATAAAGCCATCTCTGCCTTACTTCATGATCTACGTGACAATTTTGCTCTCAAGGACCTTGGTGATTTAAACTTCTTCTTGGGAATTGAAGTCAAGAAAACATCAAATGGGCACGTATTGACTCAAGAAAAATATGCTACTGATCTTCTTGCTCGTGTAGGCATGAGCAAATGCACATCTTGTCCCACACCCCTATCAACAATTGAAAAATTGGTAACAAATGAAGGGTCACCTCTTAGTCCTGAAGAAAGTACTAATTATCGAAGTATCATTGGTGCACTTCAGTACCTCACATTGACTCGCCTAGACATATCCTTCTCTGTCAATAAGGTGTGTCAGTTCCTTCATGCTCCCACTACCACACACTGGACTGCGGCAAAGAGAATTTTAAGGTACATCAAAGATACACTTAAGGTTGGACTCACCTTCCAAAGATCTTCCTCTACACTTCTTAGTGCCTTCTCAGATGCAGATTGGGCTGGCTGTCCTGATGACAGACGATCTACAGGAGGCTTTGCTATATTTTTTGGCCCCAATTTAATATCTTGGAATGCAAGGAAACAAGCCACAGTGTCAAGATCTAGTACTGAAGCTGAATACAAGGCATTGGCCAATGCTACTGCAGAATTGATTTGGGTCGAAGCTCTTCTTCGAGAGCTTGGCGTCCCTATTCGAGACAAACCATGTCTTTGGTGTGATAATCTTGGAGCTACATATCTCTCGGCAAATCCAGTTTTTCATGCCCGTACCAAACATATTGAAATTGACTTCCACTTCGTTCGAGAGAGGGTCACAAATAAGCAACTTGATATCAAGTTTATTTCCAGCAAAGATCAAGTAGCAGATGGGTTTACTAAAACTTTGCCGGTTCAGAAGCTCATTGAGTTCAGGCGTAATCTAAATCTTTACCAAGTTTAGATTAAGGGGGGTGTTGGACTTCATTGTAATCATACGAATGGTCCAGGTGTAGTACTTCTTCTCCTTCGTATTCCCCTCTCTTCTCCTTCCTATTCCACTATGTAATCTCCTTGTAAATGCCACTAGTGGGGGCTTTTCCCACTCCCTATAAACACGTAACCGAGCCCCCCATCAGGGGCATCGCATCCACCAACACACGTGCCCCTCGTACTCTTCCACCCTCCCCTCCCCTCCGGCCGGCACGAACGTCGCCTCGCCACCGAACCGCCCCGCGCCGTACTCGTGCACAGCGACGGCCTCGCCCGTGGCCAGGTCCACCTTGGCCACGCCACGGCACCGCGGCCACGGTTCAGCCACGGCGAGGTACGCGTACCTCGTGCGCCGCCCAAGCAGGGAACGGTTCACCGTGCCGGCCTCGAGGTTGAGTTCCGGCGCGAGCTCACGCCGGCGAGACTGTCCTGTGCGGAAATCGAGGCGGATTTCAGTCAGGACGGCGCACACGTTCGTCGACGTGGCGTCGGCGTCTGAGTGGGAGAAGAGGGACTCTGGCGGCGTCATGCACGAGCAGATGTGGAAGCAGAAGCCGTGGTCCGGCACGTCGAACCACCGCATCCTTGAATCGTCGTTGTCATATCTGCAAAATAAAACGATGAAAACCATACATATAACATATTTTAGGACCGTAAACAATACATTTGAGCTTGCATATTGTACCCTATATATCAGCTAGGTTTTGTTAAACATACTTTGCGATTATGTCTATACAAAAAGGCAAAATAACGGCGATAAAAAGCAAGTAAAGTACTTACGTATGCTCCTCATGTTAGTATTTTATGCCTAGGTCATATCCAAGAAGATATGTCGATAGAGTTCTTAAAAGTTTTTCATCTGATCTGTATGAAAAATTATTACCTGAAGTTTTATGAAGAAAAATTATTCAATATAAATAATAAAGATATATTACAATTTCTTTTAGTTTGGATATATGGGTCACAAATTTTGAATGAAAATATAGGGTATCCACGCAATTATTTGTTCAAAAGTTTTGAAACCTTGGTATGTTCTCTAAAAATCAAACATCAACAACTAAATATTCTATATGTTAAGAAAAAATATAAGAGATTCCCTTTTTATATGTCATTATTTTGTTTCAAAACTCTTGGATCAACGATGCATTCACTGTCAACATATAGAAAAACATATCTAACCAAATTAGCAGAAATAAGAGTGAAATCACAAATTAATATATTATGTTATGAAAAAATTAATGAAAGTTTTGTGACATATATATATTCAAATTATTTACATTTACCAGATATAGACTAGAAATATAAATATCCTTAATTTCACACAAATATAATATAAAAATTATGATGGTTCAAGTAATAGTGAATAATAATTATAGTTCCTATATGTTTGATCGAATTTAGGTTTGTTCCGGTCCAAATTCCGAACGTAGTGAACCAAAAACGCGACCTTGGACCGTTCCTCTCCACCCGCACAGTGCTGAGAGGCGATTTTTTGACCCTTCCCAGATCTACCTCGCCTCCGTCGATCTGACGGGTCCCCCTTCCTCTGCCGGCCGCTCCGGCGGCGGGAGGTTGGGGGAGCCTCGAATCACGGGTGTATATAGTGTAGGAGCTGTGGAGTTTTCTGCCGGCGGTGCTTTGAGGTGGGCGGCGCGGCCGGTGGTATCTATGCGGGTGGCGCTTGCCCTCTTCGGCGTTGGAGCTCCGCGGAGTTCCGCGGCGAGGCGCCTCCTTTCCCCGCGCTCACGGTCCCTGTGGCCGTCGGATGCGCCTATTCCCCTTCCGGATCTGCGTGCGGCGGATCCGGTCGACGACTTTGAAGCCACTGGTGGTGAAGCTCGCGGATGGAACCGGCGGAGGAGGGTGGAGGCTCCCAGGAGCTCGAGGCCCGAAGACTTCCCATCTGCAGGGGGATATCTCTCGATCCAAGGCAAGAGGAGAGATGCAGCAGCGGCGCGCCATTGGCACGTCTTCCTCTGCTCCGGCGACATCGAGTTGCTCAAGGACCAGGTTGTAATTTTGTTCTTTGATGGGGTCCTTTTTGTAACTGTCGTGCTTTAATATCACCAGCAGTTTCCTTGCAAAAAAAAAATCCGAACGTAGTGTATGGGCGAGTAGAGGAAATTCCCGATTTGGCAAGTACTATAACATGGGCATGACGTGTTATGCATGCTGTCAACGATACTTTATGACACGCGGCGGCATGCATGGCTCTGCATGCAGGTGTCAACCAGCTACCTATAGGTATAACGTACCTTGGGAGGAGGCCAAAGCGAGAGGTCTTGCCGCCGTCGTGGACGACGGGTGACCCACCACGTAGCATGTTGCCGACGTCGAACACCACCTGCTGGTCGGGGATCACGGCGTAGCTCTCGGTGATGGCGAAGTCGTGCACCATGGCCGGCCGCCGGAGCGCTGTCACCTCCACGTCGGGGGACTTCTCGCCGGTGGCCGGGTCCACGCGGAAGTACCGCAAGTAGGGTCTATGAACGGCGTCGTAGCCCAGCGCGAAGAGCTGGTCGACCACTCGACCTTCGGGTGTGCGATCATTGAGGAACGCAGCTGCCCGGCAAAGTCGTACCGACCGGAGGTGCGTATGTCGCCGGCGTCCGAGATTAGCACATGGTACGGAAGGTCGTCTTCAGAGAGCGCGAGGAGGTGGCCGCCGAAGTAGACGAGCCCCGCGTTGGCCGCGCCGGTTCCGCGATTGAGGTCCACGACGCGGACAGCCGCCCGGAGACCAAAGAGGGCTAGCCGGCGAGCGCCGTGCCGCTGCCGCCATGGAGCTCGCCGATGGCCTTTGGGAACACGCACCGCCCCAGCGCCGCCTCCTGCGCTAGGCGGCTCGTCCGCGTGTACCGGCGCGCGTACGACGCAGGAGAGCAGGACTGTGACGGGAGGGTGACCGCGTGGAGCATCCCGTCGCCTTCGAAGAGGTGGTGCCCTGCCCGCGGCCGGAGCAGCGGGTTGGCGCCGTTGCGGACGTACACGCCGCCTAGAAGAGCCGGCGGGATCTCGCTGGTGACCCGCAGGTTCTGCAGCGGGAACAGCGTCTCCGGCACGGGCGCGAAGTTGCCGGCGAGCTGAACCGCCGGGTCGACGCAGCTGGCGAGCGGTCTCTTCGCCTCAAGTGGGGCGAGGACGCGATCTTCTAGAAGGTTCAATGCGGCGGCGCACAGGCTCTGCATGGTTGTGTTTACGGTCGTTGCAGGTTGCTTGGGTGGTGGAGCAGCGAGCCGGTGAGCGTTCAGTGTTGGTGACGTTGGTGGCAGCGTGGCCGGCGGCCGGAGGGATGAAGGGCAGTGCGCCATGGTCAGATATGTGTGAGGGAGCTAGGGCGGTCACTTGCTTTTTTCGGTGTCAACGTGTGCATATATAGAGCACGCCCCGCTGCCTGCATTCATCCAGGAAAGGCATGATCGATACAGAGTGCAATGGTGAGTGACAATTATTAGGTGTGCGTGTATGGTTGATCGATGCACCGCCGCCCCATGGTCGCCCTCGTGGGTCCTGCATGGGCGGCCGCCATGCGTTCGCGGCACAGCGCTCGCCATGTGTCTGCCGCCGGCGACAAGCGTCGACGGCCTGTAAACTCCGATGCGTGGCTGGGCGCGTGCAATTTGCACCGGCCGCCGGCCCCGTCGACGACAACCTACATGCCGCGGCCGGGGAAGGATCCATCGGTGCCGTGGTAAAGAGGGTTCCCGAACAGCTCGGCGCAGCTGTTTCGCGTGCCTCTTGGATGCCAGGACGAGTGGAGCGGCGCAGGGCCGAGACAACTGACTCTATCGACATGAAGATCTGTGCTGCAAGGCAGTGGATGAGATCACTCTGTCAACTGTATGTGTTTTCACCCGGCGAATAGCTACAGTGCGACGTTTTACTTCGTCAATTGATGCGCAGCGACGTCTTTCGCTGGAATAGCTCGGGTGCGACATCGCTGTTTGCGCAAATTGCTCTGCTACGACTTGGCCCTTAAGGCCAGTTTGTTAGTTAGGATTAGGATTATGGGGAGCCGGCGGGTGGGACCCACAACTTATCCAAGTCAGATTGGTGGGACCCAGACAGCAACGACGACCGTTATATCCTCCTACCCTACGTGTGCATTCTCCCTTGCTTGCCTGTCTTCTTCTTCTCTGGCGACGAAGCGCCGCAACGCCGACGAGCTTGTCTGAAACTGAACTGGATTCATTTGCGCAATTTCTGAAGTGAAGCACTAACCAGAACTTGATTTCAACTGATATTTAGCTTAACATATACTCAAATTCGGAATCTTACATAGCTTAGTTCGTGGCGATCATCGGATCAAAAGCCACACACGGGGCAGAAGCCCGATTACATAGTTAACCTAGCTAATTTGGGCGTCGACGCTGCTCTACCCCTAAACGCAGATCCAAAATTGGGCTTCGGAGCCCCGGGGGTGCGGCGGCGACGAGGCGGCGGCGCCGCTCAGTCGGAGAAGTCGAGCTCCTCCTCGTCGGAGCTGATCTCGACGATTTCAGCCTGGAGGGAAGCGTCGATACCGGCCTGGAGGCGGCGTGCGTTGAGCTCCTCCTGTTCCTGATGGCGCGCCTCGACGTCCTGCTGCAGCTGCTGGCTGCGCTGGATCACCTCCTCGGTGATCCAGTCCAGGTCCTCGTCGGCGGCGTAGTCTCCGGGCAGCAGGCCGCGACGTGGTGGGCGGTCCTGCTCCTCATCCTCCTCCTCCCTCTTCGGCGGCGGCAGCTGTGGCGCCCGTGCCGCCATGCGGGAGCTCCCGGCGCCGGAGGAGCTCCCGTGTCCGCCGCGCGCCGCCACGGCGCGGTCGGACTCGTCCACCTCACGGCGGTAGTACGCTGGCGGCGGCGTCATGCCGCAGTTGAACCACTTGTACGCGCCCCGCTTCCGACCAACGTCGGAATGAACCTGCCTCGCGCGTTCCGGGTCAGCCGGCCGCTTCGGCGCCTTGCGGGCATCGCCGGAGCGATTTCCACCGCCGGAATGGCCACCGCGGGAGCTGGAGCCCCCGGAACCTCCACGCCTAAACATATCGTGCGGTGGCGCTGGATCTGTAGGTGGCGGCGGCGGTTTCTCGTGGATTTGGTCGCCGGCGGCGAGTGAGTGTGGGGGAGATGTGCCAGATCTGAGAAATTGCTAGGGTACGACGCGGATAAGTAGGGGAAGGGGAAAAACAAGGTGGGCTGTGGCACGGGAGGTGGGCTGGGCCGTGGGGAAAGCGAACACGGGTTTAGGGCCGTGTATTGAAATGAGCATAACTACCCGGAAAAAAAACTATGCATGAAATGAGCATAACCATGGGCTGTGAAATGAGGTGGCCCGTAATTTGGTTGGCACTTATCTTATGCGTGGCTGAAAAAACTTTGCCCAATTTCAAATGCGCATAACTAATTCAAAAAATATCATAAAAACATGAAACCTTCATTAATTTAAAAATTAGTGAGACTGTAGAATGACACTATATAGATAGAAAACAAGTCTAGGATTTGTTTTGAGTGATTAAGACAAGGTGAAAAAGACACTTGCTTAGGTTGAATTTTGAATTTTACTCATCTGAATTTTGACAAAACACATAATCAAAATTTCAAAAACAATTAATTTTTATTGCCCCAGTGCAGCATCTTCGTGGTTGGGACAACTCACTATTATAGATTTTTAATCGATAATAATAAGTTGCCTGAGCCACTAAGCTACTGGACTAGGAGCTATAATGTGCAACACCTAAATTGCGAGCATGGGGACTCGAACTTGGGTGGGCAAAGGTAGGCAGCAACCCTTTGCCACTAGGCTATGCCTGTTTGCGACAAATCTACCACCATTAGGAGGTAATAGTTAGGAATAGAGCTCATTTGAATTTTGACAAGACAAAAATTCAAAATATTGTCCAAGTGCAATATCTACCTGTAGAGCTCATTTGAATCTTGACAAGACAAATAAACAAAAATTTGAAAAACAATTAAAAAAATTGTCCAAGTGCAATATCTAACTTAAGAGCTCATTTGAATTTTGACAAGACAAAAAATCAGAAAATTCAAAAAAATTGTACCAGTGCAATATCTTAATGGATGGGACAACTCACTATTATAGATTTTTCTATAATAGTGAGATGCCAAACCCACTAACTATTAGACTAGAACAGGAAATCCAACACCCAAATTGCGAGTATGGGGGGGCTCGAACTTGGGTGGGCAAAGGGAGGCATCAACCCTTACCACTAGGCTATGCCTATGTTTGCGACAAATCTATCATCGAAAAAGTGTTTGTTTTAACTTGGTCATCAATCCGAGCCTTCATCGAAAAAGTGCTAGAAAGTAGCTCCAAAGGTAGGGTGAATGACCTCATTTCTAAGCAAGCTATTTTCGACCTTGTCTAAATCAGCAAAAAAACTGTTCTACCAATATCTACTACGTATATAAGAAGACCATGTGGACTGTTTTTTTCATTTTTTGATTTTTTTGAATTGTTTATACTCATTTCAAATTTGGCCAAATTTAAACTTGAAAATGAAAAAGTCCACATGGTCTTCTTATAGACATAACACAATTTGCAACGATTTCCAAACTATAAACGTGTTTGCTCTAACTTGATCGTCAATCCAAGCCTTCATGGAAGAAGTGCTAGAAAGGAGCTCCAAAGGTAGGGTAAACGGCCCCATTTCTAAGCAAGTTTTTTTTCGACCTTGTCTAAATCAGCCAAAAAGATTTCCTAGACATCCATTCTACATATTAAATGTCATTCCAAAGTCTCACAATTTATTGAATTAATCTTCATATTATTTATTTATTTTTACATAATAATGGTTTAATTGCAAATCCTAAATAAATAAAGTTCAAAACATGAAAATAAAAAAGTAAGCTCAGATCTATCTTAATCCCTCCAAAATGAAGCTGTGGTGAGGTGTTCACAACTTTATATTTTCAAAAACATTGAAATCACTTGAAACCATACTCTCTACTTTGAAATCCATACTAGTCTGTTCAAGATTTCACATTTGAGTGAAGGCATTTTCGTGAAAATGTATGTACAGCATGTTTATATTTTTTTCGCGTTACTATATGACATAAGACACACATGTGCGCTGGTTTTTTCATTTTTTGATTTTTTTAAATTCATTATGCTCACTTGAAACCATACTCTCTACTTTGAAATCCGTACTAGTCTGTTCAAGATTTCACATTTGAGTGAAGTCATTTTCGTGCAAATTTATGTACACCATGTTTATATTTTTTTCTCGTTACTATATGACAGAAGACACACATGTGCGCTGGTTTTTTCATTTTTTTCATTTTTTTAAAATTCATTATGCTCACTTGAAACCATACTCTCTACTTTGAAATCCATACTAGTCCGTTCAAGATTTCACATTTGAGTGAAGCCATTTTCGTGCAAATGTATGTACACCATGTTTATATCTTTTCTCGTTACTATATGACATAAGACACACATGTGCGCTGGTTTTTTCATTTTTTGATTTTTTTAAAATTATTTATGCTCATTTGAAAGTGTTCGGGATCTCTCACTTGATTTAACGATTTTCCGTAAAAATGTATATAAACCATGTTTATATTTTTTTTCTCGTTACTATATGACATTACAAGACCATGTGCGTTGGTTTCTTGTTTTTTTTGATTTTTTTGAATTAGTTATGCTCATTTGAAAGTTCTGTCAAATCTAGGCCAAACCTTCTAGAAGAACACCCGTTGGCCGTTGGATCGACGAGAATCTAGCGATGACGGTTGAGATCCGCTGAGCCAGGGCGATCCGCGAGACTAGCGTTCTGCGCTCTGATTGGCCGGCCTCTTTTTTCCACCCAAACACGCACAGTTTGATTCACTGATTTGTGGAGCCAACCTACGGTGGGGTCCGCATGTCAGTAGCTGGTTTGCGAACGTGTGGGCCTGGCATGCGCGGGGAATGATGGCGTTTGCTTGCTTGATTCAGAGATTTAGAGATTCAGACATTGCCGCAGCGATTCAGATGCAATGTGAACAAGGCAGTGATTCAGATGCAATGTGAAACGCTATGGATACACACGCATGCACCTCCGCGTTTCGTCGGAAACCCTAAGCATTCTAGCCTATTTAAGTACAGCACGCACCCCGTCTTCCTCTCCCACCCAAGCAAGAGCCACTCCCTTCCCCCTTCCATGCGAAGGCGAATCCACCCTCCTCTCACAGCGAAGGCGAATTCACCCTCCTCTCACATCCGCAATGGAGTTCGACGGAACAACCTTCCAGCGGCCGCCTACCGTGCCGGAGCGGCGCCACCCGTCGGGCGTCCTCGTCCAGAACACTCTGCGTGTGTGGGCGCAGTCCAGGGTTAGGGGGGCCGAAGCTCTCACGCGCGCCTTCCTCGACGCCGGTTATGCCCATCTCCCACCGGGCACGCCGGCGATGTACGAGCTCGAAGTCAGTCTTGACTTCTTCGACAACATCAGGATGATCGCGGTCAACTTCCGCAACCCGTTCGACGCGGAGCATCTACTCGGCCAAGTTTTTTGGTGCGGCTGCGAGTCCATTTTCTTCACCATTTGTAACATCTTCACCGGGACCGAGAGCATGTTCCCCCACCCAAACCAGATGCACTCCCTCCCCTACTGAAGTTGAATGAAGGAGCACACCTTTGTGCGAAGCAAGCATTGGAAATTAGAAAAAGATGTATTTGGGTTAATTGTATCCCTAGTTTTATTTCTCAATGTTTGCAGAATGATTGTAAGCCCGATGAAGTTTAAGTAATGGAAGTATTATTTTGTGTTTTCTGCGTTTTTTCTTTGACGTGTCGTGTCCCTGAACACTAAAAAGCAAAAGTGGCTCAAATAAAAAATAAAAAAAGCAAAAGTGGCTGAAATGACTCCTACAATTACTAGGCCTAATTGGATGGAGTTGGCCCATTCATCTAGCCCACAGTGAATCTTTTTCATTTTTCTCGAAAAAAAAGAGATCTGCGCACGGCTGCGTGCTCCACAGCAATATTCCGAAGAAGTAAATCATTCTGGTACTTACTGGGCCTAATTGTGTGGCGCCCCAACCCGACTGCTATACAGTGATGCTGTGTGTCACCGGTTATGCGATACAACCGGAGGTTACGGGTGTACCAATCCCCGGCCAAAACCTTTGGCAGGTGTTGCTCGGAATGGATCATCGGCAACACAACACCCCGATTGATTCCTTAACACAGGCACAACTATCAATGTATAATAGAGAGATCAAGACTTGTGGAACAACTGACACATCACAGACTCTACGACACAAAATCATTATAGTTCAACTCTTATAACAGAGAAAGATAGCAAATTACAACCAGAGGTCACTGACCCAACAGTACAACATGCGGAAGCAAATTAGGCTGTTCTAAACAACAAGATCCAAATTATGGCCTAAGAGGGCTACAGACAAACATCCAGCGCCAGCTGTCCCGGGATGACCTAAGCTGCCACCTGGGAACCCCAGACTACTCGTCGACGTCCACAAAGAACCCACCTTCGAGGTCGGTGAAGTCCTCCTCTAAAACAAAACAAACGACGTTGAGTTCGACGAACTCGCAAGATTATATATAGAGTTTTAGCTCGATGAGGCTTTCAAAGTTTTAAGTCTGTTTTGCATAAAGCTGATTTTATTTAATAAAACATAACCCAATGGCATCGACTATTCAGAGTATTTTCAAAAGAGGTAAGAAGTAACTCTTTTCTTCTGATCACCTTTCTCAACATCAACCACCATCATCAACCACTGCACCTGTGATACAAGGCACCTCCCCGAATCACCCTCGAGGAAGATCACCTTACAATCTTGAGTAGTACCTTTAGTACTCAGTTTTTAATCATTCCGTTCAAGTTATTCTATGATCTTATCGTCCTTTCCCAAGTTGTCCGTAATCGTGGACACGGCTTTTCGAAAAGATTTACCCTGCAGGGGTGTACAATGTTTGCCACGCGTACCGTTCGGCCCATTACCTGCGCATTAGCTCTCTTCCTTGGAGAGCCGGCTGGTTGGGAGCAGTGTCGACTTCTCCCTCGTTAAGGACTTTCCAGGATCATCAGTGGCGGTAGGGCAACCATGCCTGCAACACCCTGCCCCACAGCCACTTATTTTCCTAACACCACAATCCTCATCCCAGTTCATACCACCATCATCACGCACGCGCAAATGGAAGCCCGAACTAGAGGACCCTGGCTTGCCCCGCCCGAGTTATTTAGTCTATGAGGGTTCCTGCAATTGCATAGGCCTCACGCATGGTTGCACGCTCAGTCTTGGTTCGGGAGGTAAAGAACTCGCACCTAGGCGGCGAGAACGAGACAAAGCACCACAACCTCAGTGGCCTCTCATCCCCACCTTTAGCATCGTATTACCTGTCACCATAATTCTCCACCATCATCTGACAATTCATCACCTGTTTCCAACATGAACCATCCATCGTACAGCTAAGCATTTACTAAGCATGGCTAAGCATCAACATAGCATAGTTAAATATCTCAGGCCAACAATACAAACCTATGGATAATAGGAGGGGAAACAGGTAATGGCATCGTAAACTTAATGCAACTATAGGATACTCTAATCCAATAAAATTGACATTTAGAACCGCATGCAATATTATAGTGGAGAAAATATTTGCGGAAACATAGGATAAGATATGCTCAGAGGGGGATTACGCTTGCCTTGATCAACGCGCTGGTAGTACGGGTCGTCGGGGTATTGCGGTGTAACCCCGGCTGCTTGATCTATCGAAGCATAGCAACGGGAGAACAATCAATCACCACACAAGCTTTAACAGATGCAATGCGCAAACACATGATGGTATGACATTTTAAATGCACCCTAGAAGCATTGAACATGATCAACAAGTTAAATGGGGTCCCCGTTATATTTATTGCATTATTTGGAATAAACCCCATATTTAAACTTAATGATTCTACTAACTTGTAGCAAGTGTAGTCTTTTAACGGTGCTCAAATATGCATGATATTTAGTTTAAAGGTTAACTCACATTTTTCTGGACATTTTGGTATATTACACGCATTTTTCTGATGCACCGATAAAAGTTGTTACATTTTATAATTTCCCTTTTTAAATATGTCCTCTTAATAAGTTATTTCTAACAATACTAGATTTACTTAACCAAATTAGACATTCAGAAAGTTAAACAGGAAAAAGTTTTGGTACCGGATAATTTCGGAATTTAACCGGAATTCCGAGCCACTCGGAATAATCCGACCTGGTTCCGAACCGAATCGGGGAAACTCAAATCGGTACTGGACATCGATCGGAATGAAGTAAGTAGATAGCCGAATTTCCGACCATTCCGGAATTCTGAGTTCATTCCGGATCGATTCCGAGCGAGGAGAGGAAAAATGGATTTGTAACCGACGATTCCAGGCGACGGCGACCTACGGCGCGTCGGCGACAGTGGCTACAGCGAGTAGCGCGAAGCAGCGCGAGAGGGGAGAGGGGAAAGGTGCTACAGCACGGGGTGCTCACCATGAGGTCGTTGGGGAGGTCGGGGTGGCCGGAGGAGGCGTGACGGCGACATATTCTGACGGCGGAGCTGCGTCGGGGACGGAGACGAACTTGGACGGTGGCGGCGATTCCTTGCGTCTCCGGCCGATTCCTTCCACGAGGAGGGAGAGGGAGCACGGCGGAGGTGCGGGTAAGCTTCGATTTACGTGGGAGCTCCTCAAACGGCGGCGACGAGCACGGCCATGGCGGCTAAGGTTCGAGCTCGTGGGGAGGAAAGGAAAGGAGAGGAACAGAGGAGCAGGCATGTGAGCAGGGGGTCCTCGTGACGCTCTTCGTCCGCAGGTGGAGGCAGGAGGGGCCCGGCGCGGGGTGCACGGCGACGAGCGGGTCCGGCGGGAGCGTGAGCTCGGTCGCTACAGCCACGAGGAAGAAGACGACTTTGCGGATAACCCCCTGGCCAAAATATTTCCATCATGAACTAGTCCTTTTCTTCCTTTTCTTTTATTTCCAGCAGCTTTGGGGATTTTATTAGAGCACTAAATCATTTTAGAAAAATCTGGGAAAAATCCAGTAGCCTTCTAACAGCATGTGGAAACACCACAAAAATTGAGGTTGCCAAATAAATTGTTTTGGACAACAGTTGTTCATATGGTTAAAAATAGAGCATTTTGCTAAATTCCAAATATTGCTTCTTTGGAAATTCATAGCAATTGCATAATATTACTTTTGGAACTCTTGGAACTTCCTTGACAAATATGGAAGTTTAGTTGAGTTGGTTTTGTCACAACAAACTCATTGTGTTTAAGTTGTTTGAAATCAACTAGTGCTTTTGTTTCCCTTTGTTGTCATTTGTTTTCCAAACCTTGTTTCAACTTGAGTCCTTGAACAAGTAATGCCATGATGCATGCATGAAATGCAAAAGTGAAAATTTTACTCAGGTCTTTAGGTTCTCAAACTTTGGGCTGTTACAATTCTATCCCCTTACAGGAATCTCGTCCCGAGATTCTAAGGTTGCGGCAAGAAGTCGGGATACTCCTCACGTAGACTAGACTCTCTTTCCCAAGTTGCTTCTTCTTCGGAATGGTGAGACCACTGAACTTTGAGGAACTTGGTAGTCTTGTTACGGGTCTTCCTTTCGGCTTCATCCAGACACGAATAGGATGCTCGCGATAAGTGAGATCTTCCTGGAGATCTAGCTCTTCATGATTGACCCCATGGATAGGATCTTTAAAACCGGCGAAGTTGGGAGACATGAAACACATCATGTACATTTGGGAAGATGACCGGTAACTCCAACTTGTAAGAAAGATCTCCTCGCTTGGCCAGAACGGTGAAAGGGCCAACATAGCGAGGGGCCAATTTCCCTTTGATACCGAAGCGGCGAACGCCACGAAGGGGAGAGACGCGGAGATAAGCTTTATCACCAATTTCATAGTGAATTTCCTGATGGTGCTTATCATAGTAGCTCTTCTGCCTAGACTGAGCAATCTTCAGATTCTCTCTTATGATTCGAACCTTCTCCTCAGCTTCATTGATCACATCCGGACCAAAGAGTGCTCTCTTCCGGTCTCGGACCAATTTAGAGGAGTGCGGCATTTTCTTCCATAGAGAACCTCGAATGGAGCCATGCCCAGACTAGCTTGATAGCTATTGTTGTAGGAGAACTCCGCGAAAGGGAGATACTTTTCCCAACCCTTGCCAAAAGAGATTACACATGCCCGAAGCATGTCTTCCAAACTTGGTTCACTCTTTCGGTCTGACCATCAGTTTGGGATGGTAGGCGGTACTGAAGTTGAGACGGGACCCCATAGCAGTTTGGAAACTCTGCCAAACTTGGACAAAGATACTTCCACGGTCCGATATGATCCTCAGAGGGACCCCATGCAATGGAACAATACGAGCCAAATATAAGTCAGCAAGTTGACTTGCCGTATATCATCACGGACTGGTAGGAAGTGAGCAACCTTGGAAGACGATCAATGATTACCCAGATTGCATTGTTGCCCTTTTGAGATCGGGGAAACCCGGTGATGAAGTCCATACCAATTTCATCCCATTTCCACTCGGGACTGCAATAGGGCGAAGAGTGCCGGAGGCCTTTGATGTTCAGCCTTTACCCGTCGACAGGTGTCGCATTCAGCAACATACTTGGCAATTTCTCGTTTCATCCGAGTCCACCAGAATTGTGGTCGAAGGTCTTGGTACATTTTGGTACTACCGGGATGAATAGAGAGAGGAGATTCATGAGCTTCTTGGAGGATCAGCTCCCTCAATTTTCGTTTCTTTGGCACTACCAAGCGGTCACCAAAATAAACAACTCCGGATTCATTGACAGAAAAACATTTGGCCTTCCCGCTAGCAATGTTCTCTTGATTTTGAATACCCTTGTCACGGTTTGAGCTTCCTTAATCTGGTCTACAAGAGTAGATTTGATCTCCAGATTTGCAAGGTAGCCGAGGGAACATTTCTAAGTTCAAACGAGAGAACTCTTCATGAGGGCAGGTTGGGCCTTTTCAATCATCAGATTGTTGCAATAGGACTTCCGACTTAGCGCGTCAGCCACGACGTTTGCTTTGCCGGGTTGATAGTTCAGACTCACATCATAGTCCTTGATTAACTCCAACCAACGCCTTTGCCTGAGATTTAAATCCGGCTGGGTGAAGAGGTACTTCAGACTCTTGTGATCCGAGAAATCTCGCAACGGTTACCAAACAGGTATGGTCTCCATTGCTTCAAAGCATAGACCACCGCGGCAAGTTCTAGATCATGAGTTGGGTAGTTGAGCTCATGCGGCTTAAGTTGGCGAGAAGCATATGCCACCACATGGCCATCTTGCATTAGCACACAGCCCAAGCCTTGCAGAGAGGCGTCACAGAAGACGACGAAATCCTTGCTTGTGTCCGGCAGGACAAGCACAGGAGCGGACGTGAGTTTGGCTTTCAGTGTTTTGAAGCTCTCTTCAGCTTCGGCCGTCCATACGAACTTTTTATCCTTCTTGAGAAGGTCAGTCAGGGCCTTGGCTATCTTGGAGAAACCTTCGATGAATCGGCGGTAGTAACCCGCCAATCCGAGAAAGCTACGGATGTCCTTGACTGACATTGGAGTTTTCCAATCCAAATGGACTGAATCTTGTCGGGAATGACAGCCACACCATTAGCGGATATCACATGACCAAGGAAGACAAGATTATCCAACCAAAACTCACACTTGGAGAACTTGGCATAGAGGCGGTGTTCTCGAAGTCGTGTCAGAACCAACGAAGATGTTCGGCATGCTCTTCATCGGTTTTGGAATAAACGAGGATGTCATCGATGTAAATGACGACAAACTTGTCAGATAATCCATGAAGATGGAGTTCATGAGCCTCATGAAAGTAGCTGGAGCATTGTGAGACCAAAGGACATGACGGTATACTCATATGAGCCATAACGAGTAACAAATGCCGTCTTTGGAATATCCTCCTTTCTGATTTTATCTGATGGTAGCCTGACCTCAGATCCATCTTGGAGAATACCGTTGCACCAGCTAACTGATCCAACAGATCATTGATGCGAGGAATAGGATACTTGTTCTTGATTGTCACCGCATTCAACGGTCGATAGTCAGAGACTAGACGAGGCACGGTAGAATCCCTCTTCTTGACAAAGAGTACCGGACAACCCCAAGGTGAACTGCTAGGCTGGATGAAATCCTTCGCTAACAGCTGATCAATTTGCTCTTTCAACAGAGCCAACTCTTCCACCGGCATACGGTAGGGCTTCTTGGAAATCGGAGCGTACCGGGAAGTAGATCTATGACAAACTCCACACTTCGGTCAGGAGGCATGCCAGGCAATTCTTCCGGGAACACATCCGGGAAGTCACACACCACGTGTATGTCCTGGATTTCAGGAGGGATTCGCCTTCCATAAAGCAAAGGAGGATCTCGGTGAGTTGGGTATGATGAACATGGAGGTCTTGACAGTGCAGACCAATACTTAACACTGTCGCCGGAAGAATTGGTCACGGTGACGGTCTTGGCAGCACAGTCGAGATTAGCCCGGTATTTGGCTAGCCAGTTCATGCCCAGTATGACATCAATGCCACTTGACCTCAGAGCTACCAAAGCGAAAGGAAAAGAGTAGTAACCTAGTAATCTGGACTTCAGGAGTAACCCCATCGGTTTGCCATTTGGAGCCAGGAGTGGAGATCACCAAGGGATGGCTCATTTCTCAAACGGTATTTTGTGGTCTTTTGCAAAAGCTATAGATATGAATGAATGCGATGCTCCAGAGTCAAACAAAACTGTAGCTGAATTGCCGTTGATTCGTAACTCACCCATGAGAACGCCGGGGTCCTCTTCAGCTTCTTCAGCAGAGACGTGGTTCAGGCGACCACGCACAATAGGTCCAGCCTTGCCAGCTGGAGTGGCAGGGGCTCGTGCAGGAGTTCCGTGAGGTGCCTTCTGGGGGCACTCCCTGGAGTAGTGGCCAGCCTGGCCACAGGGTAGCAAGTGAGTCCAGGTGGAGCAGGTAGCATAGGACGGTACCCACTCCGCCTACCCAAGTGTCGAAGTAGTGGGGCGCGGAGGTGGTGGCCTGTATCCCGCGGCTCTCGGCATGAATGGAGCACGCGGTACAGCGCTGTAGGGAACAAACACCCTGCGCTTCTTGCTCTCAGAACCCGAGGAACTCTGGTGGTCCCCGTGTGCGGGCCTCTTGGAAGCCTCAAGTTCCTTTCTTCCTTGCTCAAGAGTAAAGCCTGGTTGAACAGCTCCTGGTAGGTCTGGAACCTGAAGGGCAACAACTCATAGCGGAGCTGCGGCGTAAGACCCTTGCGGAACAGCTCTTGCTTGTCAGCATCATTGGTCACGTCCCTTGGGGCGTAACGAGAGAGATGGTTGAACTCACGACCATAAGTGCGGAGGTCCATACGTCCCTGTTGCAAATCCAGGAACTCCCTCCTCTTCAAATCCATGATCGGCTGGGGAATGTACTCCGCACGGAAGGCAGTGCGGAAATCAGCCCAAGTGAAGACATGGTTGGCTGGAAACAAGCCACATGGCTTTCCCACCAACAGCCAGCTGCACCAACCAAGAGGTAGGTGGCAAGTTGACTTGCTCAGCCACTGGGACATGCAGCGCGGAGAACTTGCGCTCCAAGCACGAAGCCAATCATCAGCTTCCAGTGGCTCCTTAGCATCAGCAAAGGTGGGTGGCTGCGAGCGCAGGAACTCAGTGAGAGTGTTGCAGCCATTCCTCTGTGCATTCTGCTGCACCAACTGCTCAAGCAACGCTCATTGCGCCCACGGTTCTCCTCAATGGCCATCAAGACCTGAGCCATCGAGGGTGGTGGCGGCAGATCATCCTCATCATTGTTGTGGTTACCGCGACCTCCGCGGCCTCCTCGAGCCATTCTGGAGATTTGACAATGACACAGTTAGTATCTTTCTCCGAATGGTCGAACAATAGCATTAGCGTCTACTCAAGTACACAGACTAGGGACGATAATACTTTGTAACAACTAACAAGGAATCAACAAGATAGAACTTGGGTCAAAGATCAGCATCATGTGCTACTAGCGAGAGATGCAATGGTTAAGGAACCACACTTAACACACTCTAGTTGGCACAATCCGGGACCTTATGTTCAAGTCCTTGGGTTAAAACCCAAAAGGATCAAGACTCGTAGATAACGTGTTCAAACATCTGAGTTGATTTGGTTGCAACGCAGCGGGAGCAACGGACACATAACACTAAAGGTCGAACCAACCCCCAGTTATCCTAATATTTTGAAGTAACAGATGAGAAGTAAAACTTTAACTCAAATCGAGGTAAGATTGCTCCGAGATTAGAGGGTAACCAGATAAGGAGTAAAAAGAATCCTAAGATGGTTTTCACAACTCATTTTTAGGTTAAAATATTTTCACAAACACTAGACTCAACGTCGACCAGTAGAAGGGTTTCCTACAGGCAGTACTGCTCTGATACCAACTTGTGGCGCCCCGACCCGACTGCTATACAGTGATGCTGTGTGTCACCGGTTAAGCGATACAACCGGAGGTTACGGGTTTACCAATCCCCGGCCAAAACCTTTGGCAGGCGTTGCTCGGAATGGATCATCGGCAACGCAACACCCCGATTGATGCCTTAACACAGGCACAACTATCAATGTATAATAGAGAGATCAAGACTTGTGGAACAACTGGCACATCACAGACTCTACGACACAAATCATTATAGTTCAACTCTTATAATAGAGAAAGATAGCAAATTACAACCAGAGGTCACAGACCCAACATTACAACATGCGGAAGCGAATTAGGTTGTTCTAAACAACAAGATCCAAATTATGGCCTAAGAGGCCTACAGATAAACATCCAGCGCCAGCTGTTCCGGGATGTCCCAAGCTGCCACCTGGGAACCCCAGACTACTCGTCGACGTCCACAAAGAACCCACCTTCGAGGTCGGTGAAGTCCTCCTCTGAAACAAAACAAACGACGTTGAGTTCGACGAACTCGCAAGATTATATATAGAGCTTTAGCTCGATGAGGCTTTCAAAGTTTTATGGCTGTTTTGCATAAAGCTGATTTTATTTATAAAACATAACTCAATGGCATCGACTATTCAGAGTATTTTCAAAAGAGGTAAGAAGTAACTCTTTTCTTCTGATCACCTTTCTCAACATCAACCACCATCATCAACCACTGTACCTGATCAAAGGCACCTCCCCGAATCACCCTCGAGGAAGTCACCTTACAATCTTGAGTGTACCTTTAGTACCAGTTTTTAATCATTCCGTTCAAGTTATTCTATGATCTTATCGTCCTTTCCCAAGTTGTCCGTAACCGTGGACACGGCTTTTCGAAAAGATTTACCCTGCAGGGGTGTACAATGTTTGCCACGCGTACCGTCCGGCCCATTACCTGCGCATTAGCTCTCTTCCTTGGAGAGCCGGCTGGGTGGGAGCGGTGTCGACTTCTCCCTCGTTAAGGACTTTCCAGGATCATCAGTGGCGGTAGGCACATGCCTCAACACCCTGCCCCACGGCCACTTATTTTCCTAACACCACATCCTCATCCCAGTTCATACCACCATCATCACGCACGCGCAAATGGAAGCCCGAACTAGAGGACCCTGGCTAGCCCCGCCCGAGTTATTTAGTCTATGAGGGTTCCTGCAATTGCATAGGCCTCACGCATGGTTGCACGCTCAGTCTTGGTTCGGGAGGTAAAGAACTCGCACCTAGGCGGCGAGAACGAGACAAAGCACCACAACCTCAGTGGCCTCTCATCCCCACCTTTAGCATCGTATTACCTGTCACCACAATTCTCCACCATCATCTGACAATTCATCACCTGTTTCCAACATGAACCATCCATCGTACAGCTAAGCATTTACTAAGCATGGCTAAGCATCAACGGGGTGCTCACCACGAGCTCGTTGGGGAGGTCGGGGTGGCCGGAGGAGGCGTGACGGCGGCGTATTCCGGCGGCGGAGCTGCGTCGGGGACGGAGACAAACTTGGACGGCGGCGGCGATTCCTTGCGTCTCCGGCCGATTCCTTCCACGAGGAGGGAGAGGGGAGCACGGCGGAGGTGCGGGTAAGCTTCGATTTACGCGGGAGCTCCTCAAACGGCGGCGACGAGCACGGCCATGGCGGCTAAGGTTCGAGCTCGTGGGGAGGAAAGGAAAGGAGAGGGAACAGAGGAGCAGGCATGTGAGCAGGGGTCCTCGTGACGCTCTTCGTCCGCAGGTGGAGGCAGGGAGGGGCCCGGCGCGGGGTGCACGGCGACGAGCGGGTCCGGCGGAGCGTGAGCTCGGTCGCTACAGCGACGAGGAAGAAGACAACTTTGCGGATAACCCCCTGGCCAAAATATTTCCATCACGAACTAGTCCTTTTCTTCCTTTTCTTTTATTTCCAGCAGCTTTGGGGATTTTATTAGAGCACTAAATCATTTTAGAAAAATCTGGGAAAATCCAGTAGCCTCCTAACAGCATGTGGAAACACCACAAAAATTGAGGTTGCCAAATAAATTGTTTTGGACAACAGTTGTTCATATGGTTAAAAATAGAGCATTTTGCTAAATTCCAAATATTGCTTCTTTGGAAATTCATAGCAATTGCATAATATTACTTCTGGAACTCTTGTAACTTCCTTGACAAATATAGAAGTTTAGTTGAGTTGGTTTTGTCATAACAAACTCATTTGTGTTTAAGTTGTTTGAAATCAACTAGTGCTTTTGTTTCCCTTTGTTGTCATTTGTTTTCCAAACCCTTGTTTCAACTTGAGTACTTGAACAAGTAATGCCATGCTGCATGCATGAAATGCAAAAGTGAAAATTTTACTCAGGTCTTTAGGTTCTCAAACTTTGGGCTGTTACAATTGGATGGAGTTGGCCCATTCATCTAGCCCACAGTGAAACTTTTTCATTTTTCTCGAAAAAAAAAGATCTGCGCACGGCTGCGTCCTCCACAGCAATATTCCGAAGAAGTAAATCATTCTGGTACTTACTGGGCCTAATTGGATGTAGTTGGCCCATTCATCTAGCCCACAGTGAATCTTTTCATTTTTCTCGGAAAAAAAGAGATCTGCGCACGGCTGCGTCCTCTACAGCAATATTCCGAAGACGTAAATCATTCTGGTAAGTCTAAATAAAGAAGTAAAACATTGTTTCTACAGATGACACGATAATTTACATTTTTGACAAGGTTTAACCCAACGGAACGTGCGAATGACAACATCGGGATGTCCAGAGCACGCCCCCAGGGTGTTCGACAGAATGCAGTCCACATGCCCAGTTCACAAAATTACTCCCCCACACGCTCCCAGCGCTGGACAAACATTGCCTGAAAGACTTTCAGGCACCTACCCAAATTCACTACACTTCCTATCTACATAATGCAGCTCAAGCTTCCAGCTCCATCTAGCAGCTCTGTAGCTGATTCTTCATCTCGCATAGGATCAAAGCTACTTCGATGTCCAGGCTCGATGAACTAGCTGAACTCCTGCTCGATGTGGTACCCCTGCTCGATGAACTCCTGCTCGATGTGGTACTCCTGCTCGATGTGGTACCCTGCTCGATGAACTCCTGCTCGATGAGCTCCAGCCCGAGCAGCTCTAGTCGCCCGCAGCAAGTTTTCGCGATTGACCGCCGAGCGAAAAACCCTTGCCGTCGATGCCGTAGCGCCTCCACGCCCGCTTCAAGACTTGATTCACCGAAATCCGGTAGGGTCGCTTGCCGCTGCACGAGTCCCTCGCCGCTGCACGAGTCACAAATCGGGCCGCCGGTCGCCTCCGCGACCGGCGACCCGCACCACCCCAACCTCCGTCCACCCTCGACGCCCTTATCTTGCATTGCGACCGCAAGCCCTGCGTCGCCGCCCGCCGCTCGAATCGCCGCTTCTTTTCTTGCGCCGCCGCTCGAATCGGCCGCTCCATCTACCGCCATCGCAGGGATGATCTCCTCCAGCCCGGAGAAGCCGAGATGACAGGACAGGAGTGAGCTCCAAGGGACGCCGGCGCGTGGCAGAGTTTGTTCCCCCACGATGAACAGAGGCAGCTGTCGCATCGGAGCTATTATCACCGCTTCAGAGCACGTACGCGTGAGGTCCCACTTGTAATAAACTTATCCATTGAACGGTCAAACGAGGTTTACCGCGTGGGATAATAAATTAACGGCTATGTCGTGCCTGGGCCATTTCTGCACAAAGGCATGTCGCACCACAGCTATTGTTACGAAAGATGTAGCATCGCAGACAATTCCCCACAAAGACGTCGTACTGGAGCTATTCGCCCGTTTTCACCAAGATGGGAGAAAGCCCCGAAATGTATTGTCACCATTTTGGCAATGTATGTATACTTGTATACCACTGAATAAAGGATTACGTCTGCCTTTTAAATTTTTTTGTTTGAGAAACACAGTACAACGCAGGCGCTCACATACACACGCATACACTCACCCCTATGAACGCACGCACGCACACCCTACCCCTATGAGCATCTCCGAAAGACTGAGCCGGCGGTTGGGTCTTGAGATTGGCGAAGTCACCACGGGCGCCTCGCTGTCGACGGGAACGTCGCCTCCCACCGAAAGAATGTTCCGCCTAAATGAGAAACACCAACGTCAAACCTGGGTTTGAACTCTGGTGGACTGGAGGTACAACCACCCTCCTAACCATCTTGCCACAGGCAAGTTCTCGCCTTTTAATTTGAGTGAAAGCGATTACGTCTGTCAGGTGTCTGATCGAGTGCTCGGCGCCAGGGATGGGTCGCGCGCGTTTGTATTGGCGCGCTTATTGGGCCGCGATTCAGCGTCAAAATTTTGCTCCAAGGTAAAACTGGTGTAATCTTTGGGCCCAACTGTTAGAAATTTTTATTTCTCCACCATGTCCTCGTGTAACTTTATAGACGATGACACGTTTGAATAAGGTATCTCGTCCTCTTAAAGCAGTTAACAGCGAATCGATACATACGTGAAGGGAGAGCGTTGAGGCGATCGGGGCGGTGGCCTAGGGTTTCAACCCTAGCCATCGCCGCCGGTGCCATCTGCAGCTTCATCGTCGCCGTCGGCAAAGATTCGACGGGTCCCCGCATCCTCTAGTTGTCGTTCCGGCACTAGGAGGGGTGGGGACCACGGACCTGCGCACGGCCCTATACGAAGGTCCTTAATGTTAGAGCTTGGTTTTGATCATCATCTTCTTCGTTAATGGAGATGGTATCGTCTACAATAAGTGATCTCCCACGATTCGTTCGACGATGAGATATCCTTCCCGATGTCAATGGTGGCTTTGAAAGATTAAGTATGTCTAGGTATGGTTCTTCGGATCTTGCTTCGTCAGATCAATCTTGGATTGTTTCTCATGGTTGTCGCGAGGAGGTTTGTCCTCACAATATCTATCCTGGCTACTACGTCTTCGGCAATGGTGATTCGTTCTCTCGGCTCCCAACGACGTCGACAACGTGGTTCGATTATTTGTTCCTGGAATATCACTGTTGGTGCTCTTGCCGATGTTGCTTGATTAATTTAATGGCTGCGTGCATGCACAAAGCCTTGGCATTGCGGCTCGCTGCCTTCAGAAAAGTACAAGATTGTGTCATGGATGAAAAAAGGGCTTGAAGACTCATAGCTAGTCTATTTTAGTTTTGTTTTTGTAATCGATATAATCGTGTACTCTTTGTTGGTTTAATATATATGGAAAATTCAGAAAAAAGGTATCTCATCCTCTTCCTACCTCGTCAACGTATTTGGCGGCTGAAGCGAAGGGCCGGTGAGGTCATATGTCGCCAGTGTTTGGTTCCTTTGGATTTTGGACGTTGGTATGGTTGGTATGTTGTTCACGAAATTTGGTTTGCTAGTATGTGGTGGGACATTTTCAATATTTTCATTCGTTTGGACTTGCGATAAGATTCGGTTTATCCAACCCTCTGAATTGATGATGAAGCATTGCAAGCCTAGGTCGCTTGAGTTGTGTCCCCGACCATTGTTCTTTCAGCGGTTATTGGATCTCGTTGTTTGTGGCAAGTAATTATTGCGGTCTATAACTCCATCATCCTTCGAACGATCGAAGCAAAAGAAGACGACCAGTATGTTCGTGCTCATGAGTTAACCCCTTGCACATTGTGAACTTTCAACTCATTCGCTGGTAAAAGGCTTTTTTTAGGGTGTTTGTGGAACAGGAATATAACTTGCTCAACTCCACTCAGGACTTGATTGGTTGCCTGGTCAGATTTTAGCTCCAAGATTACAGTTGGCAATGGCGAAGATGCAAAATTTTGGACTGATAGATGGCTTGCTGGACAGGCACCAGCTGAGTTTGCTCCTCTTATTGCAAGGCTCACAACGAAGAAAAATATAACTGTTGCTACGGCAATGAGAAGTGGCCGCTGGATGTGCGGGCTTACACGCATTGCTACTGAAGACGAGCTGCATCAATTTCTTCAGCTCTGGGCCAAAGTTGACGAGTTTCGGTTAAATAACCTTCAAGATAAAATTCAGTGGCTGCCGTGTTCTGACGGCAAGTACTCTGCCAAATCAGCTTATGAAGTGCAGTTTCGTGGGCAGATGTTGCAACCTCACTTGGAGAAGGTTTGGGAGACTAAGGGTCGAAGGAAAGGTCAAATTCTTTTTATGGTTATGGATGAGAAACAGAAACTGGACTGCAGACAGGCTGGAGAGGCGAGGTTTGCCTTGCAACACAACCTGTAGTCTTTGTGACTAGGAGCCTGAAACTGCAGCTCATCTGACGGTGGGATGCTCGTATTCAAAGCAAGTCTGGGCTACTCACACGAATACAAATCCACCGCTGGCAAGAATAGCCACTGCAGGTTCAGTTCGGGTGTGGTGGAGAAAACTGCAGGGCTGTGGCCCAACGGCGCAAAGAAGAAAGACTATTTCCCTAGCATGCTACACTGTCTGACATATCTGGAAGGAGAGAGGCAGACGTGTTTTCGAGGGAAAGAAAAGTCCGCGGCAGAACTTGCCAACATGATTACTGAAGAGGTGTCCATGTTTCAAAACGCCCAGTTTTTTCTAGTTTGAGTGGGAACTGTTGCTAGAGTAGAGCTGTTGCTAGAGTTTGTTTTGTTTTGTTTATATCTCCTGTAAACTGATCTCTGTTCTTTCCCTCCCCTTACAATGAATAAAAGCAGAACGACTGCGGTTTAGCATCAAAAAAAGATTTTAGCTCCGGCACCTAACAACACGAAAAACAGGTGAAACGGTGCAAATAGCGGCGTTGTCATTTTATTTGGTTGCCTCCATGTTGTTGGTGCGGTTTATGACACGGATGGCTTGTTATTTGGTTGTGATAGGTTCCTGCATGGCATGTGAGTGATGCATTGTGTGAGATGCATGTAACCTCGTACTAGAAAAATGGAGAAACATAGCCATTGAGAAATGTCGATGTTGTAGTTTTCAAGAAGTCCGACTCTAGATTGCTTTACGTTGTGTGCAAGACGTCACACAAGGTCCACGTATGTAACCAAACCGAGTGAAAAAACAAAAAAATATTTTGCATGCAGCGTACGTACCATCGTACAGGCTCCCAAAATGCCCCTAGACGATCTAAGGAATTGCATAGGATATGCAAGCTTATTTTTATTATAGTTCTAATAAGAGTGAAACGCACCAGAGGTCACCAAGTTGCACGAAATTTAAGTATTGGTCACCAAGTTGAAAAAGCTCAAAACGTGGTCACCAAGTTGTAGAATAGTGAAACGTTGGTCACTCCGTTACAATGGACGTTAAGTAGCTGACGTGACAGATTGTTTTTTACAAATACTCCCTTCAAATTCTGTTTCTTCCAATGACTAGGTCATTTTCGATATTTTGCTGCGGGACTGGCGCGCCTTGCTGTGGTGGGGGCGACGCCGGACACGAAACCTGACACGGACGGACGCATCGCGTCGGGCGACCTGTGTAATTCAGGAGAGAGCAAAGATCAAGCAGCGGCGGGCTGGCGCTGGAGATGGCCGACCTCCCTCACGGCGCAGCTCGACATCAAGATCAATCAAGCCGGGCCGGCGGCGAGGTGGCGCCGGCAGAGAGCACGACGGAGAGCACGCTCTGATTCGCAGGATTAGCCAGTCAGAGACCTGGCCAGTGAGACGTACACGCGACGGCAACAGATGCCGTGGAGGCGGGGCCGGCGAGATGCACGACGGCAGCGGCCTCGGAGGCGGGGCCGGCAAGACGCGTGCGAGCGGCGACGGCAGCTGACTCGGAGGCGGGGTCGACGAGCGGCGCCCGACGGCAACAGCGGCCGGGAAAGCAGGGCAGTGAGCTGCAGAGAGCTGGGAAGGCAGGGCCTGTGAGCGGCCGGGAAGGCAGCGCCAGGGCGGGAGAAGTCCTGGGGTAGGGGCGAGAAGAGAGCTGGGAGGCGTGGCCGGCGATTCGTTCGCCGCGTCCCGTCACCAGGCGGTGGTGCTGCTGCCGATCCATCTCCGCGAGCCCAGATTCTTTGATTTCTTTCCTCGGTGTGAGTTGACTGGGAGTATTTTAGTGTTGGCCGGAGCGAGCTGGAGCTGGGCACGTGGTGAAGCATCTCTGTGAGTAGTGGCGTCCGTCGCCGTGTACCGATGCGTGCATACTGTTCATGCGGGGAACCCCTCGTCATCATTCAGCCGCCGCCGGCGCGTCGTGGCCGGCCGCCTCGCCCATCTCGATTTCCCCGAGCGCGCGTGCACGGCTGCTAGCAGCTCTAAAATAAGAAAATAAATGTGCAGAAGGACCTAACAATTAAAAGATATAAAAGTTCAAGGTGTTTTTTGTAAAAAAACAGATTGCCACGTCAGCAACTTACCGTTCGTCTTGACGGAATGACCAAAGATTGACTAATCTACAACTTGGTGACCACGTTTTGAGCTTTTTCAACTTGGTGACCAATACTTAAATTTCGCGCAACTTCGTGACCTCGGGTGCATTTCACTCTTCTAATAATATTTATTCGACATTTTCAATTTTGATATTTTCTTTTTTTTTGAAATTTTCTGTACATATATTTGAATTTGACCAAGGCTTAAGGCACCGTATTATGAAATTCAGTGAGTACAAAAAGTTTGTATCCATATAAATCTTGCAAAATCCCCGTAAACCTCCTTCGAACTAAGGAGATACTTAAAACTGCATCCACGTGGCTAATGTTTGGCGCTTGGCATGATGGCGGCTAAGGAACTAGAGCTACTCTCATTGATGCCGTGGGATGACATTGTACGAATAGTGAACAATTCTGGTTGTACCTCAACTTTTTGTTATCTAAAATCAGTATGAATAATATAGAAGGGTTTTCATAGTGTTTTTTTTGACGGGGTTTTCATAGTGGAGAGTATGCCGTGGGAGGAATCATCCAATTTTGATTCAGTTTTGGAGGTGTTTTCCGATTCTCACCTAGTAGCTACTACTACATGACACGTCATCGGAGAGCAGAGGTGAGAGACAGACAGGTGGGTCCCACGCACACAGCAATCAACCAGCAGCAGCCTCTTTTGTATTCGGAACCTTCTTCTTCTCCGTCGTCTCCAATCTCCTCGCTCGCCTCCGGATTCCGATCTCGCCGCGTCGCCGGAGCGCCGCCGCCGCCGCCCCGATCTCGGTACGTGCCCGTGCCACTCCCCCCCGAACCCGCTCCCTCCCGCCGGATCCGGCCGCCGCGTTCGGCTCCGGGATCCGATCGAGAAACCCCTGACCGGAACCGGATCAAGACCTGATCTTTGCTCAATTCCGCAGGCCGATGCGTCCGTCCGCGGGGAACGAGAGGCCGCCGGGCAGGCCCGTCTCCGGCTTCGTGCCCGGCGTCGCCGGGCCCCCACCCTTCGTGCGCCCCGCTGGCCCCTTTGCCCCGCCGCCGCAGCAAGGCGCGCCTGTTCCCCCCGGGACGCCGTACGGGGCCGCGCCGCCCGCGGCAATGGGTGGTGGTTACAGGGGTCCCGCGCCGCCGCAGGGCCCCTACGCCGCCGGGCCACCGCCTCAGAGACCACCCGGCACGGCACCGCCGCCTCAGGGCGGCCCCTTCTCCACCGTCGCTCCTCCGCCTCAGGGAGGACCCTTCGGCGCTGCCCCGCCGTCCCAGGGGGACCCTTCGGCGCGTCCCCTCCCTCCCAGGGCGGACCCTTCGGCGCCGCTCCGCCCTCCCAGGGGGACCCTTCGCCGCCGCGCCTCCATCCCAGGGGCCCTTCGGCGCCGCGCCTCCATCGCAGAGACCTTTCGCTGCGTCGCAGCCGGCTCCGGGACCTTTCCCCGTGTCGCCGCCAGCTCAGGGCTCGTACCCAGCGCCGCAACCATCTCAGGGCCCTTTTGCCACGGCGCCTCCACCTTTCCGCCCTCCGCCATCATCCCTCCAGCAGCCACAGTCCCCCACAGCAACTGCCATACCTTCACCCTCCTACATTCGCCCACCGCCGCTACAATCGCAGCCGCCTCCGCCTGTGCAAGGGTATTACTCCGGTGGCGGCGCTCCTTCGAACCCGCAGTTCCCGATGTCCCGGCCAGCGTTTCAACAGACTTCAGTGCAGACCATGGCGCCGCCTCCCATGGGGCCGCAGTCCGCTTATGGCAACCAGCCAGCGTATCCTCCCACGGGGCCTCCGATGGGCACGCTCCAGAGCTTAGTGGAGGACTTCCAGTCTCTGTCAATGAGTACTGCGCCTGGATCGCATGACCCAGGCCTTGATGTGAAAGGGCTGCCGCGTCCGTTGGACGGTGACGAGGAGCCCGCTAAGGTTATGGAGTCGTTTCCGCTGAACTGCCACCTGAGGTACTTCCGGCTGACGACCCACACTATCCCGGCGTCCCAGTCGTTGGTCTCCAGGTGGCATTTGCCCCTTGGGGCCGTCGTGCACCCTCTCGCGGAGTCGCCTGATGGGGTAATGAACGAACTCTGCTCTTGTCATCTTGTTTATCGGTCCAAAGCACTGGATCGGCTTGTGACATGTTTGTTTGTTGTTTTTGTTTAGGAGGAAGTGCCGGTTGTGAACTTTGGGACGGCTGGTGTGATCCGTTGTCGAAGATGCAGGACATATATAAACCCGTATGCAACGTTTGCCGATGCTGGAAGGAAATGGCGCTGCAATCTTTGCACGTTGCTCAATGATGGTAATTCTTAACTTGGATTTTAGTTACTTGATGTGCGTTGAATGGGTGACTAGCAGTGTTTCTGCCAGCCATCGTGTCGTGTAATAAAACATGTAAACTGGTCAGCTAGTTTTGTGGCCACATCTTCTCTTTTCCAATTTTCCCTTGTTTAGAGTCAGAACCTTTTACTAAGATTTCCCAATCCTAATACCGTTTACTTGTTCATTTTCAAGATCATTTACTATCAAAGTAGTGTAGAAAACTCTTCTAGCATGGCATACTATTGTGGTGATTCGATATTTTTCGTATAAGGAAGTTGTTTTGTTGAACTGCTTATGCTATGAGTGAACCATGTAAAGTACATGGCCAGATCTAGGCTGAACAGACTAATGAAGAGAGGCTGCTTCTTTGAGAAACAAAGTTTTCTTTATGATGTCCTCATAAACAGGAAATAGTGTAGGTACATCTTCCGATTGGCAGGGTTAAACAAACCTGTTTGAGTTTTTGACTAATTGCAGTTATGTGTAGAGAGTGCTGCAAGCAGAAAGAATTATCATCTGTCTTATATGATCGTACATTCTGGTTAGGTAGTCATTTACGAGATCTGTATGTGTCTGCTACTGCTGACTGAACTCTGAGCAGTTAGCACCCTTGTCCCAGACCGCTTCCCCAAAATTTATATTCTTCTTTCTTCTGCAGTTCCTGGTGAGTACTTTTGTGCTCTTGATGCCAGTGGCAGAAGATATGATACAGATCAAAGACCAGAACTTTATAAGGGAACAGTGGAGTTTGTTGCTCCTACTGAATATATGGTTCGGCCACCAATGCCGCCTTGCTATTTCTTTCTAATTGATGTCTCGGTATCTGCAGTTCAAAGTGGGCTGCTCGAGGTATGTTCTATATTTTCACATTTGTTTTTGAACTTATCATCTTTCCGACTTCCGAGGGTCATCATCTTTTTTTTTTATCATTGACAATTCATATTAGTTCCTTTGGATTAGGATGTTCTTATCTTTATAAAATCATTTTGGTCTCTAGGATTCAAATAATGTTGTCATGCACCTTCTACCAGGTAGTTGCAAAGACCATCAAATCATGCCTTGATGATCTTCTAGGCTTTCCACGAACACAAATTGGATTCTTAACCTTTGACAGCACATTACACTTTCACAATTTCAAGGTATTTCCTCCATCTCCTCTTAGTTATTATTTTCCCTCGAGATTGTATTTTATTTAACAACATCACTCTTTTTAACATACCGAACTTGGTTTTATGAGGTACTTATGCAACTTGTGTTCTCTGCTGTATCAGTCTTCGTTGAGTCAACCTCAATGATGGTGGTTGCTGATTTGGATGATGTTTTCCTACCATTGCCTGATGATCTCTTGGTTAATTTGGTTGATTCAAGAGAGGTTGTCGAGTCATTTCTCGATAGCTTGCCCAATATGTTTAATGACAATGTAAACGTAGAATCTGCTCTTGGTCCTGCGCTTAAAGCAGCATTCATGGTTATGGTAAGATCCTTCATGATTTTTTTCTGTAGTATGTGTTGGTTGCTCTTGTGCAATATACAATTTGACCTAAGGACAATCATGTCACCCTTTTTGTAGGGTCAAATGGGGGGCAAGTTACTCGTATTCCAGAGTACATTGCCATCTCTTGGTATTGGCCGTTTGAGACTTCGAGGAGACGATGTCCGTGCATATGGAACAGATAAGGAGCATCTTCTGCGGGTACCAGAAGATCCCTTCTATAAACAGATGGCTGCTGAGTTCACGAAAAATCAGATCGCGGTGGACATCTTTTCATTGAGTGACAAGTATTGTGATATAGCTTCCTTAGGTGACACTTCACTGACAACCTTTGTAGAGAAGTTCCTTTAGTATTTTGTGTTTGCTTTTCCTTATTATGATATACATATAACTTTGTAGGTTCTCTGGCAAAAATACTGGTGGTCAGGTGTACCATTATCCATCCTTCCTGGCAACTACTCACGGGAGAAACTTAATCATGAGCTTAGTAGAAACCTTACACGGGAGACTGCTTGGGAATCTGTTATGCGTATCAGATGTGGAAAAGGTTCTAGTTCTAGATTTATATCCGTAGCTGCATGCTATGTTAATTACCCAAATATCTCCCTTGTTTGTTAATTTATTCAACCTAACTCTCATGGCATGATGTTCTGCAGGGGTGCGTTTCACAACATATCATGGTCATTTCATGCTAAGGTCCACAGATTTGTTAGCTCTTCCAGCTGTTGACGCTGATAAAGCGTTTGCGATGCAACTGTCTCTAGAGGAGACCCTAATGACGACACAGACTGTATACTTCCAAGTGGCATTGCTGTATCCTTTGCTGTCAAGTTGCTTATGCATCGCTCATAGTTTCTCCGTATCTAGATTTCAGTGAGAGAATTGATGCTACACATGATAAACTTGACGCATTGTCAAAGGAGCACCTTGTTCAAGGTTTCATTTGGAACAAAGGCTCTTTACTTAATTTTTTTATTTAGATTCATGAATATGGTGGTCAGTAGAGTAGAGCTGTAAACCCTCATGGCGCTTTAGAATATTGTATTTTCACCTATTAGAGAGAACCGAAACACCCTTTTCTGTCAAATCATTTGTGTCTGACTTCGTAAGAGTGTCAATAGTATATTACTCCCTCCGTTCGGAAAAGGATGTCACATAGCTCATTTTTTGACATCTTTTTCCGAACGGAGGGAGTAGTATTTAGTAGTACTGTAATACATTCTGCATATGATGTTTGATGTCGCCTGCTGTCCATTATCCTTTAAAGCTGTTCTGTATCCCATAGGTTTTTCTTCTTCAGAATATCATTTAGGTGTTTGATTCTTGTGTCCTTAACCACCATCAGATATACATCATCTTCTGGTGAAAGACGTATCAGGGTGCATACAGCAGCTGCACCTGTGGTAACAGATCTTAGTGAAATGTACCGTCAAGCAGATACTGGTGCCATTGTATCATTGTTGGCTAGAATCGGTCAGTATTAGATTGATGCTTCTCCCCTTCCGTAAATGTCGATATACATGCTATTGTTATTAGTTTATAGTCTACTAATTATCGGCATTGTGCAGCTGTTGAAAACTCACTGTCCGATAAGCTGGATAGTGTCCGACAACAATTACAGTTAAAGCTTGTGAGAAGTTTGAAAGAATACCGGAACCTATATGTTGTACAACATCGGATAGGAGGGAGACTGATATATCCAGAATCATTAAGATACTTGCCATTATACATCCTGGCCCTATGCAAATCTCTTGCTCTGCGTGGTGGTTACGCTGATGTCTCCCTTGATGACCGCTGTGCTGCTGGTTTCAGTATGATGATACTGCCTGCGAAAAGGCTGCTCAATTTTATCTACCCTTCTCTGTACAGGCTTGATGAAGTATTGACAATGGTATGCCGTATTTCCTTCCAACTCAACTGGTTAAGTTCCTTTCAACCAGTGCTACTTGTAGACTTGTTATCCAAACCGTGTAAAATCAAGTATGAAAGAGAAAAATAAATTAAGTTTCATTTGGTTGGGATGTAAGAACCCTGTATAAGAACTGGTTAGTCTGCTCAACTAGTTTGGTGTGTCTTTTAGATCTTTAGAAATGTAGCTTCCATTGTATTATTTTGAAACTTTGCAGCCTCCTCAAGCATGGTAAGCCTTGAGCGAAATAACCATGTAACTCGTAGCTGTTTCTGTTTGGTATGTTTGATATGAAGTTCTTTCCTTCTGTTTAGGCACATATTGTAATCAAAGTCTGCTTAGTTAGGTCGGTAGGTCCTTGACCCCTCAACTATTTCCTGTTACGGAATTAAGTTCTTATTATGCTTTGTAGAGAAATTATGCACATTTTGTTCAAAGTTAACCTTTGTACAATCTACTCTATCCATTGGCCGTTCTGACATGAATGGTGTGGTTTTCAGGAACCAGAGAGAATTGATGGGTCCCTGAGGCGGGTACCATTAACCTTGCAGTGCCTAGACACTGCTGGTCTATACCTTCTTGACGATGGCTTCACATTCCTAGTATGGTTGGGTAGGATGCTCCCACCTGAGCTCGTGAACGACGTTCTTGGAGTCAGTTTGGGAAACTTCCATGATCTATCAAAGGTACCCTTTTTTTAACTCTTTGGTAAATAATAATCCTGACTTCGGATCCATGCTTCATCCCTTTTTTCTTTCTTTCTCTTGTTTACTTTTGTAAACAAAAGCCCAAACTGAATTTACGGAAACATCATATGTTTTCTCTTTTTTTTTGGTGAAGAATCTCTCTGGTTTGCTCTGAAAACAGGACCAATTGTTTAGTTAATTAGGTTCTCACTGTTAATGGGTGTAATACCACATCATTTTGATTTGTACATCCTGATATGGGGTATCTTTCAGATGCAGTTGACAGAATGTGACAACCGCTACTCGAGAAATTTCATTACAGTGCTGAGAACCCTAAGGGAGAAGGATTCTTCGTGCTACCAGCTGTCCCGCGTGGTGCGGCAAGGCGAGCAGCCCAGAGAAGGGTTCTTGCTCCTGTCCAACCTGGTGGAGGATCAGATGGCAGGAACAAGCAGCTACATGGACTGGATACTCCAGATTCACCGCCAAACACAGAGCTGACGGCGCACAAGCAGGAAATTTTTGTCTTTGTGTAAACTGCCGCAGATTCGGCTGCTACACGGTCCTGGTCGTCCACTTAACAGCTGGAACTAAATCGCGAGCTAGCCGTGTGCTATATCATTCTGTCCTGTTAGCAGCAGCTTAGTCGCTTGCTCGTCCTGGCGTGCAAACTTTATTGTTAATATTTTGTTCGTGTGATTAATTTTTCTTCGTGGGAAAGAGTAAAAGTGTTGTATCGGAATAAGTAGGCAACAGCCGTAAATTATACAACTGGGGCCGTAGAAGGTCTTTGTACGTTTCATTCTTGAGAATTCTAGGTGCAAACTTGATGTAAACTTCGCTGTTGATTCTTTTTCCTGTGATGCGATTCAGACTTTGGGTGTACTTGTAAGGGTAAGCCATACTTTGGGTTTGCTTAAGCTGATACAATCTTGTTATACATTGGTTCTTTTGATTGTAGTACTGTAAACTGCCACTCGTTGGGTTGTTCTCTCAATCTGTTGGAACCTAATACGAGGAGATGTTGGGTTGTTCTCTCAATCTGTTGGAACCTAATACGAGGAGATGTGACAGAGCCAGAGGCTACAAATTCTGGCCTTACAATTCTTTTTTTGTTAAAACGTTGGGAGAATTTGAGCTTTGAGATCCAGACAAATAAACAACACTAGAATAGGCGATTTTGAATACAGAACATGTGAAAGTTTCAGCAGAGTTTAACCGAGTTCTGAATACAAAAGTAATCAATCGTCCAAGCTCATAATCATGACATCATATATGCCTACTAGACTGGAGCCGCCACCACAACCTCAATCTCAGGCGCAGGAGCCGCCACCACAACCTCAATCTCTGGCGCGGGAACATCAGGCTACGGGGACCAAACAACAGATCCAGGCCAAAGTCAGGCGACTCCGGCTTGGCCTCGGGCTGAGGCTCAGGCTCAGGCTCGGGCTCGGCCTTGGCCTTGCAGTGAACAACGAAGATGATGAGTTGCACAAGGAGGAAGACAACGCCAATGACGTTCGCACCTGCATCCACAAGAGCACCACAGTGAAGACAGTGACAAAAACAACCTAAAGAAGATAGTGAGGAGATGCTCACCCCAATGTACTTGTCCACTGGCTTGGACAGATAGGCGTAGTACACCCAGGCGCCGGCGTTGAGCATGTTGAGTAGGACCTCTGCCAGTGGGTCCATGTTGTTAACGTCCTTGCTGCATGCAACGGCCACCTGCAGGAACCAACCAGCAACACAATGATGAAACAAGCACAATAGCTAACCAACTAGACGGCATTATCAGAGTCAAGAAACAGCCGGAATTGATTAAGCATGTATATACAGTACAGTGCTAGCTAGCTACTATTCAACATCTACCAGATCAAGTGAATTATATCTATGGAGGAACTCGTGATCTGTTGTGTACTCACGATGTCCCAGCCCACGGCCGCGTAGCCGAGGCAAGAGATGCCGGAGGCGATGGGGGCGATGAAGCTGATGTCCAGCTCACCCCTCAGCATCACCTTGACAAACACCATCCATGCGAGGACCCCGGAAATGACGAGCGCCAACAGGAGTAAGCCGACCGCTATCCAGCGGTTCATCCCGGCCGCGTGGTAGATGAACACCAGGACGTATACGAGCTGGAGGATGAAGCACATGCCGTTGATGACGGCGGAGGCTTGGGTCTTGGGCCATGTGGGCGCGGCGTACAGCCCCCATGCCGCGCCGCCGAGCATCATCACGATGTGGCCGTAGGGCGTCCGGTTGCCGACGCCCTTCTCCTTGACGATCGGCCAGACGAAGGTGACCCTGCATTCATTGCATGAACAAACACAGGTTTATCATTGGATATAAAGCAGAAGCTCTAGGTAATCATGCACGGTTAGCAGTAACAATGAAGAACAGCCGGCGCACGCCATGGCGATAAAACTCGGCGCAACACAAAAACAGAGTCATTCAGTTCAAGGTAGCGCAAAAATCCATTTGCACGACGCCGGCCGGCCGTGACTCACATCACACATCAAGAACGAGAAGAAAAAATGCCACCTTTGGAGCGGCAGCAAGCTGAAGACCTATCTACGCACACACACAAGCATCCATGGCAACCACGTTCAGGTCAAGAAACCGCAAAGATTACCCAGCAAGACGTACGCAAGACGCCGGCGACGCTAAACAGGAAAAAAAAATGCTGCTTTTAACTTTGGAGCGGCTGCGATCTACCTGGCCACCGGGCTCCTGAACCAGATCCATGCCCCGCCGGCGGCGGGAGACACGCCCGCACCTCGCAAGACGTATCTACGCCGTCGGCGCGAGAAACACACAAGCATCCATGGTGAGACAACCCAGCCGGAAACCGGCGATGGACTCGAAACAACAAAAAAGGCACATTTTTGGAGCGCGCATGGGGCATGGCATGTTCGTTCGTATGCGCGGCCATCAGGCTCCTCCGCGCGCGCCGGCGCGAGACACACGCGGATCGGATCCACGCCGGCGGCGGGAGACAACCAGCCCGTTCCCGAGCGGAGAGAGACACGGAGCGCACGAGGAGAGCAAGCAAATGAAAGGGTGGCGGCGGGCGCGTGAACTCACAGCGGGACGAAGATGAGGACGAAGGCGATGACGTTGCCGATGACGCCGACGCAGGTGAGGGCGAGGTCAGAGGAGAAGCCGCTGCCGCCGCCGGCGACGAGGATGCCGGCGAGCACCGCCGCCGTCCCGCCGGCGGCCGGCACCATGAAGGACGTCATCCTTGCGCGCGCGAGGTCGGGGCGCTGCGCTGCTCGCCGCCGGCCAGAGGAGGGTGGATGGAGGCGGCCGGAGTGGGTGGGGTTTATGAAGAAGACGGAGGAGGGTTTCTCTTTCTGCGTGTGTGTGGCAGTGTGGCTTTTTTTGCACAGAGCTTTATGACGTAGGAGGAATATCCCGATCGAAGACCAAAATTCAAAATTCAAAGAACCGTTTGATTTTCTCATAGCTTGTACAGTAGTACTCCCTCCGTTCCAAATTAATTGACTTCCATTTTCCTACATGTGGATGTATCTAGACATGTTACATGTCTAGATACATCCACATGTAGGAAAATGGAAGTCAATTAATTTGGAACGGAGGGAGTACGTACTACTGTTCGGTGAATTAGCTATACGAATCACTGGTTAAGTAGAGTAATCACTTTGGAGCTAGCTAACGATCGACCACGTATACACACAGCTTGTGGTATCCGATTAATTAATTAATCACGACTAGCATGAGGCATGCATCCACGTACGGTGTATTGATATCTCAATGCAACTGACGAAGGGTTGGATAGGTGACTTTTTTCAAATACACATACACGCTTCACAAATGGCCTCCAGCGTATGAACTTTTAATGACTTCAAACACAAAGAACCAATCCCTTTTAGATTTTTATTTTGGTAATGGGCCCATCTTTATGCCTCTTATCATGGAGAACAACAATGTCAAAAAAGAGTTCAGCTATATGTTTCCAAAATGTTTTCTATTTTCTAAATACCTAGAGGGGGTGCCTTGTGAAGCAAATACCAACAATATGATAACAAATGGCACCACACCAATTTGCATACAAATATACCACCTCTAAGGGCTACTCTTGAAAGGTTTTGAAATTTCCATCTTTTCGCTATGTGTAAACATTTATTTGAATTTCCGTCAATTCACCGAAATCAATAAAATATGAAATCGAGGCATGAGATAGGTTTTCTGAAAATCACCAAAAACTATTTTCATGCACCCATGTAGGAATATGGAATAGCAAAAGGGTGTCAAAATAAATAAATAACAGTGCCTTCGTATACAAAGTTGTGCCGACAATTTGCAACCTATTCTGAAATGAAAATCAAAGAATACGATGAAAGGTCACAAAAGGTATTCATTGGTATGGGGGCCTTTTATGGGTATTAGTTGCCAACAATAGTGTGTCTCACTTGTTTTCCACAACTTATTAAAAAAGAAGCTTCAAAAAATGGCCTTAATTCGGGTACAAACTGGCTATCAATAAAATGACGAAGGACATGTTTGGTTGTTCACATTAGGTCCATGCTGGCTCTAGGGAGACAATTTTGGCAGTTTTGGTGTTTTTGATCGGTCTTCAGCAATATGGGGAGGAATAATTTCAGCAAGTTTGCCTTTATGATCTAGGAATGTCTTTTCGCCGGAGGGGATTCTCCTGGCGATGACCCTATGTCCTGATGTGGTCAACTATTATGCTTGTTACCGTTTGACGAAATGAGGTCGTTCGTTTCCTCATTGACGTGAGTATAACGTTACGGGGGACGGGGTCTTCTCGATTAAGTTAAAAGCACTAGATGCGAAGGCTGCATGGTACTCTACGACGTTGGTAGGTCTTCATGGAGAAGGATGCCTTTCCATGGTTATTGTTGTGTAAGAATTGAATCTGAATTAACTTGGGCAATTTCTAATTGCAGGTTCATTTTTGTTCCATATCAACAAAATATTAACTCGATAACATAAACATTAACACCATTAAAATTGAAATACTTAAAACACGAATTCAAACTTTTTCATATACAATTCTTCTTCTTCATGGCCTCTTCATGGGCGGCGGACTAACGTGACTTCGAAGGCGTCAACGTCATCGTCACCGGAGTCAGAATCATCCACATCCTTGTCAACAATATTGGCATCCGTACCCGCAAAAAATCAATATTGGCATCGCCCATGGGCTCAATGTTGATGGCCACGGCGGTATATCAACGAGATGACTCCCGGGCTTGTTCTAGAACTCGGATGACCCGTATGCGCAGACCAGGTCTGCGGCAGAAGATCTCCATGCGCTTCATTGCCAAGGGCGTGGTGTCATCGTTGTCGGCGGTGGCGGTGTCGTCGTCTTTCTTCTCATCGTCATTGTATGAACCTTCCTTCTCCTACTTCGTATTCTTGGAGTTGGTTAAATCTGACTCCCGGTACCACTTCTCCTCCTCCCGGTAAACCCTAGTCAAAACGATCGGTACACGAATCTGTTTTTTTAACCTGTAGACGAAGTTGTTTCGGTACAGGAAAAGGGTTATCGTGTCGTATGATCTTGTAATAACTAATTTGTTTAGTCCAAGCGATCACCGCTAGCCATATTAAAAACAAATGTCGCGCGGTCCACTGGATTAACCTACGTACCTACGGTTAAGTCGTCGATCCACGAGTTGTTAGCAAAAAACCGCAACTTTGATGCGTAAATTGCGAAAAACCGCAACTTTGATGCGGAATCGCACAAAACCGCAACTATGATGCACGTTTGTTGCAATGTGCACACATTCTGCGCTAAGAGCCGATTGACCCTCTAACTAAGTATGTGGCCCCACATGTCAGGTAATCTGGTGACCGTGCGTACCGTGTACATGTGCCGCCCCGCGTTGACCCCGACTCAATACTCACCATCTCGCCGAACCCCTTAGCGCTGCCGAACCCGCCGCCGCCGCCGAAGCCGCCGCCGCCATCGCCGTCGTTGCGCCTCCTCCGGCAGCAGCGGCCGTGTTCCCCGCCATGCCGAGCTCGGACCACGAGTATTCGAGCGAGTCCAACTTAGTGGTAAGTATTTTCCAATTTCTAGGGTTAGGGTTTCGCACACTCGATTTGGTTCGATTGTTCATCCTTTTTTTGAATTTGTTGGTTCTTTCTGCTCTTTCAGTACAGTGTGGCGTTGGATTACGCTCCGGATACCTGTCACGACCCCGATTTCGATGGTTTGGCCGTCGGCTGTGGTGTGCTTTGCCGCGAGCACAAGATGTCACTCGAACTGCTGCTCCTTCTAACTCACCTTCTAAGTTCAATGTGCAGCTCTGTTGTGTTCCAATGTTAAATGCCTCACCTTCTAAGTCAATCGGAACATTATACGGCACCTCATCATCATTCAAAGATGTCACTCGAACTGCTGCTCCTTCTAACTCATCCCTGTTCAAATCATTCGGTACAACTGAACTGTGTTTAATAACAGTTAGATGCAGCACCTTCTCATGGTCAAACAAATCCAACATCTGACCAACCTTCACCATGCTGTCAACAGCTTCCATTCCTTCAAATCCTCTCCCTTATCCCTAACAAAGTATATCATATATTTGTAATCATAGCCATGGCTTTCAATCAGTGACATCAAAGATACCACAGTAATGTCATATCGGCACAAACTACCCTCCAAATTTACTACACCGGGAATATTGAACCTAATATTCCATATTTCATCATCAAAACTGCACAAAAAAATGTTCAGTTAACACTAAGATTCAGAGAATATTCACTTCACGCAATATTCAGTTACCAAATCATTCAATTAACATAATAATAACCTGAAACAATTTTAAGTGGACACAAATTATTCAGACAAACTATAATTAACCACTACACCTACTTTTAGCCTCTATTCAGCCGGCCCAAATCTACTGGAGTACTCAATCTACGACGAGCTGCGAAGAAATCGGACGAGATATCGGACTTACGGGGTGCCAAAGGGGGATGGGCAGTGCTGGATCTGCAGCGCCGGTGCGGCCCCCGAACGAATCGACGGCGACGTCGACGGCCCTCGCGGCAAACAGCCGCCTCCGCCACTGCCGCCTCCGCCACTCTCGCCCACGCCCTCAGATGCTGTACCGCGAGAGCCGCCCCCAGCACCGCCGCCTCCGCCGTCAGGTACTGTGCCGCGAGGGCCGCACAAAGGACCACCGCCTGCGCCGCCAGGGTCGCCGCCGGCGGGAGTACTCGACATGGCTCTAATCTGACTGACACGGGAGTGGCACGGGGATGACTGACTGAAACCTAACTTTCGGACACAACACACTGACAGGTGGGCCCCTTAGTAGCAGTTAACGGGCCGTCACCAGATTACCTGACATGTGGGGCCACATACTTAGTTAGATGGTCAATCGGCTCTTAGCGCAGAATGTGTGCACATTGCAACAAACGTGCATCATAGTTGCGGTTTTGTGCGATTCCGCATCAAAGTTGCGGTTTTTCGCAATTTACGTATCAAAGTTGCGGTTTTTTGCTAACAACTCTCGATCCACAGATCGACAGATACATCGATGGCTGATATCGAGAACCTCCTTGCCGCCAGCAGTTACGCGGCGCCGGATCCCAGTCGGCATGGATTCTGGGCGTGGAAGGAGAGGCTCCTCATCGCCCTCTTCGCCGCCGACGATCCCCACGATGAGCCAGCCAACGGCGTCAAGATGGTGGACGCCGACCAACGCAGCAGGCTCCAATTCCTCTGGTATTTTACTCTCTTCGTCGTCGTCCTCTTGCTCGGCTCTACTATCCTCGTGGTTTACGTCCAGCCGACCACCGCCGGACATGCGGAGTTCGTCGCCTCGCGCGTCCTAGGCTACGGCGGCCAGGCCGCCGCCATGTGCGGGGCATTCCTTCTCGTTCAGCTGTGGCACTCGATTACTACGGGTGACAGGAAGGAGCAGAGGTTGATTGACTTGTTGATGTAGCCAAACATGGAGCATGCATATGTGTGGTGTGTGGATACATGGTACTCCCTTCGTTTCACAATGTAAATTGTCTTAGATCTCGTTTCACAATGTAAATTGTCTTAGATCTTTTACACATATGTATCTAGATACGTTTTAATGTATGTGTTCGTTCATTTTAGTTAAATCTACATATGTATAGGTAACACCTAAATATACTACATTATGCAACAGAAAGAGTAATTACTAACAAATATCTGCACTATATTGTTTCACATCTACTTAATTTTGCCATCTGCCTTGATCGATGGGCAAACTCATCTGTGTATCCTGGCTAGAGACACTTTTCATTCTAGAACGTCCAAGTGACTCAATTGGCTTTGATTCGGTACAAATCCGCCAATATTAACTATCTTGGGTAACTCAAGGCCATAACAAAAGTTGTCATGATACCCTAGGGTCGTATTTGGTCTTCGGAACCCTAGCACATAAATTGTCACTTCTCAACTTCTAGCAGTATTTTAATAAGAGTTTGAAAGGTTTTTCTGTGCGACATTAAGCTCTGTACAATGGGCTGACGTTAGCCTTCTTTTATAGATGCCACGTTGGATTCTTACTTAGATGGAGTAAAGAGAATACAAACAAACTAATATTTCTATTAGAGAAGACCGTATTCTTGCCACGTTGGATTCTTGCTTAGTATGAGTCACACTGTGTACACTTAATATTTATATTATTCTCTAAATGACGTTGGATGCTAGCCTTCTCTATGCGTTTTTCATAGCCTAATCAACACAAACATGTTGCTAATTATTTTATAGAAAATCTTAATTAGTGTCGGAGAGAGTTGATTCGAGAAAATCTTGGGGACCCATAGAATAGGGTTGCACTCAGTGGCGGACCCAGGAATAAAATTAAGGGTGGGCACACTGTAATAAAGTCCATACCACATAAATTTTTGGAAACTAATACTCCCCCCAAGTTGAGACATCTTTTTACGGACGGAGGGACTAGTATAAATAGGCAATCGATTCCAATACAAATAGCTAAAAATATAAACAAAGTTTGTGCAGGAATCAACATATATAGGCTATTTATTTCCATATGTAAATATAATCATCAATTTGAGAAATTGTGCAGGACCAATACATAGTTGAAAATATCACTAAAATACTGAATTCCGGGTGGTTGTCTGTCTTGTAATTAAAACTGTGCCTTCAATAAAATTAAGGTATGCATTCGCGTACTCCCTAAAAGATACTGAATTAATTTCCTTTTGATGTTCGGTTTGGGGATGAGGGCACAAACACAAAAAGAAGAGCACACCTTCTCCCGTTTTGCTTAAAGTTGGAAGTATCAAAGAAAATAGAAAGTGAATGGCCTACTGTAACAGACAACGCGTTGCTTGTCTACTCGTGCTCTGCGCCTGCGCCGGCAATTAAGAGCTGAGGCAGCCACGGCTGACGTGGGTAATCAGAGACGACGGCAGCCACCACAATTTGTTCTTCTTTTCCAATTATCATTTTGTCGAGAAACTAACGAAGAGATGAAGAAGTCACAATTTCACGCATGAATGACCGGAAGTAGTAGCAATAGTCAAAAAACTATGAGTAGTCAAAGAATTTCAACACCCGGCCCACCTGCTGGGTCCGCCTATGGTTGTACCGGTTAGAAGTATGTCCGTGGGATCGATCAGGTGCCACCGCTGTTCACCGATTGTGTATAGCTGGAAAATTTCCTATGCATTGGTACGAGTTGATTTTTCATGAATATGGTTGTCATGTCCTGGGATGCAGAGATTATAAATCAGTGAATAGAATGGAGGAGTCGTGATAGGGAAATGAACGAAAGAGCTAGACAAAACATGAGAGGGGATTAGATTGACTTATATTTCATCATTATCCGTCTGGGTCAAAATGCAAATATATATATCCAATAATTAACTGGGCCTCACACCCACACGGCCACACCCTCGATTTTGCCAAGCGACGATACCTCACACGCACAATTAAACTCACACGACAAAGTTTCTTGTCCCTTTGGATTTTACTTCATCCTTCTCCTCACGACATGGTCCTGTGAGTAGCACCGAAGGGATTGACAAACGTTGTGCCAAATGTAGTTTCATATATTTTTATTTGACTTTTGGAATTAGTTCCCTACAATATGAGGGTATAAAAAGGGCAAACCATGGAACCGAAAAATCTGCTTACTCTAATGCAAAATTCTCTAGTCACATTAAAATAGTGTATCTCTTCCAACCTACAGTGTGTTTATGGAGCACTTGAAGGCTTCCTTCTTTTCCAACTGAGGCACAGAAAGACCAACTTTGTATGCCATAAAGATTCCACTTTTCTCCATTTGCAAGGCAAGGAAGTCATCAATTGTCTTGGAGATGTTTTGAGTTTTAGTAATTACACTAAATGTCCTCCCATGCCCCCATTTTCATCTACTTCCTCCATTTTTAAATATAAGATATTTTAGCCCTTTTCTAAAGTCACATGTATCTAGACATAGTTTAGTGTTCATATTCAATCATTTTAGTATACATCTAGTCAATATGTGCAATACTCAAAACGTCGTATACTTATAAACAAAGGGAGTAGTAGGCTAGCGTGGCCACATGTCTCAATTGCCTCTAGTTCGGTGTTCCGAGTTATGCAGTTAGCAAGCCATATACATACCCCCTCCTGGTTTTTTACTTTGCATATTAGGTTTGTCTTAAGTCAACATTTAAAGTTTGACAAAGTTTATAGAAGAAACGACATATCAACTTTCACAATACCAAATCAATATTGTTCGATCTATCATGAAATATATTTTCTTGTCGTACTAATTTGATAATACAATTGTTAGTAGGTTTCCAACCAATCTTAATCAACTCAAACATGTTGTGCTCCCAAGTGTCTTAAGTCGAACAAATATTTGGGATCCATGAATAAGTAGGGCTGTGGGTCACAACCAGTGCATTGTCGGGAGTCGGGACAGATTCTACGGCATACATACATACCGATCTACCTAAAGCGTGCGTAACCGAAACCCAAAACCTAGGTTCGTACGTGCGCACAGGTCGTTCAATATTAGGTAGATCGGTATGTATGTAACGAGTCTATTATATATCCATGGCTGACATCGAGAACCTTCTTCCATCAGTCCTCAGGCGACGGCGCAGCGGAGCCGTCACGGCTTCTGGGCGTGGAGGGAGAGGTTCGTCCACGCCGACCTCACGACCTACAATCCCGACGACGACGACAACGCCGCAGACGGCGTCGCGAGGGCGGACGCCGACCAGCGCAGCAGGGTCAGGTTCCTGAAGTTGGTGCACTCTGCTGGAGCTCGTCGCCCTGGTCGGCTTCTCGTTCCTCTTAGCCGTCAAACCGTCCACCGCCGGACAGGCAGTGCCGCGATCGTCGTCGGCTATGGCTGCCTGGCCGTCGCCGTGTTCTTGGGATCCTTTCTCCTTCATCTATGGAACTCTATTACGGTATTACCGAGGGTAGGAGAGAAGACCAAAGGATCATAGACTCGTTGGTGTAAATATATCGGTTTTGCTAGTTCTCAATCGCATGAGAATTAACTTAGTTCTCAATCGCATGACGTCATCAGTTGCAAGTGGGGTTGCAACTGATTCGGACCACTTGATTTGCTTCATGATTCGCGCATCGGTTGCAAGTCAACTTGCAACTGAGATCTGATGACGTCATGCGATTGAGAACTAAGTTAGTTCTAATTTGCGTGAGTTGCAACTGGGTTTGCAACTGCTCCACACCGTTCGATTTGCTTTGTGATTCGTGCTAATCATGAGTTGCAACTTAACTTGCAACTGGGATTGATGACGTCATGCGAATGAGAACTAAGCTAGTTCTCTTTCGATTGAGAGTTAGAGAGACCCTAAATATATTACTCCTATTAGACAACCTACTTCGATATCGATTGATTTGGGTGTCGATGATTATAAACAACAAGATTATGGTTTGTTAATTTCTCTAATTATTTTGCTGTTGGATCGAGCCAAAAGCTTTTGTGGAATATCCATGTCATTGATCTCCGATCCTGGCCTCGATAATGCTACCAGGTGGCTCGACCCCATGGAGTTAGCCCACCACGGCCGGTGACTAGGGCTTTGTGGCCTGACAACCACATCGACTACTGTTAACTGGTTCGTAACCGGAAATCCCGAGCACACTCGGGGAAATGGTTATACTAGACGAACAATCTCAAAATTTTGAATTTTAACAAAAAAATTGGTAAACGGTTAAACTGGGTACCAATTTTTTTTAGAATTTTTTAATTTCGGATTTCAAATTCGTCCTGTAACAGGTCGGGATTTTTTCCAGTAACCACGGTAACCGGAAATCCCGATTTTCATCGCCAAGTCAATTGAAGACGTATCCATCAAGACTGTAGTTACGACTCCGCTCCACTATTTAAGTAGAATTTCCTTTTATAAATATACTAGGACGAACATTTACAGAAATTCACTTTGCTCCTGATCTCATATGCTCCCGATATATTAAACAAAATTTAAAGAATAGCAATTTTTTTACAAAATTCTGAAACAAATTGGAGGCCAAAACATACCAACATCCAACATACATGCCAAGTTTCGTGGCGAAATGAATTTTTGTATGCCCTATTCAAAAAAGATAAATCAGTGGTCGAAATGCAATTTCCAAAACACGTTTTTTAGAGCAAAAAATTAATTTTTTTCACAAAGCCCCCACACTTAACATTTCATCACGAAATTTGGCACGTATACTTAAAACATGTATATGTTCGTCACCAAAACATATCAGAATTTTTGATTTTTTTTACTATTTGTTTCATTTCGTTTAATATAGCAGTAACATATGAGCTTAGAAGTCAAAACGTCTGTCTCAACCATTTAACTGTCCAATCGCACACCAAAAGAATGTACCAGGACGAATCGTTTATGACATAACAAATTAGCTGTTTCAACCGTGTCTGATGGCTAATATATCACCTAGAGTTTTTCCTCCAAATCATGGGCGATATAAAAAATTCAAGAACTCAAAAAATATAATAAAAAGGCAAAATAAAGAAGACATTTCTTGCATTGCCAAATCAATCGACATAAAGTTGTAGAAATACATTAAGTTCAAAACAAAGTTGTAAAATAGTAGTATGTTTACATCAACGAGTCTATGATCCTCTGGTCGTGTCTATTACCCTCAATAACCGAGTTCCATAGATGAATGAGGAAGGATCCGAAGAAGGCCATGACGGCGAAGCCAGCGTACCCGACGGCGATGGCCGCGTGGTACACCGCCAATCCTGCGGTGGACGGTTTGACGGCCAAGAGGAGCACGAAGCAGACCAAGGCGACGAGGTCGAGCAGAGTGCACCAACACAGGAATCTGACCCTGCTGCGCTGGCCGCCGTCCGCCCTCGCGACGCCGTCGGCGGCGTTGTCGTCGGCGGCGGGATTGTAGGCGGTGAGTTAGGCGGTGACGAACCTCTCCCTCCACGACCAGAGGCCGTGCCGGCTCGGCTCCGGCGTCGCCGGTGCAGAACTGCTTGGAAGAAGGTTCTCGATGTCTGCCATGGATATATAGATCTCTAGGAGGGATCAACGTCTCAATGACCTTTGCCTAAGCGTACGTACGCACACGTAGGTTTAAGGTTTAAGAATATGGTATTATCGTATTCGCATCTTTCTCCAACTAATAAGGTCGTCGTACAATATGGAGTACAACTCCACCGGCCGATGGTTTGGGTAAACCCTATTTCTCCTACACGTGGGTGTGTTTTCTTGTGAACATTTATGCGTACAATCGGTCAGGACTCAGGACAATGTACGAATCGTGTCTATATATTCACAATCGTGAACCGGTGCAAACCCTAAATTTACGGGTCTCCAAGATTTACTCAACTCCACGCTTGGGAGTTACGAACTAAATTTGGTTACGGTTATAAAATGATTCGCAATATGTTTGTGTTGATTAAAAAAGACTAGCATTCGTGCCCGTGCGTTGCTATGGGTCGATTTCTATTTAATATAGCTATTTGAAATCCTTTCACCGAAAACTCAACAATTCTATCACCCGAACCCGCCGGTCCAAGCGTCCCACACACCAATCAATAATTAAATATTAGTGTTGAGCATCCGATAAAAACTACTTAGAAGTTTCAAATTGAGGGATACCTTTACTAAGATTGAGTGTTCAAACAACAGTAATGAATGATGTACGACATTTGATTTGTTCAAAGAAAAGGTATGGCATTTGCTATGCCAAGTTTTGCGGCTACTTACACCATTAGCCCGGGGTCAATATAGTCGATACACATTTTTCTTCTAGTAAACTATTAGATCGATACATACATCGATGTCAGATATCGAGAACCTCCTTGCCACCAGCAGTTACGCAGCACCGGATCGCAGCCGGCATGGATTCTGGGCTTGGAAGGAGAGGTTCGTCGTGGCCGTCTTTGCCGCCGACGATCCCAACGACGAGCCAGCCGACGGCGTCAAGACGGCGGACGCCGACCAACGCAGCAGGCTCCAATTCCTGTGGTGGTTTACTCTGCTCGTTGTCGTCCTCTTACTCGGCTCCACTTTCCTCGTGGTTTACGTCCAGCCGACCACCACCGGACATGCGGAGTTCGTCGCCTCGCGCGTCCTAGGGTACGGCGGCCAGGCCGCCGCCGTGTGCGGGGCGTTCCTTCTCGTTCAGCTGTGGAACTCGATTACCACGGGAGACAGAAAGGAGCAGAGGTTGATTGACTCGTTGATGTAGCCAAAGATGGAGCATGCTATGCATGTGGTGTGGGCATGGTACTAACAAACAATAATCAAACATATCTGTACTATTTCGTTTTCCATATAATACTTATTTTTGCCATTTGTATGTGTGGTGGAGTATTTGTTGAAAAAGAGAGTAGCGAGAATCACGGCATAGCCGGGATGGTAGGCATGGGTTGATGCATGCCTGCCTGCCTGGGTTCAAGCTTCAGTGCTCGCAGTACCAGCGCGTACTCACTTAAATCTTCAACAAAAATAATCCGATAGATTCTTTCCCTGTGGTCTCATTTTTTGTAAAAGAGAGTAGCCTGATCTTTGCATGCATTGATCAATGCACAAAATCATCTATGTAACCAAGTTTATTTATATATACGCATCATCCAAGAGGCTATAACCAATTAGGATGGGTTGCATTGAAATCCATATTAAACATCCATGCTTTCATCTATACCGTAGAGTTAGTAGTTGTCACTAGATCTAATACTTCCGAGATAGTGATTTCGCAGTCTGCAATGTAACGAGTGTTCCCTACTCACAGCTCATCCACTGATTTTAGATTCTCATTGTATATTGGGAACGACTCATGCAGTTTTAAAACTCAGGAACGGAGCTTGGCTGGGTACATGGCCCGTACCCAGCTAAGCTCAAGGTTCAAAACTAAATCATGAACAGGGCATGCTCGATCTCCTCATCCGTAACTGGAGCACATAAAGTGGCTATTTATGCCCTCATCTACACGACGTGGAACCCATTTGGTCACAACGTTCGAGCATGTGTCCTCCTGAGCCGGTATCAGGTTCTCTACTTAGCTTTTCATTGGGGGTTGGCCCCCTGACTGCTACATAGGTCCGCCGTAGGTGAGGTGTATGTCATCCATAGGACATCAAGCCCATCAACGTAATGCTCGACCCGCCCTTCAGAACTGATAATGAATAGAACTATTGCTTGTATTGATTCGATCGATATTACATCGTATATAAAGTACATGATCCCAGCCGACATAGGTTTAGGGTTTTAGGAGTCCTAGTCCTATACGGAGACATATCCGTCAATACCCCCCCCCCCCCCCCCCCCCCCCCCCGCAGTGTCGACGTCGGGTGTCACGATGTTGAGACTGGAGCGTATGTCATTGAACGGAGCAGTCGGCAGTCCTTTGGTGAAGATATCAGCAAATTGAGCACTGGTGGGAACATGAAGGACTCGGACTTCACCAAGAGCAACTTTCTCGCGGACGAAATGAATGTCGATTTCAATGTGCTTTGTGCGCCGATGATGAACAGGATTTGCCGCCATATAAACTGCTGAGATGTTGTCACAGTAGACAATAGTAGCTCGATCTATAGGCCAGTGAAGCTCAGTAAGAAGATGGTGAAGCCAAATTGATTCAGCCACGGCATGTGCAACGGACCTGTATTCTACTTCAGCCGAAGACCTGGAAACTGTAACCTGTCTTTTGGAGGACCATGAAACAAGATTATCACCCAAATAAACACAATAGCCGGAAGTGGATCTTGGACAACCTGCCCAGTCTGCATCACAGTAAGCTGTCAAACTAGTGGGAGAGGAAGAATTGATAAGAAGACCATGATCGAGAGTGCCTTTGAGATAACGGAGGATACGTTTGACATGGTTGAAATGAGGAAGACGAGGATCATGCATGTACAAGCATGCTTGTTGGACATAATAAGAGATGTCTGGGCGAGTTAGGGTGGCATATTGAAGAGCGCCGGTGATGCTACGATAGAGACTGGGGTCGGAAATAGGATCCCCATCGGCAGACAGTTTAGAGCCAACATCAGCTGGTGTTTTGGAGGGCTGACAGTCAGACATACCAGCATGATTCAACAGATCATTAATGTATTGGTGATGTGAGAGAAAAAGTGTGTTGGTGGAACAAGAGACTGAGATGCCAAGAAAGTGATGAAGCGATCCTAGATCAGTCATGGAGAATTCTTGATTAAGAGAGGAGATGATGTGTTGTAAGAAAGAATCGGAGGAGGCTGTGAGAACAATGTCATCAACATAGAGGAGAAGATAGGCAATATTTTCCTGAGAGCGTAGAATGAATAGAGAGATGTCAGATTTGGAGGAGGTGAAACCCAATGTGTGAATATAGGTGGCAAAGCCTTGAAACCAGGCCCGAGGAGCTTGTTTGAGCCCATACAACGATTTGTGAAGGAGACAAACTAAATCAGAAGAGGATGGACGCTCGAAACCTGAGAGCCGTTGACAGTAAACAGTTTCGTTGAGAGTGCCATGAAGAAATGCGTTTTTAACATCGAGTTGGTGAATAGGCCAGGAGGAGGAAACGACATTACTAAGAACGACACGAATTGTACTGGGTTTAACAACAGGGGAAAATTTCTCATCCAAATCAACACCATGCTGCTGAGAGAAGCCACGGCATACCCAGCGTGCCTTGTAGCGTGCAAGAGTGCCGTCGGCACAAAATTTGTGGCGGAATACTGATGCATGTAAAATGCATACATGAACTTTGCACTATATCACTCATATTCCAATCATATTTGCATCATATAAGGGTTATATCACTGTTATATAATGATTTTTGGGAATAAAATATTTATTTCCTATTTTTATGGAATTAACCCTGCGTAGGCAGAAAACCCTATTTTTTCCTTTTAAGTTTCAGGGACCCAAACAACGTCCAAATAATTTGGAAAAATACAGGCGTCATTATTTTGGAAGGAGGAAGATTTGGGAGCGAAGGAAGCAAGCAAACGGAGGCCGAAAGACCAAAAGAGGGTGGCCCACGCGGCCACTGTACCTGGCCGCGTGGGGCCCACCATCTTGGGCCTCAGGGCTCTGCCGCCGTCGATCTTTTCTCCACCGCCTTCGTCTTGACCTAAAAACGCCTATAAAAGAAGTCCCACGGCATTCTCGAAAACAAGCGCCGCCGAAACACAGAAACACCGAAAGAGATATCTGGAGCTGCAGATTGGAGGGGGAAAACTCCGGCGGGACGCTGCCGGGGTGGTCTCCACCTTCTCCAACGACTTCTCCACCGTCTCCATGATGAAGGGGGAGTAGTCCACCCTCTGGACTATGGGTTTGTGGTGGTAACTTATGTATCTCTCCTCTCTTTGAGCTGCACTAATTAGTACCGTATGAGCTGCTGAACATGATTACGGTCATCTATGTAATTCTCATGGTGGATATTGTGGTATGAGATGATTTGTTATGTATTTACTGTTGTGTTGGAACTTTTATGACTTGTCATACTTTGATAGAATATTGTTCTTTAAGAAGTATGATGTATGTGGGTACGGGATGGTCGATGTGACACGGCATAGGTATTGAGTGACACAGTACCGCCCAACATCCTTTATCTGGGGGTAAAAAGGAAGAGTATGATGTGGGAGTGACAGCAACCACGCTAGCCTTACGAGGGTGACCTAGCAAAATAAATGAGTATTTCTTCCAACTATGTGTTTTAGGACATATAGCCGTCATAAAAGCTACCATTAAAACATGACAATTGTGTGTACTTTATCTATAACATGATAATCACCGTAGATGAGAGAGAGAGTATTAAGTGAACCCATGAAACCATGTCCATTGTTCCTATAAGAGAAACCCTTTGTCTTGTCCTCTTGCATTGAAGAGGATTGGGACACTTTTACATTCTTGTTTTGATACATTAAACTTTCATCCATTAAATCAACCACCTTGTTTTTCAAACTTGTTTAGTGCATAATCAACTAAAACTTGTGACACTTTAGTTGTAGGGAATAGATAACTTTTCCTTCTTGCTCCTGCGGATCGATACCTTACTTCCACATTGAGAGGTGCTACAGTGATCCCCTGCTCTTGGGGGTAATCAAATACCCATTTGCCAGTGACAACGTTAGCATTGGAAGGTTTGGGCACAAGGGTCCAGGTTTGATTTTGAATTAGCACGTTGTACTCATCACGCATCGCATCACTCCAAAGAGGATCGAGCAAGGCACGCTTATAGGAAGTTGGAATAGGTGAAATCGAGGGTGTAGCCGTAAGGTTTAGTTTGCGAACAGGGAGATGAAATCCTCGTTTTCCACGGGTGCGCATGGTGTGATCGTTTTGGGGAACGAAGACAGAGACGGCATGTGGGGGAATAGGCTGATTAGCGGGAGGAGAAACAGATTGGGAGGCATTGGCTAGCGTGGGAGAGGAATCAACAGAGTTTGGTGTCGCGGCAGACTGTGGGGAGACAGAAGACATAGTGTCTGTCGTGGCAGAGAAATCACCAGAATTTGGTGTCGCGGCAGACGGTGGTGTAGCGGTGGACGACTCGGCTCCGGTAGAGACGTCTGGCGTGGCACAGAAATCATCAGAAAAGTCTGCCGTGGCAGAAATATCTGCCCTGGCAAAGGATGGCTCGGAAGTGGTGAGTTGTGGAGAAGGCACCAGGGGTGAGCGACGTGGAGCTGTGGGGGTTGGGGATGATGGTGGCTGAGATTGGGCAGTGGCATAGGGGAAAACGTTTTCATCAAATGTGACATGACGAGAAAGGAGAACACGCCCAGAAGATGGATCATAGCAGCGAGAACCCTTGTGGTCATCAGATGGGCCAAGATAGACACATGGGAGGGAACTAGGTTCGAGTTTTTTTTTAGTGGTAGCAGTGATGTTTGGAAAATAGAGGCATCCGAAGATACGAAGAGAAGAGTAATCACGATGATCAAGAAAACGGGATTGGAAAGGGGTGTAAAGGGGACATGTTTTAGTGGGACGGATATTGAGAAGAAAGGTGGCTGTTCGGAGGGCTTCTGCTCAAAAGGAAGTGGGTAGCGAGGCTTGAATTAGCAAAGTACGAAGAATGTCATTGATGGATCTAATAGAACGTTCCGCTTTTCCATTTTGGGGAGAGGTATAAGGACAAGAAAATCGTAGAAGAGTGCCTATCGAGAGAAAGAAGTCACAATTGCGGATGTTGTCAAACTCCCGTCCATTGTCACATTGAACAAAGCGTATTGGAAGACCGAAGTGCACAAGAGCATATTGACGAAAGTTTAGAAAAATTGTATGAACTTCAGATTTTGCACGAAGAGGGAACGTCCATATATAATGAGAGTAATCATCGAGAATTACAAGATAGTACTTAAATCCGGAAACACTAGGGATAGGCGACGTCCATAAATCACAATGTAAGAGCTCAAAAGGAAAAGAACTAACGGTGGTGGATGTGCTAAAGGGTAACCTAACATGTTTGCCACACTGACATGCCGTACATAGAGAAGAATCATGAGACGAGCTAGAACTAGGGATACAAAATTCTTTGAGAAGAGATGACAATGTAGTATTATTGGGATGTCCAAGCCGACGATGCCAGAGGTTGACGGAGGCGTGCAGTGCATGAGGAGTCGAGGAAGGCGCGCCGTGAAGTGGATAAAGATCTCCCGAGCTATTGTAGCGGGCCAGGACCGTGCCGGTAGTCAGATCCTTCACAGATAAACCAAGGGGGTCAAACTATAGGGAAACTGAATTATCAACTGTAAACTGTCGAACGGAGATGAGATTTTTGATTAAAGATGGAGCAACTAGGATGTTTCGAAGCATAAAATCATGATTTGTGGCAGGAATATAGGAGTTACCGGTGCATGTGATGGGATAGATGAGCCATTGCCAACAATTATAGAGGAAAAAGGTGAAGGAGAAAAGGAAGACAACGAATTCATATTTGCAGACATATGGGAAGATGCACCAGAATCAAAAATCCAATCCGTACCTTCGTTGTTCATGGTGAAGTTGTTCATTGCAGCGATGAAGGCCGCCTAATCCCATGTTGCTGGTGTAGATGGAGCAGTTGGCGCAGAGGCTGCTGTCGGCGGCATGTACGACAGAGCTGGAGGAGCGCCAAGCATGTATGGGGTGGTCGAGGAACCAACATTGTAGCCCGGTGGCGGCATTGGAGGACCGTACGTTGGTTCAGCTGTGTAGACATGCGATGGCGGCCGAGCACGCAGCGGACCAGAGGCTCTTGTCGAGGGGCGGAGACCAGGGCTCCACGAGCCCGTGTAGGCGGGCGGAACACCATAAGGAGACGGCGCGGTCCAGGGCATTGGCCACGCTTGAACTAGACCCGTCCAAGGATCATGGGGCGGGTGATAGGGTGGCGCAGTGGTGGGGGCGACCGGCCGCGGGGCTGGTGTCGAGGAAGAGGAGCCGCCAGAGGAGGGTGCACTGGAGCGAGGTTGCGGCGGCCGATACACCGGATTCTTTCCTCGGTAGTTGGGACTTGGACGCCAGCCCGGAGGAGGCTGCGGTGTGGGCAGAAGTGCCGGGACTGCAGAAGACGTCGCAGCAGGAGCAGGAGGGCGGGTGCCGGCGTGGAAGAGCTGCTGTTGGCGAGCGGCCTTGCGAGCTTGCGTCTGAGATTCGAGCTGGAGCATTGAGCGAACCTCGGCAAAGGAGGGACGCGGCCGTATCATGGGGATGAAGGCGATCTGCTTGTCGAATTGCTCTCCGAGACCGACGAGAAGAGCGTTGATTAGCACGCGATCATCCACGGGATCTCCGAGTTCACGAAGCTCGTCGCCGATGGCCTTGATGTGCTGACAGAAAACGGTGACGGGAGAGTCCCTTGAGTGGTGGTGCGAAGCTCGGTATGAAGAGTGTTGATGCGGGCATCGCTGTTGTCCTGGAAAAGTTGGCGCAGGGCAACCCAGAGCTCGGCGGCGGTGGCGCCGTCGTTGGAGACGAGGTTGAACAACTCGATGGAGATACGAGTGTAGATCCATTGGATGATCGCCAAATCGTCCTTGACCCATCGCGGATTGCCGGGCTGCGAGACCGAAGAAGCCTCGATGTGATGCTGGAGACCGCAGCAGCCAAGATGTATATGAAACAAGTGTCGCCAATGATAATAATTGTGAGAAGCGAGGTCGAGGCAAACGGGGATGAAGGGAGAGACATCGGCGACCGAGTCGGCAAGCGAAATTGTAGGAATTTGCATTGGTTGGTGTTGAATAGAAGTAGAGAGTTGGGTAGAGGTAGAGGCAAGGGCGCCGGCGGCGCGAAATTCGGCGGCGGAGAAGAGCCGGGTTGGAGGCAGCGGTGGTGGAGTTGGCGGCGGCGCCGGATTCGGCGGCAGAGCCATGCTAGGGGCGGAAGACCTAGGCGTCTGATACCATGATAATGAATAGAACTATTGCTTGTATTGATTCGATCGATATTACAGCGTATATAAAGTACATGATCCCAACCGACATAGTTTAGGGTTTTAGGAGTCCTAGTCCTATACGGAGACATATCCGTCAATAGGAACAAAGCTTGGAGATTTCAGACTCACGAGGATGATCGAACACAGCCTCTAAGCACTAACAACAAACGTTGCTGACACGTTTGGCTGTCAAACGTTACAGCTTTGACGTCGTCCTCTTGGAGATAGCCAGCGGTAGGCGGCCCAAAGTGTTTGGACAGCCAGGAGAAGACGTAGTCCACCGAGCAAGTGGGCCTGGGACTGGTATGGAATGGTCGTGCATCCGACGTTGTTTATCCGATGTTTGTCTGATGGTTGCTCTGCATTGTTCGATGATGCTTACGGATTGCATCGAATCGTACACATGCATCGTCGGATGAACATCGTATGTATAGCAGCTCTCAGCGCTGAAATTCAAGCTCGTCAGGCTAGAGACACAATTCATCCTAGAACGCCCTAGTGACTCAATTGGTTTTGATTATTGCAACAAATGAAATGTTCCGTTAGCCATTGCCACCCATTTATACTAAACATCTTTATAGCTCATAATAAATAAATCCTAACTAACATTGTTATTGACACAACCTTTATTTTATAGTCAAAACTCTTTTATTCTATTGTGGTTAGTGACTTGATTGTTTTGGCGGTATTAGAACTCAAATTTTTGTTATTCAACTCAAACATGTATCATTAGATATACAACAATACCAAAATATAACTACTTTTTCATCCAAGTTTTGTTCCTTTTCAAAATTTAGCTAGGGATAATGTAACGATCGTCTAGAACCGAACAAAGCATAGAAAAATGATTACTGAACCATCCTAAGGAGTAGTTTGTTAGACTTAGATGTGTTATATTGTTTTTGGATTTGATCGTGCTTATCTTAGTATTTACACACATATCCTAGTAGATAGTCGGTTTATAGTGCATGCGCGTGGTGGCTCTGTTCCCCTTTAAAACACAAAGGAAGCAATTCACCGGTCTAAGATTAATATCCCAATAGAGCTTCTTAGGATAAAGCTCTCTAGTTTATTTTATTTTACGAATAGAAAACTCTAGATGAATGAGGTGTGAACAAGTAGTTTGTCACCCTATCCCCCTTTATCACATTCGTTACTTGACAGCCTTAGGTGTATAAGGTGTGATTCTTTTTTGACGCATGCTCGCTATCAATCGGGAATGATATGAGGTGCAGGTCATGTTCCTCGTTATGATCATTCTGATTAAACCATCTGATCTCTCCCGTTCATTGCACTTCGCCACACCGCTTTTGCGCCCGCGCTTTTACTGCTTCTTAATCTACTCAAGGTCGGTATTCCATGACCGAATCTCCGCATGGCAGTGAATGTTTTTCCTTTTTTCCAACGTTTCTTTATGGTTTATATATTCTTTAATTTTAGACTTGGTCTCGGTACCTATTGCAAGCTAAATTTACAACAAAGATGTGTCCGTACTTACACCCTAGCCCATAACTGCAACTTGTCGATTTTGAGTTCAGATGGTTGCATGCCATGTTGATCCATCCTTCGCTCGGTCGCGATCTCGCTGAGATTTAAACTCCCCCACAAACATGTTTTCGCTGACTGAACAAAATTCTAAACCTCTGGGGTAACCCCATGCTGGTCGAAGGGCGCTTACGATTATTTAGAGATCGAACATGTTCCGATACAAAACATTACCCGTCGGCAACCACTTTGGTTTAGCACGCTCATCATCATCATCATCATCATCATCATCATCATCATCATCATCAAGCACTAGCGAGGACTAGCTGGCCTCATCTTCCATATATAAGATCAAATTTGCCCAAAACTTCCTCCACGTGTTCCCTTGTTGTCACTAGCGAGCCACGAGAAGAACCACAATCCATCAGCCAAGCCTTGGAACTCTCCGTGACCCATCGAAAAATCGACAAGTGGCGCCAAATCCCCTGGAACCCCTGTCTCCGAACAAGGTGGCTTCTAGTTTTCCTTAGCAGTGATTAATTAGCTCTTAGTTCATTGAGAAAACACACCAATACCATCGTCGCAAAGAAAAACACCGATACACATACACGAGTTCCCCCTCTCCTTTCTTGAAAGCAAGGCCTCTGAATTTTTTAAAGTCAAATAGTGTAAAGTATTTGTCAAACATTGCATTGCTTGACTTTCTTTATAGATATACCATCGCTTACGACCGTGGTTGATAAGGAGCTATGTGAAAACACAAGGTTTGCAACAAGAACGCAACTAAATGGACATGGACTAGCTAGGGTACTCCAGAACAGATTCACCTCCGAACACAAGGTTTATGTCCATGGACGAATTGTGGATTTTGTGCAACATAACTTCCGAAGCTCGATCATGTATGTATCAAAAGACCCTTGAAAATTACATCATACTATAGTCTACCACCCAGTGTGCATCAGTGTACCTGCCTCTTATCCATGCTGTCCGCAAGTATAATAAACAGGGCGCAAAAGCATATGCCGACGACATAAGCAACGCGCGCGAGGACGAACACCGCCGATCCGTCGTCGGACGGGGCCAGCGCCATGAGGAGTATGCTTCCGACCATGACGACGAACGAGACGAAAAGACATGAGTATACGAAGATGTATCTGCGGCCCTGGTCGGCGGTGGGACGACTTCGTCGTCGTCATTGTTGCCGGCGAGGGCGGGGGCGACGAGCCTCTCCTTCCACGCCCAGAATCCGTGTCGGCTGGGCTCGGCCGGCGCCGCGGCGTCGACGCCGTTGGAGCTGCTGGGAGGCGGGTTCTCGATATCAGACATGTGCATGGTTCCGTCGGGATCGATGATCAAACTGCGAGTGATCGATGCTATTGGACACAATATATATACATACGAAACTCGTCCGCTGCTTGGAGTCTCGTAGACCTTGTCCGTGTTGGTATCCGAACGTGTTGGTATCCGGACCGAATCGTACTATAATCGACAGTCTTTTATTTGGTTGGCTCCAGCGAATTTTCTGCAGCGACAGTTGCAGCACATGACTATATATGGCTTTGCCCAGTGCAACGCCGGAGGTAGTGGGAGTCGGATCCTTTGGTCCGTGTGTCTCTCTGATCTCTCACACCGCGCGTGCATCTTGTGGCCGTCGCGACTAGCCTAAAGAGGAAATTTTGATCACTGTTTCGATTTCTTATAAGAAATGGTTCCAACCAATAGTATGTAAAAAATAATACTTCTCTGATCCCAAATAAATGTCGTGCGCTGCACTATCAAATCGTTTGTGGTCAGCTCTTTTTCTCCGACATTTAAAACCGATTGGAGGTAGTACATTCAATAGTTCATTATAAATGAAGTTGTCTATTAGAATTGATCTTTCAAAGTTTCAAGCTTGCACATGACAAAAGTTTGCCTTGCGAAGTGGTGATCACAGTGGGGTATTGTTTTATGTGTATGAGCATGCACTATAAGGAAACTGTTGATAGCTGTCACTAACGCATTTACGCTAACACATTTATATGACAAATATACGGTTTAAACATAGATAAAGATGCACATGTTTTGGACGCATCACGCGACCATACTGGCAGCGTGTGCGCCAGGGACATTGCTGCCACTGGGGTTTTGAACATGCTGCAGTAACTTTTCGTACGAGCGAAAGATGGTAAAATATCATGTGTGTCGGAAAGAGTATTTAACATAAGAAAATGTTTGATTTATTTGTGGAAGCAAATACACAACATGAGCCTCTATGCATGTAAGAACAAACCAATGCGACTAGCGACAACAAGTTTAGTTACCATGCATGTTTTTCTCTTTCTGCGAGTCCTGCAGGTTCATGGAAATTTGTGAAGCAACCTTTCATGTTTATAATTCTATAAAAGAGTTATTTCATAAATTGGCAAAAAAAAATATGTGCACCAGATGATAACATGCACATTGCATAAGATCATTTTAAATAATTAAATTTACATATGCAAACATTTTAGAATCCACACTGCTTCGTTGGCGATCACTCTAACCAATGTTGTTTCAATGTGATGTACGAAGCATGCACACATTGTTAAATTTGACTCTCACAATTTGACCTTAAAATTGTTCTATACATATGTTTGCTTGATCATACACTAGAAACTGCTATTGAGACATTTGTTACGTCATACTCCTTACAGATTTGTCAAAATATTTATGAATGATAGAAAACATAGTTCTTAAAAAATTGTTACAAAATGCAGCTTAGTATTGTGTTCGATGAATTCATTACAAATAAAAATACACCAACTATATTTAGTAATATTGTCAATTATGTGGTTAAAGAATGCAAACAAACGGAAAAATATACTTGTAATATAGTAACATTATAAAAGTAATACCCAGAGAAGTCTAAAAGTTCAGTAAACATTTATTCATTTCCATTCGCCCTAAGACCAAACTCTTATTGGACCAGACCTGGCGCCGACCGGACACACATAGAATCATTTATTGTAAGCACTAAAATAAGCATAAAATATTCATCAGCCCCCGGTGCGCACAAGGTAGAAGCACATAAACCCCCCCCCCCCCCCCAAAAAAGAAAATGTATGCATCATCCAAGAGGCTATAACCAATTAGCATCGAATTCCATATTAAACATCCATGCTTTCGTCTATATATACCATTGAGTTAGTAGACGTCACTAGATCTCATACGTCCGAGGCAGTGATTTGCCAGTTTGGGTTGTAATGAGTGTGTCCCAACTCACAGTTCGTCCGATTTTAGGTTCTCATTGTTTTTATTTAATGAGGGAAGTAGCAGGTTTGCTGCGAGCTTTATTAATCATCGGCACAAATTACATCGCTTACAATACTGTTTAACAAATAGTTAGGGGGTTCATCGACCCAGTTATAAGAAAGATTTTTCAAAAAAAAACTAAAGCTAGCTATCTCATGTCCTGCCTGATTTGCTTCCCTTGAAAATTGTTTGAACTCTACACTTCCAATAGCCGAAACAATGTATACACAATCTGCAAAGATAGCGGATGATTCACTCCACCACACCTTGTCTCCCCGGTACATGCTTCGATCGTTTCAAGTGAGTCGGACTCCACAATGATATTAATTTACCCCATCCTATTAGCAAGAGAGAGGCCCTATGACAAAGCAATTGCTTTAGCCATGCTTGGCGACAAAATATGCTGGAGCGGAAGGCAAGATGCCGCGATGAACGAGCCCTAAAAATCTCGTAAAATTGCTCCCACTGCACCAGTACAAGTATCAGCATAAACCGATGCGTCAACATTCAGTATAACACATCTAGGTCCTGGCCTTCTCCACTTCGTTTCTCCTGTAGGTCTAGAGCGTCCTCTATCTTTGGATGCATTATCCACAATGGCCAATATTGACATTTTGAGCTTAGTTCAAGGTTTAAAACTAAATCATGAACGGGACCTGCTCGATCTCCTCATCATCCGTAACTGGAGCAAATAAGTGGTATTCATGCCCTTATCTACACGATGTGGAACCCATATACCGTTACAATCTTTGGGTCTGTGTCCTCCTGAACCAATAACAGGTTCGCTACTTAGCTTTCGCTGTGTGTGTGGGAGGGGGTGCCCCCCTTGACTGCTACATAGCTCCGATATTAGTGAGGTGTGTGTCATCCACATGGACATCAAGCCCATCACAGTAATGCTCGGCCGGTCCTTTGAAACGAGGCTTGTAGATTTCGGAATAGCGAGGATGATCCAACACAACCTCCAAGCTCTGGCAACCAACGCCGACATGTTTGGCTATGTGGACCCCGATTCCATGGCAACTGTAAAGGTCAACCGTCTGTCGAACATGTAAAGCTTCGGCGTCATCCTCCTAGAGATAGCCAGCAGCAGGCGGCCCAAATTGAATAGCCCGGAGAAGACACAGTCCACCTAACCGAGTGGGTCTGGGACCGGTATGGAAAAGGGTTGTGTATCCGACGTTTTTTATCCGATGAGTGTCTGATGGTTGCTTTGGATCATTCGATGATGCTCACTAATTGTGTCGAATGGTACGCATGCATCGTCGGACGCGTGTCAGCCGTACAAATGTCATAGGTATAGCAGCTGTCAGTGCTGAAAGTCGAGCTAGTCCAGCCGAACGCGAATTTTGTCCTACGCTAAGGGCGCCATTGCGCAATCTCGTCCGTCCATCTCGTCCGTAGATTCGTCGTTGACCGACGGACCAAAACGGACCAAATCTCGACCGTCGGATGGACGAAATAGACGGACGAGATTGCGCAAGGGCGCCCTTAGCGTAGGATGCAGGATATATCGAGTTCAGCCTAGAGACACAATTTATCCTAGAACGCACAAGTGACTCAATTGGCTTTGATCCGTTAAGACAACAAATGAAACAATCCGTTAGCCATTGCCACCAATTTGTACTAAATATTTTTACATCTTTATAGCTCATAATAAAGAAATCCTAACTAACATTGTTATTTTATTTTTTCTGAGAAAAACTAACATTGTTATTGACACAGCCTTTAGAAAAGGACACAGTATAAAAACGGGTTACCCAAGCCAGCGACCGGTCGGTTTGTAGAATTGGAGACCGATGCTAACTAATATCAGGCGATCGATGGCTCTGACTACGTACGGGTAGGTAGTCGATCATCATATCCAACAAATCCATGGAAGCTGGTACCAGCAGCGAGGCGACGGCGCCGGATCCTGGCCGCCGCGGCTTCTGGGCGTGGAAGGAGAGGCTCGTCGCCGGCGCCAGCAGAGATCCCAACGCGGCCGTCACATGGACGGACTGCGACCGGCGCAGTAGGAAGGTGTTCTTGTGCTGGTGCACGCTGTTCAACTTCCTCCTCGTCATCGGCTCCACCCTCCTCATGATCTACGTCCAGCAGCCCGCCGCCGGACGGGCCGTGTTTGTCGCCACGCGCGTCCTCGGGTACGGCGGCCTGGCCGCCTCCGTGTGCCTGGGAAACCTTCTCACCTTTCTGTGGAACGCGGTTGTGATGGATGATAGTGAGGACCAGAGGATGATAGATTCGATCATGTATTCGCTCTTGTAACAAATGAAGATAATATTTTCTTAATTCGTATGTATACGGAGTAAAGTAAAATATGTATGAATCAGTGAAGAGCTAAAAAGGCTTACAATTTCGAACGAATGGAGTACCATTTTCAGGCCTTGGCACAGTAAAGCCGTGGGCAACGCTCCATGCTGAATTACTGCCATAGCTCTCCATATCATGCATCCACAAAAGGGGTTGGCTCAACTTCGATCAATTTATGCGACGATTTGACCTAGTTGCTACGCCCGCCCTGCGGCGGCCCCGGAATTGGTGCAGCGTTCGTGCCTTCTCGGCGGTTGTCTTAGTAGCTTGCAGCATTGTGACTCGTGTGCGGTTACGGTGCCGACTGGTGTAAGTCGGCGCGGTAGGCCCAGAGCCGAAGTTGTGTGTTTGTGACGTTTGATGAGAACTAGTGTCGTGTGGACGACGCCATTTAAATAGAGCAATGTAGATATCTTTTCGATCCGGTTTTTCTTATAAACTGTCAACTGTATCTACCTAAAAGAGAGGCAGATGTCGACTGTTTGTCCTAAAACAATATCTCTACTATATAATACGGCCTCAGGTGATGGTTGGTACGTCATTTTTATTTCTAATTTTACCCTATAGAAATAGTACATATTCCCATGTTTGCCACCGCTAAGTGAGAAGTACCGGTTCGATCGACAGCCGGAAGTTGAATCGGAGCTCCCTCGTCGTACTCCACCAGATACCCTCTGTCCTCTCTCTCCCCGCGATGGAAGACGACCGCCAGCATGATACCCTTCCTCCTCTCTCTTTGCGATGGAAGATGCAGTGGCCGCCGGCCGAAAGCCCTGAGGGCGCCAGATCCGCCGCCACCACAATCCAATCCTCCCGACCAATACGTAATCCGGCTCACTGCCTCTCCTCAGGGGGGCGTTGAGATCTCGGGCGGCGGCAGCAGAGCTCGAAGAGCCGGGGCAGGGGACAAGGGATAGCTCGAGGCGGCAGCGACGACAGAGCTCAAGGAGCGACGACCGAAGGAAAGAGAAGAGCAGGGGTCCGGGGACAGCGTCGGATGGGATCGAGATGGAGAGAAAACAGAGCAGGACGGCGGCCGCGTGCGTGGTGTGTGTTGTGCTGTGTGCATCCGGTCAGCCGCCGTCCCTGGCAACCAGTTGATGCCGAACTCGCCGCTGGGTGCGGCCTCGAGGACGTTGTGGCGGAGCTTCTGGATCTTGAGCGGCGGAGCATCGATCCGGCGCAGGGGCGTGTTACTGGTAGTCTGGTACCCCTCCCCTACTAGAAGGGCCTGCTCGCACGCCGGATGCCGGCCGGCGCGCGCCGAACTCCCTCGGAGCTAGATGCGACCTGGGCTCCCGGCTATACGGTCGCGGAGCAGCAAATGCAGACCGGCCTCCAGTGCGTGCGTACACGCACTCACGCAGACGGCCGGCGGAGGCTTGCACGCGCGCCGGTACCCTGGCCTAACCGCTCCCTCGCTGAACACATCGGTACCCTGCTCACAGGTGCTGCTCTCTTGCAATAATGTAATGTAAGTGCGCACTTCTAACCTATGTGCGCATAGCTTCGTTGATTCACCTAAAGCAGATACAAAATTTCTTGACAAAAGGAAGAGGAAACAAGTCGTAGATGAATATTGTTAAGTATTTCTTCGAAACTGTTTACTTATACAGCGTCAATTAACTGGTAGGCCTCCAAATGCACGGCCAAATCCTTTCAAAGTGTTATATATGGTGCTGAACCTGGACTGATTCCTACTGGGTTAGGAGCATATGGATAGCAGTTTCTTGGTTCGAGTTCTGAGTTCAGGGAGAGAAATCTATATTTTCATCTTAACACAATTTTCTTATCAATAATGCAAGCTAAAATTATAATGTATGATGGTCAAAATTAAATACTCAATTTAGTTTTTCACGGTCGATTGCAACGCACGGGCATTTTGCTAGTGTTTACTAATTTACTATGTGTTCTTGATCAACAAGGTGCACTACAAGTACGCTTATAGTAGGGTGATTTGCCAAATCACTGCCTCCTAACTGAAGAAAAGTAAGAAGTTGACGTAAGTATGACAGGAAGAACTACATACTAACTCTATGAGCTCTCCTCTCGTTGAAAGAAAAAAACTTCTCCTCTCGTTCCCCCGCGTCGCTCCCGTGGGCGACGGGGGGAACCCTAACCACCGCCGCCGCCTCGGCCTTCTCCCCATCTCCTTCCTCTCCTCGCCGCCGCCGGGCGGTGTCTCCGGCCGCGGGCCGGGCGCTGGCGGCGGCGGGGCCCCTCCTACTCTCTCGCTCGGAGGTCACGGCGCGGGTTGGGGTCGTCGACGGGGGCGACGCGCTGTGCAGGGGCGTGGCGGCGCGGCCCTTCTGGCGGCGTGGTGACCTGCAAGGTTCTTGCGGGCTCAGGTGGCGGCGGCGCTTCGGCGGCGGCGTGAGCTGGGGTGGCGCAGCATCCTCATCCCGGTGGATGTCCTTCAAGGCCAAGGCGGCGATTCTACAGAGGACGGCGGCCCCAGCGGCGGAGCTCTACGGCGGCGGTGGTGAGGACAGCACCGGCAGAGGAGAAGGGTTGACTCGTGACGTGCCATGGCCGGTGCTTCTCGGCCCAGATCTAGGCCCACTGGGCCCGATCTGGGTTCTAAGGGCCTGGCTGCTGCGCGTCCGGTAGTCGCTCTGCGGGATGACATTGGCAACCTTGGCGCTGCAGCGCGGCGGCGGAGCTAGTCGTGATCTGGGCCTGCTGGGCTGATCTGGGCCTGACCGGCACTGCTGTTGCGTCCGGTCGGCGACCGCTTCGTGTGGTGGAGGACGGCAGATCTCCTCCTAAAGGATGCCGATGTTGACCTTGCGGGCCTGGATCCTTAGCCGGCCTCGCTCAACCGCGCGTTGACCCCGCGACTTGATGGATCCTCGGGTTGAGGTTGCGGATGCCGGGGCGGCGGCCCTGGAAGGTGGTCTGCACGGCGTCTCTGCGGCGAGCGGCGTGACGGTGGTGATGGTCCTATCCTCGGACCAGGTGGCTGGCGAGGAGCTCGACGACGGGGGTTCCTGGTGTTGGTGGCAGCAACTCCCAGATCGTGGTCTGGAGACCCTACTCGAGGCTACTAGGCGATCTGTCTGTGTGGATGTGGTGCGAAGGTTTTTCCGAACGAAAGCTCAGCGCTCCGGCGCCAATGGCGGCGATGCCTGCGGGTATCGTTACCCTCTTGGGGGCGCTATTGTGGCTACCTTCGTCACGTTAGGGCTTCGGGTGAAAACCTTTGACCTTCCGGTCTCGATGTCGACGACGTGCTACGTCGCTATCCTCTTGGGGGCGTCATCGTGGAGCCCCGTCCCTCGGGATCGTTCTGGTGACCTCGGTGGCAAGTTTGGCTCTCTTTGTTCTTCTTTTTTCTATCTTTGATCTGCTTTGTAAGAGGTTCCCCTCATCACATTGTATCGGTTCGGCCGTTGGGCTTTATTTATAAAGCGGGGCGAAAGCCTATTTCTTCATACTAACTCTATGGTGTAGATTAATGAACGTGTGTAGTTTGATGGAGCCCACCGTTTTGGACTAGCCTCCTGGATGATGTGTATATATATACTAGCACAATATTACAAACTCCATCACAGGTTTACATCAACGAGTCTATGATCCTCTGGTCGTCTCTACGACCCTCGGCAATCCAGTTGCATAGACCAGCGAAAAAGGTACCCAAGCACACCACGACGGCGGACGGCCAGGCCGACGTACCCGACGACGTGCGAGGCGACGAACACCGCATGTCCGGCGGTGGACGGCTCGACGTAGACGATCAGGGACATGGAGCCGGCGAAAAGGCCGAGGACGAACAGGGTACACACCCACAGGAAGATGTGCCTGTTAGACTATAGAGTTTGTATCGGTTACAACTTGTATTCATCCGAAACTTGTACACCAAGTTAGGTCTAGCCTAGGTCGGTTTCCCCTCCTATATAAACATTGTAATCCCGGCTATAATCTATATACGAAATATATCAAGTTTACATGGTATCAGATTAGTTCGATCTTAGGGTATGGCTCCACCCTCTCTTCCGCCGCCCACCCCACCACCCCTTCCGCCGGCCGGCTACTTTGAACGCCGCGCCGCCACCATTGCCAAAGCCGCCGCCATGGCGCAAGCCTCCTCTTCTACCTCTCTTGTTCCTATACCAAACCCCTCTCCTACCACCCTCCTCGCTGCTCCGATGTCCCTGGCCGACACCATCGCGGATGTTAGTCCGTTTGTCCCCATCGTTCTCGACCTCTCGGCCCACAACTATTACCATTGGCGCCACCTCTTCGATTTGCATCTCGGGCGCTGCAATCTCCGTTCTCATGTCACCGCTACAAGCACCCCTCGGTTCGATGATCCCCAATGGGTGAAAGACGATCTTGCAATCGTCCAATGGTTCTACACCCGCGTCTCCACCGAGATCTTCAATATGCTCGACCACGACGGTGCCACGGCTGCCGCCATCTGGGCTTCCCTGCGGCAGCTCTTTCAGAGCAATAGCGATGCCCGCAAAAACGTCCTCCACACCGAGCTCCGCAACATGTCTCAAGGCGATGCTCCAGTCAATCTATTCTGCCAACGCATCAAAGCCATCGGAGATGAACTCCGGGAACTCAGCGACAACGTCAGCGACTCGCAGCTGCTGGCGCTAAGTTGACAAGGGAATATATTGCGGTGTTGCTTCTATCTCCCCGGCAACGGCGCCAGAAAATAGCTTGATGTCTACGCACGCTTCTATTCTTGTAGACAGTGTTGGGCCTCCAAGAGCAGAGGTTTGTAGAACAGCAGCAAGTTTCCCTTAAGTGAATCACCCAAGGTTTATCGAATTCAGGGAGGTAGAGGTTAAAGATATCCCTCTCAAGCAACCCTGCAATTAAGATACAAGAAGTCTCTTGTGTCCCCAACACACCTAATACACTTGTCAGATGTATAGGTGCACTAGTTCGGCGAAGAGATAGTGAAATACAAGTAATATGGATGATTATAAGTAGTAACTGCAATCTGAAATAAAGATGGCAGCACGCAAACATGTAGCAGAACTTGATGTAAGCGGTGTTTCAATGCTTAGAAACAAGGCATAGGGATCATACTTTCACTAGTGGACACTCTCAACAATGATCTCATAACTGAATAAGTAAAAGCTACTCTTAAACACTCTCTTATTGGATAACAAACACCATTCATTGTGTAGGGCTACAAAAGCACACCTCAAGCCGGAGTAAACAAGCGCCACAACGTCATAAAGGAGTCACACACGGTGCACACACTGTCACCTTTACACCGTGGAGAGTAACTCCGGAGTTCATATTAAAGTAACCTCTAGAGTGGCATAATAGATAAAGAGTAACATCTACTTATTCAACTAGATTATAAAGCTCATGATCACATAAAGATCACACCATGGGAGAGAGAGATAAACCACATAGCTACCGGTAGAGCCCTCAGCCTCGGGAGACTACTCACACATGGTCATGGTGAGCACACTTGATGGAGAGGTTGATGAAGAGGTGCAGCCCGGAGAGGAGACGGCGGCCCGCTGCAGCCACGGCACGGCGGCGGCGCTGGAGATGGCGATGGAGTCGATGGAGATGGCTCCGGGGGCACTTCCCCGTCCCGACGGCGTGCCGGAACAGAGATTTTGTCCCCCGAAACTTGTCGTCGATGGCGGCGGCGCTGCGGAACTCTTCGTGGAGTATGATAGGATTTTTTAGGGTTTTCGCGTCGGGGGGAACTTATAGGCGAAGGGGCAGCGTCGGTGGAGGCTGAAAGGACAATGATGTCGCCTAGAGGGGGGGGGGGTGAATAGGCGATTAAAACTTTTCCGGTTTAGGCTTGCTAATTGCGGAATAAAACTAGGTGTTTAAATTAACAAGCCAACAACCTAAATAAACTAGGTTCACCTATGTGCACCAACAACTTATGCTAAGCAAGACAAGCAACAATGTGATAGCAATAGAGAATACTTCAAGCACGAAGACTATCACAATGTAAAGTGCATAAGTAAAAAAGCTCGGGTATAGAAATAACCGAAGCGCGCGGAGACGAGGATGTATTCCCGAGTTCCTCCTTGAAAGGGAGTACGTATCGTTGGAGAGGTGTGAACCGACACAACGGTTCAACAACCACAAAGGTTTCACCCTCTTCTCCGATGAACCGCACCACAAAAGTTTGGTTCACCTTCCACTATCGGTATTCCTTCGAGGCGGAATCCGGAGCCTTTCAACAACAATCCGGGGCACAACCCACAATGGGATTGGGGGCTCCCGAACGGCTTTCAACAACAATCCGAGGCACAACCCACAATGGATTGGGGGCCCCCGAACGGCTTCAAGTGACCACACAAGGGTCCAACCACCACAAAGGCGTCTAGGGCCCGAAGACCCAAGAGTAACAAGTTCACAAGATTTCAACTTCCACGAATCCTCGTGGAGAGCACACTGATGCACCAAATGCAAAAGGCAAGAGCACAAGTGCTCAAATCCTTCACTCTCAAATCCCACCACAAGCAACTAATGCTTATGGGGGAGAAGAGAGGAAGAACAAAGAAGAGAACCACACAAGAACTCCAAGAACTAGATCCACTATGTTCCCCTCACTTAGAGGAGAGATTGATTGGTGGAAATGTAGATCTAGGTCACCTCTCTCAAATCCCTCAAAGATATGCAAGAATCATGGGAGGAATTGGGAGAGGGGCAAGCTTTCCAAGGTCAACAATGGAGGTGAGAGAGGGGGAAAAACGTGCTTGGAAAAGCTAGGGAACCATTGGGGAAGAGGACCCCTTAAATAGGTTCCCTGGAAATCTGACCGTTATGCCCAGTTTTCGTACCCAGCGGTACTACCGCTGCTGGTCTCACTGCGGTACCCAGTGTACTGCACAACCCAGCTGCAGCGGTACCTCGGAGAAGTACCGTAGCTGCCAGGCACAGCGGTACTACCGCGACACTGCCGGTAGTACCGCTGGGATCCTTCGAATAAAATAGAAGGAAACCAGCGGTAGTACGAGGCAACTACCGGTGGGTACCGTAGCGAGTACAGAGAGCAAAACCGGCCTAGCGGTACCCCTGGCGGTACCACCAGCGGTAGTACCGCTGGCTGAAACCAGCGGTACCACACGGTACCACCGCCAGGAGGAGTACCAGCTGTGCTGCAGGAGTCCCGCTCCAGGTGGAGCGGTACTACCGCTGCGACAGCGGTACTACCGCCAGACACAGAAAAGCTCTTCCTGAAATGCAATAACTTTCTCATATGAACTCCAAAACAGGTGAATCCAATTGCGTTGGAAAGGTAACGACGAGAGCTTTGCCACAAAATATTAAGGGTCACAAATATAGAGGGGATACCACACATGGAGAGGTGTGGACCCTATCTCGAAGGAGGACCGATAATATTTCCAACACGAAAACGCAACAAGTTTTCCATAAGAAATCCGTTTTCAAAGAACTTGGGCTTGTCATGAAGACCACGACAAGCACCAAAACCCAACAAGGAGAAAAGCCAAATAAGAACCAAGAAAGATGATATGCCAAGTATGCAAAGGTATGAGCTCTCCACAAAGATGCGATCAAGTTACTCACTTGAGAACCCCTCTTGATAGTACGCCGTCTATCCTCAAACCCGGTCTCCCACTAACAACATGAGACCGGTAAAATAGAAAACCTATCAAGATCATACCTTTGCCTTGCGCATTCCACTTGAGCTCGATGATGACGATCTTGCTCTCTCAAGTTGGAACACCTTTCTTGATTGTGCTTGCTAGCACATGCTTGATGAAGACTTCTCCAAATGCTCCCCCTTACTCCATTATGGGAGGGCCTCGCTAAGCTCCGTCTTCATGACTCCTTTGCAAGCATCAATCAAATGATATCTTTCGAGATGTATCATATTGAGCTTGCACTTCATCTTCTATACTCATGACCATTCTTCATATAAACCCTTGAATAGAGCATTGGTCATCATGTCATCTTCTAGAGTCCAACACATGAACTCCAAGCATTTCCTATGGACAAGATCTACAAGTATATCTCAATGCAAACATTAGTCCATAAGGATTGTCATTAATTACCAAAACCACACATGGGGCAACACATGCACTTTCAGAGGCCCGAGGGGATCAAACCACCAGGCGGCGCGGTGGGCCCCCCTGCCGCGCCGGCCTATGGTTTGGCCACCTCGTGGCTCGACTTCGTCTCTCCTTCGGACTCCGTGTACGTGTTGGAAAAATAGGGACGTGGCCTTTTGTTTCGTGCAATTCCGAGAATATTTGCAGAAGTAGTTTTCTAAAACCAAAAACAGCAGAAAACAGGGAACTGGCACTTCGGCATCTTGTTAATAGGTTAGTCCTGGAAAATGCATAAAAATGATATAAAGTGTATATAAAACATGTAGCAATTGGTATAATATAAGCATGGAACATCAGAAATTATAGATACGTTGGAGACGTATCAGCAGCTCATCAACATCATCGTCGTCGGTCTCAGCGAGGACTTCGACAAGCAGGCCTCCTTCATCCCCATGATGCGGCCCCCTCCCACCTTCGCCGAGGTGCGCTCCATGCTTCAGCTCGCCGCAGAAACTCAGGCTCGCAAAGAATCTCGGCCCCGCGTCTTCCATGCCACGCCGCGCCCTACGCCGCCATCGGCCTCTACTGCACCTGCACCGCCACCTCCAGCGCCTGCGCCCCCAGCTCCCTCGGTGCAACCTCCCCCAGGCTGGCGTCCCAGCCCCAACTATCGAGGGAAGAACCCGATATATCGGCCGCCACGTGCTCCCGCGCCAACTCCCTCGACAAGCAGTGCACCGCCGCCAGCTCCACCGCCGTTCGCATCTCCGTCAGCTGCACCCTGGCGTCCTCCGCATGATCCCTGGACAGGGATGGTACAGGCCTGGCCCATGCCCTGGGCCGCACCGTCTCCGATCGGCGCTCCACCAGCTTATTCTGGCGCATGGATGCCGGGTGTCCGTCCTCACACTGGATCGCCCGGGCTCCTCTCGCCGCGTCCTCCAGCGAACGCCTACCTCGCCGCTCCTGCCTACAGTTCCTATGGTGGCCCTGCTCCCGGTGATGGATACCAGATGCATGCGATGCCGCCACTCCTGCCGACGCCACCGCTCCCGCCCACACCGACCCAGCCTCCTGCATCGCCAACGTGGGATCAAGCTGCCTTTTTGCAGGCCATGAACAACTTCGTTGCCCAAGGAAACTCAGGTACGGATTGGATCTTTGACTCAGGTGCATCTAGTCACATGTCTTCCTCGCGTAATATGCTGTCATCGTGCTCTCCTTCAATTTTCTCCACTATTACTCTCGGTGACGGTAGCTCAATCCCTATACGCTGTGTCGGTAACACCAATATCTCCACCCGCACTAGATCTCTCCATCTCCGTGATGTTCTTGTTGCCCCAGCTCTAATCAAAAATCTAATTTCTGTCCGCAAATTCACCACTGATAATCTAGTTTCCGTTGAATTTGATCCCTTTGGTTTATCTGTGAAGGACTTCCATACTAAGGCGGAGATCGTGCGCTTCAACAGCTCGGGTGATCTTTACTCTCTCCACGGTGTTCCAGCCAGCAATCAACCTTCCTCCTTGGTGGCCTCCGTAGATCTTTGGCATCAACGCTTAGGCCATCCCCATACTGCAACAGTGTCCTCCATACTTAGCGAATTTTCAATTCCCTGTAATCGCAACAATCATCATGTGTCGGTTTGTGAGTCGTGTCAATTAGGCAAACATGTGCGTCTACCTTTTTCTACTTCTCAATCTTCAAGTACTTTTCCTTTTGAACTATTACATTGCGACGTATGGACCTCACCTCACACTAGCGTTTCTGGATTTAAGTACTACCTAGTCATGTTAAGATGATTTCACTCACTATGTGTGGACTTTCCCTCTTCATAACAAATCTGATGTTCATACCACTTTTCTTAAATTTAAACACTATGTTGCCACACATTTTTTCCTCCCAATTCGTTTTATTCAATGTGATAATGGGCGAGAATTTGATAATTTTAGAAACCGCAATTTCTTTTTGCAACATGGAATTCTTTTACGATTTTCTTGTCCATATACCTCGCCCCAAAATGACAAAGCTGAACGATCCCTACGCACTCTTAATGACATCATACGCACACTCTTAATTCACTCCTCCATGCCTCCAAAATTCTGGGTAGAAGCCTTGCGTATGGCCACATATCTTCTGAATATCCGACCCTCCAAAGCAAATCCGCAATCCACTCCTTACTTCTCTCTATTTCTCAGCCATCCATTCGCGTCTTCGGATGTCTCTGTTTTCCAAATGCCTACGCTACATCTTCCAACAAACTATCCCCTCGCTCCCTTCCTTGTGTTTTCCTTGGTTTCTCGGATGAACACAAAGGATATCGCTGCTATGACTTGCTCTCTGGTCGCGTCCACATATCTCGCCATGTCACTTTCAATGAAACAATCTTTCCTTTTTCTCCTCGATCCTCTCCCTACTCTACTGCACCTTCAACCACTGAACCATTGCCCTCATTCACCCCAAACAATCGGCTCCTACCCCTGCTTCATATCTCTGTAGTGCCAGCAACTCCCTCTCCACTTCCTGCCACGACAGAACAAATCAACGAAAACTCTGCCATGTCCGAACCCTCACCTACACGAGCTGCCGCGACAGAACAACACACCGAAAACTCTGCCACGGCAGACCACTCACCTGCCCGAGCTGCTTCCCCATCTCCAGTGCCTGTCTCATCCGCTGCGCCAAGCTCTGGACCTACCCCAACCCTTCCACCTCGTGCCATCCCAACACCTACTCCCGCTAATGATCATCCTATGCGCACTCGAGCTAAATCAGGGTTTCGTCAACCACGTCAACCGCTTAATCTCAACGTCAATTCTTCTGTTTCTCCCCTTCCATCTAATTACAAAACTGCACTTCTCAATCCACATTGGGCTGCTGCTATGAAAGATGAATACAATGCTTTAATTCAAAATAACACTTGGCAACTTGTTCCCAGACCATCCGGTTCCAATATTGTTTCTGGTAAATGGGTTTTCCGTCAAAAATTCCACTCCGATGGCACTCTCTCTCGGTATAAGGCTCGTTGGGTTTGTCGAGGATACTCCCAACAGCACGGTATCGATTACGATGAAACTTTCTCACCGGTTGTAAAGCCAGGTACAATACACACTGTTCTTAGTATAGCCGTCTCCTCCACCTGGCCTATTCATCAACTAGATGTAAAAAATGCTTTTCTAAATGGTACTCTTAATGAAACTGTCTACTGTCAACAGCCTCAAGGTTTCGTCGACCCTAGTGCTCCCGAACACGTCTGTCTTCTTAAAAAATCCCTATACGGTTTAAAACAAGCTCCTAGAGCTTGGTTTCAATGTTTCTCAACGTTTATTCAATCCATTGGGTTCCTTCCATCAGTTTCTGACACCTCTATCTTTGTCTATAAACAAAATTCCAACACTGCTTATCTACTACTATATGTTGATGACATTATTCTCACAGCCTCCACACAACACTTCCTTGATCATATCATCTCTTTGCTTGCTGCTGAATTCTCCATGACTGATCTCGGTCGTCTACACCATTTTCTCGGCATTGCTGTCACTCGTGATTCTACCGGTTTGTTTCTTTCTCAACGCCAATATACACTAGACCTTCTATCTCGTGCCAGAATGATTGATTGTCAGCCCTCTCGCACTCCTGTCGATACTTCCTCCAAACTATCCTCCACTGGTGATCCTTATTCTGACCCAACCTTCTATCGTAGTATCACCGGTGCTCTCCAATACCTCACAATCACTAGACCTGAATTGTCCTATGCTGTCCAGCAGGCTTGCCTATTTATGCATGACCCGCGTGTTTCCCATTACAATCATGTCAAACGTGTTCTACGCTATCTCAAAGGAACTCTTGATCATGGTCTTCACATCAACACTTCTTCTCCTTCCACTTTGACAGCATATTCCGATGCAGATTGGGCAGGATGCCCTGACACTCGTCGATCCACTTCCGGTTACTGTGTTTTTTTGGGTAACAACTTGATTTCTTGGTCTTCCAAAAGGCAGGTTACAGTCTCGCGTTCGTCTGCAGAAGCTGAGTACCGTGTTGTTGCACATGCAGTGGCTGAAACAGTTTGGCTTCGTCAGTTGCTTTCTGAGCTTCATCATCCGATTCAGCATGCCACCATTGTCTACTGTGACAACATCTCGGCGATCTACATGTCCAGCAACCCGGTGCAGCATCGGCGCACTAAGCATATTGAGATCGATATTCATTTTGTTCGTGAAAAAGTTGCTCTTGGACAGGTTCGAGTTCTTCATGTGCCTACGACTAGGGGTGTAAACGGATCGGATCGGATCGGATTTTGCCTCTACCATATCCTTTATCATATTTTTTACTCGGAGTCGGATCGGATCGGATAATGAATGGTTGCGGATTCGGAGGCGGATAGATATAATCACGGATTCGGAACGGAAACGGAGCGGATTCGGGGCGGAAAGAAAATTATTCGGATCGGTATGCGCAATGTACATCATCAACCCACATAACCAAAAACAATATCTCAACAACGTAATAATCTAACAAAGTTGTAGTCTATTAGTTTAGACAAATAGAACTAACTACAAATTGTGCTCCACAAATGAACTTCACAACTCACTAACTACAAACTGTGCTCTATTAATTTAGACATTTCGGTAGAAAATCGGATTATTCGGATTATAACCATCGGATAATCCTAATTAATATTCGGATAATCCATATTCGGATGCTATTTTACATACCATATCCTATACCGTATCCGGGTGTTCAGTTCGGAATCGGATATCCTTATCCGGCAGATTGTTCGGAACCGGATATGGATTCTTTAAAACGGATTCGGCGACGGATTCGGTACGGAAATTATCCTATCCGTTTACACCCCTACCTACGACAGCCCAGTTTGCTGATATCTTCACGAAGGGACTTGCTCCAACTCCTTTCATCGACATACGTTCCAGTCTCAACGTTGTTGAACACCACGTTGACACTGCGGGGGATGTTAGACTATAGAGTTTGTATCGGTTACAACTTGTATTCATCCGAAACTTGTACACCAAGTTAGGTCTAGCCTAGGTCGGTTTCCCCTCCTATATAAACATTGTAATCCCAGCTATAATCTATATACGAAATATATCAAGTTTACAGTGCCGGATGCACTGGTCGGCGTCCGCCGTCTTGACACCGTCGGCCGGCTCGTCGTCTGGATCCTCGGGGCCACGGAAGGCGATGGTTAACCTCTCCTTCCACGCCCAGTAGCCGTGCCGGCTGCGATCTGGCGCTGTCGCCGTCGCCGCCGCCGCGGGACTGCTTGTGGCTGGCGGGTTCTCGATATCTTCCATCGATCTGTGGGATTGACGACCTAAGCTAGGCCAGCGGCGATCGATGGCCTGGTAATTAAGTTTGTAGAACATATTGTAACTTGGTCGCCTTTTCTTGTGCGTATTGTCGCTCCAAGTCTTCAACCTCTTCGTGTACGGATCTGTTTGAGTAGCTAATACTGCCACGGTTCACATAGTTCTCTCCGGTAAAACATGTCACGTTTTTTACATGGTTTAAGCCAAAAAAAAGTTGAAACACAATCAACGCAAAATCAAGAAACTGCGAACTGAGTCTAGCTCAGCTGGTTTGGTTCCTTGTGGTGGAACCGGCCCACCCAGGTTCAAGTCCCAGACTTGGCATGAGTGCTCGCATTTTTCTGGATTTTCCAGGATTTAACCGGCGCTATGCTTTCAGTGGTAGGTGACGTGCCCGTCAACAGCGAAGCGCCCGTGGTGACTTCGTCAACCTCAAGATATGCCGGACCAGTCTCTCGGAGGTGCTCATAGGGGTAGGGTTTGCGTGCGTGCGTTCATAAGGGTGTCTGTACGAGCGTGTTTGTGAGCGTCTGCGTCTGTATTCCGTGACTGTACTAAGAGCTCCAAGGCAGAAGTATTCCAGCTTCCCCGTGTACTACGGCAAGGTCAGCAGCCCAGAGAAGGCTTCTTGCTTCTTTCCCAACCTAGTGGACGATCACGTGACTGGAACAACAGTAACATGGAATAGGCACTCCCGATTCACGCCTCCAAACCTATGACCATGGACGAATTGTCGATTTTGTCTTGGTAAACTGCTGCAGATTTGGCTGCTGCCCCAGTCCAGGGTCGTCCTACCGACGGAAACAAAATGGATATATAGAATCATTTAACTTCCGAAAATCATGTATATATGTACAACAAAAGACCCTTGAAAATTACATCATACTACAGTCTACCACCCAGTGTGCATCAGTGTGCCTGCCTCTTATCCATGCTGTCCGCAAGTATAATAAAGAAGGCGCAAAAGCATAAGCCGACGACATAAGCAATGGCCGCGAGGACGAACACCAACGATCCGGTGTCGGACGGGGTCAGCGCCATGACGAGTATGCTTCCGACTGTGACGACGAACGAGACAAAAAGACATGAGTATGGTCAAGCCACTCCTACCATGTCCAAGATCGATCATGTTTTTGTTTCTGATGATTGGGACATGCTTTTCCCGGACGTGCATCTCCAAGCTCTTCCCTCTGGCTGCTCGGATCATAGCCTTCTTCTTCTCCAGGGGGTCACAGATGAGAAAAGAAAGCCATCCTTCAAGTTTGAACAGTTTTGGCTGAAAATGCCAGGGTTTCATGAAGTGGTGTTTGACGCCTGGTCGAAGCATGTTTCGGCGTCGGACCCCATTCGTCGTGTCCATATCAAGCTCAACCGTACCTCCAGGGCTCTCAAAAAGTGGCACCGCGCCTCCATCGGCAATATCCGTATGCAGATCGGGGTTGCTAAAGAGGTTATTGGGCGTCTGGATGTTGCGGAAGAGACTAGAGGCCTCTCTGATGCTGAGCGTTCTCTCAGAAGATCCCTTAAGGCCCGTTATCTTGGGCTCCTTTCCATTCAGAAGATTCAGATTCGTCAGAAGTCCAGGCTCACTTGGATTCGGGTTGGAGATGCGAATTCCAAACTTTTCCACCAGAGGGTAAACGGCAGGCGGCGCAAGACCTTCATTCACTCTCTTCGTACCGCCCGGTTTTGCCTTTTCTCGTGACGACAAGGAAGCTGAGCTCCATAAGCACTTTCATGAGCATCTTGGCACAGCTCCTAGCCGAGCCACGCTTCTCAACTGGGAGACTCTCGGATATCTTCCCCGTGACCTGTCCGCGCTCGAGGCCCCTTTCGACGATGATGAGATCAAACAGGCGGTCAACTCTCTTCCTTCGGTCAAGGCCCGGGTCCGGATGGGTTTATTGGGGCCTTTTTTAAGGCTTGTTGGGACACGGTTCGTGAAGATCTTTCCTCCGCCATCCGACATCTTGCCAATCACAGTGGGGGGTGTGCTGGCCTTGTGAACTCCGCCAACGTCATTCTCCTCCCCAAGAAGGCGGATGCGGCGGCCGTGGGGGACTATCGCCCCATTAGCCTCATCCACAGCGTCTCTAAGATTTTCTCGAAGCTGTTGGCGAACCGTCTAGCACCTATTCTCCCCACGCTGGTTTCCTCCGTCCAGAGTGCTTTTGTTAAGAAGCATGATCCACGACAATTTCCTTCAGGTCCAGAGCGTTCTCAAGGAGCTGCACAAATCTCATTCTCCCGGCCTCTTCCTCAAGCTTGACATCTCCAAGGCTTTCGATTCGGTCAACTGGGCCTATATGATCGAGGTGTTGGAAAAGCTTGGCTTCGGACCCACGTGGCGGAAATGGGTGTGTCACTTATTCGCTTCCGCCTCCTCCAGGGTCCTCCTCAACGGGACGCCGGGACGGCCGTTCCGTCATGCTAGAGGTTTGCGTCAGGGAGATCCGCTGTCCCCCATGCTTTTCATCCTCGCCATCGACCCACTTCAGCGTATTATCGAGTTGGCGGCTTCGCAGGGCATCCTCCAGCCGATCCCTGCTCGTGCGGCTAGGTTCAGAGTGTCCCTGTACGCCGACGACGCGGGCATCTTCGCCAATCCTTCTTTTGAGGAGCTTCGGGCGATCTCCGACATCCTTGGCGTCTTTGGCAGCGCTAGTGGTCTAATCACCAACAAGACCAAGTCGGAGGTTTTCCCCATCCGCTGTGATAACTTTGATCTCCATTCCATCTTGGCTTCCTTCCCTGCTCGGATCATGGAGTTCCCCGGTCGCTATCTGGGCCTTCCTCTCCACTATAAGCGCCTTCGTCGGGTCCACCTCCAGTATCTCTTGGACAAAGCCCGTGCCGCCTTCCTGGATGGATGGGGAAGAACATGACTCGTGTTGCGAGGGTGACTTTGGTCAAGTCGGTCCTCATGTCCATCATCACCTTTCACCTCATGGTCTTGCCTCTTCCGAAATGGGCGCAGCGTTCTTTCGACCGCACTTCCCGTCGTTTTATCTGGCATGGGGATGATCAGGAGGCCGTCAGCGGTGGACACTCTCTTGTTAACTGGAAGACGGTGTGTATGCCTAAATCTCTTGGTGGTTTGGGGATTGCGGACCTGGATAGGTTCAGCAGGGCGTTGCGTCTTCGCTGGCCCTGGCTGCAATGGACTGAGCCTCATCATCCCTGGGTGGGCTCCCCCCTTCCTTGTGATGCCACCGACTTGGACCTTTTCAGGGCTTCTACCGAGATCACCCTGGGGAACGGTCAAACCGCCCTCTTTTGGCACGATGCTTGGTCGCCGGGCGGCCCCCTTTCCATGAGGGCCCCGAATCTCTTCAAGATTGCTACTCGGAAGAACAGAACGGTGAGCGCTGAGCTTCAGAACGATACTTGGATCCAGTCGGTGGCGAGACTTTCCAATCCTACTCAGTTTGCCGAGTTCCTGGACTTGGCCACCATTATTCAAGAAACCAACCTCTTGACGGATCTGGCTGCCACCATCAGATGGCGCTGGATGGCAGATGGGTGCTACTCTGCCTCCTCGGCCTACGCTGCTCAGTTCGAAGGCTCCTTCCCTAAGTTCGAGTCCTCTAAGGTTTGGAGGGCTTTTGCGGAGCCCAAGGCCAAGTTCTTTGCCTGGTTGGTCCTGCACAATCGCATCCTCACTGCGGATCTCCTTGCCACCAAGGGTTGGCCTCATGACCCCTTGTGCCAGCTTTGTCTTTCTCATCCCGAAACGGCATCCCATCTCTGCATGGAGTGCCCTTTCACGGTGGCGGTGTGGAACACCATTGATGCTTGGTCCGTGGACAAGCTTGGGCCGCTCTCCGGGCCTCAAGAATCCATCGACAAGGCGTGGAGTAAGATCACCTCGAGTACCACCTCCGTCCGGGCTCGGGAAAGAAGCGGGAGAATCATCTACGTTATGTGGAACGTCTGGAAGGAGAGAAACCGGCGCATCTTCTCTGCGACGCGCCAGACTTACCTTGAAGTGGCCTTTCTAGCTCTTGAGGAGTTCCGCCAGGTTTTGTGTGCGTTGCACCCTTCGGGGTCGCCGAGTGTTCTAATCCGTCGGGAGTAATCCGCATGTGGGTTTTGTCTCCTTTGCGTGGGTTTGTAATGTCCTACGTTTCTCTTCTTCTATAATGAATAGGCAGAGCTCCTGCCGGTTTTTGCTAAAAAAAAGACATGAGTATACGAAGATGTATCTGCGGCCCTGGTCGGCGTCCACCGCCACGACTTCGTCGTCGTCGACGTCTGGCTGGGGATTGTTGCGGGTGAGGCTGGGAGTGACGAGCCTCTCCATCCACGCCCAGAAGCCGTGCCGGCTAGGCTCCGCCGCATCGACGCCGCCGGAGCTTCTGGGAGGCGGGTTCTCGATATCAGACATATCAATCGATTGGGATAAACATAGGACGTTGGTACACACATACGTACTAGTACTACTTGGACAAATATGTGTATGACAACTCTCCTGGTTTGCGTCGCTCCTTCGTGTATGTGTCGGTATCTGAAACCGATCTTGAGTCAGATACGAATTAAAAGTGGGTCAATGTTCTCGAAACAGGCTTTCGCCCCGCTATATAAATATAGCAACCAACCGATACAACTGCAAAGTCACCGCTGGAGCAAACAGCACAAATACGCCCAAAAGAAACAAAAAAGAACAACAAAAGAAAACAAAGCCGATAACGGCGGTTCGACGAAAAGAAAGCGGAGATGACTCGCAACCGCTGCGCCCTCCGAACAATTCCACCACACTCCTAGCACTACGAAGCGCCTCGTATCAAACAGCACCTCCAAGAAGGGAGCGACGACGACGACGTTGCTGTCCGGACACTCCTAGGGTTACCCCTGGTGTGTCCTAGAGTTTCCTCGGTATGTTGAGGTGAGGGAAAGAGGTACCCGACGCCCTTCAGGAAGGATGGCGACACCCACAGGCGTCACCACGTCAGTGCCGAGACGACAAGGATTTCTCCCATCCTCCAAAAAACAACACCTCCAGGCGCTCCGTATAGCTCCACCTATCCTGTCGTCCACGAGCACACGCCACCACGATCTTGCAGTCATCACCGTCGTCTCACCATGGCCCATAACGCGAGGCCGAACGGACCGAGTGTAAGGAAACGGGCTAAGGTCAACGACATAGTGGCACGCGGGAGGGATCTGCCTCGACCGCCGGAAGACGGTAGCCGACCGGATGCAGGAGCAGAGCAAACCAGGCCCTCACTGGCCGGCCGGACCCAAAAGGGCCCGTAAAGCTCCGCCGCCGCACTGCAGCAAGGGCACCACCATTGCCATCGTCCTAGCCTACGTCCCCACGCTCGACCACCAGGAGAGCCGCCACCATGCCGGAGGTAGCCCGCCCAGACCCAGATGGGCCCGCCGGGCCCAGATCTGGGCCGGGAGGGCGGGAGCCGTCCCGACTACCATGGCTCCCAGCGCCAAGGAGCAGCTCCGCCGCGCCATGGCACCACCCGCGCCACCGCTGGGTCTCCCCGCCGTCGCGCCGGGCCGCCATCACCTGAGGAGCACCTCCCACCACCAAGCTTTCCGCGCAGGCCCGTGGGGAGAGGGGAGAGGCCGGATGCCGCCGGCGCCGGCGCCGGCCAGGGCTAGCCCAGTGCGGCACACCGACGGCGGCGGAGAGGAGGAGAAGGAGGGGCTGGGGCGGGCGGGCTGGAGGCGCGGCCGGTCGCGCGGTGGGCGGCCGGTCGCGAGAGCTTCTTTTTCATCGGGAGCCTTTCGAAAGCACCGCTTTCCGCAGTTTAAGTGGGTCAATGTCCACGCAATGCAAGGCCAGAGGGAGCAACTACGAGTCTACGACCCACTTCCTCGTCTGTTCTTTCGCTCGAGAATCACCAGCTCAGGCATTCTAGTTCAAAATCGATTGAGATAGATTACCTTCTTAGTCCGGTGAACACGAAACTCGTGCAAGATGTATCGCGATCAAGCCAGCGCTGAAATCCATGAGAAAATAATGAATCTCGACTATATTTGTATGTCAAGTATACTAACTTGAATAATTGATCAGTAGGGACAATTCCACCACACCGTTCACGATATTATTTACTCACATTCTTTTAATTTTACTTTGAGGTATCAAATTTTTATCTTGCAAAAATATTCCTTTATACCACAAAAAAATATTTTTAATTTTTAGGTGTAACAAACGTTTGGTGTGCGTAGAGTTGTATCTGTGGTTGATAGAACTTTCAAAAAAAAAAACTGTATTCTACCCGGTGCCATCCTTAGGCTTAGGTGGCTAATTTTGTTCACGGGACTTTGTTTCACTTATTAGCTAAAGAATTTGTTCCACATAATTGAGGGTATTGTTCACAATTGGAAAATAATTATTTAGGCGGGATGTGGTTGCACGTCCCTAGGAGATCTCTTATATAAGGCTCTAACTCAAACATACCAAAATGTATGAGGACCAATCACATCAGTTTAAATAAAAATTTGAATGGGTTTGATCGGTTTCAAGTGGTTAGAGACCAATACATTGGAATTGTAGTTTTGTTACACTACTAAATAGCCTATGTACAATGGACCAGGAAACTAGAAGATTTGACCGGGAAAGAACAAATAAGTGAGCAATGTACCCTAACAAATGTAAGTGGAGGGGGGTGGATGGCAAACTACTATTTCACACCACATTTAGATTTTTCTATTAGTTAAAACTAAACTAGACAACCGCATTCTAAGAAGTTCTATTAGGATATTAATGTAAGATTGTTATATTGATCTTTTCATTGAGGAACCTGGATGGAGTGCTAAATTTTATTATAAACAACGAATTAATCATACGAAAGAGTTGTTTTTAAGGGGAACTGAGCTGCATATGCTATAAAACCGACTATCTATCTGTTTAGGATACCTATATATAGAGATGTTGAAATAAGATTAATTAAACAGAAACAACAATATTAAAAATATTTAAGTCGAACAAATTACTACGTAGATAAAGGTTATTTTTCCACCTTCTATGCTTCGTTCGAACTAGACAGAAGACAATGTTGAAGCTAAAATTTGTAAACACAAATTTCATGAAATTCTATATTCTAGTTAAGCATTGGTGTATATCTAATGATACATGTCTTAATTGCAGTAGTAAATTGTCAGTCTATCAATAACAATGTGGCTACCATAAAAGAAGTTAATATTGTAAATGTAGCATTTATCTGTAACAATTTAATAAAGATATAATGATAGAGATGTACAAAGAAATAAAAAGTTTATTATAAAATAGTTGTGGCTAATCAATCCTCATACTTCGACTCGATCCAGTAGATATGTTGCCCCCGCGCAAAGGTCGTCCGGGCACCCGCCATTTTCTCCTTTCGGATTAGATGGAAAAACGTGTATCTGCATTCCTAAGACAAGCAGTGAGAATTTCCAGCTGAACATTGGTATTTATAAGAACAGTCATAGTTATTGCTCAGCAACCATAGTTCATGGGAAAGAAAATATTGCGTTAAATCTGTGTAAGTCGTGTAGTTAAAGTTCCAGATTTGTGTATAAGAAACGATGTTTTATACGTACGCGACTCGCCAGCATGCGTGTATCCAGCTACAGGGGAGGGCAGCGTATAAGATTGGTTGTATAAAAAAATATGCAGTTTCATATCCACGTGAATCAGTTGTGAATTGGACAAAAATCAATTATGAATCATTCTTATGTAAGAAAATATTTTGTATTTTCTGTTTATGAATATGTCGAGACAAAAATTCAAGAATCTGTAAGAAAAATATTCTACAAAACTATGGAACTATGTATCAATGTCGATCTTGAAATTTTGAAATGAAAATGTGAATTTTGTATTACTAACCAGCATTCAAATATAGATTTAAAACTAGGTGTACATGAAAAATAAAATTGTGAGAATACATATGTAACTCCACATAAAAGTTGGAGTATTTGAGAAGGAAACGTAAATTGGAAAAAACTAAAAATGTAAGGGGCACTATGCAAAACTGAATGGACTATAAAATCAGGTTGGTGGGTATCTCTGCAAAAAAAAATAGCACGAATCTCAACACTTTTACGGTAAAGATAGTGCCGGGGCCAACTTACATGTGGAGTTGCATTTCCGCCAAGGCTTCTTCTCCTAGTTCGTTCTTTTCGCCAATCGCCGCTATAGATCTCGGTTGCTCTGGACACCATCCCTTGCCCTGCTGCTAGAATATCAGCAATATATTTAAGTTCAGAGTTGCTTTATCGTGTGAGATCTTCTTTTCAAAAATTGAGGATAACTTTGTCCCTATGCATCAATTGGTGCACAATTAAATATTATTCAGAATGAAAAATCTAGCAGCTAGACAAATTATCTCGTGACAGTAACTCTATTCGACAACCACTTATCCTACGACAAAAGACATAAGCAAATGAAAAGTACATATCTCCAACGCTAACCATTCAAGAAGGAAATGTCACACATGTGTTGATGGTGAGGAGTCCAACCATACGCTGGCCTTTGGATATTCATCCCCAAGCCGAGTTTTGATCCACCACCTTTCCTAAGGATGCAACGTATTCGCATGTGCACATAGTGAGACCTTGTGTTTCTAACACCAGGAGGCCGTTGAAGTCGTCCCTAACATCATCTCGTGTCCTAGTCCGACGTCTCGATGTTGTAAACCTCTCGAGGAGATACCGGAAGACATAGATGGCGCATACCACCTCAGTACCTCACCCCCAGTCACGACCACACCACTTTCGATCCAGCACTTCAGCCATGACTTCTCGCCTCGATAAAAAGCCATTGTGTAACACCTGTCGGCAATAGACATGATTTGGCGCTTTCACATGATTCATCGTGCGTATCACCTGTTGGCGACATGCATGACGTGCATCCGGAAGATCCGTCACTCGCTCGTAAACGAAGAGCGGGTTTTATATAGTGATTTAACCCCACTTATCAAATATAAAAATCTCTCAACTCATGCTCCATCTAGCCATTTCAATGTCCATCATGTATGATAATTTATTTTCCACTCATTTTAACGTGAGTGTTGTAGAGCATTAGGTTTTTTTTTACGATTTTACTATTTTTTAGAATAATAACTCACAGGAATGGAAAAGAGCCACATTTCTTCCGGAGAAAGAAAGGTGGGGCCCACAGACGCGAACAGGGGTTCCCCTTCTCTCCGACGAAAAATGTTGGCGGCGGCTCGCCGTCACGCCGCCGCCCCGCACCTCCTCCGCCGCCTCTCCGCGCAGCCGAAACCCACCGCACCGCCTACGCCTCCGGCAAACGAGGGCGCGGGGACGTGGGCCCGTCGCGGGGTCGCGCTCTCGCTGCTGGGGCTCACCGGCGCCCTCGCCAGCAGCGCCGTCACCGAGCTCGCCGTCTTCCTCTCCTGCTCCAGGTCCGTCCCCCCACCCCACACCTCCCATCTCTCTCGCCGTCCCTCCCTACTCGCGCGTATACTTCCGTTCCCCGTGTCAACCGACGGGATCAGCCACCCAAATCAGGCACTCCGCCGATCTCGTGCAGATCTTGGACGATGATTTCCTGCCGCTGTCAATGTTAAATTTTGCTCCTTTGTGCGCTCAAACTTCCTGTTGCCTGCCAGGGCTAACTGAATCCTTCTGCTCCCTGTTGCAGCCAGGCGATGGAGAAGGCCACCGAGAGCCAGCAGATAGCGGGCGCGATCGGCGAGCCCATCAAGCGGGGTCCCTGGTACAGCGCCACCATCGCCGTCAGCAAGGCCAGGCGCTCCGTCTCCTGCACTTTCCCAGTGTCGGGGCCCCAGGGCGACGGGATTCTCAAGTTCAAGGCTGTTCGCGCAGGAGGTGGGTGGTGGTGTTGACGTTGCAGATTATGTGGTCAAGTTCTTAGTTTTCTTACAGAGCTGAACTCGATTAGATATATCTTATTATGCTATGAGTTACCCCAATAATTGTTAGACTACTTGCCAGTTTAGCATTATTTATTTTCAAAGACTAAAGCAAACTAATTCTAATATCATAAATGAATATACAGCAGGTATCACCTGTACAGGTCGATTATAAAGACAGCAGTTTTTGTAAGTGATGGACCTCAGAATTAAATAGCTAAATTCTAATGTTTAGTCACAAATTGTGGCATCAAGTCATATTGTGTACTAGTTTTCTTGTGTCATATCAATCACCAATCCGTATTCCCTTGATTTTAGCTTCAAATCGAGTTCCATCGTTCACTGCCTCTAGAAAAAGAAAATGAGGAGTCTTTAATTGATGCATGTCCTGCACATTTAACATTTGGACACTGGATAAGTGCTCAAATATATATTTTACTTTCGTTCTTTGTCTCAATACAGTTTTTGGTAGACTTTGTAGATTGATTCATATTATTGTGGTCTATAATCCACCCTTGTTATAACACTGTTGATTTGCCCCTTCAGCCAATAGTATCATTTATAGTAGTATAAGCTTTACAGGTTGGTTCACTAAATCAGTACCACTGTAGCCTGTAATGGATATTGGGTACCATATAGGCTCTTTTCAGATGGAAGACGAATACTATGTTTGTAGCCTGACTAATTGATTAACTAATTTTGTTAATGATTAGGCTTATACGCGGACTGCTAAAATCCATAGGTTTGTAACATGTTGAAGTAGGGACAAGATGTCAAGATCACAACAACTATCTGAAAGCAAACTGTGATAGTCAAATTAAATATGAGACTGAAGCAATAATGAATACTAGTATGACAACTAACTTATGCATGCATATTTAGTTTAGTTTGTTGCTTGTTTTGTTACACTATTACACTCAGTAATCGCTAAAGAATGAAAATTTATTGTTTATGAGTTCCATTACACAGTGGGTAAATATACGGTGGAAATACGAAGGGTGAGCCATTTGATTTAGGTACAAAAGAAAACTGCATGATTTCATCATTGAACATTGATATATCTCCAGATCAACAATATTCTTAGACAGCATATCCCTGATGATATTCATCATACTTTATTTAGGATAACTGCAGAATGGGTGAGTAAGGCATAGGATTGGTTTGCAAAGTTTGGACTTGGGCCTCGTTTGCTATTTAGCTTTAGCTTTTTGTTGCATTGGATCGTTTTGGTACTGCAATAGCTGTTTAAGACGTGTTTTTATCCTATTCTTGTACTGATATTAAATAATGAATAGCTTTTGAAGAAAGAGCTGTTGACAAAGTTAACTTTATACATTTAAATAAATGAAGTTGATTCCACAGCACATGACATTGTGCAGTGGTGGTAGAAGAGCACAACTACTTCACCAGGCTAATTTGGTATTGCAGTGCTGTCCAGATTGACCTCTGTATTGTACTATTGCCGATATCTGTTGATAATGAATGTTGATCCCGTTTCTATTTTATGCATGATTTTTCTTGGGACATCAAGTAGATTCAGAAGCACCAGTGAACTAACTGAAAGGAGTTTTTATTAGGAACCGATGCATGCCTATTGAAGGGTCACATATATTGATGTACCAAGACAACCTAATTCTTACTTTGCCTTGCATCTTTTCCTCGCAGATGAATCTTGGTTTTCGTTTCTAAAGCAAAGCGACTGGGAGATACTCATACTGGATGCCATCCTCGATGTTCCTACCAAAGACGGGAAGCGCCAGGCGATCAGGGTAACGGTTCCAAGCACCACAGCAGCTCCGCCACCACCTGACTGCAGGACGTGCAAGTCCCAGCCAACGCCAACGCCAACGCCGGTAGCAACACCACCTCCATCTCAAGAGAAGTGAATTTCACGTGGAGGTGTTCTTTGGCGTGAAGTCTGGACATAGCTAGTAGCACGGAGTGATTGTTTTGCGTTTCCCTCGTCCCTGCTAGAAATAAAGTATTTGCACGTCAGACCAAGTAAGCAGGGGATATTTTTCTCTGATGTGCTGGCGAATGATACTACTTACGGTAAGTTAGACGAACGTTTCCCAGGGCGGAAACATTACGAAACATCTGTCTCTCACAGAACTAGATCTACCTTAGGACTTGCTAGCAAGGGAGCATTTTGACAAAGAAGCTCATATTCTTTTGGAGGTTCATTCATTATCCGTCGTACTGGAGGAAAAGGCTGGGTTGACTAGCATATCTCTTGCCGGTTGCAGCAGTTTTGCGAATAGCAATACCGATACTGTGCTGACTTGCTGTGGTGACTACTGTTTCGGATTGGTATCTGGGAATGGACAGTCTTATTAATCAATAAATCTGTGAGCACGTTTGGTTAAAAGCGTCTTTGCCAAACTTTTGCCAGTTTTTTTTTTTCCATTTTTTGGTTATGTATGGAAAGATCGAAATAAAATGACTACAATTTTGGGTTACCTGTCATAGAACCATAAACTTATTGCCAATATTTTGTCGACGTTGTCATCGTGATTAATCTTTGATTGTTGGCCTGTCACTTTTTGGCAAGAAGGTCTGGCTACTGACTTAGAGCATGTCTAGTAGTACCCCCAAATCCCTAAAAATAACTGTTTTTTACAGTTTGCACGGAAAAAAACGCGTAGACTAGAACCCTTTAACCCTCAAAAAATTTTAGAGGCCTAACCTGGGAACACCCTACCAACCTATAGAAGTGGGGGTTGGGGGGCAAAATTGCTGCTGACCTGCACTCGAAGGCGACCACGCGCGGGAGGGACATTTCTGCCTCCCCAACCTCCGCGCCGCCGCCGCCCCCGCGCGGATCCGGCCCCCGCCCGCCGCCGTCCCCGCGTCCCGCCGGCGTGCCCCGGGCCACGGCCGCCCGCCGCCGCGTCCTTCCCCGGCCCCGTCGCCCGCGCCTCCTCCTCTCCCGTGCGGATCCGCCGCCGCGGCCCGGACGCCCACGCCGCCTCCTTCCCCGGCCCCGGCCGCCGCGCCTCCTCCACGAGGCCCCCGCGCCGCCTTCTCCACCGGCCGCCCGCCGCCGCGTCCTTCCCCGGCCCCGTCGCCCGCGCCTCCTCCTCTCCGCGCGGATCCCGCCGCCGCGGCCCGGACGCCCACGCCGCCTCCTTCCCCGGCCTCGGCCGCTGCTATGCCTCCTCCGGCCGCCCACGCCGCCGCCTCCTCCCCCAGCGGCTTCCCGCACCGCTCCCGGCCGACCGACGACCCCAAGGTGAGCTTTTTAAAAAAAATCAGTTTTTAATTGATGATTCATTGGCACTCACATTTTTAAACTATTGTGTAGATGGAGATGAACAACGACGACATGGAGTCGTTGTCCGATTCGTCGGGTTGGTCGTCATCCGACGATTCGGACATCGACGAGTTGTTGCAAGACGACGACGTCGAGATGATGAGCCTCCTCGTCGACGTGCAAGCGTTTGAAGATCTAGTAGAGCACCCACTCATGGTCGGCTCCGGGATGATCTAGTAGAGCACCAGTGGCAGTTGGATGGGCGGCGCCGTGGCGCATGATCTACCTTTGTTTTACTTATCTATGTCCTATTTGATTCGAACAATTATTGTTGTAATTTGCTCCAACATTGTTGTAATAACTTGAATGATTATTATGTGCTTGAAAGTACTATTCGGTGTTGTAATAATAACTAGAATGATTATTGTTTTATGTCAAATGTGATGAAATTTGTGATATGTCTAATGATGAAATGTGATGAAATTTGTGATATGTCAAATGACAGTTTTAAAGGTTGGGGTTGAGGTAAAGACTAGAACCCTCAAATCCAACCCTTATTAACCTTATAGGTTGGATTTGAGGGTTCTAGTCTTTACCCCTCTTTTTCAACCCTTAAAAGTGCAAAAAAAGGCCAATTCTCGACCCTTAAAATGCTAGAAGGGTTTGAGGGTTTGAGGGTACTACTAGTGATGCTCGTAGCATGCTCGGCGTTGCCATCGAACAGAATCATCAGACTGATCATCGAACCATTGAGTTGCAGACAATGGTTGCTAGCCATGCTGCCAGGAAATGTTGGGCAGTACACGGGATTATTAATCTGGGGAGTGCTTATCTTAATCGGATTTCAGGAAATGGACCGATACTCGTCAAGTGCAAGAAAAATAGTACTACTACACACCTTCGAAAAAAATAATCAACATACATCAACGTCGCAATGTGCATATGTTGAGTGCAGTGCGCTCATGACAAAGTAAAAATCATCTAGTAACAGGAAGTGCGTGGCTTATTCCGGGTAGTGCAAGCTTTCAGCAGTTATAGCAAGTATTGCCTTGGTGGATCCTGGCTCCTGAGGTCACTTCACCGATCCCGACCGTCACGCTTGCGCTCTTCAACCTTGGAGATGGAGGCGAGGATGGCTCTCTCCGGCTACCGGTGAACACGCCGTCAACAACCGTCCGAACGAGATGGAGCAGTCGGTGTTCGTTGAGAGGCATGAGGACGCCCCGAATCACTTCCGTTTTCATCATACAGGATCGCGGCGCTCGCTTTGGTCGCGTTCCAGCTCCGATCACTCGGCCCGTCCGCGAATCCAGGCACCCCTGCGGAGATCGCTGAGATTTGCCTCACCGGGCAAACATCGCCGCCGTCATGCTTGTGGTGAAGCATGAGAACTACTTCCGCACCCCTCAGGACCTGGACGTCAAGGACGACGATGGGGTGTACACGGTGGTCGAGGTGAAGCGCGTCCGTCGCTGGCCCATTGCCGTCCGCACACCCCTGCTTCCTCCGCCCGACGGCGGTGGTGTGCGTGGGGGTGGTAGTGCTCCTCGCTCGGGTGGGGATCCCGCTCGTTCTCGGCCGGGAGCGTGGGCAATCGGCTCAGGCCCAGGCATTTGCTCCCAGTATCGGGTGCCGCACGCGGGCAGATCGATGCCGGCCGGCCGTGTTGCGCGGCGTCGGGTGCACCTGCTACATCATCAGAGTTCGATACATTCCCGTCCCGGATGTGCCGGCCGGGCGATGACATGGACAAGGAGGCCCTGCCTTTCTCCGTCATCACTCCGGCCGTGTGGCTTCCGGATCACCGCGCGCCTGCCCCCGCTTCTTCCACGTCCTCGTCCTCGTCGGTGGTGATCCTGGCGAGGAGGCCTCCGGTCTGTCCGCCTCGTCACTGTCTCCGTTGGTGTTGTGGATCGCGTGCATCGAGGCGAGGTCACGGCCGGCACTGCCTCCGTCGACTCGTCCCTCCCATGTCCGGTGGTCTGTGATGACAGTGGGCTGGAACGGCGATGCAGCGGTGTCCGATCATGGGCCCGTGGTCCTTATTTTTCCGGACCTTTCTCCGAGGATTACCGGGCCCTTATAGCCTTGGTCTGGGCTAAGGCACAGAACCGGAATAGAGGTTGCGAGTTTGCGACCAAGCGCTTGTCTGAAAATAAAAAAGTGTGACGACATTTTGTGATTCTCCCCTCCTCCCCGTGTATTTCTCCCTTTGGAGTTTAGAAACAATTGAAACATAAAAAAACAACAAGACCGAGGGGGGACTCCACCCCGGCTTTGTCATTAAGCTAGATATGAGGTCGGCTAGAAGATACTGATAGGGCCTAATCGTTTCAGCTCGTAAGGGTTATTTGATCGATCAGCTCATAAGGGTTATTTGGCCCGGTTTCGGCGGAACCACTCTAGTACCTCAAATATCGTAGAAAATCATTAAATTACAATTGGTTCGTTTAAGTTTGTTGAGGCACAGTTGATTTCTCCCGAATCCGGTTCATTCAACCCGGCCCCCTGAGAATGAGTATCGAGCGGCGTGTAGGGTTACAAACCGAAAACCATTCTAGTCGGTCCAGTAACGTCATCGAAAGACGGTTGCTCCAAAGTTGATGCCGAGTGAACTTCTAGTTTGTAAAAAATTGTGAGAAATTTGTCATACAAACATGTGCCTTTTGAAAAACTTTTTTTCTCTTAAAAGGGAGTGGCTTTTCCAAACCTCTTACCCTCAATGCCCTTGCTACATCTAATCTTTGTATACCTAATCCTTGTATATCTACAAAGTTCTTAAAGAAGAATACTCTAAACAAAAAAAATCTAATTGGTGTAGGACAATGGAAAGAAGTTAGACATCTCTTTCCTCTCCCTCGCCGTCTTCCTCTCCCGAGTCAAGCACCACTCCGACCGCCGTACCCTAGACCCGCCGCCGCCACCCCAGCACCCGCACGCCCGTCGCCGTTCCCGTTCCACCCCCACCGTCGCTGTCCCCCACCGTCTCCACCCGCGTCCGCGACCTCGGGCAGTTCTCTCTGAGGTATGGCCCGTCCGTCGGCTGTCCAGCGATTGCTTCAATCCCAAACCGATTTGAGCAAATCGGCGCGCGCCGGCTAGATCCGCCCCTGGATCTGAGCCTCCCTGGGCCGGGGATCGCGGTCTCGATCCGGATAAGGTTGGGGATTTTTGGGTGCTGGGTTTGTCCCTGGACGTTAGAGTTCATGGAGATCGATCCTTGTACGTACCTGTCTTGGATCGTCGTCTCCATATGATTGTTGTTGATAAAACATATGAAATCAATTGGATACTTGTCAATCAATCTGCAAAGTGCAAACTAATTCTCTTAATTGAAATCTTAACTGTTCATAAATTTTATGATTGAAGCTGAAAGTTGCTAGTTTAGTACATACATGTATGACACCATTGAAGCCAGTCAACATATATATTTTTGCTTTGCCTGCCTTTTGAATTTCAACATTCATAATTCTTTACTAACGGTTGGTCCCAGACAGCTTGTTCAAGATGCCAAACGAAGAGAAAAGGCTGGTCAGGATTCCAAATGCAGATGCCCAGATTTCTGCAATGCGCAAGGAGTGGGATGATGCTCGGTGTCCAATATGCATGGACCATCCCCACAATGCTGTCCTTTTGTTGTGCAGCTCCCATGACAAAGGATGCAGATCCTACATCTGTGATACGAGCTATAGACACTCGAATTGCCTAGACAGGTTCAGGAAAATGAAAGTGAATCAGATGGACAGTTCACCACAGCCAAGCTCTTCCTTGCCCAGCGATACGAGTAGTCAAAATGTTGCGCGGAGATCCCGTGTTGGTCTCAACAGAGGGAGCCGCTCCAGGCTGTTAATGGATGTACCTGAATTCCGTGAAGATCTCAGTCATCAACATGTCGTTCACGGCTCTGCGGCCGTGGTTGGACAGCAGGAAGGAGCCAACTATAATCAAGATCCAGATGTAACATTGGAAGCTCTTCAGGGAGAAGGAAATGGGCCAGTGGAGTCAGCTGAAGCCTCCAACTCCAACCAGTTGATGTGCCCACTGTGTAGGGGTGCTGTGAAGGGGTGGGAGATCATCAAAGACGCCAGACAATATTGGGACGCGAAGCCAAGAGCCTGCTCGCGGGAAGCCTGTGCGTTTTCTGGTACCTATGGCGTGCTCCGTAGGCACGCCAGGAGGGTTCATCCCACAACAAGGCCCGCTGACGTGGACCCGTCAAGGCGTCGTGCGTGGCACCGCCTGGAGCACCAGCGGGAGTATGGTGACATACTGAGCGCCATCAGGTCGGCTATGCCCGGGGCAGTGATGCTTGGAGACTACGCTATTGAAAGTGGTGATATGCTGTCAGACCACCGAGACGGTGGTGGGCCAAGTGAACCAACTGGCTCTCTGTTGACAACATTCCTTCTGTTCCACATGATGAGCAGCAGCCCTGGGAGATCAGGAGACGAGCCGAGAGTATCGTCGAGAGGCCTGAGAAGGCAGAGGCGTCGCTACCTGTGGGGAGAGAACCTGCTGGGTCTCCAGTACGACGACGAGGACGCCGAGGAGGACGAAGAGGTCCAGAGGCCGAGGAGCCGCCGGAGGTTCGTGAGGTCAAGGTCGGAGGAGCGGCGCTGACACAGCAACCATGGTAACTACAATCCTTCACCTGTCGTGTGAAGTTTTTTACCCATGACTTGACGACTCCCCCTTCCGTGTCTCTTTGCCGCGCCAGCAGAGATGCGGGCGATGGTGCTGCTGCGAATGGTTTAAAGCATTGATTAAACCCTGTCAGCTCCATCTTCTGGCCTCCTGTGTGGTGATGTACCGAGATCAACAGAAAGAAATTGCCATCCTTGGGGCACCCACTGGAAACGTGATGGGTGCCTGCGCTCGCTGTCGTAACTGGAGCTGCTCGTGATGTGGGTACTCGGCGTGTTACCTGTTTCTGAGTTTGTTGTATAGTGTGTTGGAAGATTAGAATTTATCAAATCCATGCATGTGTTTGAATATCTTTGTTCAGTTTAAGCAGGCAGGGATCACATTTTCCCCTGATGGCTATGTGTATGCTGGTTATTCTATCCGTTCCAAATTATCAGTAAGCAACTTGTGTTCCTGTTTAAGTCTTCAGAATGCGTGCTGATGATGATTTTGTGGTCGCTCGATTAGAAGAGGCAGTCTTGGTCATATATCTTTGAATATTAGTCGTATAGTTAGCAATCGCTATAGTTTTCTTGTAGAAATATTAAGACATGAACAACTGGTATTATTGTGTAACCATTAACTCTAAAAAAATTAGGTTCAGGGAGAAGTTATTGTAACAGACACAAATTGGAAACAATATGTCAAATCCCGGACATGATGTTTTGGCTCACGGGTGATGAACCGTTGTACAAATGTATTTTTAACGCATTTTAAAATATTAAAAAATTCAAACAAAAATTTGGGATGTTCATATGAAAAATCGAAAAACCATTTTGTATGACCGGTATAATAAAGAGAATAAAATGTTACGTGCAGTCATTTTAAACAACGGTGATTTGTCTTTTTACACCAACCACACAAAATGTGTTTTCATCCCACGTTTTTTCTTCTACAAACATTGAATATTCATATGTACACCCGAAATTTTTGTTTGAAATTTTAAAATTAGCTTTTTGTATAGTGGATTTCCCTCAAATCCCTACGTTCCTATCTCTACGACTCATATGTATTGGTAAAATTGTCAACAAATTGGTATACACCTTATATTTCAGAATTTTCCTACAAAAGTTATAAGCCTTAAATCAAGAAATGGAGGGAGCATTATATGAATCCAAATTCTTGTTTGCTCAAGCTTCTATCAGACATGGGTAAATCCTACACAATACCGAAAGGAGAATAAGCTCACAGGAAAATCAAATTCACAACCTGCATGCTATATCCAGTGGCAGATCATCTCCCGGTATGTTTAAACCGTTCTTGTCAATCAAAAACATTCCCATCAGCAGACATACAACCAAACGGACGCATGACAGAAGTCATCATAATATCGTACGTAACCATCTATAAAACTATTTTACTCCTGACGGAAACTACATATACACGTTTACCGACGACTATATATGTCTGGTCCATACAACGTACAAACATTCTATAGCATATGTAAGTTAATTTGTGCAGCCGTGCCCCACTTGTTGGATCAAGCCTTCAATTCAACATATGGTTGTCACCGCCTCGTCGAAATTTTGCGCTTTGGCCAAGATTCATCCTGATTAGTTCCAAGGCTCGTGGAGGTTTATACTCTCCATGCTCGCCTCTATGTCTCCCTGCACATGGAAATGGGCATGGTCAGAGAATGTGTCATGGCAATAGGAGGAGGAGCTGCAGGGTACAGGTTCGATGTAAACGACGGCGACCAGACAGTTTTGGGGGGAAATTCACCATATATTTTTCATTTAATTTTTTAAGCTTTTATGTTTCTAAATTTGACTAGTCAAGGACATATTCCCTTGAAATAGTGCAGTAAACAATATAAACCTTATCTGCTTGCATATTAGTTTTCTTACTTTTTGTCTAACAACTAAATAAGGCTATGGGTGTATTACTCTCAGATATTTTCTGGTCCTATGTAGTAATGCTACATCAATCTGAAGAATGGCTATAAGGAAAATGTCCATGCACTGCCCATGACTCGCTTAAAATAGTAAGATCACAAAGGTATACTCACCATTCCTACGAGTATTACCGAGTAGTAGTTTATTATTCAACTTTAAAGAAAAAGATGTACGTACCATTGACTTCAAGTCATCTGTTCCAAAGTAAGATAGTCTGGCTTCATGCAACGAGTCTGCGTTTATTCCCTTCCGTGCACAGCGTGTATTTTCCTTTTCTTCGTAAAAGTCAAAATCATCCAGAATTGATGTTCCGTGTTGATACGCCTTGAAATTTTCAGCACTTCCAGACCCTGGGGCAGGCCAATCTACATAGAAGGAGCAGAAGGGTCATATCAAAATAAATCTACACCATAAGAAAGTAAAGTTAAGTTGCAACAATGCATATGACATGAAATAAATTTGATATCAGGTAATATTGATAAATATAAATAAATAAGAAAAGCACTGTAATGCACTTGATCCAGTGCGCAATTATGTGCAGTTAATTGCCCCGAGCTCCGCTGAGGCACCACACATATGCAATACGTCTCTGATATCGCTTAATGAGTTATCAGGAAGTATCTGTGGATTTTGATTTTCTATTTTTTTGTTCTTTTTAATTTGCCGAATCTTTGTGTTGGAAAGGTTGGTGAGAGGGCGAGCTAAAATATCGGCAATTGTTGCCTGTCCTAACTGAATATTAGTTGCCAGTCAAGCTTAAATTTCTTTCCAGTTAAGAACCAACTTTATCATTGCATTTATCCCAACAAGCTAATGCATATGCAACATGTATCTCATTTTGTTACGCCTGTCATGTATTGTTTGACAAGTAGGACTAAGCTGTTCAAACAGAGTGGACGCTTAGTTCAGGTCAACTTGGTGCTACTAGGATTTTGCTACATTACTTCAGCTCTACCAAAGTTTCCCTCCTGTTCTTTATTAAAAGAAACTCAAAGTGTAAGAGCAGTGACAGTGCATGGGAGAAAGAGTAAGCAAGGAGGCCGTAGCATGTTAGACGGGTCCAGGTGATATAATATTAAGCACACACGACCACCTTCCTTCATAGGAGGAAACTACATCCAGCTACTCTAAAATCAGCCAAAGTAGTCACTTTCTCTTGAACAAATGAATTCTTACATTTTCATTACATTATCTAATGGACAATTAGGAGCAAATTTGAGTTATCATTTCTACAGAAGAAGGACGAATCATGGTACCTCTTGAGTATCCCTACTGAAAGTAACAGGCCTGTTGTCATTGTTTTCTAGAGTGATATGCTTGAAGAGCCGATTTGGAATGTCCTTTACAATGTGCCAAGCTACAGGGAAAAAGCCACTCCATTTATTTTGTTGCCAGAAGTCCATGGTCTTTTTGAAATCAACAGGGCCTAGCATCTCAGCCATTCCGACAAACTGCCCACTGGTATTAACCTGAAACAGGGAATACAATAAAATGACCTATTTTGAAATTTTTCAAGTTTGCTAAGATAGCAATACAATGAACAATATATTGGACGATTTTATTCAAAATCTAATGAGGATCCTTCAGTGAATTAAACGCATCTATCTTAGATAAAACCATCGCTTAATCTGATGGCAAGCCCGCTAGGGTCACAGTCAAGGGGAAATTGACTTAAAAAGGAATACAGTACACATTTCATATAACGAAGCAGTCTATTTATTAACAAACAAAACAAAGGGTATGGTGCACATCAACATCATGCTTCTAAGTGGCAACTCAATCTCACTAAAGATTATTTTTAAGGAACAATCTCATCGAATGAACTGGCTATCATGCACTGCTATGATTACTTAACTATCTCACTTGAACATATAACTTATCAGATCTAGGGCTGTTAAATGCTTTTGCTTTTTCAAACTAGAAAACAATAAACAATTAGAAGAAGGGCATTTGATCCTTACTGACCGAAAATAATAAGAAGACTGGACATTTTGTGCCCTTTTCCTTTGTCAAAGCCTGAGCATCATGAAAAGCAGCATCCAGCTTATTGTTCCCATTTGGTGTACTTGCCCAAACATTGTACTTAATACCTTTATGAATATCATCTTCACTATATGATTTTATCATGAAGAACTTGGCATGTTCATACTGAACTGAGAAGTCTGATCTATTAAATTGGTCTCTACGGACCAAAGGGCTCAAGATATCTTTCTTCGTAGTCGGTGTTGATGTGTTGTTCAATTTGTTTGCACGGGGACCACAAACTTGGTCTCTTATATCTTCAGAATTTCTCAATGGGTTTTCTTTCTTGCTATTTCTACAGTAGTTAGTGTTGTTTACAGCTCTGTTAGCCACCCGTGGTCTTGTGCCATTATGTCTGGTTGTGGTCATCCTGACTTGCTGATTACTAAGAAGACCATGGGCAAAATTGTCACCAGGGTGCCCGCTCCCACGAGAAGCACCTTGCTGGTAGCCTCTTGGGTGCCCACTCCCACGAGAAGCATCTTGCTGGTAGCTTGAAAATCGACGTACCTCAGCATCATGGCACCTTTGACCAGAATACAAATGTACTTTGTCTCGGTTGCGCCACCGTTGAGATAGTTCGGAAATGTCATCACCGTAACCTTGTCTACTTGAGAAAGAACGAGCGTCAGCACCATATTGCTGACATTGTCTTGAGTATGATACGCCATTAGACTTTTGAGTAGACAGAGAAGGGATTTCATCACCATAACTCTGTCTACTTGAGAACGGGGGGACTTCAGCGCTATATTGCCACTGATTTGAGCGCCAAATGCCATTAAACTTCTGATTCGACAGAGAAGGGATTTCATCGCCATAACCTTGTCTACTTGAGAGCGAGGGAGTTTCATCACCATAATGCCACTGACTTGAGCGTGAAAGCACCCCATTGCCATTGCACGTCCGACGAGACAGAGAAGGGATCTCATCACCATACGACAGTCCTCTAGGTAGTGAAGACCCCCGGCCCCCATTTCCCCCATTTTCAAAGCACCATCGACTTGAAAATGAAGTAGTCTCATCCATACAATGGGTCCCTCTGGGCAAATCAACTATCTGCATCAATGAGAATTTGTCATTAAGGAACACCTCCGTACACACAAAAAGGTTAATCATTTACTACATATGTCAGATGCACAACAATGTATACATATTTTTTTTCATTCTGGTACAACTAATGGACCACAGATATACCTCATTGCGGGGTTCACTAGATTGACCATTGTAGTTTGAGAAGGCAGTAGATCGATCCGATCCATTGTAGTGATGAGCTGAATGCCTATCTAAGCTAAAATCAACTTTAGCTGCTTCTGGATATGATCTTCTCATGTGAGGCTCACTAGAATATGGCATGAGATAGTCATCTCTTGGCCGAAAGACATTGCTTCTGGTTCTTGCCATTGCATGCCCTGATGCATCTAGATTGTCTGACCTTGTTTCCAGTAAAGAAGAACTCTCCCAAGAACTGCTTGATAGAGAAAAGTAAGGCTGCTGCCTATCATATTCTCTTCGTGGTGACATTGCTTCCATGGAATATGCATGTGACCCAATGTCAGTAGCATACTTGCATTCCGAAGACTGCGCTTGATAATCCTGAGAAGGGAGGAGATGTTGTATCTTGATGAACAAAATCATTAAGTTTTGTATAGAGCATGTTATCGACAAATTGCATGCCTTCACTAAAACGTAATTTACTTAGCAAATACATGTTGAACAAGTGATCCATAGTTCTGTTCATGTTTATCAAGTGACAATCTGAAGCACATGCATAAATGCAGGAACAGTACACACTTAAGACCTATGAGAATGTGAGTGCATTCGGCTCATGAACTAAACTAAGTGTTCAAACTGACAAAAGCAAGCTTCAATGTTAAATCATGTTGATAAAAGTACAATGTCTTTTGGTAATAAGTACAATGTCTCTTGAGGTTATGCTTGAGTAACTGAAGCTTTAATATATGTATTTGGTCAGTTGGACTAAAGAAAATATTTTATTTCAGAAACATACACTCCTTGTGATGACGATCATGATAACTGAAGATATAAATACACTCATACCAGAAGGGACAAAGTCCTGTGTGCGTGATGAAGAAAATTGGCATCATCTTCACTTTTCATGCTGTCCCCTGCAGAACGAGAAAGAAATCACCATGTCCACAGAATAAGAACAAGAAACAAAAAAGATTGCCTTGAGTCAATCAGAATTAGGCTCCTCTGAGAGGACACGTACATTGCCGATGCGAGGTAATGTCATCTCGCTCAGCAAGCACATCATTCCTGACGCTGTTTCTGTGCAACTGCGAGTATCTTTTTCTGTCTGTGGTGTTGCTGCCGCAGAGGCAGGCGAATCAAAAGCTTCCTTCATCTGCAAAATGGAAATCAGGAAGTCAATGCAAGAACTGATGATGACATGTTTATTTACCAGCTGGGCAAGTGCCAAGGGCGTGGTATTAAGTATGCCATGAACAGCTATTTTACCCTTAGTTTTCTTATGCATATAGAAACTTTCCTAGCAACCAATGCATGTACGTTTATACAAGCCCTACTGCTAGTGTTTATACACGTCAGTCATTTGTCGGATAAAGCTCTTACGTTTCAAATGACCAAGCCCTGACACAGCACAGATCAGAAAAATACAGCCCTTGTGATGCTGAGCAATGATAGCTGAAAAAAAAAATAGACTCGTACCAGAAGCGACAAAGCCCTGTTTGCGTGATGAAGGAAATCAGCATCCTCTTCACTTTTCGAAGAGTCCCCTGCAGAAGGAGAAACAAATTGCCGCGCCGTCAGATTAAGAAGAAGCAAAAAGATTGCCTAGAAGATTCAATTAAAGTCAGGTTGGTTTGTAAGGGAAGCAAGGTGGCAGGAGACATACATGGCTGCTGCGAGGAAACGGCATCTGGCTCAGCAAGCACATCATCATTCCTGATGCTGTTTCCGGTGCAGGTGGAAGCGGCGTGCTCTGTTCCTGGTGTCGTGCCCACAGAGGCGGGCGGATCGAGAGCTTCCTTCATCTGCAACATACAAAAGTAGTAAAGAAGTGATTTTTCAAGAACTAGTGACAACACGATTGATACCTAACCATGCTAGGTCATCTGTGAACCGCTGCAGCTCGGCCATTCCTGGGGGGGGCAGCTATAGGAAATGACACGAACAACTAATTTACCCTTAGGTTTGTTTTTTTTACATGTCGATTCTTTTACTGGCAATCAAACGCCCTACTACCAAGTAGACATTGCATTGCTGAGTGTCAGTCATCATTTCGGATGCCACATTTTGACAAGTTATTTTTGCGAGGAGAAAGATAAGCACATTCTTACAAGTTGACACCACCACCAACCACTCCCAGGAATACGTATTAAATGACCAGACCCTGACAGACAATGTGCAGAAAGCATTGTTGTTCTCCAGCCGGTCATCATTCCGGACTGGATTCGACGTACATGCAAAAGATTTCTCCTCGAAAAATAAACAAACAAATAAATGCGTAATCCTCCTCGCCAGGTTGATCGATATAACATTCGCAAAAAAAAACTAGTAGGAATCGAGCCCTGAAACCCTAGTATGGGCGGACGGATGGATTTGGCCGCCGCGCCGCGCCACGCGTCGGGACGAACCCACCCGCAGCGACGCACTGGAGGGGACTGAACGGAACGGCGGCGGCGAGGAAACTGGGGAGGAGAAAAAGAAGTGGCGCGATGATGCATCGATGGAGGGAGAGAGGGGCAGGGTTGGCTCGCTTACCGGCGGGAGGAGGAGTAGCAGGAGCCGGTCGATCCGGCGGCGACTGCGAGGGATTTGGGGAAGGAAATCCGCGATAAGAGCGAGAGAGGAGGAAGACGGAGTGGCAGGCAGGCAAAATCTTCTTCCCGTGCACGAGACCGGAGCCCGGCCCGGCCCGGCCCAGGCCACTCTCGGCATTGGGCTTCCAGTTGGACTTGGACATACCTCGCAAAAGAAAATATGATGCTAAAAAAACTTTTTTTGCTCAAAAAATATAATGTTTTTTTTATAAAACGTATAAATAGATTAATATCAAGATGAGAAAATTATTAGTAAATAAGGAGAAAGAATGAACTCCAAGGCTATAAGGGGTGATTCTACCGATCCTCATCGCTATGTCGAGAAGAACCCAATGATGATGGACTCCTGATGCATCCAAAATGCATCTACTTTTCCAAACATTTTGCTTCATAATTTGCTCCGGAATCTTCCCATATTTGAATAAAACTGCTGAATCTGACGCTGTTTTTAGCAAAGTCTTTTTTCTGGCTATTTTTGCAGGAAATAAAATCGGGGAAAAATACCATGTCATTTTCTATGTAAAAGGAGGACAGCGTGCAAAGGATGGACACGAGGGAGTGCCGGAGGGCCAAAAGGGGTGCCCCACGCGGCCCCTGTACCTGGCCACGTGGGCCCACCCCAAATGGGCCTCGGGCACCGCCTCGCCTTCGGTCTTCGACGTACCCCCTCATATATACGGAAAAACGCTTGACCTAGAAGGGGAGGAGCTTTCGCGAAACACACCGCCGCCGCCACCACGATCTTCGTTTCGGGACAGATTGATCCAGGATTTCTCCTCCGGTGGAGGGATCCGGAGGCCGTCTTCACCGCCATCTTCACCGCCTTCATCTCCATCGACCATGAGCTTCCTCTCCATCACCATGTGTGAGTAGTCCGCTGTAGGCACATGAGGTGGATGGGGATTGGATGAGATTGATCATGTAATGCTACCCGTTGTTCGAGATTTTAGGGTTTATCTTGAGGATACTTTTGTATTGTGTTGATGCACTTATGCTATGTTTAATGCTTGCTACTAGGGCCCGAGTGGCATGATTTCAGTACTGAACTTATATTGCCTCATCATATATTTGAGTTTGGTATTTATCTGCAAAGTGTATCACCTGCTTTTATGTTGAACCTGCGAACCCTAAAAGTGACATATAGGGAAAACAAGGGGATGTTTTAGTTTGAGATTCTATGTGTTCATGAAGTGTTAATGCATTGTTCCGGTCTATTCGAAAGGGTAGACCTTAATTACCCGTAGTTCCAAGTTGGCCCCGGTGAAATGGGCGGGTAGGACAATAGATGTTGTGCAAATTCTCTTGGTTAGTACGCACAACTAATTATGGAACACATACCTACATATATCAGAGTTAGAGATATGTCACATGGCTAGCTATATACTATTATATGATCAATCTTATTCATGCAACACCCCGCTGTCACCTCATGCCTACGTTTTAATCCTCTAAGTTACACCTTCACTTTTCCGGTGAAAACTGGGAAACACTTGTTTACTGCTGCTGTTCTACTTGTTACTTGAATCATACTACTGCCATAACTACTGCTGCTGCAAGTTCATTGATATACAGTGTGGTTGAGAGTGACGCCTCAATTGCCAAAGTCGTATTGATATTCTTGTGTTCACATCATGTCGAACTATAAATTTGGATAATACTTCCCAACGAAGATTTCAGCGGTCCCCTACACTTGTGGGCATCAACTCCGGACTCCGTCCAGGGGTGGAAGTAGGAAGGTGGGCACCGTGAATTTCCCTGCAACCATTTTAGGTCATAGCAAAATAAATAAAAATGTACAAATTAGCCCAAGGTTCTGATGAAATTCTAATCGTCGGCCCTATATCCTAGGTTCGCCGTTGACTCTACCATCCAACTACTATGATATCCTCCAAATCATACGGTGTGCTAAGTCGCGGTCACTTTCGGGTAATATTTTGTTACGTACAAAAGCCAAGATGGTCAACCATAATACGAGGTTTCGGTTCAGGATACCAGCTATGTGGTAGCCTACAGTAAAGTGTTGGTATCCTCCTCATCTCGGATGTGAGGAGATGATCATCCTTTTTCTTCCAGATGGCCGAAACAGGTGCATAATCCCACTAATCTTGAATGTTGCGCATGAGGGACGAGTTTTGTTAAGCCTCTTATCCAGCCGCCACGTGGAGTGATAAAATATTAGGTTAGCCTCCATGGGAGAAGAAATAAATAAAACCAAGAGAAAAGACAAGGAGAAGAAATTGAAGAAAGCGATTCAAATCAATCACCGTATGTTCCCCCACAAAGTTGTGAAATTTGGTGCCACTGCCTTATCTCTTTCAAGATGTGATTCCACCGCTATGAGATTGTGATATCTTTATCTATGAGATCCTCTAGTATTATTTAGAGATTGTTTTGGTATCCCACACTTGATAATACTGGGAAAAATTGCTCTTCACTTTAACAACCTTTACATGTAAAGTCGGGTGTTTCTATGTTGATGTTTGCTGCTACAATTTTGGGCTCATAGAAGGTATAGTACTTGTATTGTACTATCTCCTTGTTGAAATCGGCTACTACTTGTACAACATGGATATTGTTTGCATTACTTTTCCTAATTTAAGGCTGAATATATTGTCTTCGTATATATGTTGGATCCACTTTTTCTGTGATTGAGCAACCATCCTTGAAATTAGTGCATGAGTAGTGCGAAAGTTATACACTGACTCTGAGGTGTATTTTAAAAAGCATTAAGTGTTCTAGTTCTCAGTCACAAAGATAATTTTTTCACTCCTTACTATCAACATCTTACTCACCGAGACAAAAAGAAGTCATAGGAAAAACGGAGATAATATTAAACTCCAGGTACATGTGGCCTATGTGTGCATTTTGCGGGTTTTCATCCAAGTACATATGGGCTACCTATTCATTTTGTGGGTTTTCATCCAAGTAAATTTGCAGAGAATTCGACCATGATGACCTCAACCTCTATCCACCACTCACACCAATATCCTTGAGGTTTTACGGTATGTTGAAATATCTTGTTAATTACGTGCCTGAGCCAAGATACATCATGGTCAATTATAACCGGAGGTCCCGAGTTCTGGACCTACTAGGTGTACCAAAAGAAAGAAATATGACACTCCACACAATCAACATCTTACACATGATAGAACCTACCCCAGTTACGATCGATGTAATAGACATGACATATCACACACCACCTCTTACGATCGACGTCCGAGACACATGAGATAACCGGATATCACTACCTCTCACCATCGATCGGCTTGAGCTTTCAGATGCATATGCAACTCGATCGATTCCTGCCACTCGATCCAGAGCGAGATTCTCAAGTGATTACTACACATCAGTATGTGTGGACCAAGCTAATGGTGGTCTTAGTACCTTATTGCAGCTAGCGCTGGTTCACATCCATGTAGTACAAGGAAAGACCACCACCATGACTCTTGTTCACTGATCGTCCCCCTTGTGTTTGTTGCATAGTGCGCTTGCTGCTCAATCACTGGAAAATTGAGTGATTGCAAAAGTGCATCCTGCTCCTGTGCAGAATATTTCACGGAGGACCATTTCATCATTCATAAGTCCCTTTCCAATGAAATTTCCTCCCTCTCTCCTCACTTTTACAAATAAGCAGCCAAGCTAGAGATGAGGCCGTTGTGATGAAAAAAGGGGGTTTAGATCCATAAAACATTAAAATTAGAACGACTTTGCCCTAGAAAATGTGGAAGAGCTATGATGAGAAAAAAACAATATGATTAAGTAATCCATTTAATTGAAAACATAGCATGTACAAGATTGATATAGATAATGAAGTAATTTGCAATACAAGAGTGTACCACAATACTATGATTTAAATATTCAAACATGCGCGACGCCGTATCGACAAATCCAACATTTTGCCGAATGAACTAGTTTACGGCCGGTTTCACTCATTGAACAAGTTTTTGAACTCCCAGCTCCACTTGGGAAATTTATGACAAGTTGATGGGAAACAAGGGTTTTAAACTTTTCGATGATGCACAACCCAATCTGCCTATGCAGTGAGTGACAGGCTGACAGCTCGTGATGTGAGATCTGGAATGGCCTTTGTGATTTGCTGGGGTCTCTCCAAGGTGGCCCTCTTGTTGCTGGGCCTGGGATCCTTCCCAGATTCATTGCTTAGTGGGGTCTTCCTATGATCCTATCTACCTGGTAAGGCCGGGATTGATACAACCCACACCCAGCTAATTAGCCAACGCTAATTAGTTCTAAAAAAATCAAACGCTAATTAGTTCTAAAAAAGCAAACGCTAATTAGCCCCAAACCGAATGATTGACCCTGCTGCTCTATACACGCAGTCACCATTTATGATGCTTAATTTGACAATCATTCACATTTTGGAGAGAGATTTGTTTGTGTTTCTTAGCTCATGGATTTCATCGGAGACACTACAGCTTGCGATTCTTCGATACCGTTGGAATGAACTATATTACTATGACATGTCAGAATAATGCAGAGCAAATGGAAGTTGTGTATTCATTGATTCTATAGAGATGTGTGGATTTGTTTGAACTGAAACTTTTGCATCACTTTTATGTAAATTAGTGATCGATCATAGGAGCTAGTTAGCTCAAAGAGATCGCTACGATATCGGCTGGTGGCATACATATATGTACCTAATTAGCAACTATGCCATAATTATTGGAGTGCCTAACCTTCATAATGAACTCCCTTTTCTTCTTCTTGAAAACACATGGCCGGAGGAGTAGTTGAATTAAGCAAGTATGAAAAGTTTGAAATATTTTCAGTTCTTGCAGCTAGGTGTGATGAGAGGAATCAAACTTCCTCATCTCCTATATGCAGAGGTGTAAGAACTAGTACTAACGAACTTAAGCTAGAAGTTTTTTTAGTCATTGACTTTGGGTTAATTGCTGAGGAATCTTGACAGGGCCGGCCGCCAGGTGGTAGTAGTGGTGAGTGAGATCTGATTCTGATTTAACTTCCCAGAGCACCAGGAGCCAATTGGATGGTGACCCAGATCCAGTAGCTAGTAGTGCATATTGCAGGCAGGGCCAGACAGCCAAAGGACGAGAGGCAGGGAATTCCACAGCCCACACCACCCTGCTCTGTTTCCCAAGTGAATTCTTGGCTCCTTGAAAGGGACACCACTGCGCATCTCCACTGCCTCATTGATCCCCTCTCAAATGTAAATGCAAATTTGAGAGATAGAAAATTTTATTATATCATTAATATGAGTTAGAAATATCAAATAGGAAAAGGATATAGATATACATAGAATTAAATATAACCTTTACTTCAATTATTTCAGATTATTGTATTTGAAATTATAAATTTTGTGGGGTACTTTTTTTAGTTTTTAGGAAAAGAACATTTTTGAAGAAATAGGCTTTCGCCCCGCTATATAAATATAGCAACCACACGGTACAACATCGAGTCCACTGCTGGGGCCAAACAGCACATCCGAGCCCAAAAGAAAAGAAAGAGAAAAAAGGCCGACATCGGCGGATCAACGAAAGCGACAAAGACTCGCAACCGCTGCGTCCTCTCCAGAGTATTCCCACCACGACCCTAGCGCTTCGAATCACCGCGTACCAAACAGCACCTCCAAGAAGAAAAGCGACGACGACGACGCTGCTGCCCGAACTAGTCCTAGGGTTTCCCCCGGTACGCTCTGAGATGTGCGGAAGAGGTATACCCGACGCCCTCCAAGAAGGAACGGTGACACTCTCAAGCGTCACCGCATCAGTGCCAAACGACAGGGATTTCTCCCGACCTCAAAAACCACATCCCAGATAATATGAAGCGCTCCACCAATCTTGCCATCCACCAACACACGTCACCACGGTCTTGAGTCATCATCGTCGTCTCACCATGGCAGACGTAGCATGACCGGTTGGCCAAGACGAACCAGTCGTAAACACGATCCGACAGTATCACACCACGCGGGAGGGAACAACCTCCACCATCAGAGACGGTAGCCGTCCGGACACAACGATAAGACCACACCAGGCCATTGGAGCCGGAGGGCGACATCAGTAGAGCCACCCGGAGGACGTCCTCCACCGCCATCGGCGGGTGCCGACCGGACACGGCAGCAGGGACACACCAGGCCAAGCTGGCCCGGCCGAGCCCCGGGAGGCTCGTAAAGTCCCCGCCGCCATGCTGCTGCACGTAGGCCACCACCACCGCCACCCTCGTTCGGCCCCGTAGGCTCGGCCGGACCCAAACAGGCCCGTGAAGCTCTTGTCGCCATGTTGCAGCAGGGGTGGCGTCATCGCTGTCATCTCCGTCACGAGCCGCTCATCCGACAAGCCGGCGACAGGCAGGTTGAACCCGCTCAGGCCCGCACAGACCCAGATCGGGCCTGAAGGGCCCGGATCTGGGCTTGCAGGGCCGACAGAGCTCCACCGCCTCCCGCGCCACCAACGGCGGCACCACCACCACATCCTCCACCCACGCAGCACCAGGGGAACCCCGCCGCCGCGCCGGACCTACAGCGGCCGAGGAGCACCGCCGCCATGGAGGGGAGCCCCGCCTCCACCGTCCACAGTGCGGGGAAGGACGCACCGCCGCCGCTGGCGTTGCCTGGGCCACGCCAGGTGGCCCCTGCCAGCGGCGGCGTCGGGAGGATGGCGAAGGGGCGACCGGAGAGGAAGAGCTTGAAGGCGCGCGCCGCCGCCACGGGGGCGGCGGTCGCGCGCGACGTGGGAGAGGAGGGGCCGGCCGCGGCGGCGGCCACGCGCGACGAGGAAGCGAGGCGGCGGGGCGGCCGGCGGCGGGGTGGCGGCGGCTGCGGTGGGAACCCTAGCTAGCTAGGTCCGTAATCTCTTTAGACAACTGACCAAAAGCCTTGTTGTTAATCGCCTATTGTGGTTGGTCTAACCCCACATGTTCGAAAAGAACATTTTTGAAATATCAAATATGTCTTTGTTCGTGATTGACATCAGAGCAAATTACTCTAACTCGTCCACGCCTACGGATTAGTCGGTATTTTGTACAGTACCTCAACTATGAATCTATTATTTTGGAGAATTTGTGAGCTAATGGTTTATAAATTACTATTGACAGCGAACAAAAAAAACTGTAAATTGTAATTGTGAAACGAGACCAAGATATATTGCACTAGTACTCAAGTATATTCATCCACACTCTCAAGAGAGAAGAGTTACACAAATAAAATGAAGTAGAAGAAAATAAAAAGGGTATTGTTACAAGATGGTCAATGACAAGAGCCTCATCTTTCATCGCCAGGCAAGCTAACTGTGCTGTACACCAGTGACCATATGCTCCCTTAGCTGCAGTAATAAAATTCCCGGCCCTAAGGGCTCACTTCACTCACCCACTGACGAGAGGGCTCCACTTGTCCTTTTTTTATCCTAAGTATATAACTTCCCACTAATTAACCTAACAATTAACATTTTTTTTCCACACACTCATACAAAGAACAAATCAACATTTAACGAAGCAATCAAGGGGATGATGGTTCTGATGCATGCGCCATGCACGCACCCTGTCAATCTGTGGTTAGTCACCGTGCCGGCGATGGTGGTTAGCTCAGAAGATGACTGAGATGCACCGGCGGTGGCAGGCTCCGGCGGCCCGCTTGGCAGGTTTGGTCTCCTCTCTCCACACCTGGCCGAGGTCCTTGGCGATGCGGACGGCGTCGGCGGAGGCGCCGGAGAGGCCGCGGCGGGTGAAGCCGACGGAGTAGAGCCCCGACTGGCCCTTCCACCCGTGGGGGAACGCCGTCTTGGGGTACCCGTCCTTTCCGAAGAATCCGTCGGTGGTCTGGAGCCACTGCGGCACGTTGCTTTTGTAGCCGGTGGCCATCACCACGGCGTCGATTTCGATGGTCGTGCCGTCGGTGAGCTCGGCGCTGTTCTTGGTGAACCGGGCGACTCCCGGTACGACGGCGATGTCGCCAGACTTGATCTTAGCCATGGCGCCGGTATCGAGGACTGGGGTGCGTCCTTGGATGTTCTTGAGGGTGAGCGGGCCGATGGCCGGGCGGCGGATGCCGAACGCGGCGAGGTTGCCAAGGATGAGCCAGGAGAAGAACACCACGAGCTTGTCCACGAACCAGAGCGGGAACCACGCCATGAGCATGGTGGCGAGCTCGAACGTGGACCTGCCGCAGACCTCGCGGGGCAGCACGTGCACGGCGTCGCGCACGACCATGGACGGGAACGCGCCGTGGTCGCAGAGGTCGAGGGAGACCTCCATCCCGGAATTTCCGCAGCCAACGACGAGCACGCTCTTGCCGCGGTACTTCTCGCCGGACTTGTACTCAGAAACGTGGGCCACCTCGCCGGCGAAGGCCCCCAGGCCGGGGATGTCGGGCACCACGCTCTCAGCGTTCTCGCCCGTGGCGACCACGAGCCACCGGCCAATGTACTCCATCTCGCCGGCGGCGGCGGAGGAGGAGTGCACGCGCCATAGGCCGGATGTCTCGTCGTACCGGGCGGACTGCACTGTGCTGCCGAACTCCGGCTTGACGTCAAAGGTGGCGGCGTAGGTCTCAAGGTATTCGATGAACTGGCGGCGGGTGGGGTACTCCGGGTAGTCGGCCGGGAAGGGCATCCTGGGGAGCTGGCAGAACTGCTTGGGGAGGTGGAGCTTGAGGCGGTCGTACGTTCGCTTCTGCCAGAGGGAGGCGATGCAGTCCTCGCGCTCGAGGACGACGAAAGGCACGCCCTGCTCCCGGAGGCTGGCCGCGACGGCGAGCCCCGAGGGGCCGGCGCCGACGATGATGGGACCGTTCACCCACACGCAGCGAGGGGAGAAGAGGCTGTCCATGCGATCACTGGGAAGAAGCACCATGGTTGGAAGCTTTGCTGTTGGTTGCTTGGCCTGCTAGCTTCTTGGGAATGTTTGATGATGAGTGAGAAGGCTGTTGTTGTAGCTGCTGCTGCTGCTGTTGATGTTTGCAAGTGTTGTGTGTGTTGGTGGTTTGGAGAGGGGGTAGTCGGGGTGTTATATAGGGGGAGGGTGTGTGTGAATTCTGAAGCTAAGGGGAGTGATGGAGTGGTGATGATGGGAATCATGGAGGACATATTATTTAGGGAGATTGATAGGATCTAGGTTCCTTTTTTCAAAACTTGTAATTAATTACTCATTCTTATAGTAGTACTCATTCTAATAGATGAGAGGGGATTAAGAGAGAAATTCGATTTGATTGGGATTTTGTTTTATAGACTGCTCTGATGAAGGTGATGCAAGAGATTCTATGTAGCCATAGCGGGTGAGGACACATGCAGGGATGCCCATGGAGAACATGACTCATGAGGCCACCACCTCAACCGCCCCTTGTTTCCAGCTTGAGTCCGTTGAAGAGGGTTGGACGACCAGCCGCCGCTGCCGGCCGCCGCGCGCTTATCTGCTCTGCACTACGCATCGAGATCTGTGCTCGCTAATTAATCACAACGGTTTTGGTTAGTCTTTGTGTCATTAACTAGGACAGTCATCTACATGTGGAGCTATATATGCTTGCTCTATTCACTTTGATTGTATCATTGTTACTATTCACTCTAGTGGGGTTTCAGGAGAACCGTAAACATTTTCGCAAGGAGAACGGTAAACATCGATCATAGCAGTTTAACATCGCTCTCACCGGAGCATACTACTCCCTCCGTCCCAAAATAAGTGTCTAAGATTTACCCAAAAGTGGATGTATCTAGATGTGTTTCATGTCTAGATACATCCACTTTTGGGCAATTCTAAGACACTTATTTTGGAACGGAGGGAGTACTAATTAGGTGTGTTATTACATAGTGTTTTAGATGTGACGAAAGAATCAACACAATCCGAGGAAAGCGTGTGTGGGACCCACATGGCAGCCACGCCCATGGGCCCCTCGCTCGCCACTTATGCCTTTCAAGGATTGTCTTGCGTTAGTTCTATTCGTCTTCTATAAATAGGAACGCGTGATATTTTTTCGTCTCAAAATAATTGGGTCCATACCGTTTATCCTGTAGCATGTAAAAATACAAAAAAGAGTGATTCCAGTCTTCCAATATTTAATCACAAAATAACGAGATTTCATGAAAACTACATAAATTAGAAAACAATATATGTAGCTTATAATCACGGAAATTATAAAGGAAACAATACAAGAAACAACAGAAGTCATAGATAAATTCCCCGAGCATAAAGATGAGAAAAATTAATGGATGAAATTTATTATCATAATGGCTATGTCATGCAGCATTAAACCAACATGCATGCTTGTAAGGGCATGTACAATGGTAGAGAAGGTATGTCTTCTCTTAGCCATCCACGTCATTTAGAGAAGACAAAATTATTAGTTGTACAATGCGTTATCTCTTATTGCCATCCCTAACAATTAATGCGAATAATATATATTTTAGTAGGAAATCGTAGTTCTAAGGGAAGAAAGATGGTACAATGGTGAAATTAGTCTTCTCTTATTTTGTAAGAGATCATCTCTTAGCTAAGGGAAGACAACCTCCTCTTTCTTCATTCTCTCTCCGTCAACTAGATAGTTATCCTACGTGTCAACGCTAAGAGAAGGCTGACGTCACCCCATTGTACATGCCCTAAGACAATAAATCATATTATAATGATTTTGGCCTATTTCAGTTTAATCCTTAACATAAGAGACTTGCATGAGTCACACTATAAAAAGAGCGAATTTAACACCCCTGGTCCCATAATGTGAAAGTAAGAGTATTGATCCTCGGGATAGAAAGCTAAAACTAATTATTCTCTTAAACTAGATTTTCATAATTCTAATTCTTATGCACTAAAAAAATCAAGAAGTTAATATGATTTTTAGATGGTGTTAGCCAACAAACAAAAACAGTGAAGCGTAGCGTAGCAAAGTAATAGTGAGTAGTTGAAATTATAAAGAAGAGAGGACCAGGGTTCGTGGGTTTACTTGATCTCTAAATCTGGTGGCACAAATAAATCATAGATATAATATAATAAATACAAGATGCACCTTGTATGTTTGTCCACAGTTGTTGATAGCATTCATGTGTGGATCACGTCCTAATATCAAACAAACTCATGATCCACATAAGTATGCATTCCTAATACTCCCTTAAGTAGTGGGTTGTTCACAAGTTCAGAATTAAATACAAGACAACGTAGTGCATTAAGTTTCTTGACATGTAGTTGAAACAACGCTACTAAACAAGTATTATTTTTGTCACTGAATGTTGAAACCATTCATTTTTTTATCCCTAGCGGGAGTTCTCAAGAAAGTTAAACACCATAGCAGCATAACTTCATTGTCACTGGATTAGAGCATAATAAGGGTTGCACTCCATCTAATCACACACCATTCTCTCTACAGTTCAATTTACTAGGTTGCCAAGTCTAGCATGAAGAGCGCAGAACAATATGTACCTAGAAATACGGACACAACAAACATGAATAAGATCGCATCTAAATAAATCATCTCATAAGTGTAAGGTCCACCATAGAAAAATCACATAAACATCATGCATGTAGGATAGCTTACACACTATAAAGAAATGATATTAGATCGAACTGCTGTCATAAACCCAGCATGCGGTGGAAAGCTCCTCTTCATGGTGGATGGCTCGGAGAAGGCAATGGCAGTGAAGGGAGATACGACCAGATATAATTTTCATAGTGCCCCCTCCAATTCTCCTCTCGTGGCAGACTACACAGCCCCAATTTTATGTTGTCTCGATCAGACTCACCTATGTCGCGACAAAGATCTTCAAGACTACAAATAGAGGGTTTTAGGTCAGAAAAAACTTATCTACAACTATAGTTGGCTGGAATGCCGTTGGAGTGAAAAAAATTACTAGAAAACAAATCACCATTTTTAACAATAAAAAAATCACCCCAGTTGTTGCTATTAAAGTGGATCCAGCATTCGAATCAATGACATGTCTCCAGGTGGGCAGTCACTTTACAGTGCAGCGCCAGGCAGCGTCCCATATGCACGTACACGTACACGTACACACGGCATGCACCATGCACGCACGCTCACTCACGCCACCTCACTCAGTCACTCGCCACCTTTTGCTTTTGCTACCTAAGCTTTGTTTTAATTAACCATGAAATTCCCCACTGGCCTATCTAGCTCCAGCGCGTAACTTTTCTCTCCTTCCAATAAACTAGGAAATCTGCAGGCCAATTTGTTGTGTTTGGCATGGGCATCTCTATATATTACGTAAGAGGTTTACACGGTTTACGATGCGCGTAACGCCCTTTTCATAACGAATACTCCCTCCGATCCATTAAAACGTTCGTAGGAAAATAGCCTGGCTAGTAGTACTGGTACGTATGGGTTGCGACCCTTTATTCGGATCGGAGGAAGTATATGTACTCTAATTTCGCTTAAAAGATGTGTGAAATATCTGGTCGTTCCACCGCGTTTGATTGATCGCGGCCGATCGGGTTTCTTAACTTTTTGTTAGAATTATTAATGTATCGTTTCACGTGACACTTTATGAAAACGATTATGCGGAGCCACAAGTTAATTTGGCATGCCCAATTGCATGGCATGCTTCCTCTATATTGTATAAATCACATTCTGAATGTTATCGACAATGCTAGGTTCCGCGCCTTCTACTGCGAAATTGTGTCTTTCGAATTGAAATACTTAGTTGGCCAGGTTTTCTTAAGCATGGATCAACCTAGCCTAGCCAGGGTATTAGACTATGGATCCTCTCTTTTGTTTGTCTAAAATCATTTTGTTTCTTCCTTTAGTTTCGTTGTATATCCATCGACAATAATTATTTTAATCTCCAATGTTTAACGTTATTATAGATACATTTTATTATTTGCAAAATTACAAGTGTCAAATTGAACTAGAACTTGCTAATCAAACTGTGTTCTTTTGAACTTGCAAAACCTGTGTGCTCTACCGTCCTAGCTAGCAAGGAACAAAAAAAACATTAGCTTGGACGCACAAAAGGATGATCTTCTGAAGTGGACTCCATATTTTCTTTCAAAAGATAATTAAAGCAACATAAAAGGATCCAAAATTCTGCATGTCCAAGCAGCTTCCTAAAATTGGCCACATCGATCAATCCCAAAAAACAAAGTCTCGTCCCTAATCAAGCCACTTACATCTCTCCCATACCGTGCGTCTATGACTATGTCATCATCATTATCTGCAATCTCAAACTTTAGCTAATTAATATAGGGCCCAATTTACTTTCTTGATATACTATAGTTAACTATTAAAGTGTATATTTGTTTTATTGCTAGCTTTATTTGGCGCGTTTAGGAGTACTGCCACTCTGCCCATACCTAACGTAGCATTTTTGTGCCTTTTCATCTTTGTTCTCATCCTTGAAGCCAAAGCTTGCACCTAATATTCTCACCCTTGCCATTCTTTCAGGTTTCTACAGATTCTTCCGCGTTCAAGAAGAAAAATTATTAGCACGAAACTGTGTACCCACACTAATTAGCTCAACTCTATATTTAGAATGGAAAACAAGAAAGAGCCCGTTGACAATTTTTTCCTTTACAGATCATGCGCAAGCTAGGAGCGAGGCATTGTTGTGTGCATACTTGCAACACATGGTATCTTCACTTTTCGCCTTAAAAATGTACAACTTTTATATGTTCTACACTGGCATGAGCGAAAATACAGTTGTTCATATGATCCAAGGTTAATAAGTTACTATTATTTGTGAAGCAAAACCTTAGTTTCCTTCGCGCCATTAAAATGATATATTGTGAAGACTTGCGGAGCAATTTTCTCATCTGAATATAAATAAAAACATGAGTGCAATCATAAGGTTGGTGTGCTGAAGATCTTTCCACAGGTGTCGATCAAGCTAAGTTATGGTTCATGAACTTGTATTGATCAACATGCTTAATTTACTTTGAGATAGGGCCCATGTAGTACACACGATCAATCTTAATAGAGAAAGGTACCCAAAATTAACAAAATGCGACGTAGGTTACACTTTCGGCCTAAACACATAGTTACAACAGATTGACTCAATCAAGGTAAGTACCTCCTAGCCTACCTTATCTCTCTTATCTCAATTTGTTATAGCTTAGGTTCTAGTAAAAGGTGAAGGGGTAGAAATATATAGATGAAACCCAATGCATAAGCATATGCATGCATGTCGATGCAACAAATAAAATGCATGAATATATTTTAACCAATGTAATGTGAGAGGGGATCATGTGCAAGGGACCTAGTTTCCCTAAACTCACACTCCTTTCTATGACTCAAAAAGGAGAGGTACATCATGCATCTATGTATGGACAACAAGCCAGCTCTTCATTCTAGGGAGCTATAGCCGCCCCTTTTGCAAGCCCTAGAAGTAGGAACACGTAGAGCTAACCCTTGCCAATGGCATGACCATTATATAACCTCATCTGACACCTCATCGATCCATGCATGACACTCTGCAAATTGGCAAGTTGATGCAATATCAACATTATTATTAGTTGGCTGCTTGGTTAGCCTCGTCTATCTTCAGCTGGGCCTGGGAAGTGACCCCTCACACACGCAGCCAGCGTGGGTTTTGATCTGCATGCCCTAGGTGTATGGAACCGATAAAACAAGATGGTTAAACAAGGCAAAGGCTTGTACTGCCACAATGTATGTGCACAGCTAGCTCAGCGTGGTCGGTTACTGCCTCAGATATCGTGTTTAAATTGGTGATTGCTATGCTTAGCCTTTTGAGCTAGCCGTCCTTAAAGCTTGTGTGAAGGTATGTATATTAGTAAACCCTAGCAAACTATGGTTTTAGCGCCGTTGATGAGAGTTCCAACCACGCGCTAAAAGACCATTGGCATGATTGTCGAGAATCGCCGACCTATAAGGATAGAAGTATATGTTACTCAATCGATGAAGCTTTCTACTCTGGGAACATCATTAGGTAATTCCATTCAATCTTGGAATCCGAGAGGATTACCGATCGATTCCCTGAAAATTAACTATTACTAAATACATAAATAGGTGACACTGATATTGGTATTATTTATTTGGATGTTAATATTCACACCAAAATGTTAATATCAAACTATAAACTTACAATGTAGAGAGTATTTTCCCCCAAAACACAACGATTGTATTATTACACGAAATGAAGATTTTTCATGTATAAATAATCGAAGTTTGAGACGTTTGACTGCATGCAATGTAGCTCGACATCTACTTACAAACATACACACTATTATTTTGTATGTCATCTCCTAGGTAACGAAATCTTGACATCAATCAAGAAAGGCGAGTTCAGCTTCTTTCAGTCATCAAATTAAGCTCCCATGGAAATTGCTACGTGCTTTCCCTAGTATGTCTATGAGATTAGCTCCAAAGTCTGAATCGCTGATGAAAGAGCCCCTATCATAATAGTACAATCCTCTCTTTGGAGCCTTTTCATAGCCAAAGCTCAAAGGTACAATCATACCAACTATTTTTATTCAGGGACTTCGTGATATGCATTTGTTGTTTTTTATGTGAACCTTTACAAGGGAAACATTTGTAAAGCTTTGCTCAATATTCCGTGGGGCATCAAGAATGAATTAGTATGATTGCATACTAATTCTACTCATGATTAGATGAGGGAACTGACCTTTTTCATGGATTACTAACTACGTACTCTCAAAGAACGTCCCCATCACACCTTAAGTTGGCTGGGTTTGAAATATTTGATAGCACAGTAGGTCTCTATCACGTCTATGAGTTTGATGCATTGAAACTATCATTAGCTAATGATGATTGTGGTGAACAACACTCGTAGTTCAAATTCAATGTATGCGTGTACACATCATTATTTTTCTGAAGTTATCCAAAATAATACTTTATAATTTGAAGGTAACTGGTAGTTGAGAATATAGATGGTATTGGAAAACCTGGAAATTCATTCCACATATATGATTATATCAGCTCGAGTTAACCATCACTCTAAAAAAAATCAACAAGACATAAGAGTTGTATAGTTAATCAGTACACCTAAAGTTTTATGATTTGGCAAAAAAAACTATTTTAGAGTAAAATCTATGATGGTTCACTGTCTAATTTTGAAAGGAGATTTCAAAGATAGAAGTTCCCAATATTTTGCAAGCGGGGGAAACACTCACATGTATAATTATTGAGATATATTGCAAAAGGAGATTTCAAAGATATAAATACCCAGTATTTTGTTTCGAAAGGAGGAGGCACGCAGAGGCAACGTTAGAGCCAATTGATCTCAGGTTAAAGAACCGGCCAACGTACTAGAATTAAATAAAATAGACATGGCCTTTCGTATCACACCTCTAACATCTAGAGGAACCTAGACGTGAGGGGAGGTGTCAAAATATATTGTTTAGCTCTTTCCAACAGTTCGGACTTTTGCTTAAATCAGCTAGTGAATGTGTCGAGGTGTGCCCTCGGCAAGTCCCATGGTTGCTATACCTAGGGTTGATTGTGTGGTAGAGGACGCGTAGTATTGGTGGAATCGACGGCTGACAAGCTGGATTTACCCAGGTTCAGGGCCCTCGAGTGAGGTAAAACCCCTACTTCCTGCTTGTCTGTGTTTATGGTTTGAATATGGAGGTTACAAGGGTTCGACGAGCAGCAGATCTCGTCGAGGTTTTGGTGGCTATGGATTGCTTGCCTCGATCGATCACCCTCCCAGCCTTTATATAGGAGGCTGGGTCCCGGGAAACATAACCGACCAAGGTTACATATATGGAAAGCCTTAACCGACTATAACTTGATCTAACTTGGAAAACACTCTTCGTTTAAAGCCTTCCTTCATGGGCTTCGATTAATCTTTGGGCTTCTTTGATCATCACGTGCACCAGGTACCCTTAAGCTGGGGTACCCACAGAGCATAACCTCGTCATTAGCCCCCGAGTACTTGCTTGACTCGAAGAATCGAGCATGTGCTCCCTTCATCGTGCACGTCATAGTCTTTGCTTTTATACTCTTGAATACCGAGCTCAGCTAACTGCTTACTTGAGCAAAAAACCTTACTAATCTCCTGTCAGACTTGAGTCCCTGGATTCGAGCCTGGAACGCAGTCGAAAGATTTTGCCTAGGGATATTGACATAGTAGGCCTGACTTACTCGAAAATCGAGCTCAGTTAACCGCACATTCGGGCGAAACCATACTAGCCTTCAATCAGGTTCGAGTCCCCGGACTCGAAGCTGGAACACTTTTGCAACTTATGCCTAGGGATATTGACATAGTAGGCCTGACTCACTCGAAAATCGAGCTCAGTTAACCGCACATTTGGGCGAAACCATACTAGCCTTCAATCAGGTTCGAGTCCCCGGACACGAAGCTGGAACATACTGGACAGACTCGACTCAGGCCGTTGTAGGTCTTACTGATTCGTTCTGCAGTTTAACTTTTGATACCTAACGCGTCCGTCAGGATTTTCATCATGTCTGTTGACACGGAAAATTTCAAGGGAAAACACTGTTGGAGCGTCCCTCGGCCCATCTCGATTGCTCGGCGGGTCTTACCTTTGCATTTGCGTATGCAGCATCCGAAACATCTGCGATTGGCATAGTTCGGGAATTTATGTAGTTTGATTCTTTGTTTTGTGAAGTACCTAATGCTTTCAATCGAGCCTGTATTCGAGTGAATTTTTCTTACCTTGTTTAGAAATCTATGGGAGCGCGACAGCGCTCCCATGGGAGTAGCCCCCGAGATTGTGGTTTATTGTCTTGCAATAGAGGACAATCTCAAATCATCCTTTTACACTGCTTTTTGTCAATCGAAATATTTTTTCTTCGAAATCTATGGGAGCGCGTCAGCGCTCCCATGGGAGTAGCCCCCGAGATTATGCTTTATTTCGTTTGAAGTAGAGGATAATCTCAATAATTTTGCTCCTTTTTTGATCAATCGCAACAAATTTTTGATATGCTCCCATGGGAGTACTTTTTGCTAATCGAATCCATTCATCGAATGCAATTTCAAATCCTTCAAACGAACGTGAATGATAACTTTACACCTGACGTCAATCGTGACATCTTAGGTGTGCACTCGCCGCTTTGCCAAGACATGTCTGTGTGGGCCCAATGTTCAGATTTTTGACTGCAGAAGACGCCGTTTTTATTTTGGACCTGACTTATCATGGTATAATCAAGATATTTCTCGGGTAACACATCTGTGTTTTTGATTTGTGCCAGGTCCCGAGTTTTTCGAGTGGGTGTGTGTTTCCTGTTTGACTCAGCCCCCGAGCATGATTTTGGGTTTCATGTTTGACCCAGCCCCCGAGCATGTCGAGTGGGATTTGGGTTGTCTGTTTGACCCAGCCCCCGAGCATGATCATGGGCTTCTGTTTGACCCAGCCGTTGAGCATGTCGAGTGGGATTTGGGTTGTCTGTTCACTGATTTTTGAGCTAGAATTTTGATGCTTATGTTTTTACGATCGAGTTCCCGATTGCTTGAGCAGCGTAAAAGCATATATGAGAAATATGGAGGAACATGTATCTTTATTCGAAATATGTGTTTGATCAGCAAGCCGCCTCATTAAAACCTTCCAGTCCCCTTAGGTACCCTGGTAAGGGAAAAGAGTGCGTCTGAAACTTGCTGATTCTTTGGCCTTATGTGCTATTACATATGAGGTTAAAAGATCTATGCATAGAATCGACGCAGGTGCGCCACGTTCCACGGTTTCATGCTACTTCGCCCGTCTTTGCGTTCTTCAATCGATAGGCTCCTCCTTCGATGACTTCTGTGACAATGTAAGGTCCTTCCCAAGGTGATGCAAGTTTATGGACTTTCTTCTGTTTCTCCCGCAGCACCAAATCTCCCACCATGAAGGACCGTGTGCGTAATCATCGACTATGGTAGTTGCGGAGGACTTGTTGATAAACGGCTGTTCGTGCCAAAGCCGTATTGCGTGCTTCTTCCAGCAAATCGGCTGCATCTTCGAGTGCCTTGTTCGCGTCGTTTTCTTCATATGCTTCCACTCGTGGTGCATTAAACGACGTCAGATGGTAATACTGCCTCCGCACCATAGACCATGAAGAACGGTGTATACTGTGTGGAGGTGTTTGGAGTGGTCCGTAAGCTCCGTAACACTGATGGAAGTTCATCTACCCATGCACCCGCGGCCCTTTTGAGTGGTACTAAGAGTCTCTTTTTGATGCCACTGCATACGAGTCCATTGGCCTTTTCAACCTGCCCATTGGATTGTGGATGTGCCACAGAGGCGTAGTTTAGTTTGATGTTTTGTTCCTTGCAAAAGGATTTGAACTCTTCCGCCGTGAAGTTTGTACCATTATCAGTGATAATGCTATCCATTACTCCAAATCGATACATGATCGATTGTATGAAACGAACTGCCGTAGAAGCTGTTGAGCTTGCGATAGGGATTGCTTCGATCCATTTGGTGAATTTGTCGACTGCCACTAGCAAGTGAGTATGACCTCCTTTTGATGATTTCTTCAGTGGTCCCACCATGTCAAGCCCCCATTGGGCAAAAGGCCATGCTAATGGTATGGTTTTTAGCGCTGACGCGGGTGCATGTGGCTTGGAAGCGAACTTCTGACAACCAATGCATCTTTTGACTATGTCCTCTGCATCCCTTAGCGCTGTAGGCCAGTAAAACCCTGCTCGGAAGGCTTTGGCTACGAGTGATCGACTGCCCGCGTGGTGCCCGCAAGTACCGGCATGAATGTCCCGAAGGAGATCCTTGCCATCTTCATTGCTTTCAACCTGCCCATTGGATTGTGGATGTGCCACAGAGGCGTAGTTTAGTTTGATGTTTTGTTCCTTGCAATGCATCTTTGGAACATACCTGAGGTGCTGCGTTTGTACAACTCACCGTTTATGATGGTGTATGCTTTTGCCCGTCGAGTGACACGTCTGGCCTCGTTTGTATCTTCTGGTAGTTCATTGCGAAGTATGTATGTGAGAAAAGGTTGAGTCCATATTGGCTCAATGAGAAGTACCTCAATCGGAGGATCCTCTGTGCTTGGCGCTTTGCTTTTGTCTGCAGCTGCTGTCGACGATGGTCGTTTGTCGATTGACCAACGTTCTATTCGTTCAAAGAAAACACCCGGCGGGACTGGTGCTTTTGTGGAAACAATGTTGGCTAATTTGTCGGCCTCTTCATTGCTTTCTCTCCCTATGTGTCGTAGTTCACAGCCATCGAAACTGCCCTCCATTATGTTGTACAAATCCCGATAAGCGATCATGTTGTCTGCGATTGCATCACAGGCCTTCATTGTTTGCTGCACAACCAAGTTAGAGTCGCCATAAATCATTGATGGCTACGTGTTGGTGAACCCCAAGAGGAAGGTTATGATGTAGACAGCAGAAGTTTTCCCTTGAATAATCTACCCAAGGTTATCAATCCAGTAGGACTTGACGATCTATCGGAAGGTTGTTGATGTTGACTCCCCCTGGCGCTAGGGAGCTTGCACCAACGTGGAATCTGCACAGACACAAACCAGAACTTTGCCCAACACGAAACAGAGAGGTTGTCAATCTCTCCGGTCTTGCAGAAACAAAGAGTTAAACGTATGGTGTGGAAAACAGCAGGAAAAACAGCAAGTAACAGGAAACAGATGATTGCAGCAGGTTGTGTAAACAGTATGAGGAAATTGGACCAGGGTCCACAGTTCACTAGTGGTGTCTCTCTCAGAACAGATAACTAGCATGTTGGGTAAACAAATTACAGCTGGGCAATTGACAAATAGAGAGGGCATAACAATGCAATACATGCCAAGATGTCTACTATGAAATCTAGTTGGGCATTACAACAAAGTACATAGACCGTTATTCCAACCGCATCTATGCCTAAATAATCCACCTTCAAGGCAGCATCCGCATCCTATTCAGTATTAAGTTGCTAACAACAGATTATTGCATGAAGTAAAGTGTGTAATGTAATCAATACAAGTGCCCTTGGACACTGCACCAATGTTTTATCCCTAGTAGCAACAGCACATCTACCATCTTAGACCTTTCTGTCACTGATCCAGATATCTAGAGACTGAACCCACTATCGAGCATAAATACCCCCTCTTGGAGTCACAAGCATCTACTTGGCCAAAGCATCTACTAGCAACGGAGAGCATGCAAGATCAAGAGCACATAGATAAACAACTTGAATAAACATGGTATCAATATTCATCGGATCCCAGCAAACACAACATCTAGCATTACAATAAGATGATCTTGATCATGTTAGGCAGCTCACAAGATCTAAACATGGAGGCACAAGGTAGAGAGACAACCATCTAGCTACTGCTATGGACCCGTAGTCCAGGGGTGGACTACTCACGCATCACTCCGGAGGCAGGCATGGTGATGTAGAGCCCTCCGGTGATGATCTCCCCTCCGGCAGGGTGCCGGGAAGAGCTTCAGAACTCCTCCGATCTGAGATTGACGATGACGGCCGCGACGGAACTTTTCGTGGAATATGATCGACCGTAATAGGGTTTTCGCGTCGCGGAGAATATATAGGCGAAGAGGCGGCGTCGGTGGCCGAGGGGGGCCACCACGCCATAGGGGGGCGCGGGCCCACCCTGGGCCGCGCCCTAGTGTGGCGTGGCCCCCTGGTGGGTCTGCTCCGACTCCCCTTTGGACTCCGTGATCTCCTCGTGATATTATTGACGATGTCTTTTGTTTCGTCCAATTCCGAGAATATTTCCTTAATAGATTTTCTGAAACCAAAAACAGCAGAAAACAGGGAACTGGCACTGTGGCATCTTGTTAATAGGTTAGTCCCAGAAAATGCATAAAAATGATATAAAGTGTAACCAAAACATGTAGCAATTGATATAATAACAGCATGGAACATCAAAAATTATAGATACGTTTGAGACGTATCAAGCATCCCCAAGCTTAGTTCCTGCTCGTCCTCGAGTAGGTAAACGATAAAAACAGATAATTTTTGAAGTGACATGCTACCAACACAATCTTTGATCAAATAACAATGTAATGCACATGATCTGAATGAAGTGATCCAAGCCAATGGTCTATAGTTTGCAAGCAAGTAAATAAAGAGTAAACATAAGTGATCACACAAGTGCAAACTTTCATGAATAATACTATAAAACATTTAGAGATATAATAGTCTAACATAATAGTTAGTTCACAGCAGCAATAATTTCAACATGAAAGTGTTTGTATCAACACAAAGGAAGATAATAGCTTCAGCTTTTGCTTCAACTTTCAACATGTATATCATATAGATAATGTCAATGCAAAGAATATGATCAACCAAACACAAAGTTATGTAAAAACTGTTATACTGGAGTTGACAATGATGTTTGCTTAAGTAGACAGAAAGAAGTGGGAAAACTGACTCAACATAAAAGTAAAAGAATGGCCCTTCGCAGAGGGAAGCAGGGATTAACATCATGTGCTAGAGCTGTAGTTCCCGAAGGCATATAGAGAGCATAAAATATTGTTTTGTAAGGTAATGGTGTATACAGGTGTCAACAAATCAAATAGCAGGTACTTGTCATCTTCCATGGCTAACTAACTTTTAGAGCGGTTCCGAGAGTTTTTAGGACTGCACTTGTAACAAGCACTTATTGGTGACACTCCTCCCAACCATTTACTTTCCACAAACCATGGCTAACCGAATCCTCGGGTGCCCACCAACATTCACCATGGAGGAGTGTCTATTTATTTATTTATAGGGTGGACTAACCAGCTCTTTAATGCAAAATAAAAGGTGGAGAAGCAGATGAAGCTGCCAATCCTTGTAAATTAATTAGCATGGAAGATGACAAATCTCACTACTACGTCCTTATGAGCTTTTCAAGTAGTGACACAAAAAGGAAATGTAACAGTTTTGAGTAGTTAGTAGATAGCACATGAAGAAATTTACTTGGAATGGTGAAAACACCACATAATAGGTAGGTATGGTGGACACAGGTGGCATGGATTTGGCTCAAGGTTTTGGATGTACAAGAAGCATTCCCTCTTAGTACAGAGTTTAGGCTAGCAAGGTTATTATAAGCAAACATCATTATCAACTGGAATAGCAAGAGTGTACATAAAACACAAGGTTTGACGAACCATAGACTCCCACTGTCTTCCTTGTTAACACATAGCCTTCATCCAAAAATTATCTAGACTACTATGGACTTCCAATTATGCAACAGATTATTATAGCAGAAAATCCTTATAGTAGTTCTTCATTAATAGCCATTACTTACATGATGCACAAGCTTAAACATTAATTACTTGACAGCTCAAAACAATTGGCAAGCATCAAATTACTCAAGACAACGATCTAAAAAGATTCATGTAAGCATTTTATACCACTACCACATGCATAGCATTTTTCTGGTCCAACCAAACACCAATCAACTTATTTGACAACTCTCCAAACAGATATAAGTGAAGCAAGAGAGTACTTTCTTCAAAAGAAACTGAAAGCTCTAACAAGAGATATGAAAAACTGAGAGCTAACAGCAATAACAGCAACTAGACAGGAATACTCAACAAGTATAAGTGAAGCACAAGAGTATTCTAATGAAAAAGTGGAGCGTGTCTCTCTCCCAAACATGAATACTAGGATCCAACAAGTATAGCACAGCAAACAAAACAAAACAAACTGAAAACAAAAACACACTGACGCTCCAAGGAAGAGTACACTAGTATGAAGCAATAAAAATATAGCACCATTAGAGATGACCTGATAATTTGTAGATGAAGAAGGGGATGCCTTGGGCATCCCCAAGCTTAGATGCTTGAGTCTTCTTGAAATATGCTGGGGAGGTAAGCCTCCCCAAGCTTAAGCTCTTCACTCTTCTTGATCATGTAATATCATTCTCCTCTATCAACACTTGAAAACTTCCTTCACACCAAAACTTAACAGCTTTTCTCATTAGCAGGTTAGTGCACTAAAAGATAATACTTCAAAGTTCTAGCAAAGACAAAACTCACAAGCCAACTATTTTAAACATTAGCCACTGTTACTAGGCTCAAGTGGGCACTTTTACACGAAAAGAAACCACTTAAAAACTTGTAAAAGAGAGAATGCAAAATAAAAGACAGAATCTGTCAAACCAGAACAGTCTGTAATGACGAATTTTTTCGAGGCACTTACGATGCTCAGATGAAAACTTTTGAAATAATGAAAGTTGCGTAACATCATCAGGAACATGCACAAAAAGTTTCAGCATTTTTCGATTTTTTCTGATTTTCTACTGAATTAAACGGTGACGAACAGCAATCTGTCCCAATGCAGTCCCGAAAATAAAACCAACTTTGCATTAGTAACTCTCCTTGGCACAACAAAACAGCAAATAAAAGATACAAAGGAGTTGCTACAGAGGTAAACAAGCATCCTTGACTCAAGAAAACAAAAATAAAACAGCAAATAAAAACATGGGTTATCTCCCAGAAGTGCTTTTCTTTAATGCCTTTGAGCTAGGCATGAAGAGATGCATCAAGTATTGCCAAAAATGTTGAAATCCTCCACTCTTTCGGTGGGATCCTCTTTCTTAATTGGGAAGAAAAACTTTCGGTTGATAGGTGCAACAAACTTCATGAACCCATATTTTGCATTGATAAATCCCCCATTACTCTTCAAAAAAGATCTTCCCAAAACTATATTACTAGGAGATTTTGTAAGGATCATAAAAGTTGTAGGTATATTTTTATTTTGCATAGTAATCTCAACATTAATGATCCCTACACTTTTTATAATAGTGCCATCAGCATGAAAATGAAAAACAGGATAATCAACCATACCATCAATTTTTAACAAGTCAAACACTATCTTAGGCATGATGGACATTGTGGAACCAAGATCACAATAGGCACGAAATTTCTCACTACCAATGCTTATTTCAATAAAGGGTTCCCAATCATTTTTTAACTCAACATGAGGTGGTTCCTTAATGTGGTGGTCTAAGGTTAAGTCCTTGAGTGACTCTTCTATTTTATCAAGCCTAGTAAGCACACCTGTCTTATCCTCTTGAGGAAATTGAGCAAGTCCATTCAAAATTTTATAGGCTTTTTCTGTATCATGTTCATAGAAAGTCTCCCCCACCATAGTATCTAGAGCATTTTGGTATAAAGGTAGCAAGCCAAAGTAGAAACGTTTAATAAGAATGTCTAAGTCCATTTTAAGTTGCATCTTCCTATGCAGTTCTAACATCCTTTCCCAAGCTCCTTTAAAAGTTTCTCCACTCTCCTGTCCAAACCCAATAATTTCTCCTAAAGGGGAAACAGTAATGAAAGGACTGGAGCTAGACATGGTAACAAGCAAGTAACAACCGAAATAGTAAACTAGATGCAGGAATTTAATTTTTTTTGGGTTTTTGATTTTTAACAGCAAGCAAAACAAAAATAAAACAAGACAAAAACAAAGTAAAGAGATTGGAACTGAGAGACTCCCCTTTCCAATAGCCTCCAAGTCCCCGGCAACGGCGCCAGAAAACAGCTTGATGGCTACGTGTTGGTGAACCCCAAGAGGAAGGTTATGATGTAGACAGCAGAAGTTTTCCCTTGAGAAATCTACCCAAGGTTATCAATCCAGTAGGACTTGACGATCTATCGGAAGGTTGTTGATGTTGACTCCCCCTGGCGCTAGGGAGCTTGCACCAACGTGGAATCTGCACAGACACAAACCAGAACTTTGCCCAACACGAAACAGAGAGGTTGTCAATCTCTCCGGTCTTGCAGAAACAAAGAGTTAAACGTATGGTGTGGAAAACAGCAGGAAAAACAGCAAGTAACAGGAAACAGATGATTGCAGCAGGTTGTGTAAACAGTATGAGGAAATTGGACCAGGGTCCACAGTTCACTAGTGGTGTCTCTCTCAGAACAGATAACTAGCATGTTGGGTAAACAAATTACAGCTGGGCAATTGACAAATAGAGAGGGCATAACAATGCAATACATGCCAAGATGTCTACTATGAAATCTAGTTGGGCATTACAACAAAGTACATAGACCGTTATTCCAACCGCATCTATGCCTAAATAATCCACCTTCAAGGCAGCATCCGCATCCTATTCAGTATTAAGTTGCTAACAACAGATTATTGCATGAAGTAAAGTGTGTAATGTAATCAATACAAGTGCCCTTGGACACTGCACCAATGTTTTATCCCTAGTAGCAACAGCACATCTACCATCTTAGACCTTTCTGTCACTGATCCAGATATCTAGAGACTGAACCCACTATCGAGCATAAATACCCCCTCTTGGAGTCACAAGCATCTACTTGGCCAAAGCATCTACTAGCAACGGAGAGCATGCAAGATCAAGAGCACATAGATAAACAACTTGAATAAACATGGTATCAATATTCATCGGATCCCAGCAAACACAACATCTAGCATTACAATAAGATGATCTTGATCATGTTAGGCAGCTCACAAGATCTAAACATGGAGGCACAAGGTAGAGAGACAACCATCTAGCTACTGCTATGGACCCGTAGTCCAGGGGTGGACTACTCACGCATCACTCCGGAGGCAGGCATGGTGATGTAGAGCCCTCCGGTGATGATCTCCCCTCCGGCAGGGTGCCGGGAAGAGCTTCAGAACTCCTCCGATCTGAGATTGACGATGACGGCCGCGACGGAACTTTTCGTGGAATATGATCGACCGTAATAGGGTTTTCGCGTCGCGGAGAATATATAGGCGAAGAGGCGGCGTCGGTGGCCGAGGGGGGCCACCACGCCATAGGGGGCGCGGGCCCACCCTGGGCCGCGCCCTAGTGTGGCGTGGCCCCCTGGTGGGTCTGCTCCGACTCCCCTTTGGACTCCGTGATCTCCTCGTGATATTATTGACGATGTCTTTTGTTTCGTCCAATTCCGAGAATATTTCCTTAATAGATTTTCTGAAACCAAAAACAGCAGAAAACAGGGAACTGGCACTGTGGCATCTTGTTAATAGGTTAGTCCCAGAAAATGCATAAAAATGATATAAAGTATACCAAAACATGTAGCAATTGATATAATAACAGCATGGAACATCAAAAATTATAGATACGTTTGAGACGTATCAATCATTAGTCGAGTGCATCCCATGGCTTTTGCCATGCGCATGCCATGGATTAGACCTTCGTATTCGGCCTCGTTATTTGATGGGAACTCGAAACCAATTTGCAAGATATAGCGCAGTTTGTCGCCTTTTGGCGATATGAGTATGACGCCCGCTCCTGTTCCTTCATTCTTTTTGGACCCATCGAAATACATTGTCCAGGAATTTGATACATCAGGTACCCCTGGCAATTGAGCTTCTACCCACTCGGTGTGAAAATCGGGTAGGACTTGTGATTTGATGGCTTTCGGGTGTTCGTACTTGATTCCTAGTGGCCCAGCTCGATGAGCCATTTTGCTACGCGCCCTGTTGCGTTGGGGTTTGTGAGGACGTCTCCAATCGCTGATTTATTGACCACCGTTATCGGGTGTTCTGTGAAGTAGTGCGCCAGCTTTCTTGAGGTCATAAATACGGCGTACGCCAATTTCTGATATTGTGGGTACCGCTGTTTGGACGGGGAAAGAACTTCACTTACGTAATATACTGGCCTCTGTATGCTTTGACTATGTCCTTCTTCCATGCGGTCGACCACCAGCACGGTGCTGACCACTCAGTTGGTGGCTGAGATATATAGGTAGAGTGGCTCATTTTCCTTAGGTGCTACGAGGATTGGCGGGCTTGTGAGCATCTTTTTGAGTTCGAGAAAAGCGGCTTCAGCTTCATCCGTCCATTCGAACTTGTCTGCTTTCTTCATCAATTTGTAAAATGGAAGTGCTTTTTCGCCTAGCTTTCTGATGAATCGACTGAGTGCTGCTACTCGACCAGCTAGCTGCTGAACCTCATGGAGTTTGGTAGGTCTATTCATTGTGAGTATAGCTTGTATCTTTTCTGGATCTGCTTCGATTCCACGTGCAGATATCAAATAACCCAAGAGTTGTCCAGCGGGACACCGAAAATGCATTTCCTGGGTTAAGCTTGATGTTGTACCGATTGAGATTCTTGAATGTCTCCTGTAGATCACTGATTAATGTGTCCTCCTTTTCAGTCTTGATGACGATGTCGTCGACGTAGACCTGAACATTGCGTCCTATCTGTTCTTGTAGACAGTTTTGCATCATGCGTTGGTAAGTTGCGCCTGCGTTTTTGAGCCCGAAAGGCATGGTTGTGTAGCAGTAGACCCCGAGTGGGGTTATGAATGCTGTTTTGTCTTCGTCTTCTTCTTTCATCCGAATTTGATGGTATCCTGAATATGCATCCAAAAATGATAACCGAGCGCATCCCGCTGTTGAGTCGATGATCTGATCGATTCGTGGTAATGGGAAGTGATCTTTTGGACAGCATTTGTTTAGGGCTGTAAAATCTACACACATCCGCAGGGTGTCTGAGTGCTTCTTTTCGACCAGTACAGGGTTAGCAACCCAGTCTGCCTTTTTAATTTCTCGAATGAACTTTGCAGCAAGTAACCTATCAACTTCTGCCTCGATTGCACCTCTTTTGGGATCGGAAACACGGCGCATAGTCTGCTTGACTGGTCTAGACCCTGGCTTGAGTTGTAGAGAATGCTCGGCGAACTCCCTGGGGATACCTGGCATATCAGCTGGGCACCATGCGAATATTTCCCAGTTTTTACGAAGAAATTTGACGAGCGAATTTTCCTGTTCGCTAGTAAGACTCGACGATATGTTGACTGTTTTTGAGGGATCAGTTGGGTGCACTTGATGCTTTTTGTGTCGTTGGTTGCATTGAATTGTCTGTCGGATGCTAACCTCTTGTGTTCCGGCAGAAGTGTGCGGTCGTTAGAAACCTCGAGTTTGGCGAATGATTGCTCCATCCCATACATCTCTGAGATTTTGCTGAAGTCACGGTCACATGAATCTGACCTTTGAAAGTTCCCGTTGATCGTGATGACTCCTTTTGGTCCTGGCATTTTGAGCTTGAGGTAGGCGTAGTGTGGGACGGCCATGAATCGAGCGAAAGTGGGGCGCCCAAGTATTGCATGGTATTGTGACTTCCAATCGACCACTTCGAACTCAATCGACTCGGTTCTGAAGTGAGTAGGATCTCCAAACGTAACATCGAGTTGTATGATGCCTTCTGGGAGCACTGCTTTGCCTGGAACGATACCGTGGAAGGTATTTGCGGATTTTGGCAGATTTTCGACTGGTTTGTTCATTCTGCGTAGCGTATCTGCAAAGATTATGTTGAGGCCACTACCTCCGTCCATGAAGACCTTGGTCATGGCGTAGCCACCGATTTGGGCGTCGAGTACCAAGGCTGCATGCCCTGGTCGATATACTGCGGGTGGGTGGTCCTCTCGATTGAAGACAATCGGAGTCTCTGATCCTTTCAAAAAATTGTGACGGCTGGAGGTGCCATGACCGCCATATTGACGTGTCGAGTGTGTAATTTTTGCTCTCTTTTGGAGGGACGTCCTCGCTGGATCATGTTCATCTGCCCGCGAGTTACGGGATATTTTTGTTCGTCTCCTTGCTGCATCTGGTGCACGGCTGCTGCCATTTGTGTTCCCGTAACGGGTTGTGCTGGCACCATGTATGCTGGCGTCGGTTGCGCTGGTGTTGGTGCGGTATACATCTGAGTAGGCTGTGTTTGCGGTGGTATGGAATATAACTGTGCTTGTTGTACTTGTTGCGGTGCTGGATATGCTGAACAGGCTGTGCTTGTGATGTAGTCGATGGAGCGTGCGTCAGAGGAGGTGCACGTCCATCTCTTTGCATTCGTGATATATGTTCAATCGCGAGTTGATCGAATTCCCTGCAATTTCTCAGCGAGTGGCTAGAGCGAAGCTTACCATCATCCCCTCTGTAAAGATGGAATCTGCAATAATCGTTCATCCTCTCTTCGACTGAGCGCTCAGGCTCTTTGTCTGCTCGCCTGCGCCATTCGGGCCTCTTGTAGCTATCGCGGTCATCGCGTTTGTTATCTCCGCAGCGGTCTCGACTGTCGCGTCGATCGTCTGTGCGATGATCTCGATTATCACGATGATCGTCGGTCGTCTGTCAGTTTGGTCGCGGCTGTCCCTTGACTGGACAAAGCCTGCTGCGATGAAGTTTGGATGGTCATCGTCGTGATAACGATTCTTGCGTTTGCGCCTTCGATCATCTCTGTAGCTATCTCTGCGGTCTCGACTGCCACCCTCGTGATTTTCATGTGATGCTACGGGTCGAGTGCCTCGTACGGAGTCTTCTCCGTCTGCCCACTTTGTTGCGAGTACCATGAGTGCGGCCATTGTCTTTGGGTCTTCTCGACCAAGTGTTTCTTTGAAGTCTTCCTCCAGAGTCCGTTTTTGAAGGCGTCGATTGCCCTATCTTCTGATACGTTGCCTACTGAGTTACGGATGGTGGTCCACCGCCGTATGTACGATCTCAGAGATTCATCTGACTTTTGCTTGCAGGTCCGGAGCTCCTCGAAGGTTTTGGGGCGCTCACATAGAGGCTCGAAGTATTTGATGAAATCACCTTGAAGTGTTCCCACGAATCGTAGTATGATTCGGGTAGCGATTTGAGCCAATCGCGAGCCGTTCCTTCCATCATAAGTTGTATGTACTGCATAGCTGTAGTTGTGGTGCCGCGCTGACATCCGACTGCCAGCCTGTAATCTTCTAGCCAGCCTGATGGCTCTTGTTTGCAGTTGAACTTAGGCGTGGTAGCTAGCGAAAATTTCTTGGGCATACGAGCCTCCCGGATCCGTCGAGTGAAGCATAGCGCTCCACATGGCCCGATTTCTGCTTCCGAGTCTGAGCTGTTGCTGTATGACCTCCTCGAGTGGCTCCTACTGGAACGATGACGGCGTGAGCTTTTTCGACTGCTCCTTCCCCGAGGGCTTCGACTGCGACGGTCCCGATCTGTATCTCTCCTTGGAGTTGCTTGTGGATGCTGTATGGCTTGTGCTGCTATTGCCAGTTGTTTGTACAGTTGGAGGTGCTGATCCCTCTTTGGGTCTCCTGCAGGAGGTTCGATTGTTCTGAGGTAGGTGCCTAGCGTCATCAGCGCCCCGGCTGGCTCAGTAGGTATGGGAACTCCTTCCGCGTCGACTGCCATAAAGGCTGGGTTTAGATTCCGAGTGACCGCTGCACGATCTGCGTCTCCGAGGTTTATGAATCGTGACCTATTCGCGGGGTCGTTTCTGCCTGTTGAACTGTAGACAATGCTCTTCTCCGAGCACTCGATATGCTGGCTTGCTTTTTGCGTTCTTCGAGTACTGCTCGGTAATTCTTTAACCGTATCGATTCTTGCCACTGGAAGTATTGTAAGGTCAATACCTCTTCCGGAGTTGCGTTTGCTGGTAGCATTGTGCAGCTTTCGATTACTTTGCTCACTTTTTCCGCCATCTCTGCGGTGATGGTCAGCGTGGTTGTTCCGTCTGGCATGGTGACTGTGCAAGGGTATTCTGTAGGTCGACGGCATGTTGCGGCTGCTGATGTTTCTGCTGTACTCGCGGTGTACACCTGATACGGTACCACCCGATCTTCTGCCCACGTGTTGCTGATGCGCATTATGGATTCGGCGTCGTCATCCAGGCTCATGTTGGAGTTGCTTTGCTTGTTGGGGTTTCCGCCACAATCGAGTTGATCTTCGAGTGCTTTGTCCAGGCTATCTGCGTCGCAGGTGAATATCTCGTGGCTGGCACGGATTTCTGGGCCGTTGAGATCGGCGAGGTATATGTTGTCATCTATGTTCTCCTTGTTCCCCGCGACGTCGTTGCAGTCGACGACGTTGTCGAGTGACTCGATTGAATTGTTTGGGCGGTACGCAGATTCGATCTCGCTTCTTCCAAATCTTTTGCCACCTCGTCACGGAACTCTTGCGAGGTCATGGACGTTGCAGAGTCGCTTGGCGATTGGATCGGGACGATCTGTGACGATGTCGCGCCCAAGATGGATGGTGTTGCAGTCGAAGCGTTGTCGATTGTCTCCATGTTGAGTGTCTCCACGTCGAGTGGGTCTAACAGGTCCTGCACACCATCTTTATCGACAAAGAAATTAAATTTTCCAACCGTAATATCCAAACCTGATTCGAGTCCGGCAAAGGCTTGTTGAGCTTCCATCGAGTGCGGCGTGAGCCTCCTTGGAGATTTTGGCGAGTGATCGCTTTTTGATTGATGCTGGTAGATCTTGCTGGCGAGTTGCTTTTTGCAACGGTGGTCGGTGATTTGCTTTTTGATGATGCAGTAGGCGAGTTACCTTGTGCAGATGCGATCGTCGGGTGGCCGCTTGATGATGAAACCGGCGAAACCGTGAGCCCAATACTACCTGTTCCCACAGACGGCGCCAATTGTCGAGGTGTGCCCTCGGCAAGTCCCATGGTTGCTATACCTAGGGTTGATTGTGTGGTAGAGGACGCGTAGTATTGGTGGAATCGACGGCTGACAAGCTGGATTTACCCAGGTTCAGGGCCCTCGAGTGAGGTAAAACCCCTACTTCCTGCTTGTCTGTGTTTATGGTTTGAATATGGAGGTTACAAGGGTTCGACGAGCAGCAGATCTCGTCGAGGTTTTGGTGGCTATGGATTGCTTGCCTCGATCGATCACCCTCCCAGCCTTTATATAGGAGGCTGGGTCCCGGGAAACATAACCGACCAAGGTTACATATATGGAAAGCTTAACCGACTATAAATTGATCTAACTTGGAAAACACTCTTCGTTTTAGGCCTTCCTTCATGGGCTTCGATTAATCTTTGGCTTCTTTGATCATCACGTGCACCAGGTACCCTTAAGCTGGGGTACCCACAGAGCATAACCTCGTCAGAATGCAATTAATAAGGAGGTATGTAGACATGTAGGTTTGTGCAGCTTCAGGTGAGGAGGCGAGTCCACACATCTATGTGCAAAATCACAGGAAGAATATGAACAGGGAAAGGAAAAAGAACTAAATGTAGTGGCTACGAACTAGTCGGTCCAAACGTAATAATTTTTTAATGCACTCAATTTACATGATAAGTTTTACAATATCTCATTAACTAGTTTTACAGTATGGATTTTTAGGGCACCCGCTAAAGTTGCTCTAAGGATACAAGATTCAGATATGAAATCCATTTTGATGAGAAAGTTGGTGCAATCTGTTTGAGATCAGTTTATTCGTCTTCTTCTTGCTCACACACAAGAGTACCATTAATTCCCGGTCAATTGGGAAAGTGTCGTTATTTAACTGTTAATCCATGAGGTGTACACATACAAACGGATCGCACGCCACATATAGCTACACTCCCAGCTGAGTCATCACGCAGCTCAGCTAGCATACTTTTTCTAGACTCAACATGTAATTTTATATTCCCTTACAATAGCACCAGTAATATTCAACTACTCCTTAATTAAGCTTGCTAGTTGAGCATTTGACGCGCCGCCATGTGATCTGGTAATAATTGGCATATGCACTATGCAAATAATTTAGTCAACCAGCTAATTGTTGAGTCATGCATGCATGAACATTCATGGAGAGAGAGAGATAGCTTAATGGTTTAGTTTGTATTACTCCTAATGATCATCTCACAACCAAGATCGGTATTGATCATACAGTGGCATCCATCCAACTTGGTCTGAAATTGGTCACAGTTGGGTCATGCCCCTTGCATATATTTTGATACTCACATATATATCTACGCAAGTCCCATCAGATCTTAAGATATAGGGAAATTTTCACTTTTAGGAGATTTTTTGTTAGTACCTAATTGAGGGGGTTGAGTTTGATGATCATTGGAATGTTCTTTCGGTTGTTTAGATTCTAGCTAGCTGCAGGGACAATTATTGTCATTCTTGATCATTTAATTCATCTAATATGCCGTCTATTTTTCCATCGATGATGCAAAAGTGGTCTCTTTAAATTTTCTTTTATCTACCATACACCGAATGGGTGATATATAAAGTTTTAATCTAGGGAACTATGCTGGATTGAGATTTTTAGTAGAATTCTTTGGAAGTTCAACTAAAACTTCATATGACCACCCAACAGAGAAATAACCATACAATGAATACAATCTACATGCTTGTCCATTCTACTGAGTTTTCATACTAAGCGTGCCGCAAGTAATAGTTTTGTTGGACATAATTTTATTTTGACGTTAGAAATTTGTATTTCAATGATCTTTTAGAATTCAAAATTCAATGAGAAGTCTAACTTGAAAAACATATATGTAAATGACTAGCCGATATCAAAATATTCTGAAAATATGAAAATGAATTTGAAAATAATGTAGCTATAATTTTGGAAAATACAAAAAATTGGAATTTAGAAGGAGAAAATACATAAGAGACAAACACTAATAATTAAAATATTCATAATGAATAATAATAGTAGTAAGAATAACAACAACAATAATAATAATAATACCAACAATAACTCCTTTCTTCTAATGACGAAACTAACAGTTCTTCATGAAAATTGAAACAACGAGAATATTAAATATTCACAATCTATATCTCATTTAGGATGTGTTAAGAGGCACTTTTTATTGGCATCCATTTTGTATCGCAGCACTAACCGTTGTTTGAAAGTTAAATCACGGGGAAAAACTGTGTGTCTTATATTCCTGGACAGGGGATGTAACTGATCATTGACTATGGGTTGCGATGAGAAATTATTTTGAAGATGCAACTGGTTAATTAACGGATAAGCAAGCAACAACACCCACATTAAGGGCAAGCACATGGCATCATGCATGGGGTCCAAAGAATCATTTCACCCGAAGTACATTCACAAGCCCAATGCCCCAACATTTAGGTAGAGCCTCCCCCAAATCACACACTAGGACCATGCCGGCCATCCACAAACCCATATGTTTCCCTTCTTGATTAGATGACCTCACCCTTGACTGAAACTTGTCTCTTTCCCCGAGACGTTTGACCTCGCACCAACTGTTTCAATGGTCGGTTGTAACGGTTTAACCACCATGTGTTAGTTAATAATTAAACATCTCTCCTCATTTATCAGTTTCAGCTAGCCCCACCATCATTCTATGGTTTTAGAATTATTTTAGGGCCTGGTTCAGAGCAAGAAGCGAGAAAAAAAGTACAATCTGACACAAATTTAGTTCAGTTCGGCGCTGAACTGAACCAGTGTGTTTAGTTTATTTGGGTCATATGGAGCTAGAAGAATCTCAGTCAGATTATGAGGTGCAGTGGCAGGTTTGTCATGTGGTAGCCTCTGATGAGTCATGGCCTCCACGTACCAGCATTAACTGATACAATTGCATGCATGTTCAATTTCACAGATATGTATTTACAGAAGTTTGTAGCATGACAAAGTATGGAGGAAGTTATATTCAGACATTTACCATAAAAATATGCGTCTGGAATTATGGAAATTTTATTTATAGTGGCAGCATGGATTCCATTCAGAGTAAATTTGGCATTGAAAAAGTGACGCCGATTTTATTCTGATAATGATGCCCTGCTAAATAATGCAAATGTATATTCTAGAGGGATATTGAACTGAATTGGTTCGGGCAAAATATCAACTACTTGTAGGCGCACCACATGGTGAGCATATATTGGTATTGAGATATCGTAGTCGTATTTAGTAGTAGATACACATAGTTATTTTATTGAATCCTATTCTTCCGGTGTTCATCATGAACCTGTGGTCTTTGATATCATAGGATATAAGTGTTTGTTTAAGTAGGTCAATGCACTTGGTAGGATTCTCATGTGCTTGGTTCATTCCCTCTTTCCCTAATTGGGAAATGCACAAACTAATGTGCGAGATACGAACTCAAAATGTGCTCCAGAAGCTATGTGCACAAATCTAAGATCAGATCTAGGTGCAAATATCAACTGCAATTTGCATGGAATTCGGGTTCAAAGTCCAAACCTAGGGCTAAGAGAGAACAGATGATGCATGCATCCTATCTTGGAGCTAGCTACAAAATCCAGTAGAGATTGAGTCTGAAAACTCAATTCAGTTACACGAAAATCCACACCATGCATGTATCTGTCGAAGATCAGTTAAATCCCCAAACTGGGTTCACCGGTAGAGTGCATCTGTATGTAACACAATTCTTATGCATGGTATCATGTTAAATTTTCTGAAAACTTTTCTCGATGTATTCCAGTATTACAACTTCACAGATATTCAAGAAGAATAAATATAAAGATAACTGCACTACCATCAACAGCTGGAAGCACACTGTATATATTCATGGTGGAATTCCCACTTAACCTGATCCCAGTTTCTTCGTAGTATATTCCGTCACTTGAGATCACCCTAGATTCTAGCTTTTTCTGTGAAGATCATCGTAGTTTCATCTTAGGTCAATGAGACGACACATCGACATGGGAGTCATACACTTGTATGTCGATCGTGAACAGACCGGTCGGAAATATTACAGATGTGACTGATGCCAAGAACATCATCCACCGAATATCACTCGAAACAAATGACAGCCGATGATGACCGGCTGAGCATATGTCGAATTATGATGATCATTATCGTATATACACACGAAAATTTCAACAGGAGATGACAACTATGTGTGATCAATGTGAGCCGTTGGAACAAAAGTCTCCCAGTGTATCAAATCAGACACACAAAGCTAGAGAAGTTGTGCCCTCCAGTAGTAGTGGAGGAACAAGAAAAGTGATAAGAGAATACAGAACAGAGAGGTCTGGTGATCTAGCTGGTCTCCAAAGATAGAGGCATATCATGATAAGCAAATCACTTGTACAATAGCATTTGTCCCCTGTCAATGCATAAGGTCAGTGTCAGTTGGTATCCAAAACTGAGAAGCTGCTGGTTGACAGTGTGTTTGCGGTGAAGATTAGTGTCTAGAACAATTGTTAGTGCTCCAGCACTAGCTAGTATCCCCATGGCCTAACCGCAGCCAGCACACGAAACATATCATCACCATCTTCAGTTTTCTCTTCCAAGCTTAGAGAAAACGATGATGCCGATTCCAGCCACTGTCCAAATCCTGCACAAGATCTACAAGCGCCATGTTGTTTCTCCTTTGACCAGCACAAATCCATATGACAGAGAGCAAGCAAGAATCCTGTCACTAACCCGGCACTAACACGGGCACCACGGACGGATGGATGTGCGCCATGTGTGCACCGGTGGCCAGGTGGACGGCCCAGATGGAGAAAGAGATTCTGTTGCGCATATAGTACTGCCACCACCAGTTTTCCATGTGACCGAGTCGGCTATAAGTAGTAGGAATCTTAAAGCCCCAACTGATTATTCCTTATATCTTTTAATTCTGTGAGAGTATCTCAGCACAAGGATTTGGCAGGATGAGATCGCAAGTAGAAGGGATCATATCCTTAATTATTATCTAGTTATGTTTGTTCACTGATAAAAATATGGGAGGAAATGATCCATGCGTGACCGGCCGGCCCATGCATTTTGTCAGTAATCTGAAAGCAGAGCACATTGATTTGTTCCATCTTGATTTGTTCTAATCTCACAACGGCATGGCTCTCGTGATGTCTAAAAATTCGAGGATGAGAATATATGCATATGTTGACGGCCGGTTCGGTCACCATCTGAATCGGTCTGGTCAAATTTGTCCAGGAAGATCGAGTTGAATCTTGCTAGTTTCTGGATGTGTAGTCAAGATCACGGCAGATAGTCACGAGCTCAGATGTTCAGCCGACCAATGTCTCATTCCAAGTTTCCAACCCACACATAACAGCATCTAGGCTCGATTTGAATGCAAGACACTGCATATTTCATTACCTTATAAAGTTTGATGCCAATCTATTTTCCCGGTGTCCTTGTAATTAGGACAGCTGATACAAAAACTGGACCTTCAGCTAGTTCGCTCTAAGAGGCTAGTCTTAGTTCAAGTTGGGCCCACTAATTGCAAAGTAATTGTGTGGGAATTTTTTTCAATTTAAACATAACCAGAGAACATTTTCCAGTTTTCAACCAAAACCTAAATGTTTGAAACTATTTATTTCTAAAAAATATCTTTCTCACCATTGATCCAGGATAACATTTTTTTCTCAATAACATGCTTATTTTGGGAGAAATAAAGTTTCAGATGTTATCTGGGCCATTTGGCCAGCCCATCTTGTACAGTTGAATGACACAGGCCATATCAGCCCATCAATGAAAAGGTCGAGGTACCAATCCAATGAATGTAAGCCCAAGAAAATTCCAAATGACATAATACATGATACTATGAAGATAAATCCAACATGTTTAAATGAATACAAAGATATACACTCCAACGATCCATCCTCAAGGAGCTAATCATCACGGTTCCACAATCTATATCACAACATGCACAAATTACAACATCAGATTGAAACACTTTTCTCGATCCTCACATTAAATCCCTCGATCCCGAGCTAGGGGAAGATCTTCCTACTCAACCCTGCAAGCACATAGCTAACAATGAGCTTCACGCAATGCGATACTTACACTCGGAGACAAAGTCAAATCAGTATCACCATGTATAAGATATTTTTGTTTGAATTTCAATATGGAGCAGCTGAATCCAAACGAGTTTGTGCTCAAGCTTGTTCAGACAAGGTACGGTACCTACAAGATACTCAGTATTCGTGCTATGTTACTTTTTTTTAGCAAACAGTGCTGATTGGTTAGTTTAAATCAATGTTCAGATCACTCTGTAGAGCTGGAAATGACACCTCAGCTGTATTTCACAATTTCTAGAATACATCACACAATATGGTGATCCTGAATCAAGATCAAATAAATATGCAAGAATAGCTAGGTCAACTCGACTCGTATTTCGTGGCATAAGTCCGTAATATTTCCACATCATCTGCCATGTCAGTTCTACATGTCCTTAAGAAATACGGCATGTATAATACGCCAAGGTATGATACTCTTTTGAGCATAACGCAGAAGTTCGCACTAGATTAACACACCACCAAAATATTCAGATGATAACTTTTATATATGAGAATAGAAGAATTCACATGTTTTGACCTTTTCATAGCATGATGATTCATGAATCGTGAATAAGGATTTCAATGTGCTACACAACTAGCTAGAACTGGCATCATCACAAAAATGGCTACCCAACTGAGAACTGGACAATAGCCCAGTGGGTCGGGTCAGTGTTGTGACCCAGCCAAGCAGGGTTCAACCCCTGTCCTCATGGTTACTTGTACGTTAATGAAATTGCACGCCCTCCTCCCCTATTCGAATCGTCCTTGGTTTATAAGAAATTTGGCTGTTCTGAACTTTTAGTATGAAAACTTGATGTAGTTTGTCAAAAATGCTTCATAAAGCCTGTCACCACCCTGGTAGAATGGTGGCTTTCAGCTAAAGGCCCTGCCGTCTCTCTTTCACCCCCACAACATCGGCTTCTTTGAATCATTCTTTTACGAGGGATTGCAATCTTGTGCAAACCTCCACCAGCACCAATTCCAGAGAAGGCTCCATCACATCCACTAGACAATCTTCAGCAGTTCCTGAGCACGTTTGATCTAAACGGGGATGAAGTGCTCGAACAAGGTTAGTAGAGTCCAACATCATTTTCTGCATGCCAGGGTGATGATCATATCTAGCCATGTAGCCAGCGATCATAACTGTGGTCATGTCCATGCTCAATATGGCAGCGCGGGTGTGCGAGAACGGTCTAGGCATCGGACAAGCGGAGCATGGTTGCCAAATATGTCGGCAGACTGATCCTTTTTAGCCGCCGTTTGTGCGGCCGATATGTCGATGCTCTCCAATTCCACATAGCTGCAGCTTGCAGGGTTTGTTCAGACGGATCGACGGAAGGGCGCTGCTTCCCTCGTTATGCTCACCTTGTGAATGCTCCGAAACATGTCTTTGATGGTGCTCGTGCAAATGCCGCAATGCACCTTACTCAGATTAAAGAGGAAGCTATCTGATGGAGGCGCTTCAGGTCTTAAGTCTGCCTGCCTGCAGTCTGGGGTTTGCAAATGCCGCAATGCACCATCGTGCTGACACTGTCTATGTGTCTTCCAGCCTTGCTTTAGGCCAGTAAAAAATTTCTGCCTTCACATTTCTCGGAAAGAAATCTAGTTGGAACTAGCAATGTAACAAGTATCCAATGGATCAAAGAAAAAGTGCAAGTTCTGATTTTCTTAAGGAAAGTTTTCAGAAACATACAGACGATACAGCTAAATGTGCGCAGAGAAAATAATGTAGTCTTGAATCGTTTGGGATCATTCATAGTTCAGTGGAAGCTACCAAAAAATCTATGATCTGCAATTCACCACATAAGAATAATGTCCTCAAGTCTAAGTAGGAAATTTCAAAAGACGTTATGGAATCCTTAAAGAGGTGAAAACATGCCAAAGCTAGCATAAGGTTTCACAGGTATAGTAAGGACTCGACATTGCTGACCTGGTTGAGAAGTGAAGGTACAGAAGACTAGTGAGTCATCACTCATCAGAGATTCAGAGTGTATCTACAGCTATGCTCCCTAAACAATCTCCTTTTCAGCATCAACATCACAATCTGGAAGACTCCGCAGTACCTAATCAAGAGTAGTAATGATTGTCAAGATATCAGAGAAAGGAATATCAGCTTAAAAGAAAGCAAAACTGAATAGTATTCCTACCTCATATAAGTACCACGAGATGTAGGCATCAGTAGCAGCATACTGAAGTTGCTGTTTTGATAGGACATGAGACTCCCAGTTTCCCATTCGGATGTTGCTGGGCTTCGGCAACTATAGACAGGAAGTTGCAGGCGATAAAGAGAAATTGCAAAACAGTAATATCTGTGCATCAAAATATTAAACGAGCAGAAGAATATAGACCAAGCAAGCATGCATCAGCAGCAAACAAAGACTGAGTCAAACATATCTAGTGCATTTCCTAGATACTTCGGTTCGGTCTTCTAAGTAATTATTGGACTTCGGAATTCATTAACCCTTCAGACATTGCCTCAACCACACAAACATGGGTCAGCAACCAACATAATTTCAGTTGAATCATTTATTGAAAAAAATCTTTTCTTCATAGGCATCATGGGTGTTTTGTCTACTAATAATACTTGTGTAGTGTTATTTAGCAAACCATACATTGACATGACACATAAAATAAAACACAAACATGAGTAAAGGCCTGAGGTGAAGACTCGTGTTTCTTTCCGATGCTAATTAAAATGGGCACTGAGACAGGTACTTAATAGCTAATACAATAGAAATTTACAGCACCTCTTTAGATGTGATCATTTCTGTTAAGGCAGCAAGACTCCATCTTCTTTGAGGCCCAGCTAACTTGACATTTGCAATAACTGACAGATCCATCAATGGTTGTACACGGATATTATAATCTTTGAACATTTTCCTTGCATCATTGTCTATACATACTCCAACCTGCATAGACAAGAAAGCTGCGTCTTGGATGACCAGAAAAAGGGGAATCCTTGTGTGCGAAAAGAGCATCCAGTCATAAGGGGAAATGAGCAAACTCATTATGATGGAAACATAATTACGCACTTTAACGGATGAACTATCCTCCAGGAGAGACTTCAGTATAGGAGGTACTCCAGAGTGAATGATATGCATGAGATAGCAGTGAGTTTTGTCCAAGCATAATTGCATTAGAGCGACTTTACATGGTGGTTCTCCTGCAAAGCCCAAATTCCACACATTATTGCCATCAGATTATTTGCCGGAGTTAATTTATAAAGCATTCATCCAAGAACCAACATTTTCCAGCCTGAGATATGCAACTAAAGGTTAGGTTATGCAGAAGGGCAAACCTCTTCGTGGAAAGGGTCTCCATTCGAGATCGAACCCAAGGGAGACCTGACCAGAGGCCTTCATTCCTTCGATTTTGCGTACAATTTCTGCCGTAGCTCTCTCCACCTCGGAACGCGTCCGGCAGTACACTATCTTGCCGCTGAATGCTATCTGTTGGAGCCTCGCCTTCACATTCCCTGTGGCACAAAATTAAAGGGCGGACATGATCCCGATGTCAATTCTACAGGTAAACTAGAGCTAGGTGCCAGTCTACACAAATCCTAGTACTGTTGGCAACGGGCTGAGCCCTGACAGAGTAACATAGGAATAATCAGACACAGCTGCCATTCTACCAAAATTGGGGGCTTTCCTTCAAAGTGATGAAACTGCAGCACCAAGACCCCTAATAATTGCACGCACATTTGCATGATGTTCAAGAAATTTTCATGGCCGACGCAGGAAATTTCCAAGAAGCAAGAGGGTTCTTTGATTTCGCGAGAAAGGGGATAAGGGAATGCACGAATCGGGGAGGCTCACCTCGGCAAGTGGGAGGCGAGAGGACCGACGACGGAGAGGCCGCCGCTGTGATAGCGATATGTCGGGGGCGAAATGGGGCGGCTGGCCTGACGGGGGCGGCGGTGCTGGACCAGTCGGGGAGGCGTCGGCGCTTGGCGGACTCGGCGGCGTAGGCGGCCTCGATGGCCTGGAGCTCCGCCTCGGCCGCGTCGTCCCAGTAGAAATCGTCTTCTTCGGCGGCGCAGGGCCAATCGAGAGGCGCGCAGGATTCCATGGCGGACGGATCGGTGGCGGACTCGCCGGCCGGCGCTGGTGGTGGGGGAGGAAAAAGGTGCGTGTTTTCTCTTCTCAATACTTTTTTTTGTTCGCCAATTTTAAAGCCGTGGGAGGGAACATATTTGGTACAGTACTACCTTGGTGTGCAAATTTTCAAATCTCGGTCGAGGACAAAGAGAACATTTTAAAATGAAATCGTATTCTGAAGTGTCATAAAATTCCAAAACCAATTCACATGGATCACATGTTATCCACATATCTGCATAGTTCGCTTGATAATATGTTGTATTGTAGACTACATAACCACAAAATCGTGGCTTTCAAAAAGGTAGAAAACTCATTTTACTTACTACGTTTGTATTTTATGCAGATCACGTATGAGAATATATTTCATTAAAAATTTGGTAGTACATAATACATGTATATGTACTTGTACAATTTGTTTCAATAGAGTGCGTCGGTGTGGGTATGGGATGGCGGTGTGACGGTTGTGTGTGGGGTGGTGTCGGTGGTGGTCAACGCCCCTTCTCGAGGCACGTGTTCCTTTTCCTCTCTCTGGTGGTGGCTCATTGCGGAGGTTTGCATTCACGTCGCCCATCTCCATCCAGTCGGCCGGCTCCTGCAACATCCTGGTCTCAGTGGATGACCGGGGTGAAAACCATGCTTGGTAGCGGGCGATGTTGATCAAGGTGACGCATGTCGACGCCTTCCTAGCGTTATGGTCATGGCCTTCACTATGCCTTCCTCAGCTTGGATGATGAGGCAAACTTAATTAGGTCCAACCGCGGACCAGACGGCAGTGGTGCCATGGTGTCATTATCTTTTTGAAAACGTCGTCTAGGCTATCTGGGGAGAGTTGGTGTGGTTGGAGGCTGGGGCAATGTGATGCACTTCCAGTATTGGCTACTACCAATGGCATGGCCTTGTAGAGCGCAATGTACGACATGACAGACACATCTTGGTTGACGTCCTCCCCAAGTCCATCGGGGTCATGCCTTCTACTCCCAAACTCCTCTAGGCTCACTAGGGGATATATGTTGGTTAGGGTTGCCTTTATGTCGAGCTCAAACTACAATGGTGTCTTGCTTGGTTCGTGACACATGTACGCATCATCATGGTAAGATGTTGGGCAAGAGCGAGTTATTTATTATTGGGTTGTAACAGAGGGTGCGTTGTAAGCCGCTTGGCAAAGTATCGTACGTGTTGCGCGTGTGAATTTTCAGCCTTCTTGGCGTTGTACGGCCCTCCTACCATTTCTGGTATGAATATAATACGGTCTTTCAGGGCATATTAATGAAAACTAAGTTTACCGGAGCTAAGGCACCGAGATGAAGGACAATCGTCTTAATTTTCCGAAGTGTTATCAAGCCGTCTCCACTGATCACTGCCGAAGCTTGTCTTGTAGCGTTTCAATGTTGGCTGACAAAAATAGCTGCAATATTGTGGTTGTGTTAGCAATATTGTGTGTTAGTGTATCAAAACCTACGGTTCAAATCAGACGATCTTAACTAAGTTGTTAGTCATTATTCTATACTACAATAGTATAAGTAGGGTTGTTTCGATAATTTTCCTCGGCAACTCTCGTGGTATCTTCCACTTAATCATAAACACCTGTCTCGGCATTTTGTGGTTTAAACTTTAAATGTTACTTTTTTTCTTCTACATGAACCAGTTTATTTTTAGATTCACTACATGAACCTGTATATCTCTTACTCTCAGAATAACAGATTAAATCATGGAGAACACGATTTTTCTAGCAGCGCCGCTAGCTACCGGTCACGGATCTGCCGTTTGTTCCAGCTTCGTGATTCGGATTGACTCACTTGGTATTCCAAATTCTTTAATCCTATTCCCACCAGGCCGTACGAAAGAAACAAGTGCGTACTGCCTATACCTGTATGCAGTTATTACGCACTGCCGCGCTAGAGGCTGAATAATATCTGGCTCCCCACCCGTGACTCCCTCTCTTTCATCTCTCTCGAGCATTTCGATCCAGAAAACATGGAGACGCAGCAGCTCCAGGAGCCCAACACACGGCAGGGACTGCACGGTGGAGTGATGAGGCGATGGCCTGAACAGCGGCCGGAACGGCGGCGGCGTGCTTGAGGGCGAGGTCTCCCTTGAGCTCCAGCTCCTCCGTCACCTGCGCATCCATATTCCTTGCATCTGTGCTGCAGCGCCTCGGCCTCCTCCATGGCTCCATGAAGGCCACATGAGAAATCCACCGGAGGAAGAAGAATCAGAGCCACCACCGTTTCCAGGTGCTTTGAGTCCCGCAGCCATCTCACTCTCCCTCTCCCGTCACTCTCTGTCCTCTATCTGGATCTCGATCCAGAAAAGCGATGAGCTGCCGACGGGCGACAGATACTACGGTGCTTCTATTTGGCTCGTCCTGCGGCAGCGTGTGTTAGAGCAGTCGGGGTTGTTTACCTGTTCTCCCCTCCTGCTCACGCTTGTTCGCTCATGGCTGAAAAAAGGTTGATTTTCATGGCAACTAAATATACAGAATTTTTTGGTTTTATTTTTGCTGGATTTTCATTTGGTGTTGAATCTGTTTTCGAATCTATCGCATCTAATTTTCTACTCATAGTTCTATTATCTGATATTTTCTTTGTAATTCAGTAACATTTACGGGTGTCCTGGTTAACAAATCTGTTACCGTAACCATGCATGTATCTTGTTGCGGTTCAGTTAAAATAGCTCACAGAGATATGTCATCTATGTCATTGATGGATCCTGAAAAGGTGTCTCATATTTCAATACTATATGCCATAATTTGTTGATATAAACATATAATACTGGTATCAAGAATCAAATAAAAACATAATTGAATTGTATTTGGGTAAGACCCAATTTTCAGTAATATATGAAAGATATGTCATATATTTGATGCCCAGAAGTCAAACTAGTGTGGGCCAGTAAAATTTTCAGTATTATATGAAATATGTGTCATATTTCATTAATACGAAGATGTTATTGAAGCCATACTTTCAAAGTGTGTGGGCCAATTCAACTTTCAGTAATATATGAAATAAGTGTCATATTTCGTTGATGCCAAGATGTCAAACTGGTGTTGGGCCAATTAAATTTTCAATAATATATGAATTATGTGTCATATTTATTTGATACCAATATATTACCGAAGCCATACTTTTAAACTCGTGTGGGTCAATTTAGTTTTCAGTAATATATGAAATATGTGTCATATTTCGTTGATACCAAGATGTCAAACTGGTGTGGGCCAATTTGATTTTCGGTAATATATGAAATATGTGTCATATTGCTTTGATACCAAGATGTTCTTGAAGTTATACTTTCAAATTGGTGCGGGCCAATTCAGTTTTCAGTAATATATGAAAAAAGTGTAATATTCCTTTGATACCAAGATGTCAAACGGGTGTGGGCCAATTCGATTTTCAGTAATATAGGAACAATGTGTTATATTTCTTTGATACCAAGATGTTCTTGAAGCTATACTTCCAAATTGGTGCGGGCCAATTCATTTTTCAGTAATATATGAAATATGTGTCATATTTCTTTGATACCAAAATGTCAAACGGGTGTGGGTCAATTCAACTTTTAATAATATATGAAATTTGATCGAATTGTGCAGAAATACATTCCGAATGGAGCTATATTGATGAATTATAATCAATACATGAACTCTGATCATTTTAACTACAGCTATATTTTCAGTAAAGCGGTAAAGCAATTGTGATGAATTTTAATCAAAATTGTGTAAAATACATTCGGAAATAAAGATTAAAGGCGTGTAAAATAAATAACATCGAAATCCAAATAGAGATATATTAGAATGTTTAAAGACTAACCAAAAACCACATATAAAACTAAAATCCGGTACAATTAGTACTACTAGTCGTGAGTACTACTCCCTCCTTGCCAAGGCTTAAGGCGTAAAAATCTCAGCACAGTTTTTAAGAAGGAAATTGTTTGAGAGGAAATATCGGACTCTTTCCTTCCTTGCCCCTGCATGCACGAAATTAATGTACAGCACGCACACCTCCTCGTCTCTTCCACACGATGTCTCCTCCGTCTCGTTCCTCTCCCAGCTCACGCACCATCAATGGAGATGGCCATCCTTGGCAAAATTGGGTGCCCAATCGGAGGGGCAAAGGTAGAGCATCCATTGGGGAACAAGGCTTTGGCACGGATCGCTCTCAAATCTCACGGTGGAGATCAAACGAGATGGTTCTTCCTCAAATTCGAGGATTAGATGGAGGCAAAGTTTCTTTGAATCCCTCAAATTCGAGCGCCTATAAGAGGTTCGCGCCATGGTCCTCCAATTCGTCATCCTCTCCCTCTGGTTCTTCCTCTTGTTCTCCTTTTCTTCTCTGTCATGGCAGGCGTTGATTTGAATGATTCAATCAACTGGGATGAACTCGACGACTTCAATGGGGAAGCTCGGGAACTAGGTGGCGATTTTTTCTTTGAGGTGGAGGACGAAGGTTATTCCATGAACTCTATTCTGCTCAATTTTAATTTGTTCGATGATTTGATTCTTACTACTGGTTTTTCGTTTCTGAGCAGATGAAGGGAGCGATGATGAACAGCCAGGGCAGATGAACGGCCGAGGACGAAGAACTCTAGGCCTCACTGGTCTCCGGTCAGCCAAGAGATGGAACGCCGGTGACTCAAGCAGCGGCGGAATTGGACATGGGCTGTTCGTGGGCGAGTCGAGCAACGCCGGGCTTGGGCGCGGCCAGCAGTTCACGGGAGACGGCGGCAACGACGGAGCTGGGCGCGGCCAGCAGTTCACGGTGTTAGAATATGTGTACGTTAGACTAGAGATAGACTAGGAAATTAGAGTTCAATCTTGTATTCCAAGTCATAGGCGTCTTGTCTCTCAAGTCTTGTACTCCTTATAAATCCCCACCAGGGTCCAGATCAATACAACAGAAATTAGGGATTCTAAAACTTTCACATGGTATCAGAGCGGTTAGTCTCACGACGCCGATCGTAGGTTTCTCCACCACTTCCGCACCGCGCCGCCCCCGGGAGATTAATCTGTTCTCCTCGGGGGCGCGGCACCCGGTCTCGATCAAAGATCGAATCGGTTCTTTAGATTAGTGTTTAGATCGATTTCGAAATCTTTAGTTTCGTAGATTAGATCCAGTTTATCTAAATAATTCCTACATCCCATGATCCTCAAATCCGGCGTGAAATCAGCAAGAAATATCGGTGAAGAACGCACTAGTAGAAAAAGGACTTTTGGTCCGGAGTACTGTTTTGCCATTAGCCCCGGTTCAGGCAAAAACCGGGACCAGTGCCTGGCACTGGTCCCGGTTCGAGCTGCCAGGGCCCCGTGGGGCATTGGTCCCGGTTCGGTTGGGGGCATTGGTCCCGGTTCATGCCAAGAACCGGGACCAAAGCTCCAGAGCCGGACCACGTGGCATGCCGCGGAGCTTTGGTCCCGGTTCGTGCCAAGAACCGGGACCAATACCCCTCCCCTGCCTATATATTGTTGCCCCCACCCCCCTCTCTCCTCTGTTTTTTTTTCCTGGATTGGTGGGAAGTGGGGGTGCTAGTTTTTTTTCTCTTTGCCACGCACAAGATGTGTTCGATGAAATGCCCGACCCGCACCGAGGTTAGCAACTTTATCCTTTTCGTCTGTAATTGATACAGAAATATTGCACGTGTCGATGTACGGTGGTCATTTCACTATTCAAGATGTTATTGTAATGGTATTTGATAAACTTAATTATATATATGATGCAGATGGATGCACGGATGCGATGGATGTACGGCGAACGACGCAGTTCCGAGTTTATTGCAGGCCTGCATAAATTTCTCGATGTGGCTGAGGCAAACAAAGTGAATAATTTTATGCCTTGTCCATGTGAGAAGTGTCGGAACGTCAGGGAGTACTCTGACCCGAGAACCATTCAAGACCACGTGATTCGGAAAGGTTTCATGCCCAGCTATAATTGTTGGACCAAGCACGGAGAAAGAGGGGTTACGATGGAAGACAATGAAGAAGAGGAGGATGATGACAACTATCCTATGTTCCCTGAGGAATGCGGTGATACTGTTATGGAAGACGTTGAAGAAGAAAGAGGTGAACATCGGGCATCAGATGAGCCCGCTGATGGTCTTGGTGGGGTCATTTCTGATGCAAAGCGAGAATGCGATACAGAAAAGGAGAAGCTAAAGTTGGAGGCCATGCTTGAGGATCACAAAAAGTTGCTGTACCCAAACTGCGAAGATGGCAGCACAAAGCTCGGTACCACACTGGAACTGCTGAAATGGAAGGCAGAGACTGGTTGTTCTGACAAGGGATTTGAGAAGTTACTGAAAATAATGAAGCCGAAGCTTCCAAAGGATAACGAATTGCCCGAGACTACATACGAAGCAAAGAAGGCTATCTGCCCTCTAGGATTAGATGTGCAGAAGATACATGCATGCATTAATGACTGCATCCTGTACCGCGGTGAGTACGAGAACATGGATAAATGCCCGGTATGCAATGCACTGCGGTACAAGATAAGACAAGATGACCCTGGTGATGTTGAGGGCGATGACGAGCCCCCCCGGAAGAGGGTTCCTGCTAAGGTGATGTGGTATGCTCCTATAATACCACGGTTGAAACGTCTGTTCAGAAACAAAGAGCATGCCAGGTTGTTGCGATGGCACAAAGAAGAGCGTAAGAAAGACGGGAAGTTGAGACACCCCGCCGATGGGTCCCAGTGGAGAAAAATCGACAGAGAGTTCCCGACATTTTCAGATGACGCAAGGAACTTAAGATTTGGTCTAAGTACAGATGGCTTTAATCCTTTTGGGGAGCAGAGCTCCAGTCATAGCACTTGGCCCGTGACTCTATGTATCTACAACCTTCCTCCTTGGTTGTGCATGAAGCGGAAGTTCATTATGATGCCAGTGCTCATCCAAGGCCCGAAGCAACCCGGCAACGACATTGATGTGTACCTACGGCCATTAGTTGATGAACTTTTGCAGTTGTGGTCCGAACCAGGTGTACGTGTGTGGGATGAGCACAAACAACAGGAATTTGACCTACGAGCGTTGCTGTTCGTAACCATCAATGATTGGCCTGCTCTTAGTAACATTTCAGGACAGTCAAACAAGGGATACAATGCATGCACGCACTGTTTAGATAAGACTGAAAGTATACATTTGGGAAACAAGAATGTGTACCTGGGGCATCGTCGATTTCTTCCGAACGGTCATGCCGTAAGAAAGCCCGGCAAGCATTTCAACGGTGAGGCAGATCGCCGGAAGAAGCCTAACCTCCCTGATGGTGATGTTATATATGACATGGTCAAGGATTTAGAAGTAATCTTTGGAAAGGGTCCTGGCAGTCTATCTGTTCCGAATGACGCTGACAACCACGTACCCATATGGAAGAAGTGCTCTATATTCTGGGAGCTACCCTATTGGAAAGTCCTAGAGGTCCGGTCTTCAATCGACGTGATGCACGTGACGAAGAATCTTTGCGTGAACCTGCTAGGCTTCCTGGGCGTGTATGGGAAGACAAAAGATACACCGGAAGCACGGGCAGACCAGCAACGTATGAAAGACCCATACAACAAGCAGACGGATAAAGGGCGTAAATACTTAAGCAGATACGCTCTTACCAAAGCAGAGAAGGAAATCTTTTTTGAATGCCTGAGCAGTATCAAGGTCCCGGCTGGCTTCTCGTCAAATATAAAGGGAATAATAAATATGGCAAAGAAAAAATTCCAGAACCTGAAGTCTCATGATTGCCACGTGATTATGACGCAGTTGCTTCCGGTTGCATTGAGGGGGCTTCTACCGGAAAATGTTCGAGTACCCATTGTGAAGCTATGTGCATTCCTCAATGCAATATCTCAGAAGGTCATCGATCCAGTAACTCTACCAAGTTTACAGAAGGCTGTGGTCCAATGTCTTGTCAGCTTCGAGTTGGTGTTCCCCCCATCATTCTTCAATATTATGACGCATCTCCTGGTTCACCTACGACGAGATTGCCATTCTCGGTCCTGTATTTCTACACAATATGTTCCCCTTCGAGAGGTTCATGGGAGTCTTGAAGAAATATGTTCATAACCGTGCTAGGCCAGAAGGAAGCATCTCAAGGGGCTATGGAACAGAAGAGGTCATTGAGTTCTGTGTTGACTTTATTCCTGACCTTAAGCCGATTGGTGTTCCTGAATCGCGGCATGAGGGGAGACTGAGTGGAAAAGGCACGCTAGGAAAGAAAGCACTGATATGTAGGGACGGGCATTCTTTAACTCAAGCACACTACACAGTTCTACAAAGTTCCACCTTCGTGGCTCCGTATATCGAGGAACACAAGAATTATGTACGCTCCAAGAACCCGGGGAAGGATGACTCCTGGATTAAAGAAAAACACATGGAGACCTTCGGCAGTTGGTTGCGATTACAGCTCATGAATGACACCACTGTCGGAGATCAGCTCTACTTGTTGGCCGCGTCACCATCTTCGACTGTATTGAATTTCCAAGGGTACGAGATAAATGGGAATACATTTTACACGATCGCCCAAGATAAAAAGAGCACCAACCAGAACAGTGGTGTCCGCTTGATGCAACAAACGACGATGGGCAAAAGGACACATACTATGGTCGCATAGAGGAGATATGGGAACTTGACTATGGACCTACTTTTAAGGTCCCTTTGTTTCGGTGCAGTTGGGTCAACATGAATGGAGAAGGGATAAAGGTAGACCAGCTGTACGGGATGACAACAGTGGATCTCAAGAATCTTGGTTGTTACAAGAACGAACCATTCGTCCTAGCCAATGATGTGGCTCAGGTTTTCTATGTGAAGGACATGTCCTCCAGACCGAAAAAAAGAAAAAACAAGCAAACGAATACCGAAAAAAAGAAAAAACAAGCAAACGAATACGATGAGCCAAAGCGTCACGTAGTTCTTTCAGGGAAAAGAAACATCGTGGGAGTCGAGGACAAGACAGACATGTCAGCAGATTATGATAAGTTTGATGAAATTCCGCCCTTCACAGTGAGAACTGACCCAAGCATCCCGTTAAATAATGAAGATGCTCCATGGTTACGGCTGAAGCGATCATAGGCCAGGGACATACGCGAAGAAGGGTTCATGGCTTTTATGTAAATCAATGTAATGTATTAAACCTTTATGTGATGTGTAGTAATGTATTAAACCTTTATGTGGTGAAACACGCGTGGTAGGTGGTTGTCGGCTCCCACACCTCCCGTGGGAACCTCTCAAACCTCAGCTTCGACCGTCCAAACACAGTTCCCCCTGCATACAGCCCGACGGTGGCTCGTGAGTTTGAGCGCCACTTCGATCCAAGCAGCGGTAAGACGTCTCTGATGATCTACAACCGTCCGGCAAGACGTCTCTGATGATCTGCAACCGTTTGGAACGGTCGCAGGTCATCAGAGACGTCTTGCCACTGGTTGCCCAAAGATGCCTCTCCGAGTGACGCTGGAATGTTTTGTGTTTGAGCACCACTTCGATCCAAGCAGCGGCAAGACGTCTCTGATGATCTACAACCGTCCGGCAACACATCTCTGATGATCTGCAACCGTTTGGAACGGTCGCAGGTCATCAGAGACGTCTTGCCGCTGGTTGCCCAAAGATGCCTCTCCGAGTGACGCTGGAATGTTTTGTGTGAGTGAGTAACTTGTCTGAGGAGGGCGGTTATATATAGGGTACGTGTGCTTCTTTAGTCCCGGTTGGTAACACCAACCGGGTCATGTGGCTCACGAAGTGGTCGTGATACTGCTGATCCAACAGCTCACAATCCCTCAAAAGAAACACACCCCTGATCCAACGTCTCACAAGCGCTTGAAAGAAACACACGATCCGTGTGCTTCTTTAGTCCCGGTTGGTAACACCAACCGGGTCATGTGGCTCACGAAGTGGTCGTGATACTGCTGATCCAACAGCTCACAATCCCTCAAAAGAAACACACCCCTGATCCAACGGCTCACAAGCGATTGAAAGAAACACACGATCTGTGTGCTTCTTTAGTCCCGGTTGGTAACACCAACCGGGACTAAAGACGGGCTTTGCGGTCACGACACGTGTCCTCCCCCAGCGCTTTCCTGGGCACCTGTCCTCCCCCAGCGCTGCCCTGGAGGTCTTTATATATTGTCGCCGACGGGGTAAACCCTAATCCACCATTCCTAGCCACGAACGCATCGTCTCCACGAGATGGATCCGCCACGCCCGCCGCAGCGCCTTCTGGACGAGGTCGAGCGTGCTCGGCAGAGCGCGCTTGGGCGCAACCGCGGGAGTCTATCCCGCCGTATGCCCACGAGCCCGGCGTGGAGAGGAATGCCCAGCTACCGGCCTCCTGCTCCACCAGGTGCCGCCGCACCTCCACCTGGCGCCGCTGCACCTCCACCAGGCGCCGCCGCTCCTCCCGCGGAGGAGGAGGAGGACGACGACTTCGACTGGAGCGACGACGGGGAAGAAGGTTGTGGGTTGCAGATACAGGAGGCCATGGAAGCCTCCTTCCAGTCTGTCCGCGACTACCCTGTCCAGCGAGCCAAGACTTCCTACCAGCTCAAGGCGAAGGAGGCTTCCGATCTGGATTGGGCGCTGAAAGACTCATCCTCCATGGATCTTGCCCTCCGCCGCAAACGTGCGCGCGAGAACCGGGCGGCCGCCCACGGGGCTGGCTCCTCCCGCCGTTCCCCCTAATCCTACGGCCTTCGAGCCAGCAAGTCCGTTTATGTAGAATAATGTTGGTGATGTTGGATCAGGGGTGTGTTTCTTTCAAGCGCTTGTGAGACGTTGTATCATGTGTAATAATGTATTAAACCTTTTATGTAATGCATTAAGATAAATGAATTAATAATTTTTATCTGCTTTCTTCTGCATTTTACAACACCAAACATTCATCTTACAAATATAGGTTTTCTGAAATTGTTCTGCATTTACTTCTGCTTGCCATGGGATTTTACAACACCAAAAATAGAATTAACTGAATTAATAATTATTATTACTTAATCATAAATCTTACTTAATCAATTTTTATCGATTTAAAATAGAATTAACTGAAAAAAATTTGTTAGTGTTAGGATTTTTTGTTAGTGTATAGGAAAATTTTGTTAGTGTTAGGATTTTTTTGTATAGGAAAATTTTGTTAGTGTTAGGATTTTTGTTAGTGTATAGGAAAATTTTGTTAGTGTTAGGATTTTTTGTATAGGAAAATTTTGTTAGTGTTAGGATTTTTTTGTATAGGAAAATTTTTTTAGTCCTAATTTGTGCTTGTCCTAATTCAATAACATTTCAAACATGATTTAGAGTTCCATGTCAATGCATTAAATTGATCATGCATACATATTGCGCATTGCATCAATGCCATGTATTGATTGTGTTCTTGTCCGGTATTTGTTCTTCCCGGTAGATCGTGGTTCGGAAGTTGACCCGGTAAATTGTGTTAGATATGCAAAGATGCAAATTTACGGGTTTACGGGTTTACGATACGAGTTTACGGGTTTACGATACGAGTTTACGGGTTTACGATACGAGTTTACGGGTTTACGATACGAGTTTACGGGTTTACGATACGAGTTTACGGGTTTATGATATTGTAGATGTATCTTGACATATGGAACAAGTTACCCAACTAAAGTTTTGTGCATTGTTCTTAATTTGCAGAAACTATGGAACGAGACGAAGATCAGGAAAATATCCTCCAGGATATAATCCGCGGGCCGGAAGATATTGTCGATGTCACCACGGAGTTTTTGAACAACTCCGGTGAGGGAGATGAGTCTCTCAACCGAAGAGACGGCTCCGGTGAGGTAGAACCCGACGGCCGGGGTGAGGGAGAAGTCAGCGAGGGAGAAGCCGACGAGGGAGAAGCCGAAGGCTCCGGTGGAACATTAAACTCCGGCGAGGTGCATATACATATATTAATGAAGCCGAAGATTGTATTAATTAAGTCTCTGATGTCTATATACATATATTAACGCTCTTTCTTCTTTTAGCCCTCCGGATCGAGCAAATCTTCTGTAAGGACAAAACGAGGCCCAGCCAAAAAGTTGGGCGACCAAGAAAGGTACACGATCGAAAGAGTCGCTGAAGACGGCACACCGACTGCTCCCCCTGGTGTTAAAAATAAAATGGTAAAGCAATGCGGAGTTCTTGTTAGGGACTTCATCCCGATCACCGTTCGAGAATGGCATCGGCCAAACGAGAAAGGACAGCTATATGTCAGCGATGAGGGCAAAGAAAGACTTTGGAGAAAGCTCATGGTTAATTTCACCCTGCCGGCGCCAGAGGTGGATTCAGATGAGGAGGATCCAGATGAGGCAGAAAAGATTGCCCGGAAAATCATGGAGCAAAAAGTCAAGGACTGGGCACTTAAGAAGATGGCCGAGCTATTCAAGAACTGGAAGAAAAGATTGAACAAACTGTTTGTCAAGAAAAATAAGACTCCAGACTTCGATAAAGGGTATGAGAAGATAAAGGACTACTGGGAAGAATTTGTGGCGTACAAGAAATCAGAGGAAGCTCTGGAAAAGTCTGCAAAAAATGCGGCAAATGCTGCTCTAAAGATGTACCACCATACTATGGGGCCTGGTGGCTACGCTGGTAGCATGCCTAAGTGGGAGAAACTTGAGGCGGACCTGCTGGCTAATGGGATCACTCCAGAGCCACTCAAGTGGATCGAACGGGCAAGAAATTGGTTTTACGGGCATGGGGGCACGTTGGACGCAGAAGGGAAGTGCATATATAACAGAAGACACAAAGATAATCCCCTACTACCCATCCAAGAAATTAGAAAAGCAGTAAAGGATGTTGAAGAGGGACGGTTCATTCCCGATAGAGAGGATGACGAGCTCACACGCGCCCTTGGGAATAAGGAACACGACGGACGGTTACGAGGCGTACCTGGCTCCAAGCCCAAGACAATTGCGATTCCCGAGCACAGGAAGAAATTTCCTGATAGAAGCCATCAGAGGAGAAAGGAAAGGGAGGCAATGGAAGCACGCGCTGCTGCAGACCGGCTGCTTAATATAGAAGAAGAATTAAAGCTGCAGAAGGAACAAATTGCCGTGCTTAGCCAGCAAGGTACTAGCGGCCAATCTCAACGGCACATGGTAGAAGCTGCATGCGATGGTACCGGTGGCCCATCGAATCGGAAAAGCAGCGTGGCTTCCACGGAGCTCCAGGATGGTAATGATGATGCAGTGGCTCCACTTCGTCGCTACCCAGTGGATGATATCACGGAGAGCACACCTTGTGAGATGCATGTGAAAGTTTTTAACTTAACCGTGAAGGTGGCGGTCGGCTATGTCGTACCAATTGGACCTAATCCAACTTACCATTTCTCTCCGGTTCCAAATGGCTACGCTGTTGTCGCGGTGGATGAAGTGATGAAAGATTATGAGGAGCTGAAGCTGCAACACCCTGCAGGTGAAGATGGGGAGGTGCTTGAACTTGGAGAAGCCAAGAAAGCGACCATTCTATGGCCAAAGGAATTCATCGTGCTTCCGAACTGGCAGCCAAGGCCATCGACTCCTCACCAGTCTCCAGCGCAACAGTCCTCTTCACCGCCTCAGCATTCTCCAGCGCAACAGTCCTCTTCACCGCCTCACCAGTCTCCAGCGCAGCCGTCTCCGCCGCCGCGTCAGCCGTCTCCGCCGCCGCGTCAGCCGTTTCCCCACCGCTCGTACTATGAGGGGTAAGCGATCACCGAAACGTAAAAGGTCGCCCCTCCCAACAGTACCTCATAAGAATCTTCCCATTAGACCTTATGACAGGACTGTAGCGGAAAACGCCGCGGAGGTGGCTGCCTACAATAAGGCTTTTTTTGCACCAAAAAAGCCCGAGCAGAAGCCGGTATACGATGAAAAATCCAAAAAGTGGAGAAAGTCCTTCCTTGAGCAGCCATCCCAGATATCGATGAATCTGCCATCTGACTATGGTCGTGAACTTACTAAGCTAGCACGTGCCCAGTCTGAGCAGAACAAGGGAAGAAGTGCAAAAAGCGGGAAACAAATTGCCCAGCTCGGACAGCAGAAAAATCAATCGGTCCCCCCGCTCATAGTGTGTTCCGATGTCGACAAGGACTTCAGAGTCGCTATGGATAAGACCTGGAATTATTGGACCCCAGAGCCATAGCTGCTGCTAAAGAACTTGGTGTCACTGTATCTCAGGCCAAGGAACAGGCTACCGCCTTGGGTATGAGCCTTGGTCAACTTTTAGGCTATGAACATGCGCCAATGTTAGAGATGGCACGGAAATATGTCCAAGGGGAGCCTATGGTCAGTAATGAGGAGATGACGGGTCTATCAACACATATGCGAAATCTGCATACCTGGTACCTGGTGCACACATCAAAGAAGGACGCGAAAGAGTGGTTTCCGCTGGACGTTAGAGTGGAGCATTTCTTCAAACGTTACACTATACAGGTTCAACTGACTGAACTGTTCCAGTTATTCCAAAAGCGCGCCCTCGACAAATCTATCCTCTCTTGCTATTGTCTGTAAGTGATTTATTTTCGTAATTAAGTCTCTAGCTCAGCTCGTTCATTGCCTGTATTATATTATCCTGCCTATATATATATCCTTTTGTACGCTATTATGCAGAATGAAGATGCTGGAATGCAAAAGATCTAAAGTTTTTGAGGTTGGGTTCGTTGACCCATATATCGTGAATTCACATACGTTAGTCAATCACCCCAAAGACGTGGAGCATGACCTGACCACCTTTTTAACCATGCAACATTTCTGTACGGAAATACTATTTCCTTACAACTTCAGGTGAGTGTTTCTGTCTTGTACATATTTTTATTTGGCTTTCTCGATGTTAAGTGTAATTGATGAGCTATGCATGTCTGCTTTATGTAAACGTCCGCAGGTTCCACTGGATTCTGCTAAGCATTCAACCTGACAAGTCCACAGTTGAAGTCCACGACTCATTAAGTTGGGACCAAGCGTTGTGGTCCGACATGAAAGAAATGCTCAACAAGTAATTTCAATCATTATCGCATTATATCGCCCTCTTTCGTTCGTTCCCTGATGTCAAGTAATTAATAACTCCTTTGTTCATTTTCTTTGCCAAAGCAGGTGTTGGACAATTTTCAAACAGAAGGTAGAAGGTCCATTCAAAGATGAGCTAACTTATAAAACGGTGGAAAGTCCGCAGCAGCCACCGGGGAGTAATTTATGTGGATTCTACGTTTGCGAGTTCATTCGCGAGTTGACCACTGAGCGGAGAACAACTGCTTTCAGCAAAATGCGGGAGAAGATCGACCCAGAACTGCGCGTAGGAGCAATTCAAGAGGAATTGGCGGGATTTCTGCTTAGGGAGGTCATCGATGAAAGGGGAGAACATTATGCTTCGGACGATGAACTACATATGCCTTGATGGCTTGATCTATCTCCATGTAATTAAATAGTTGTATTCTCGCAAGAGATCGAATATTAATTATATATGCATCAACATGTACTGTGTATATAGTAGAGCGTATAATATGCGTACGGAAACGATGGAGAGCACGTCGGCGATGCGAAGAAGGGGGAGACGACGGAGGCACCGGCGAGAGGGAGAGGGGGCACCGGCGAGAGGGAGAGGAGGCACCGGCGAGAAGGAGAGGGGGCACCGGCGAGAGGGGGCACCGGCGAGAGGAGAGGGGGCACCGGCGAGAGGGGGCACCGGCGAGAGGAGAGGGGGCACCGGCGAGAGGAGAGGGGCACCGCGCGAGAGGGAGACCCTAAACCCTAAATACCAAAAAAAAAAAACACTCATTGGTCCCGGTTCGTAACAAGAACCGGGACCAATGAGTCTCTCCCCACGCCCAGCAGGAACTGGCCACGTGGCCACACATTGGTCCCGGTTCGTGGCCCAACCGGGACTAGCATTAGTCCCGATTGGCCAGTCCCGGTTGGGCAACCGGGACTGATGGCCCAACCGAACCGGGACCATAGGCCCATTTTCTACTAGTGACGCGACGCGATCCGCGTCATCTACACCGCGGCCCTCTGCATCAGGTCTTCGATCGTCGGCAAATCCAGAGGCCACAAGAAGCGCCGTGCGATCCCGACGTCGGAACACGGGAGGGCGCGCGGACGTGCCGATCCAATCTGCTGGCCGCGCCTCTCGCACGCGGACATCCACGCTGCCTCCACCAGCTGCATGCGCGCAAGGAGGACTAGTACATTGATCAGATCAAGCACACGTGCATGCAATGCCCAGCAAGATCGATTCATATGTATACGTGCACGCGTCCAGAACTGCAGATACACCCAAGGTATGCACCAGATCGCACCCGAACAGGAGGAGCCAGCGTCACCGACCGACGTAAAGTCTTCATCAGATCGCACCCGAACAGGAGGAGCCAGCGTCACCGACCGACGTCAAGTCTTCATCAGCTATCGTCACCTTCTGGTTGCCAATATCTGCACTTCCATCACGCCGGAACTACATCGAGCCGATCATCTACATCAAGCTGTACGACTACACCAATATCTTCGTCGAGTTCTACACCGCCAACACAAATCAGCGCTAAGGTCTACATCACGCGAGTCGAGCCGCACGCCGCAAAACCCACCGCCTGTCGCCGCCGCTCCCATGCGAGTCGCTGCCGTACGCCGCCAAAAACCTGCCGCCGCCGCAGATCCGCTGCCGCCGCCGCACAATGACCCAAAAACCCGCCGCCTGCCTGCCGCCGCTCATAAGCGAGTCGCTGCCGCACGCCGCCAAAAACCAAAACCCCGCCGCTGCCGCAGAAAACCTGCCGCCGCCGCCCAAAAACTTCGCCGGCGCTCTGCTAGGGCGATCGCACGATCGCCTCGCCCGCCTGGTAAAAACCCCGCCGCCGCCGCAGAAAACCTGCCGCCGCCGCCCAAAAACCCGCCGCCGCCGCAGAAACCCTGCCGCCGCCGCCTCAAAACCCAAAACCGCGCAATTTTTTTGCGCCTTCGGCTCTATCGGCTACACCGACCACGACAACATCGACCACGGCTACATCACGCTCGGCTAGCTCGACATCAACATCATACACACGTCTACAGCAACTCAAGAGCTCCAGTCGACAGCATCCGCGTCATCCCTTGCGTCCATGACACTCCCGCTGTGACTGCAGGAGGGAAGAGAAGGAACCAGAAGGGACGGCGATGATGACAAGGTAGAGGAGACGACGGAAGCGCAAGACTTCAAAGCCAGTCGCAATCGTCCGTTTCACTCCCGCTACGACTGAGGGGAATGTTAGAATATGTGTACGTTACGACTAGAGATAGACTAGGAAATTAGAGTCCAATCTTGTATTCCAAGTCATAGGCGTCTTGTCTCTCAAGTCTTGTACTCCTTATAAACCCCCCACCAGGGTCCAGATCAATACAACAAATATAATAGATGCATTGCACAACCCTTTCCCATCAGTTCGGACTTTTGAGATAGTTGGCTAGTGCAACAATCTAATATGGTATCAGAGCCAGAGGTCTAGAGTTCAAATCCTGGCTAACGCAGTATTACAAATAAATATCTGCGGACACCCTAAAATCCACGTCCTAGTCTCGTGAGAAAAGTCCACAGCCTGGACGTGAGGGGGAGTGTCGGAAATATAATAGATGCATTGCACAACCCTTTCCCATCAGTTCGGACTTATGGATAGATGGCTAGTGCATACAATTCTATACACGGAGACGGCGGCGACGACGGAGCTGGGCGCGGCCAGCAGTTCGCGGGAGACGGCAGCGACGACGTAGCTGGGCGCGGCCAGCAGTTCACGAGAGACGGCGGCGTCGACGGAGCTGAGCATCCGCTTGTTCGTTACCCTCTCTACGACGGCGTCTTCATGTTCACTAGTCCGTCGATCGCTGCACGAGGCCATGGAGCAGCAGGGCGAGGTGGTCGTGGCCGTGGAGCTGCTGGACGCGGAGCAGCCGGGCGAGGTGGTCGTGGCCGTGGAGCTGCTGGACGCGGAGCAGCCGGGCGAGGTGGTCGTGGCCGCGGTGGTCGTGGTCCTCGTGGAAGAGGCCCTGCTGCTGGCCGTGGAGCTGGCGCCGGTGTCGACGATCAGCAGGACGCTGACGAACATCCACAAGGAGCAGATGGTGCAGGTACTATTGCATGCATTTCTTCACTGTTCACATGCATGCTAGTCCACGTACAAGGAGTAATGTTTGATTGGAGTAGTAGTAGTAGAGCATGTACATTTGGTACTGTTTTTCTGAACATAATTTAGTAAACTAGCAAGGTGGCCCTCGCAAACGCGAGGGCATCATTTTCAACATAATGAATATGCTCATATAATAAAATTTTGTTTTCATGCAAAGGCAACTAAAATCTAAATAAGAACATCCTATGACTATCATAAAATTATGGTAGAAAATCACACATATTTGTAATTTTTGAATTTACAAAGAGTATGAGTTACTTAAAAATACCACGTCACATATTCTATAAGATCGTTTACATTGAATCGTATGTAGTGCTATTTAATATACATTTTTACTCTTTTCGAACCATCCTCCATTCTTCATTGTACTCTTTGAGTGATACATTTTTTGTCATGTAACCATGACTACATGGACTTACATGGCTCATAAATTCATACCATGATGGTACATAGTTTCAACATTTGAATATCAGTCACAAATTTACTTTAGTTCATCTAAAAAATATTGTTTTTAACTGCACCATAAAACTCTAGCCATCATGTTATTATCGCTCTTTGCCCCATCCTCATAATACCCTATACTATCCTATACTTTTGGTCATTTATTTGTCTTGCATGATTTAGGTCTCTTCCTGGCACACCCACTATTTAACCTAATAATTATACTATGCTGCTCACTTGCATATGTCTCGCATGTAACATCACTATGTTGTTACGGAAAATATTGTTTTCGCATCTTCATCAGTTATAGTTTTCTACAACTTTGCAAATTTCTACAATCAAATTTAACAAATAAGAATTTAATAAAGTTCCCAAAATAAACACCCAAAGAAAGACATAAAAGTGAATTTAATCACACCATAGGAAAACCATATGAGCTTGAAGTGAACTCATGAAAACTGTTGGTTGTGAAGACACTAAGTTATATTATTAAACTTTATACGCTTTAGAAAGATCCATATTTTTGAATAATTACAATGGTCTATTGATCGTGATTTCTAATGCAGCTACGAAAATCCGTTGAATTTGTGATTTTTCTGACACAATTATGATGATATGTTGGTTTTCATATTGCTTATGGATGATTATAACCATTTGATGCGGATGATCTACTGATAAATGAATGGTCTGCTAATTGGATGTTATGTTTTTTTTGGGAATTTCTCACATGTTTACATTTCTCTACCTTATTGTGCTTATCTACCATATTTTATTTTAAAGTTGATTTTTTATAAAAATAGTTACAACTATGATGACTCATCATAAAGCAGACGTCTCTTTAAGTTCAGATTTTTTCCTTTGCTAAAACCTTGCGCTTTAACGCCATATGTGTATGATAGAATACGATTGCACTTCTAATTATGAGTTTATGTTTCTTTCGACAGGGAGCTCTTTCACTCTCGTAGTTCCTTGACTCAAGTCGTCAACGACGATGTAGGGTAATTATGTCTATATATATGGTCGTACTATGCTCATGAATATGTTACATTGTACTTCATGTTTCTAAAAATTATTATCTTGTGATTAACTTCTCAATCATGGATGTATATATAATCTTGTACACATTTGTCAATAACGTTCAATCATGGACAATGTCTTTTTTACGGCCGAACGGGAATGAGAACATGAGTCACGCCTACATGATACAGCTAGGGTGTATAGTTTTGTTTTCTGGAAAAAATACCGTCGAACACATTGCGCTGCACATGCCATTTAAATACGTTTATGCCATGCTAGACTGTGCAGTTTTTCTTACGGGAGCCGGAAGGAAAGGAGTCCAGCCTTCCCACGACCCACGATTATGCTAGGGTGCGCGTTTATATTTTTTCTTCAACTAACCGATTGGATTGGTTTGCAACCCATTAAAATACGTGACAACATAATCTTTTTTATTAAATCTAACCGTTTTACACGTGCATTAAATACGTGACAGTCCATGTTGGTCGATGACAATTAAAAGGTTACGTTGCTATTGGTACTTATTAAATCTTAACCGTATATTTCAGATCCAACTGTCAAAATTAATTCAGATGATGTGGCTTAATGTGGTGGCTCCGTTAGCTAACTCATTTTGCTTTTAGTATATAATAGATTTGATTTGGAAAACTAGTAAAACATGTGGACATGCTACTGTTTGATTGGACTAACAGTAAATCATGAGCACATACTACTGTCTTTTTGAACATACAGCATATGACTAATTTAGCAAACTTGATTTGGATTAATGCTAATGACATGGTACTGTTTTTTGTTTTGCAGTTCTGCCATTAGGGAGAATGGTGAATGTCCGTAGAGTCTATAGTGACGATGACAAACGAACAATTCTTGCTGCCCTTTTGCGTAACACAAAGCCAGACGTGTTGAGTGATGGTGTAACCAAGTTAGTGGCAGCCCAGTACATGGTACCGTTGCGAGTTGTGCAACGTGTATGGTTTGATCATCTTCAAGGTATTGAGAATGTTTGTAATAAGAAGCCTTTAAATTGTTGGTGTAAAAGAATTGAAGTTGATCCCCAAGCTATCATGCAAATTCCACCATCCAAGAGGACAACTTTGAAGGACCTAGCTCATGAGTTGAACATGTCCATATCCACTTTGCATAGGAGGTTCAAAGAAAAGGAATTTAGAAGGCACTCCAATGCCATCAAACCTCGCATCACGGATGAAAACAAGAAAGGAAGAGTTGGGTATGCGCTCGGTAGGGTTGACCCGATAGTGTGGACCCTAAGTTCATAGGCGGGTACAATGAAGTACACGCGGATGAAAAATGGTTTTACAAAACCAAAGGTTCACAAAATTATTATTTGGCCAATGAGGAGGAAGAACCTTTCCGATCATGTCAGAGCAAGAATTACATTGACAAGATCATGTTTCTATGTGTCGTGGCAAGACCAAGGTTTGATGCGGATGGCAACTGTACTTTTGATGGTAAAATAGGTATGTTCCCATTTGCGGAGGAGAAGCCGGCGGAACGTCGAAGTGACAACCGCCCTAGGGGAACAATGGAAACTAAACCGGTTAATGTTACACGAAAAGTGAGCCGCAGTTCCTCATTGAAAAAGTCTTGCCCGCTATCAAGGAGAAGTGGCCATTGGAGGATCGTTGGAGCACAATATTCATTCAGCAAGACAACGCCAAGACTCATGTGTTGCCAAATGATCCTGAATTTTTAGAAGCGGCTGCTGCAGGTGGTTGGACATTAGGCTAAGAAATCAGCCTCCAAACTCGCCGGACTCAAATATTCTTGATTTGGGTTTGTTCAACGCTCTCCAATCATTGTTTCAAAAAAAATCACCAACTTCTATTGCTGACATTCTCATGAAGGTAAATAAATTTTATTTATGTTTTGCTTGCAGCATTTCAGTTATTTTCACCGATTAATCTTGATATTCTTATGAAGGTACAACAAGCATGGAATGAGTACCCCGTTGAGAGGAGCAATCGTGTCTTCTTGACACATCAAACTTGCATGGTGGAGATCATGAAGCTTTTCGGGGAGCACCGGTACAAGATCCCACACATGAGGAAGGGGGTTCTAGAGAGATTACAAATCCTACCGGAAGTTCTTCATATTGATCCCGCTATTGTAAACGCTGCTAGAGAGTTTATGAGTAGAGAGTCCATGTAATGACATGACACTAATCAGTTTTGCATTGCAATGACATGATAATAATCAGTTTTGCATTACAATCTCATCATACCACAATGTTCAAATATTTCATTACATAATCTCTCTAATCCTCTCTGAAACGGTATACCCCATTGTCATCAAATATGACTTGCTCACCGTTTGTAAGCACATCAAAATCATGCACTAATTCTCCATCCATCTCCACAGCATCCCTTACATTCTCGGCTTCTTCAATCTCCATAGCAACATCTTGGGCTTCTTCCATCTCCGCAGAATTGTCGTCTACTCCTTCCATCTCCATAGGGACATCATCTTCAACTTCAATCTCCACAGGGACTTCATCTTCAACTACAATCTCCGCAGCATTATTGTCTACTCCATCCATCTCCACAAGTTCATTATCTAGGCTTTGGATCCACTCGTCGAAATCAATCTGCAAATTATTAAGCCAGTGCATACAAAAGTACAACAAACTTAATGTTCCATTGTGTGTTCCTTGTACAGAAAAATTACAACAAAATTAGAAATTTATCCATTGTACAGAAAAGAGCAAACCTCAATGTTCCTTGTGTGTTCCTCCATGAAACGGATGTCCTCCACGATGTATGCCTCCACGTCCAGGGGTTGCTCGACATGAACCCTAGGCAGGGTTCCGCCATGGCCAACCATGGGCAGGTCGCTGCCCAAGCCACCACTAGAACCACCGGCTTCCCCCATCGCGCGGACGGCGTGGACGAGCAGCAAGGCCGCCGCCAAAGCCACCAACGCCGCCCCCAGCGCCAAGAACGCCGCTGCCCTTCCCAACGGAGATGCCACGGCCGCCATCGGCATGAGAAGATCTTCGAGCAGAAACGAAGGCGGAGCGGGGAAGATCTTCGAGTGCAGCAGGGGGTGGCCACTTCGCCATGATCTATAAGGTGGCTGGGAGGCGGCGGCAGTTATTCCCGGCGCTGGAGACGAGGACGACGAAGACAGCGCGTGGGAGACGAGGAGGACGAAGACGGCACGCTGGAGACGAGGAGGATCGATCGCAGGGGTAGTTTAGGTAACATAACGATCGGGAGGGCCTCGCGCCTTAAGCCCTGACTAAAAACGAGAAAAAAAATTACGCCTTAAGCCTTGGTAAGGAGGGAGTAGTGTACTAGTAGTCACCGTGTCCCAACTTGGGCATTTAAAGTTGTTGTAACTGTAACGGAGCAATAAAGGTGATGCAACTATAATTGTTGGAACTGCAAAGAGTTAATACCAGCACTACTACTAGTACTGACTAGCAGTCACGTGGGTGGGTCCCAGTTCTAGGATACATAATTAACACTAGTAGAAAAACCATCTTGGGTCCAGGGCCGCCCCAGCCATTAGCCCCGGTTCAGGTAAAAACCGGGACCAGTGCCTGGCACTGGTCCCGGTTCGAGTTGCCACGGCCCCGTGGACCATTGGTCCCGGTTCGGTTGGGGGTATTGGTCCCGGTTCTTGGCACGGACCGGGACCAAAGCTCCAGAGCCAGACACCCCGGCGGAGCTTTGGTCCCGGTTCGTGCCAAGAACCGGGACCAATACCCCTCCCTGCCTATAAATAACCCCACCCCCCTTCTCTCCTCTAATTTTTTTCTCTTGGATTGGTGGGAAGTGGGTGCTATTTTTTTTCCTTTGCCACGCACAAGATGTGTTCGATGAAATGCCCGACCCACACTTAAGTTCACACAAAATGATATCCTCGGCCGAGGTTAGCAACTTTATCCTTTTCGTCTGTAATTGATACAGAAATATTGCACGTGCCGATGTACGGTGGTCATTTCACTATTCAAGATGTTATTGTAATGGTATTTGATAAACTTAATTATATATATGATGCAGATGGATGCACGGATGCGATGGATGTACGGCGAACGACGCAGTTCCGAGTTTATTGCAGGCCTGCATAAATTTCTCGATGTGGCTGAGGCAAACAAAGTGAATAATTTTATGCCTTGTCCATGTGAGAAGTGTCGGAACGTCAGGGAGTACTCTGACCCGAGAACCATTCAAGACCACGTGATTCGGAAAGGTTTCATGCCCAGCTATAATTGTTGGACCAAGCACGGAGAAAGAGGGGTTACGATGGAAGACAATGAAGAAGAGGAGGATGATGACAACTATCCTATGTTCCCTGAGGAATGCGGTGATACTGTTATGGAAGACGTTGAAGAAGAAAGAGGTGAACATCGGGCATCAGATGAGCCCGCTGATGGTCTTGGTGGGGTCATTTCTGATGCAAAGCGAGAATGCGATACAGAAAAGGAGAAGTTAAAGTTGGAGGCCATGCTTGAGGATCACAAAAATTGCTGTACCCAAACTGCGAAGATGGCAGCACAAAGCTCGGTACCACACTGGAACTGCTGAAATGGAAGGCAGAGACTGGTTGTTCTGACAAGGGATTTGAGAAGTTACTGAAAATAATGAAGCCGAAGCTTCCAAAGGATAACGAATTGCCCGAGACTACATACGAAGCAAAGAAGGCTATCTGCCCTCTAGGATTAGATGTGCAGAAGATACATGCATGCATTAATGACTGCATCCTGTACCGCGGTGAGTACGAGAATATGGATAAATGCCCGGTATGCAATGCACTGCGGTACAAGATAAGACAAGATGACCCTGGTGATGTTGAGGGCGATGACGAGCCCACCCCCCCCCCCCCCCCCCCCCCCGGAAGAGGGTTCCTGCTAAGGTGATGTGGTATGCTCCTATATACCACGGTTGAAACGTCTGTTCAGAAACAAAGAGCATGCCAGGTTGTTGCGATGGCACAAAGAAGAGCGTAAGAAAGACGGAAGTTGAGACACCCCGCCGATGGGTCCCAGTGGAGAAAAATCGACAGAGAGTTCCCGACATTTTCAGATGACGCAAGGAACTTAAGATTTGGTTTAAGTACAGATGGCTTTAATCCTTTTGGGGAGCAGAGCTCCAGTCATAGCACTTGGCCCGTGACTCTATGTATCTACAACCTTCCTCCTTGGTTGTGCATGAAGCGGAAGTTCATTATGATGCCAGTGCTCATCCAAGGCCCGAAGCAACCCGGCAACGACATTGATGTGTACCTAAGGCCATTAGTTGATGAACTTTTGCAGTTGTGGTCCGAACCAGGTGTACGTGTGTGGGATGAGCACAAACAACAGGAATTTGACCTACGAGCGTTGCTGTTCGTAACCATCAATGATTGGCCTGCTCTTAGTAACATTTCAGGACAGTCAAACAAGGGATACTATGCATGCACGCACTGTTTAGATAAGACTGAAAGTATACATTTGGGAAACAAGAATGTTACCTGGGGCATCGTCGATTTCTTCCGAACAGTCATGCCGTAAGAAAGCCCGGCAAGCATTTCAACGGTGAGGCAGATCACCGGAAGAAGCCTAACCTCCCTGATGGTGATGTTATATATGACATGGTCAAGGATTTAGAAGTAATCTTTGGAAAGGGTCCTGGCAGTCTATCTGTTCCGAATGACGCTGACACCACGTACCCATATGGAAGAAGTGCTCTATATTCTGGGAGCTACCCTATTGGAAAGTCCTAGAGGTCCGGTCTTCAATCGACGTGATGCACGTGACGAAAAATCTTTGCGTGAACCTGCTAGGCTTCCTGGGCGTGTATGGGAAGACAAAAGATACACCGGAAGCACGGGCAGACCAGCAACGTATGAAAGACCCATACAACAAGCAGACGGATAAAGGGCGTCAATACTTAAGCAGCTACGCTCTTACCAAAGCAGAGAAGGAAATCTTTTTTGAATGCCTGAGCAGTATCAAGGTCCCGGCTGGCTTCTCGTCAAATATAAAGGGAATAATAAATATGGCAGAGAAAAAATTGCAGAACCTGAAGTCTCATGATTGCCACGTGATTATGACGCAGTTGCTTCCGGTTGCATTGAGGGGGCTTCTACCGGAAAATGTTCGAGTACCCATTGTGAAGCTATGTGCATTCCTCAATGCAATAATGCCAGGGAACATGCCAGCAGGTAGGCTAAATCCAGCCATTGGATTCGGTGGCGAAGGTAGACGCTCGTTGTGTGCCGTTCGCTGCAGGGACGCCGCTATTTATAGGCGATTAGAAAGTGTACCTGTGGATGAGGTGGGAGTGGTGGTGGTGGTGGGAGTGCTGATCCAACAGCTCACAAGCCCTCAAAAGAAACACACCCCTGATCCAACGGCTCACAAGCGCTCGAAAGAAAACACACGATCTGCGTGATTCTTAGTCCCGGTTGGTGTTACCAACCGGGACTAGTTCTAAAAATCCAACAGCTCACAAGCGCTCAAAAGAAACACACCCCTGATCCAACGGCTCACAAGCGCTCGAAAGAAACACACGATCCGTGTGCTTCTTCCTTATTGGTGGGAATCTCTTTAGTCCCGGTTGGTAAAATTGCGCGGGAACAAATAAGCCCCTTTAGTCCGGTTGGTGGCTCGAACGGGGACTAAAGGTCTCACTATATATATGTAGTCATGGCCTCCATTGTATAGCACATCTAAACTCATATCTGCAACCTCATCACTCTCCCATGGCTTCCACCGTACCCACTCTAACCTACTCGGAGGCGGAGGCGCTTTCCGCCTCGAACTACCCCTGCCCGCCCGGCTACGACGTCCCCGCGGCTGGAGGCTGAGCACCGGAGGCGTGCCGGTCCCTCCTATCCCTCAAGGTTTGGCACATCGGGCGGCCATCACGAACTACTACCTCGAGCTCACTCCGGAGCAGCGGATGGATCCCCGCTGGCATCCGACTACCGCCCGACTTGGGACGCCTTCTTCATCAATCGGCGTGAGAGGGCGCTCGCCAGGTACGAGGAGGATGGCCCGCCTCCTTCGAACTTCAACGAGGCCGGCCGTCGGCTGTGGTGGAGCGGCCGAACTCTCCAGAGCGTCATGAACTACATCACGGCCGGCGATAACCCCCGCCTGCGCTACCCTCACTTCCAGTCCAGGCGCCCGACGACAGCGCCGCCCGACGACAACGACGACGACGGCGGCGACTACGACGACTACGAGGACGAGTATTATAGGCTAGGCAGGAGTATGACTAACCTATGGTTTGTCTATGTACCCAAGATTGTTGTCATGAACTACTTCTGGTCTAGCTAAGACGACGATCGTGTAAAATGTATCCAAGATTGATGGGTGACTACTTTTCGCATTGATATTAAACAAAACATGCAAATTACATTGACAACATAAACCAACGGCTCACAAGCGCTCGAAAGAAACTGTTCTGCATTAATAATTATTATTACATATTATAAATATAGGTTCACTGAAATTGTTCTGCATTTACTTCTGCTTGCCATGGGATTTTACAACACCAAAAATAGAATTAACTGAATTAATAATTATTATTACTTAATCATAAATCTTACTTAATCATTTTTGATCGATTTATACATATTATTAGTCGAGTTTGGATTTTGGATTTTGGATTATTTATACAAATTCAAACACTTTTCATGTTGAAAGTTTTGTCAATTCAAAATATGCAATAAAGTTAATGCATTTTTAATTGAAAATGGCAAAATGGTTAATAGTTTGTATAGTTAGAATAATTATTTTAGAAAACAGAAAATGGTTTTGGATTATTTATTCAAATTTAAAAACTTTTCATGTTGAAAGTCTTTTCAGATTCAAAACCATTTGAAATTCATATCCAAACACCTAAATAAGAAAAAAAAGGCGGGAACAAAATTTCAGAACTGAAAAGTTCGAAATAATTTTGAAAAAGGACTCTTTGGTCCCGGTTTCTAGCAAGAACCGGGACCAATGAGTCCATAGACGCGCGCCGCGATCTGGCATTAATTACCCACTCTTTGGTCCCGGTTGCTGGCAAGAACCGGGACCTTTGTCCCGGTTCTTGCCAGCAACCGGGACCAATGACCCCCTGCTACTTAACTGCTTACCTTCTCCTTCCCCGATTCATTCGCAGAAACGCCTAAGTCCCAGGAGAAGCGCGACGGAGCGACGCCCGCTCGCCCTCGACGCCGTCAGGCTGCCCAACCTCGCCCTCGACGCCGGTGCCCTCGACGCCCGCGCCGCCGCGCCTGCACGTCGGCCGCCCGTGCTGAGAAGAAGGAGAGGAGCGCGCCCGCACGCCGGCCGCCCGTGCTCGCCGTCGACGCTCGGGCCATCCTCGGGCCATCCCCGGCCGCCCGTGCTCGCCGTCGACGCTCGGGACATCCCCGGCCGCCGCGCCCATTTCCGCCAGCTACACCACCCGAGGTGAGCCCACGCCGTCCGCCACTGTCTCCGGCCATGGCGGCGCCGCCGTTGCTCGTCGCCGATGCGCACCGTTCGTTTAGGCCAAGCCGCTGACGGGTAGGGGCCCTACCCGTCAGCGTTTTAATAATTTCTACGCACGGAAAAAAAAATGGGCCGAGCCCATTGGGCTGGAACCCCTCGCGGCCTGTTTCTTTTTTTTCCTGGCTCGAATTAAGAAATGAACCGAAATATTTTATTCTGTGTGTATGTTAGAAATTAAGTAACTCGAGATCTATAAGTCCAAAATTGATGAATCAAAATTCTTTGGAAAGCTAATAAATTTTTTTGTCCAACCACACTGGTCCCATATTATTTAGATTAATAATAAAAGAATGGTATTTAAATTACTACAGAGGGTTTAAATCACCAAATTGTTTGTTTCTGATGCTCTGTTAGCTCAAATAATGTGAATCCAATTTTGTTAGCTTAGTATTGTGATAAATTAGCATCCCTAATTTTTGTGGAATTAATTGAGCAACAAAAATAATTTGGCATTCAATTAACGTTTGTAGACCCTTCTGTACTACAACATTTTTAGCTGTCAAATGGTTAATCTAAATGAGTTGAATCCAATTGTGTTAGATCAGAAATATTCAGTACTTGCTATCCCTCAAAGGATTTAATTTTATGATTAACAGAACTTGTGCAGTAGCCAAAACTTGATTAATAAGCTTCTGGACTAAAACGTTAATTGATGTATATGATTAACAGAACTTGTGCAGTAGCCTTGCAAATGATTTTAGCTATATTGATGTATATTTTAGCTTGAGTCTTATGTTCTTGAGCTTAATGGCTTTAATTTCTTGATGTTTTAGGGTTTAGGGTCTCCGAGTTCGCCGTCGCGCCCAAGAATCCCCGCCCGAGGTGCTCTTGCAAATGAGATTATAAGGCAGCATATGAAGTTTCTAATTTGTTCTTGCAAATGAGATGATATTGTAGATGTATCTTGACATATGGAACAAGTTACCCAACTAAAGTTTTGTGCATTGTTCTTAATTTGCAGAAACTATGGAACGAGACGAAGATCAGGAAAATATCCTCCAGGATATAATCCGCGGGCCGGAAGATATTGTCGATGTCACCACGGAGTTTTTGAACAACTCCGGTGAGGGAGATGAGTCTCTCAACCGAAGAGACGGCTCCGGTGAGGTAGAACCCGACGGCCGGGGTGAGGGAGAAGTCAGCGAGGGAGAAGCCGACGAGGGAGAAGCCGAAGGCTCCGGTGGAACATTAAATGTTGCAAACTCCGGCGAGGTGCATATACATATATTAATGAAGCCGAAGATTGTATTAATTAAGCCTCTGCTGTCTATATACATATATTAACGCTCTTTCTTCTTTTAGCCCTCCGGATCGAGCAAATCTTCTGTAAGGACAAAACGAGGCCCAGCCAAAAAGTTGGGCGACCAAGAAAGGTACACGATCGAAAGAGTCGCTGAAGACGGCACACCGACTGCTCCCCCTGGTGTTAAAAATAAAATGGTAAAGCAATGCGGAGTTCTTGTTAGGGACTTCATCCCGATCACCGTTCGAGAATGGCATCGGCCAAAGGAGAAAGGACAGCTATATGTCAGCGATGAGGGCAAAGAAAGACTTTGGAGAAAGCTCATGGTTAATTTCACCCTGCCGGCGCCAGAGGTGGATTCAGATGAGGAGGATCCAGATGAGGCAGAAAAGATTGCCCGGAAAATCATGGAGCAAAAAGTCAAGGACTGGGCACTTAAGAAGATGGCCGAGCTATTCAAGAACTGGAAGAAAAGATTGAACAAACTGTTTGTCAAGAAAAATAAGACTCCAGACTTCGATAAAGGGTATGAGAAGATAAAGGACTACTGGGAAGAATTTGTGGCGTACAAGAAATCAGAGGAAGCTCTGGAAAAGTCTGCAAAAAATGCGGCAAATGCTGCTCTAAAGATGTACCACCATACTATGGGGCCTGGTGGCTACGCTGGTAGCATGCCTAAGTGGGAGAAACTTGAGGCGGACCTGCTGGCTAATGGGATCACTCCAGAGCCACTCAAGTGGATCGAACGGGCAAGAAATTGGTTTTACGGGCATGGGGGCACGTTGGACGCAGAAGGGAAGTGCATATATAACAGAAGACACAAAGATAATCCCCTACTACCCATCCAAGAAATTAGAAATGCAGTAAAGGATGTTGAAGAGGGACGGTTCATTCCCGATAGAGAGGATGACGAGCTCACACGCGCCCTTGGGAATAAGGAACACGACGGACGGTTACGAGGCGTACCTGGCTCCAAGCCCAAGACAATTGCGATTCCCGAGCACAGGAAGAAATTTCCTGATAGAAGCCATCAGAGGAGAAAGGAAAGGGAGGCAATGGAAGCACGCGCTGCTGCAGACCGGCTGCGTAATATAGAAGAAGAATTAAAGCTGCAGAAGGAACAAATTGCCGTGCTTAGCCAGCAAGGTACTAGCGGCCAATCTCAACGGCACATGGTAGAAGCTGCATGCGATGGTACCGGTGGCCCATCGAATCGGAAAAGCAGCGTGGCTTCCACGGAGCTCCAGGATGGTAATGATGATGCAGTGGCTCCACTTCGTCGCTACCCAGTGGATGATATCACGGAGAGCACACCTTGTGAGATGCATGTGAAAGTTTTTAACTTAACCGTGAAGGTGGCGGTCGGCTATGTCGTACCAATTGGACCTAATCCAACTTACCATTTCTCTCCGGTTCCAAATGGCTACGCTGTTGTCGCGGTGGATGAAGTGATGAAAGATTATGAGGAGCTGAAGCTGCAACACCCTGCAGGTGAAGATGGGGAGGTGCTTGAACTTGGAGAAGCCAAGAAAGCGACCATTCTATGGCCAAAGGAATTCATCGTGCTTCCGAACTGGCAGCCAAGGCCATCGACTCCTCACCAGTCTCCAGCGCAACAGTCCTCTTCACCGCCTCAGCATTCTCCAGCGCAACAGTCCTCTTCACCGCCTCACCAGTCTCCAGCGCAGCCGTCTCCGCCGCCGCGTCAGCCGTTCCGCCCACCGCTCGTACTATGAGGGGTAAGCGATCACCGAAACGTAAAAGGTCGCCCCTCCCAACAGTACCTCATAAGAATCTTCCCATTAGACCTTATGACAGGACTGTAGCGGAAAACGCCGCGGAGGTGGCTGCCTACAATAAGGCTTTTTTTGCACCAAAAAAGCCCGAGCAGAAGCCGGTATACGATGAAAAATCCAAAAAGTGGAGAAAGTCCTTCCTTGAGCAGCCATCCCAGATATCGATGAATCTGCCATCTGACTATGGTCGTGAACTTACTAAGCTAGCACGTGCCCAGTCTGAGCAGAACAAGGGAAGAAGTGCAAAAAGCGGGAAACAAATTGCCCAGCTCGGACAGCAGAAAAATCAATCGGTCCCCCCGCTCATAGTGTGTTCCGATGTCGACAAGGACTTCAGAGTCGCTATGGATAAGGACCTGGAATTATTGGACCCCAGAGCCATAGCTGCTGCTAAAGAACTTGGTGTCACTGTATCGCAGGCCAAGGAACAGGCTACCGCCTTGGGTATGAGCCTTGGTCAACTTTTAGGCTATGAATATGCGCCAATGTTAGAGATGGCACGGAAATATGTCCAAGGGGAGCCTATGGTCAGTAATGAGGAGCTGACGGGTCTATCAACACATATGCGAAATCTGCATACCTGGTACCTGGTGCACACATCAAAGAAGGACGCGAAAGAGTGGTTTCCGCTGGACGTTAGAGTGGAGCATTTCTTCAAACGTTACATTATACATGTTCAACTGACTGAACTGTTCCAGTTATTCCAAAAGCGCGCCCTCGACAAATCTATCCTCTCTTGCTATTGTCTGTAAGTGATTTATTTTCGTAATTAAGTCTCTAGCTCAGCCTGTATTATATTATCCTGACTATATATATATCCTTTTGTACGCTATTATGCAGAATGAAGATGCTGGAATGCAAAAGATCTAAAGTTTTTGAGGTTGGGTTCGTTGACCCATATATCGTGAATTCACATACGTTAGTCAATCACCCCAAAGACGTGGAGCATGACCTGACCACCTTTTTAACCATGCAACATTTCTGTACGGAAATACTATTTCCTTACAACTTCAGGTGAGTGTTTCTGTCTTGTACATATTTTTATTTGGCTTTCTCGATGTTAAGTGTAATTGATGAGCTATGCATGTCTGCTTTATGTAAACGTCCGCAGGTTCCACTGGATTCTGCTAAGCATTCAACCTGACAAGTCCACAGTTGAAGTCCACGACTCATTAAGTTGGGACCAAGCGTTGTGGTCCGACATGAAAGAAATGCTCAACAAGTAATTTCAATCATTATCGCATTATATCGCCCTCTTTCGTTCGTTCCCTGATGTCAAGTAATTAATAACTCCTTTGTTCATTTTCTTTGCCAAAGCAGGTGTTGGACAATTTTCAAACAGAAGGTAGAAGGTCCATTCAAAGATGAGCTAACTTATAAAACGGTGAAAGTCCGCAGCAGCCACCGGGGAGTAATTTATGTGGATTCTACGTTTGCGAGTTCATTCGCGAGTTGACCACTGAGCGGAGAACAACTGCTTTCAGCAAAATGCGGGAGAAGATCGACCCAGAACTGCGCGTAGGAGCAATTCAAGAGGAATTGGCGGGATTTCTGCTTAGGGAGGTCATCGATGAAAAGGGAGAACATTATGCTTCGGACGATGAACTACATATATGATCTATCTCCATGTAATTAAATAGTTGTATTCTCGCAAGAGATCGAATATTAATTATATATGCATCAACATGTACTGTGTATATAGTAGAGCGTATAATATGCGTACGGAAACGATGGAGAGCACGTCGGCGATGCGAAGAAGGGGGAGACGACGGAGGCACCGACGAGAGGGAGAGGGGGCACCGGCGAGAGGGGGCACCGGCGAGAGGGAAGGGGGCACCGGCGAGAGGGACCGGCGAGAGGGAGAGGGGGCACCCTAAACCCTAAATACCAAAAAAAAAGGCACACATTGGTCCCGGTTCTTAAACCGGGACCAATGGGTCTCCCCCACGCCCAGCCAGAACTGGCCACGTGGACCAGCATTGGTCCCGGTTTTGGACCAACCGGGACCAGCATTGGTCCCGATTGGCCAGTCCCGGTTGGGCAACCGGGACTGATGTCCAAGCCCAACCAGGACCATAGGTGCTTTTTCTACTAGTGTAAAATGCCTCAAAGGAATTTAATACCACCCGTTGTATATAAGTACATACATAGGTGGCACCTCATGGTTGGTTAGAATTGGTTAGGAGGACACCGGGAGCTAGCGGCGCCGCTAGAAACGCATTTCCGGTCCATCGACCATATCCGTTATTTTCATGCAAAAGAAACGATCAATTCATCCTTGGGCAACCTCTGTCTCTTCTCCATCCTCCGTCACTTGCAGCATTGTCAATGCCGACGCGCCCTTACCGAACATCTTCTCCCTCATCACCATGTACTCTGGCCACGTTACGGCACGGAACGCAGCTTTGCTCCCTGGCAGAATTGCAGCATGGAGCGGAGCCACCTTCATGTCTTTCGGAGGCCCAAGAAAGTAAGGCACGGAGACGCGCTCGTGATCCTTGTTCACGACGGCTCGGTGAAGAACGCTATGGAAGCGGTCGTTGGTCAGGATCTGGAAGAGGTCGCTGATGATGACGACGAGCGCCCCCGGCAGGGCCGGCACGGTCACCCACCGCTCAGGGCCACGGCGGAGCAGCTGCAGCCCCGGCACGCGACTCTGCACGTTGAAGCTGAAGAAGCCTGAATCCGTGTGCGGCGCGAGCCCGATCGCACGCTCCGGTTCGGGGCACTTGGGGTACCTGGATGCAAAAAATAGGGGATGTGATGTGCTCGGCCATTAATTGTGACATAAAGTTGGTTCGTTAATACTCTCTGTTTCAAGTTATAAAACTTTTTAGTTTTTTTATTCTTATGTATCTAAACGTATTTTCACGTGTTGATTAACTTATTTCAGTCCATATACATACAAATTAGAAAAAACAAAAAGGGCTTATATTTAGGGAGGGAGTAGTAAGATATTGTGGTACATGTTCAGGTGCATGGTGGCCGTCATAGTGTCGCGGATCTCGCGCTCCACTTCGCCGCCGGCGATCTGGTCAGCGGTAAGCCCAAGCGCCTTGTAGAACATGTCCAGGACCTTCTCGCCGAGAGCCCTCATCTCCTTGTGGAACTCCTCCATCACATCGTTGGGTACAGCGTGCATCAACGCCGACATCAGCAGTGCACTCACGGCAACACGTTATGCGGATGGATATGATGCACACACTTACCAGAAGTGCAGGTAGTCGTCGCCGCCGTCGGGCCAGACCCGTCGGAACTCCGAGCGGACGGAGTCGGCCGAGAAGGTGTAGCCCTCGGACCACATCAGCTTGGAGAAATAGAGCGCGTAGGGCGGCACGCCGTAGCCGTTCTTAAAGCCTCCGCGCGCGGCGCGCTCCTTCTCCTGAGCCGGGCGCGCGAACAACAGCCTGATCTGCTCCGCCACGCGCGCCAGGAGCTCCGTCGACACGCCGTGTCCGACGAGGAGGAAGCCGCCCCACTCTTCTGCCGCCCGCGCCACGGCAGCGATGGCACTGTCCGAGGGGTCGGCCAGATCAACCACCGGCACAACATCGCGCCCTGCCGACTCGGACACCACCGGGTACTCCTTCTGCTCCGTCCACACGTGCGACTCCGGGACGTGCTTGGCGGCGAGGAAGTCGAAGGTGGCCGGGACGGCATTCTGGACGGAGGACATGGTCGTTAATTTTGAGGCTTGATTCTTCGATGCAAATGAGGATGAAGTAATTCTAGTAAACACACATGAATACGCATATATAAACACACAGAGTATGCATTTCCATCCATGTGAGGCCAGCATGCATGCTTGCTCCACAGCTAATGCAATCTCATCGTTTTGTTCATAAAAGTTGAAATCCACGTCACCAGAGAGATATCGTTCAACAAAGAGCCCATTCAAAAAGACCTATTTGCAAAATTTGTACTACATAATAATTGCCACAAAAGTTTTATGCAAGTAATTATATCTATACCAAAGACACTAAAGGACATGAAGGCATGCATGCAGTTAAAATACACGGTGCGGAGACCGACGATCGATGAACTGTGTCTGTCCCGCTGTAACCTGCTAGGGCACTGCCTGCCGTCCGCCGCTCGCCGTCGCCGCTTCCATACGCCACTACGCCAGGAGATCAGAGCAGGGTACGGCCGGGCGCTAGCCGCCGGCCGCTCGCCGTCTCCATGCGGCACACGCCAAGAGATCAGAGAAGGATACGGCCTGGCGCTAGCCGCTCCGGCACAACTACCACGACCAGTGTGCAATCTATGATACAGTATGTCTATACCTAATGTATATATGGTGGGTATTAGAGCAACTCTAACAGAAACCTCATACTGAAAAATCCGTATCCAATTGAACTGAAAAATGTTTACGTTACGAAAAATTGCTCTCGCAGAACAGATACATGAAACAGCCCCCTAAAACGCACTGGACCAACGGGTTAATAGTTTTTTTCCTTTCCCTTCTTCTTCTTCCTCCTCCCACCCTACACCCGTGCCTCTCCCCACGGCTGGCCGCCCGCTTCCCGCGCCCCTGCCCGCGCCTGGCCGTAGCTAGCCTGTACAGGAGTTGTACGGGAGTTGAGTTAATGGACCGATCCGTGCTCGCGTGGGCTCGCCGGCGACCGTGCTCGGCATGCTCGTGTGCGCGCTGGTCGTCCACGGCCCCTCCAGCGGTCGCGTGGCCCCGTCCGGCTGCCGCGCTTGCGCCTCGCTCGGCCGTCCGCCTGCTATGACGAACACGGATGAGCTGCACGATTTCGCTCCGATTTGGTCAAAAATCGATTGGAATCGAGTAGATGTGGTGGAATACGGCTCGGATGTGGCCGGAATCGAGATGGTGCGGTGGACGTTGGCCGGATTCCGGCGACTCCGACGGCGGTCGGTGACGGTTGAGCTGAAACTTCCCTCCCGCCAACCGTCACTTTGCTTTCGGTTCACATAAAAAAATCCCCTATAAGACGGGACAGGTTGGGTAACGAGAGAGAAATATCCTGCTTCCCGGATAATTTTTTTAGATACGGTACCATATGAGGTATCTGGTATGGCAGATTTTTTACCCCGGACCCGGAAAAAACAGTTATTTTCCGGGCCGAGGCCTTATTCGTTATCTGCTAGAGTTGCTCTTACTATTACAACTCAATTCATACATGCTAGTACTAGTTGGTTATTTTTGCTAGATTGAAGAGAAATCATATTTCAGTTTGTATAATACCATAGAGTTGCAAGAAAAAAACAAGAGAGGAATCGAAAATGCAATTTATTCTTCTAAAAACTTACGAATCAATAATAAAGATAGACAACCCTCGTGAAAAAATGAAGAGGAAGACAGTAAGGATTTGTCACATTATTATTTTATATATTGATGCTATATGTAATGTCATATATCACTCTTGTAGATTTATTTTTTGGCTCTATGTAGTTCTGTGCTTGTCCGTCTTACTCGCCCCCTATGGTCGAATCCTGGCTCCGCCCCGGGTTGCACCATTCTATTTGTAATTGAGCAGTTATCCCAAGACCAAACGCCACAACAGGGAAAGGCCTTATCCCTCTCATCGAGGCGCGGCGGAAGGTCGTTCGGCCACCGTCTCACGGCGAGGGCGACATGCGCCCTTACATCGACTCGCTCCTTGACGCCCGTGTCCCCAGCGATGGTGCCGACGACCGACGCGAGCTCCGAAACGACGAGCTCGTGGTTCTCGTGGCGGAGTTCCTCGGCGGTGGCATGCCTGGAGTGGATACTGGCCCAGCTCGTGATGCGACCGGAGGTCCAGAACAGGCTACGTCGCGAGATCGACGGCGGCAGGGAGCTGTCCGTCAAGAGCCTGCGCGGCATGCCGTACCTGAACGCGGTGGTGCTCGAGGCCCTCCGCATGTACCCACCGATTCCAATCCTCGTGCGCAGTGCCCACGGCAAGGCCGCCAAAGCGGTCGGCACGACGACCCCCGTCCCCGTGCCGGCGCAAGGACTGAGGGTGATGTTTGATCTAGGCGCCATTGGGAGGGACAGCAAGGTGTGGACGAGTTCCGGCCGGAGCAGTTCCTGCCCGGCGGAGAGGCGGAGGACGTCGGCCCGACGCCAGGCAGGAAGGAGATCATGCATGATGATGCCCTTCGGTGCGGCGCATAGGGTCTGCCGGGCATAACCATGGGGATGGTGCGCGAGTTCGAGTGGGCGCCGGCCAGAGGATCGCACCGACGGAGCTGGCGTCGACCTGACAGAGCACAACGGCTTCTTCAAGGTGATGAAGAAGCCACTCTCCGCGCGTGTCACACGACGCCGCACTTGACCCACATCCACATGCATGGCATCCACATGCATGCTGTGTCGGCGGCATCTGCATGGTTTCTCGTTAATTAGGTGCCGTTTTCATTTCCATGGAGTGCTAAGTGGAGCGTCCAATAATCAAGCTCTTGTCGTTAGGATCCCAAGTTTTTTCTTTGGAGGTACCAGGTGTGGTATGTTCGTTGTGCATTCGACAGCAGGTGTGTTATTTTTTCCCTAAAAAGACCGCAGCCTATTGATCAAAACAGCTGCCATAGTTTTAAATAGCCCACTATATATAGACTTGCTAATGTTACCGCTAAATGAATTCAGGTAAATTTTCTGCTATAGTCCAATTTAGCTCCCATTTAACCCCGCTATAGCTGTTGTTCCTATTTGCTACACCGCGCTATTTAAAACATCATCCTCTCCATCGTCAGAGCCAACCAATCTCTTTTTTTTAATCGTGAACAGAAAATCAAGGCCATGATCCTGCACCATGGAGATCATATGCGGATCCAGCCCAAGTTCTCCATGTTGTCGCCCTATTGGGACGGCATGGTGATGGCGGAGCACGCGGCCCGACAAGCAAGCGTTGTCGAGCCTGTCGCATTTTTGCAAGGCTGAAGCTTTAGATTAGGGCTTAGATTAAAATGATGTTTAGATTTTAAGATAATCTAAGAAATGAATGTGTTGAAGGTATAATTTGGCTACTAGGCATTTTATAAGCCAAATTGATTTAAATGATTATGCTTAGATTATTGGTTTGACAAATATATTTGGACTTGCTGTTTAGTTTAAAATGCAGGCCGGATGAGACTCAAGTACAAATACCACGACGCCAGAGCAAGCGTACAAAGTTATTTCTTGAAGACCAATATGAGAAGTCCTAGCCAGCCTCGGAGGCCAAGCCGAAGGATGTTTGCAAAGTTGTGAAGTCAGAAGTCACATGCACGTGAGAGATGATATGCAAAAGCAATTCATCGTTATTATCTGGTGTGGTTAGCGTCCTGGTCGGAATATTTTATTCTAGTGAAGAATGGTATGGCCGACGTACAACAGATGAAGCAAACTATTGAACCAGGCGAAATATGTGGAGTATTTCCTGAACTAATGGAAACCGAAGACAAGTCATGGATGGATTCAGAGATGTACTGGGTTAGATCGCAGCTGCGTAGGACAAGTCCTAACAGGGATTGGGCGGAAGCCAGGCTGAAGACGTATTGCATATAACCAGTCATGTACGCAAGGTGCACCAGGATTTCCATGTTTGTTATTAGATCGTACGTACTAGTACCAAAAGCTATGGCCGGATCAATTAGAGATTAGGAATATTTTATTTGGCTTGCATGCCAAGGAAACGGATCCGTGTCAAAGCCATAGTCCAGGCGTACCTATATATATAGGTATACACGGCCGATTCAGACCCCCCAATCAATCGATACACACAAAATCAATCTACCTTTTATCGTACCTTTTTTACTTATGTTTTCGTCATAGTTCTTCTCTGCCGAATCCTAGCAGCCCTAGGGTTTGGCATATCTTTGCCGTTTTGCGCTGAAAAGCGGTCGTCTCTCCTCCACGAAAACGAGGGGATCTTTGTTGCTTTGCTCGGAAAGCAACCGTTCGTCGTCACGAAAGTACGACGGGTATCGTGGTGCTACGCGGCAATTTGCGTGGCAACACAATTGGCGACTCCGCTGGGGACGAAGAACAAGGACACATATGATGACAACTGACCTCAAGAACAGGAGCGACATCGACCCGGACAACGCCATCGCCGTTACACTCGACGATCTGTCGGAAGATGATCGGCGCGAGGTTGAACGGGAGGTTGGAGAATATATGGCTGAACAACTAAAACTGAGGTTGGCTGAATACCAGAAGACAAGGAACCGCGTCGTCAAGAAGGTAGTTGCGCCGATTCCCTCCGATCTGCTCGGCGCTGAGGTAAAAAAGCCAACCGAAAAATTGCTCATCTAATTGATGCATCCGTAGCTAGTAAGCATGATTCTGATATGTCAACTACGGAAAGCGCAATTAGTCAATCAGCAGCTAATAGAGTTGAGAAATTGCAGGAGCAGCTTGAAATTAGTCTTTCTAGTCATGTTCGCTCAGTACTGTTGCCTAGTAGCGATGAAAATTCTGCTCAAAAGCTGATGTCTCCGGCCGGATTAATAAATATTCCTAATTCGGGCGCGTCGGCTAACCTTGCACAGCAGCCTCAGGTTTCTTTAAGCAACGATCAAAGTGGCCGAAACTATATCAGTTCGGCTAACAATTTTATTTCTAGTGTTGCTCATCTACTATTTTAACTTCGGTTGCACCAAATTATCACAGCAATAACCGAAGTGCAATATTTAATTCTAATGTGCAGCAATCTAGTTATCAGACCGTAGCATATAATTCAACATCATTGCCGCATGTTGGTACAGACGTTACGCATGGGCCGCTACCCGATTCATATGTGAGTGGATCTCCGTTGCAAACATCACATGCTCCAATTTCATTGCCGGAGTTTTCACCGGGTTCTTGCGTTTCATCTGTTTCACAAACAAGTTCTCTACAGCCCAATGAAAGTTTTAAGGATAAGCTTGCTAGTATACTTAGAGAATTTGGTTTAGAGCCTGAGGGTAGATCACGTGCATATCAAAATCCGTACCCTGATTATTTTGACTCTACGCAAGAAAACCGCGCTAAGGAAGTTAAACAGTATAGCCGGTTTACAAATAACAGGGAAAAAGAGAAGGATAACCAGGCGGTTAATGCCTTAGAATATAATAATTCGGCTAGTGAGGATGACGTTGACATATGTGTAGCCGAATGGGTTCAAACGCCAAAGTCAAAGCATTCTGCATGTTTTGCTCTAAAGCGCACACCTGCTAGAAAAGAGAAAATTAAGTATACTTTTGATGTCAGCAAGTGTGATATAATTTTTGACATATTGCTGCAAGAAAAATTAATTAGAGTGAGAGAAGGTCATATTATTCCATCTCCAGGAGAGTTGGGCAAAGGAGTTTACTGTAAGTTGCACAATTCATTTTCTCACTCTACTAATGATTGTGATGTGTTTCGACGACAGGTGCAATCGGCCATTAATGACGGACGATTGACATTTACAAAGAATACTAACACGAAACTCAATAGTGATTCTTCTCCTATTAATGTGATAGAGTTTGAAAAAAAGAAAGTGCTTATTCGGTTGGATCAGACCGAATCTACCAAAGGGAAAAATGTTATTGTTGATGACAATGCTGCACCAAGAATGGTCAAGCCAAAAATTCAGAAGTGGGAGTGTGTAAAGTCAATGGAGGAAAGAGACAAGCTCCAAGAATAAAGCCGACAGTTAACATGTTGTTGGAAAAATATATCTCATGCAAGGCCAGCAATATGTTTAATCGGTTTCTAGGCGTTAAGCATTATAGGTCACCTTCTGGATATAGTGGTCATGAGCGACAAAGAAATTCATATGACTGTCCATATTTTGCGATGCAGCCTGCATATTGGAGCGGTGCACCTCACATGTATCCACAGTTTTCTCCGTGGGGTTATAATCCATGGACACGATATCCTAGAGGGGCAGCTGATTATTTTCAAACAGAGTGGATTCCGTCAGGGCCTATGTACAGAAAACCATGGCATGAAAACAGAGCTCTATTTGATCAGAAAATTAGACCACGAGACGCCATTGTAATTCGTGGTAGTGATGAGAGGCCAGCCTCGGAAATTTCAAATACGAGCAGAAGACACAATGCTGATGGCATAATTCATATTGGTGATCAGAAGTTTAAGTGGATGCCGATCAATCGTGAAAGCCACAAAGAAGCAGATGCAACTACAGTTGGAGGGAACAGATCACTGGTGTACAACACAGATGGCAGGCATTACAATGGTGGCCGCAAGCTAAATTGGGTGCCGGTGAAGCGTGTTGGACCTAAGCCTATAATAAATTCAGATGATGTAGGTACTGCACATGCTCTGAAACTTGGAGAAGGCCAATCAGCTGGAGGTGTTGAAAATAGTACAGAGGCAAATAACGATGATGCACTAGGGAGTGGATCGGTGCAGAAAATAGAAGCTGATACAAAAGATAAACATTTGGATTGTACGTCTGCTGCATCATCCAGTGGGAGTCAGAAAACTGAATCAGTTAACCTTGATACGATCCAGCTATGAGAAGTAGCAGCTCACGTACATCCACAAGGTGGCCTCCAGTTGTTTTTGGCACATTTAATCAATACGGTAATCCAAGTATTAGAGCAGGCCAGAAAAATGGAACCGATTGTGTATCTGATCAGCAGAGAAATATTTCGGCCAAGGACATAATATTTGCCCCGGGAATGACAATACGACAGTACAGGCCGAGAGACTCGGGGGCAGCAAAATTAAATCAGTTGCTCCAGGGACTAAACCGAGACCTCGATGGTGCCCAATGGGACTCACGCACACTCAGAAGCGACGTGTACAGCGACTGCGAGCTTTGGAAACAAAGGAACAAATAGCCGAAAAGAAGCGCGATGAATTGTTCAAACGAGAAAAACCTATGGCGCCAAAGATGACATGGAGGGAGAAGCGCATTGTGAGGGATAAGAGCAGAGCCACGAATGACACACTTGCTAATCCTGCAGATGACACAATTGATCACGAGGATTCAGAAAATAGCACGGAAGTAGCTACTGATTTAGATGTTAATATGGTGTTCACATCTCTCGCAGAATTTTGTGCACCCGAAGCTTGAAGATGCTATGGCCAATATATTATTCCAAGTATCATCCTAAGAAGATATGGCCGATATATTATTCAAAGTATCTCCCTAAGAAGTTTGGACGATATATTATTTCAAATATCGCCCTAATCGAAAAATTGGCCGATGTGTTCTTTGGACATCGCCATAAGCAATTATATGGCCGGTGAAGTCATCAGCATCGACCTAAGGTATTGTTATAGTGTTTTTGATAAATACAATTATACCAAAAACAGGGGGGCATGTGTTGAAGGTATAATTTGGCTACTAGGCATTTTATAAGCCAAATTGATTTAAATGATTATGCTTAGATTATTGGTTTGACAAATATATTTGGACTTGCTGTTTAGTTTAAAATGCAGGCCGGATGAGACTCAAGTACAAATACCACGACGCCAGAGCAAGCGTACAAAGTTATTTCTTGAAGACCAATATGAGAAGTCCTAGCCAGCCTCGGAGGCCAAGCCGAAGGATGTTTGCAAAGTTGTGAAGTCAGAAGTCACATGCACGTGAGAGATGATATGCAAAAGCAATTCATCGTTATTATCTGGTGTGGTTAGCGTCCTGGTCGGAATATTTTATTCTAGTGAAGAATGGTATGGCCGACGTACAACAGATGAAGCAAACTATTGAACCCGGCGAAATATGTGGAGTATTTCCTGAACTAATGGCAACCGAAGACAAGTCCTGGATGGATTCAGAGATGTACTGGGTTAGATCGCAGCTGCGTAGGACAAGTCCAAACAGGGATTGGGCGGAAGCCAGGCTGAAGACGTATTGCATATAACCAGTCATGTACACAAGGTGCACCAGGATTTCCATGTTTGTTATTAGATCGTACGTACTAGTACCAAAAGCTATGGTTGGATCAATTAGAGATTAGGAATATTTTATTTGGCTTGCATGCCAAGGAAACGGATCCGTGTCAAAGCCATTGTCCAGGCGTACCTATATATATAGGTTACACGGCCGATTGAGACCCCCCAATCAATCGATACACACAAAATCAATCTACCTTTTATCGTACCTTTTTTACTTATGTTTTCGTCATAGTTCTTCTCTGCCGAATCCTAGCAGCCCTAGGGTTTGGCATATCTTTGCCGTTTTGCGCTGAAAAGCGGTCGTCTCTCCTCCACGAAAGCGAGGGGATCTTTGTTGCTTTGCTCGAAAAGCAATCGGTTCGTCGTCACGAAAGTACGACGGTTATCGTGGTGCTGTGCAAATTTGCGTGGCAACAGAATGAAATTCTTAGGCAAGTTACTCGAAAGCCTTCGTCGTCAGCCAGATTGAAATAGTTCATTGGTCGGCGCGCCACTAAATAAATCTTACCAATGGCACGTCCTCCTGCATGCCACTGACCTAGATATTAACATTGGCATGCGCGCCACTAGTACCCCTTAGCAATGGTGCATCAGTAGTGGAGACGTGCCCTTCTGTCCCGGCCCGTGAGGGGCTTTAGTCCCGGTTGGCCAACCGGGACAGGCCAAGCGGGACTAAAGGCCCAACCTTTAGTCCCGGCCCTGTTACCAGCCGGGACCAAAGGCTCTCTACGTGGCCGCGATACAGCGATTGTGCTGGAGGAACTTCAGCCCCGGCTGGTAAGCCCAACCGAGACTAAAGATTATTTTCCGAAATGTTTTTTCAATTTTTTTTCCAACATTTTTTTTCCAATTTCTTAGTTAGAGTCTCTAATTAGAGGCGCCTCTAACTAAGCATCGTGTTGTGAATGCTCTCCTAATCCTAGCGCCTCTATTTATTTTTTCGAATTGTTTGACTCGTTACTCTCTCACTTGGATTATTTTTAACACTAATTACACTTAAACTTTAGTCACATTCTAGTCTTGGTCAGACTTCTCGGTCGATCACCCATCCTCACACTACTCCATCCTCAGCACGCTTAACTTCTCTGTTCATTCCTGCTGTGATCCCGCGAATCTGATTGTACCTTGTTGTCAATACTACCATATCAATCCTATTAACTCTTATATCATTGTGTCACATGTCTGTATTTTTTGAAACCAAAAACAATTATTTAAGTAAACAATAATGAATAAGTAATAATAATATTGAATTCCAATGAAAATAAAATAAGTAATAAAACTATTTTATTCATTTATTTCCATTTATTCATATAATATGGCATAATTAATATCTTTAAATCTGTAAATCGCAATTGGACAAATAATATATCTTTAAATTTAAATATGAAATAATTTAGTTTTTAAATATTTTATTCATTTTTTGTTATTATTATCATATAATATGGTATATATATAACTTTAAATCTATAAATCGCAATTGGACAGTAATATATATGAATCGATCAGAAAAATCATAGGAATCTAAATATTGTGTCCATATCATCTTTTGCATAAATATTAATGATTAAGTAATAATAATTATTAATTCATTTTTACATTATTATTTTCATTTCAATTTAATATGGATAAATTCATATCTTTAAATCCGTAAATCGAAATTTGACAAATAATATGTATAAATCGATCAAAAAATGATTAAGTAAGATTTATGATTTAGTAATAATAATTATTAATTCATTTTTTGCATAAATATTACTTCAAATTATTAATTCAAAAATTAATTCATTTTTTGCATAAATATTACTTCACATTATTTTTTGCATAAGTAATATTAATGATTAAGTACTAATAGTTTTGAATTCAAATAAAAATATTAATTTTACATTATTATTGTCATTTTCAATTTAATATGGAAACATTCATATCTTTAAACCGGTAAATCGAAATTCGACAAATAATATGTATGAATCGATCGGAAAAATGATAGGAATCTAAATATTGTGTCCATATCATCTTTTGCATAAATATTAATGATTAAGTAATAATAATTATTAATTCATTTTTTTGTCATTTGTAGAGAAAAATCATATTATTTTTTTGAATTCCAAACCTATGTTAACATAAACATTAATGATTAAGTACTAATAGTTTTGAATTCAAATAACAAGAAATCAATTTTACATTATTATTGTCATTTTCAATTTAATATGGATAAATTCGTATCTTTAAATCCGTAAATCGAAATTCGACAAATAATATGTATAAATCGATCAAAAAAATGATTAAGTAAGATTTATTATTAAGTAATAATAATTATTAATTCATTTTTTACATAAATATTACTTCAAATTATTAATAAAAATTTAATTCATTTTTTGCATAAATATTACTTCAAATTATTTTTTGCATAAGTAAGATTAATGATTAAGTTCTAATAGTTTTGAATTCAAATAACAAAAAATTAATTTTACATTATTATTGTCATTTTCAATTTAATATGGAAATATTCATATCTTTAAACCAGCTGCTATCTGCAACCTTCGTTCTAGGTCTTCTTTCCCCCATTGCCCGATATATATAAACACCGGCTGCTAGCTGCATCTTCCGTATAGTGCCTCCCTACTTCCTATTCCTCATCAAGCGAAAGAGAAAGCAATGGCCGCCGTCTCCCGTCTGAACCCCGTAGCCTCGCCATTCATTCCGGTGGCACTCCTCCCTGATATATGCTACCCTCTCCTACTCCGGCCGCCACTATGCCTGGTTTGTTCGCGTCCCAGTTCTTGTACCCCTCTCCTTAATTATTAATTCATTTTTTTTGTTATTTGTAGAGAAAAATCATATTATTTTTTTGAATTCCAAACCTATGTTAACATAAACATTAATGATTAGGTACTAATAGTTTTTAATTCAAATAACAAAAAAATTAATTTTACATTATTATTGTCATTTTCAATTTAATATGGAAATATTCATATCTTTATTGACATTTTATTTGCATAAAAGAAATTCATTTGATAATTACAAGGATTAAAAGAAAAGGAAAAAGGAATTAGCAATTCATTTGTCAAAAGGTTTAAACATTTTGCAAATAGAACTCATTTGAAGATTCAATATAGCACTGAGAAGATTCACAGTTCATACAATAGAAGCCTCACACACCACACCACACCACAGTGACGGCGGGTGCGGGGCGCGCAGGAGATCTAGCTCGACGGCGGGGTGGTGTCTTTCTTGGCGGCGGCTCTGTTGGGTGTAGGTCGCCGGAGGAGGACGGGCAGATGAGCTTACATTTTGTCCGTTGTGTTTTCATTTCTAAGGCGGTTCTATTTTAGTATCATGTTAAGGGCAATGTCATATAATAGAACTTATTTTGCACAACTTGGATGTATCTTCTATCATATATAATACAGCTCTATAACGAAAAAAACAATAAAAACATTATTACGTAGTTAGGGATGCTGACTATCTAATATAAAAACATTATTACGTATGTTAGGCATTTATGTAGTTAGGGATGCTAACTATCTAATAAATTGATTTTTGATATTATGAGTCTGGTACTATTGAGGCAACAACATTGAGGTGGCTGAAACCTTTTCAGAGGAAACAATTTGGTTATTTGTGCATATAACATGGTATAGTATTTTTAAATTTTTTATTTCTCAAGTTTTGCAACATATTTGTGGTTGGTGCTTTGCAAAAAAAACACATTTTTCACACTCGGAAACAATATAGCACATTCAAAAAATGTATTTCTCAAGTCTTGCCCAATTGATTTAAATATAGGAAACAATACGAGGCACCCGGATTGCCCAATTGATTTAAATATAGCACATTTAGATCGACACATTGAGACATACGATCACATAGCACCGAGAGTCCTTCTAGCAACCTCGTAGCCTAGGCGAGCGTCCCGAGCGGCATACTTGATGCGATAAAAGCTCAATGAAAACTTGCCCCAACCTAATGTGAGGTTCTCTTCTTCCTCCTTCTTCTTCTTCTCGTCCTCCTTCTCCTCCTCCTGCTTCTTCTCGTCCTCCTTCTTCTTCTTCTTCTTCTTCTTCTTCTTGTTGATCTTCTTCTTCTCAAGCGTTGTGCCAATAGTAAAATTGGCTAGAGTATAGAGACTCGGAAGATTAGGGTACGTTGGGTTAGGGTGAACGGCCCGCTGGAGGTCGACGGCGGACAAAATACGAATTCCGTACGGCCCCAGCATACGCTGATCGTTGTTGATAGCCGCGCCGCAGAATTTGATGGTTTTTGATACGTCTCAAACGTATCTATAATTTTTGATGTTCCATGCTTGTTTTATACCAATTGCTACATGTTTTGCATCTACTTTATATCACTTTTATACATTTTTTGGGACTAACCTATTAACAAGATGCCGAAGTGCCAGTTCCTGTTTTCTGCTGTTTTTGTATTCCAGAAAAGCTAGTCTGGAAATATTCTCGGAATTGGACGAAACTACACGGGGGTGCCTATTTTTCCAGAACACGCCTGACGGAGCGAAGGAGCAGCAGAGGAGGGCCACCAGGGGCCACACGCACCTAGGGCGCGGCCCCCCTCTGCCGCGCCCTAGGGTGGTGTGGGCCCCTCGGGGTCCGCAGCCGCCGCCCTTTCGCCTACTTATTCCCCCCGACGCGAAAACCCTAAGTACCTGAGCAAATATCCACGAAAAGTTCCAGAGACGCCGCCGTCGTCAACCCTAGCTCGGGAGGGTTCAGAACCTCTTCCCGGCACCCTGCCGGAGAGGGGAATCGTCACCGGAGGCTTCTACATCGCCATGCCTGCCTCCGGAGTGATGCGTGAGTAGTTCATCCTTGGACTACGGGTCCATAGCAGTAGCTAGATGGTTGTCTCTCCACTTTGTGCCATCATGTTTAGATCTTGTGAGCTGCCCTACATGATCAAGATCATATTATTGTAATGCTACATGTTGTGTTTGCTGGGATCCGATGAATATTGAATATTATGTCAAGTTGATTATCAATCTATCTTATATGTTATTTAAGATCTTGCATGCTTTCCGTTACTCGTAGATGCTTTGGCCAAGTAGATGCTTGTAACTCCAAGAGAGAGTATTTATGCTAGATAGTGGGTTCATGCTCCGTTTAACCTGGGACAGTGACAGAAAGTTCTAAGGTTGTGGATGTGCTGTTGCCACTAGGGATAACCTAACGATGCTATGTCCACGGGCATATGTGTTTGTTTACATTACGCTTTACTTAATGCAATTATCCGTTGCTTGCAACTTAATACCAACGGGGGACTCGGATGACAACCCGGCGGTGGATTATTAGTCATAGATGCTGTTGGATAACGGTCTATGTATTATGTCGTAATGCCCAATTAAATATCATAGTAGTCAACATGTCATGTATATGCATTGTCATGCGCTCACTATTGTCAATTGCCCAGCTGTAATTTGTTCACCCAACATGTTAGTTATCTTTTATGGAGAGACACCACTAGTGAACTGTGGACCCCGGTCCATTCTTTTACACTGATTAAACAACCACAAACTGCAAACTGTTCCTTTTTCATTCTCTGCAATTTAATACTCATTTTCCACACCATACGTTTAATCCTTTGTTTTCAGCAAGCCGTGAGATTGACAACCTCACTGTTTCGTTGGGGCAAAGTAGTTTGATTGTGTTGTGTGCAGATTCCACGTTGGTGATCGTGTTCGCCGTGCGGCCACAACCTTCTGAAGAGTTGCTGCTCCTACTGGTTCGATAACCTTGGTTTCTTTCTGAGGGAAAACTTGCTGCTGACTACATCATACCTTCCTCTTGGGGTCTCCCAACGAACGTGTGATTCACGTCATCAAGCTTTTTTCTGGCGCCGTTGCCGGGGAGACAGCAGTCTTCTGCAAGGGGAGTTTCACGCTTCCAATCTCTTTACTTTGTTTTTGTCTTGCTTAGTTTATTTTATTTTATCTTGTTTGCTTTCAATTATCAAAAACACAAAAAAATTAGTTACTTGCATTTAGTTTATTTTCAGTTTTGTTTTCTGTTAGTTATCATGTCTGGTTCGGCTCATCATGTTTCGGTTCCTGAAGTTGAGGTTCGATCTTTTAAGCAACAAAGTGGAGAAAGTTTGAAAGATGCTTGGTATAGAATCAGCGATGCTCATCGTAGGTGTACTAAAAAATATTCCACTATGATCCTGCTTAGAAATTTTTATGTTGGCATAACTAGCTGGTATAGATATGTCTTGGACACTTTGACGGGAGGTAACTTTCTTGGTACCCTGCGTTGGAAGCTAGTTATATTATTGAGAGTCTAGTAGGAACACCACCTGTTAGTAACATTAAAAATGAGATCACCTTGGAAGATGTTATAAAGAAATTGGAGTCTATAGAGAAAAATTTGCCAAATCTCCTTGATAGTACTAGCAAAGTTGATGAATCACTGGGAACCATTAATGAAAGAATTGCTGTTTTAGAAACTAGTACTATTCAAGATAATCAAAATCTTAGGATTGGTGAATTAGAGGAGGCTATGGATGTAATAAGTTCTACTTTTACCTCTATTAAAACTAAAAAGCAAAAGGCTTTTGTGGGAGAGAGCAAAAATTTATGTATGTGCCAAAAATTTCTAAACCAAAACCCACGGGTGTGTTTAAAACGGATAACGTGTTCAATGAGCTTGAGGGTGAGTCACATAATGGTCTATTTAAATTTTCTTCCCAAGAATTACGTAAACTGAAAAGTCCTAGTGTGACAAACCCTGTTCTTGATGAAGCTTTTGATGAATTAGACCTTTCTTCACTTGGTAATACTTGATGCATGCTTTGTGCCTAGCTAAAAGGCGTTAAAGAAAAGCGCTTATGGGAGGCAACCCATTATTTTTTTCTGCAATTTTTCTTTTATTGAGTCAAGGAGGATGTTTACTTCTGTAGCAACTCCTTTGTATCTTTATTTTCTCGCATTGTTGTGCCAAGAGTAGCCTCTAATGTTAAGATGATGCTTAATTTTGATTGCTGCGCAGAAACAGATTTTTGCTGTTCACTGTACGAAATTCCTAAAATCACCAGATTGTTAATTAAATCTGAAATTTTTGTGCGTAATCTTTATGAATGTCTGAAACTTTCATTAGTTCAGAGTTTTCGATCTGAGCGTCGTAAGTGCCTCGAAAAAATTCGTCTTTGCGGACTGTTCTGTTTTAGACAGATTATGCCTTTTTATTTTGCATTCTCTCTTTTACTAGTGTTGAGTGAAATTCTTTTTTGGGTGGAAGAGCTTCACATAACATCAGTGGCTGTAGCTAATGTTTAAAGTAACAAATCATATTGCGTCTTTATAGAACATGTGAATTTTTGATTATGCACTAACCCTCTAATGAGATCTACTTTGAGTTTGGTGTGACGGAAGTTTTCAAGGGTCAAGAGAGAAGGATGATATAATAGGATCAAGAAGAGTGAAGAGCTTAAGCTTGGGGAGGCTCCCATGGATCTCCCCAGCATATTTCAAGAAGACTCAAGCGTCTAAGCTTGGGGATGCCCAAGGCATCCCCTTCTTCATCGTCAAAATTATCAGGTCATCTCTAGTGAAACTATATTTTAATTCTTTCACATCATATGTGCTTTTCTTGGAGCGTCTGTGTGCTTTTATTTTCAGTATTGCACTTTTATTTTCAATAAAGCTTGACTGGACCCTAGCATTCTTGATTGGGAGAGAGACACGCTCCGCTTTTTCATGAGAATACTCCTATTCTTCACTTATATTTGTTGAGTATTCATATCTAGCGCTGTTCAGCTTTTAGCTCTTGTTTTCATGTATCTCTTGTCAGAGCTATTAGCTTTCTTTTGTAGAAAGTACTCTCTTGCTTCACTTATATTTGTTTGGAGAGTTGATGAAATAAATTGATTGGTGTTTGGTTGGTTCAGAAAATGTTGCATGTGGTAATTGGTATAAGGAAAAACTTGCTTAATCTTGTAGATCACTAATGGATAACTTGATGCTTGTCAATTGTTTTGAGTTAACAAGTAGATCATGATTAAATTGTGCATCACATGAGTTAAGCCTATTAGTGAAGAACTACCGTAAAGCTTGTTGAAAATTTGGTTTGCATCGGTGGTATCTCTAAGGTCTAGATATTTTCTAATAACAGGGTTTGGTTAACAAGGAAGACGGTATGAAGTCTTATAACGTTTGCAATATGTTTGTCATATAAAACTTGGTGTACGGGTTGATATTCTTGTTTGCTTACATAACCTTGCTAGCCTAAACTCTGTACTGAGAGGGAATGCTTCTCGTGCATCCAAATCCTTGAGCCAAAATCCATGCCATTTGTGTCCACCATAACTACCTATATGTGGTATTTCCTTGCCACTCCAAGTAAATTTTTCATGTGCTACCTTTAAATTATTCAAAATGTTATTATTCCCTTTTTGTGTCAATGTTTACTAGCTCATGAGGAATTAGTGTGGTTATTCTTTATTCTATTTGTTGAATGGACTTTTACACCTGGACTAGTGGCATATACATCCGCTTATCCAATAACTTGCAAAAAGAGCTGGCAACGGGGTGCCCAGTCCCAATTAATTACAACTTTAACCAATTAATTCTCTTCACACTTTTGCCCTGATTCATCAGTAAGCAATGACAAACAGTGAAATACCTGAATGTGTGTAAACCAAAGAGAAAGAGGGATGATCTGCCTTGCTGGTAGAAATAACGTCCTTCATGGTTAGAGAGACGCCTGGGCCGCTAATCTAAGCCATGCATTATTCATGGTGGAAATTTACTTACATGCTATGGTGAATTATCTATGACACACCTTACAATAAAAAGCTATTCCAATGGTAAATAAAAAGGGTGTTGAGGTGGTTCATCTTGTTTGTTTGTCTTGTTATTTTGATATGGACTTGTTCCATATCCTGGGACAAGAGGTACCCCAGTTGACGCTCTTGATGATACTATTATTACTTACAATGATAGATAACTTGAACTTGCTTTTTCCAAGTTGAGTAACTCATGGTGTAGGTACTTGTATTCAAGGGGCATGAGACATCCAACCTTTACTTTGTCAAGCACACTAATCATATTTGCTCTCACATTAAACTATAATCATTCAAGATGCTATGATAGGGGAATGAGAGCTTGACACCAAGTATTAGCACATTGCAATCATTAACTTAAGTAGGAGAGTTTGGAGGTTAGATGAAACTTATGCATGCTTTACCTCTACTCACTTATTCATCTTTCCAAAGTGTCCACCAAACATATTCAGATTTTCATCATCACTCTATGGACCACATGTATGCAAAAGTAAGAATGTCCATATTACTTGCTACTATGTTACACTTTGTGAACTATCATTGAACATCCTTGCATTGAATACTTGATATCACTTCATAAACTGTTTTGCATATTGCTACTCCTTTGAAGAATGAATCATTTGACTCTATGTAGCAGTAGCAATCATCTTTGATATCCATTGTTAGTGCTATATTGCAAAGCCCATGTTAGTTTTATCACCTTCATACTCGAGGACGAGTATTGGTTAAGCTTGGGGATGTTGATGCATGTAAAATGCATACATGAACTTTGCACTATATCACACATATTCCAATCATATTTGCATCATATAAGGGTTATATTACTGTTATTTAATGATTTTAGAAAATAAATCAATTGTTTCCTATTTTTATGGAATTAACCCTGCGCAGGCAGAAAACCCTATTTCTTTCCTTTTATGTTTCAGGGACCCAAACGTTGTCATAAAATTCTGGAAAAATACAGAGGTCGTTATTTTGGAAGGAAGAAGACATAGGAGCGAAGGAATCAAGCAAACGGAGCCCGCAAGGCAAAAAGGGGGTGGCCCACGCGGCCAGGTACTGTGGCCGCGTGGGGCCCACTCATTTGGCCCTCGTGGCTCCGCTGACGTCGATCTTTCGTCCACCGACTCCGTCTTGACCTAAAAACGCCTATAAAAAAGGTCCCCTGGCGTTTCGCGAAGGGAGCGCCGCTCAAACACAGAAACACCGAAACGGAGATCAGGAGCTGCAGATTGGAGGGGGAAAACTCCGGCGGGGCGCTGCCGGTGTGGTCTCCATCCTCTCCATCGACTTCTCCACCGTCTCCATGATGAAGAGGGAGTAGTCCACCTCTGGACTATGGGTTTGTGGAAGTAACTTATGTATCTCTCCTCTCTTGAGCTTCACTAATTAGTACCGTATGAGCTGCTGAACATGATTACGGTCATATTTGTAATACCTATGTGGTGGATCTTTCTATGAGTAAATATATGTTTGAGATTGCAATGTTTGTTTCAGTTATGAGTATAGATGCATATTATGTACCCCGTTCTTGTCTACTTGTTATGATCGAGCATGTTTATGAGAGCGTGTGTGGGGGAACGTGTGCATTAGTTGGAGTAACGGGGAGTGGTGAGTGTGGTAAGCTGACAACTTAATATCACGATCCACTTGGGTGTTTACCTTACTTTGTTACCTCACTTGGGATAAACAAAAATACCATGCTGCAAGGGTTAAGGGTGACCAAGCTTCTTCCTGTGACTAGATCCAGCATGTTCTTATTTTCACTTCATGTCATGAAACTTATTGCTATACTCTGAGTCATCTTAATTACTGAGGTGTTATGATTTGGTTCGCATCTTGGTGGAGTATAAGAGAGACTAATAATCAAAAGGTTTCTATGTTAGGACGTGATGCCCATATATCTAAGTAACTTGTTATCAAACTTTGTGTTGCAATCTCATATGTTAACTCTGTGTGTGTTCCATTGTCTGCCACTTTATAAAGAGAGAGTGCATTTATGAAACCATGAACCCCGGTCCATTTTTAATCATAAGAAACACCTTTCCAACACCATATACCACTTTTCTACTTTCAGCCATCATTAAATCTGAAAATACAAAAATACTTTTCATCTTGCATACATCATTAAAAAACCCAAAAATATCATTTACCATTGCATCCACCACCATTGCATATTTATTTCCTGTTTGCATTGCATACCTATCTTGATATCATTCTTACACCTTGTGCTTGACAACCACAGGTGAGGTTGAGGACCAAAACATTTAACTTTGTTTTGTAGGTAACCAAAAGAAGGATAAGAAGATATATCTTCACTACTGATTCCCCGAGAGTTCGATATTAAACCCTCGAGTCACCCATCGTGGGGAAAACACGTCTTCCACTACTACACACTCTGCACTTGGAGTCTCAACCTAACCCATTTACTTTTGACGCAGGTAACGACGAACCGGAGATCAACAAAGTGTTTTCTGGCGTCGTAGATCAACCTCTTCAAGGGCCATCAGACTCGGATGACAACCCGGCGGTGGATTATTAGTCATAGATGCTGTTGGATAACGGTCTATGTATCTTGTCGTAATGCCCAATTAAATTTCATAGTAGTCCACATGTCATATATATGCATTGTCATGCGCTCACTATTTGTCAATTGCCCAGCTGTAATTTGTTCACCCAACATGTTAGTTATCTTTTATGGAGAGACACCACTAGTGAATTGTGGACCCCGGTCCATTCTTTTACACTGATTAAACAACCACAAACTGCAAACTGTTCCTTTTTCATTCTCTTCAATTTAATACTCATTTTCCACACGAGACGTTTAATCCTTTGTTTTCAGCAAGCCGGTGAGATTAACAACCTCACTGTTTCGTTGGGCCAAAGTTCTTTGATTGTGTTGTGTGAAGGTTCCACGTTGGTGATCGTGTTGCGCCGTGCGGCCACCAACAACCTTCTGAAGAGTTGCTGCTCCTACTGGTTCGAGAACCTTGGTTTCTTTCTGAGGGAAAACTTGCTGCTGAACTGCATCATACCTTCCTCTTGGGGTCTCCCAACGAGCGTGTGATTCACGCCATCAGTTTTGTCCATCAAGAAGTCCTTGAGGGCCTGCGGCACCCGATCAGCGTGGCAAATATGAACACCAACGTGTCGGTCGCCACGGAGAGTTGCAGAACGGCGGCACGCTGCCTCTCCTCGGGTGCGGCGTCGGTGAACTCGCAGTCGAGGCCCACGATCTTCATCGGTGCGGCATCGAGGTAGCGCCTCTTGACGTCGCGGATCCATCTCTCCACGGTTGATGCGCGGAGAGTGACCACGACCTTGAAGTGCATGTCGACGGCGTCGTCCTTGTAGTGGTACTCCTCGGAACGAGGTGGGGACGCGAGTGGCTCCATGGCGTGCGGTGATGGCTACGTGTTGGTGAACCCCAAGAGGAAGGTTATGATGTAGACAGCAGAAGTTTTCCCTTGAATAATCTACCCAAGGTTTAATCGGACCAGTAGGACTTGACGATTAATTGGAAGGTTGTTGGTGGGCGCCGTTGAACAAACACCAACGTGGAATCTGCACAGACACAATCACAGAACTTTGCCCAACACGAAACAGAGAGGTTGTCAATCTCTCCGGTCTTGCAGAAACAAAGAGTTAAACGTATGGTGTGGAAAACAGCAGGAAAAACAGCAAGTAACAGGAAACAGATGATTGCAGCAGGTTGTGTAAACAGTATGAGGAAATTGGACCAGGGTCCACAGTTCACTAGTGGTGTCTCTCTCAGAACAGATAACTAGCATGTTGGGTAAACAAATTACAGCTGGGCAATTGACAAATAGAGAGGGCATAACAATGCAATACATGCCAAGATGTCAACTATGAAATCTAGTTGGGCATTACAACAAAGTACATAGACCGTTATTCCAACAGCATCTATGCCTAAATAATCCACCTTCAAGGCAGCATCCGCATCCTATTCAGTATTAAGTTGCTAACAACAGATTATTGCATGAAGTAAAGTGTGTAATGTAATCAATACAAGTGCCCTTGGACACTGCACCAATGTTTTATCCCTAGTAGCAACATCACATCTACCATCTTAGACCTTTCTGTCACTGATCCAGATATCTAGAGACTGAACCCACTATCGAGCATAAATACCCCCTCTTGGAGTCACAAGCATCTACTTGGCCAAAGCATCTACTAGCAACGGAGAGCATGCAAGATCAAGAGCACATAGATAAACAACTTGAATAAACATGGTATCAATATTCATCGGATCCCAGCAAACACAACATCTAGCATTACAATAAGATGATCTTGATCATGTTAGGCAGCTCACAAGATCTAAACATGGAGGCACAAGGTAGAGAGACAACCATCTAGCTACTGCTATGGACCCGTAGTTCAGGGGTGGACTACTCACGCATCACTCCGGAGGCAGGCATGGTGATGTAGAGCCTCCGGTGATGATCTCCCTCCGGCAGGGTGCCGGGAAGAGCTTCAGAACTCCTCCGATCTGAGATTGACGATGACGGCCGCGACGGAACTTTTCGTGGAATATGATCGACCGTCATAGGGTTTTCGCGTCGCGGAGAATATATAGGCGAAGAGGCGGCGTCGCTGGCCGAGGGGGGCCACCACGCCATAGGGGGGCGCGGGCCCACCCTGGGCCGCGCCCTAGTGTGGCGTGGCCCCCTGGTGGGTCTGCTCCGACTCCACTTTGGACTCCGTGATCTCCTCGTGATATTATTGACGATGTCTTTTGTTTCGTCCAATTCCGAGAATATTTCCTTAATAGATTTTCTGAAACCAAAAACAGCAGAAAACAGGGAACTGACACTGTGGCATCTTGTTAATAGGTTAGTCCAGAAAATGCATAAAAATGATATAAAGTGTAGCCAAAACATGTAGCAATTGATATAATAACAACATGGAACATCAAAAATTATAGATACGTTTGAGACGTATCACGCGGCAGCGATTCGAGAGAGGATTTTTGAGAAGATTAGAGAGAGGAGATGGTGCATTTAGCAAATGGCACTGTAGCTCTCCTATATAGAGCTAGCAGGGGAGATGAGGAGGCTGGCCGTGGTAATTAATCCGGCCATGTTTCAACTTCCCAAAATCCGTTAAGCCATTTGATCAACTTCCAAGACATTAATCGATCGTTTCATTCCCCGGCCGTGTGATCAACGACCAGCGCGGGAACCCAAGGGTCCTCATTTGAACACCATTAGTCGCGGGTTGTATATAGGACCGGGACTAAAGGGTCCTCGTTTGAACGAATTAGCCGCAGCCCCTTTAGTCCCGGTTTGTATCTCAAACCGGGACCATTGGTCCCTAACGGACCGCGACTAATGATTGCCGTACGCTTCGGCGTTTTCGGGGCGACGTGTCCGGACCATTAGTCGCGGCCCAGACCGCGGCCGGGACTAATGGCCCGGACGAAAGGCCTCTTCTCTACTAGTGCATAACCAGTGGCGTGTCAAAAACGCGCTACTAAGTGCGAAATCGGCGCGCCGCTGTAAAGTTTGGCGCATCCTGAGTTTCTCCCGGGGAACCGAGGCTTCCGATCCCCCACCTGCAGCGCATGACATGTGCCCACCTAGGCAAAACAAACACGCTCCAGCAAAAGCGCCATCGTCTCTGTGTCCTCGCTCACCAGCTTCTCCATGCAGCACGGCAAGCACCACACACATGCTCCTCCATGAGCCCCATCCGTCGATCACCGCAGGTAACCAAATGCACACGATTTTGCATTTAGCGGCACTGTAGGGAACACACCCCATATGAAGGAGAAATTTTTTCCTTTTCCTTTTCCTTTTTATTTTTTCTGTTATTTTTATTTTATATGATTTTGAAAATATTTAGAAATAAAATTATTCAGGTTTAAAATATTAACATTTGAAGAATATTGAAATTTTCTTTAGAAATGAAAAAAAAGAGAGGAAAGGACCCTAAACTACTTGATTATCCGGCCCAACAGAGCACTCAGGTTGTGCGGCCTGCTACTACTCCTTTTCGCAGCCCAACAATAAAAAAATCTATACTAGCAGGACAACAACTAAATAATCCGATAAGAGATAAGCATGGTCAAATCAAGTGGGCACATGCTGGCCGAGGTTAGGAAAAAAACAACCAAAAAAAACTTTGGGAGCTCGATGATCCTTTGTTGAGCCGACCCTGAGGTAATCATTAAGCTCGCGAGCCAAGGTCGAGCTGAAAATTTGGGTCGCCCGGGGCTGCAAAAAAAAAAAAAAAAAATCCCCCGTGCTGCAAATTTAGATTCCGGGGCTGGTTTTTGGTATATATACTCAAAAGGTAATTTTAGCTACAGGAGTCATTTTAAGTTTCTGCTAGACCCCTTTTTGAGCATGTCTCCTTTTTTAGGATTTAATAGAGTTGCTCTTAAAAGGTGGCATAATTATCCGTTGGCCCGGCGTGCAGCGAATATATGCAAGATAGTCATTTTCACGTACTGCGGAAGTGACAAAGATGTCAAGCTTATATGTTGACCAAACTAAATGAGATGAGGAGAAGTACGAACCGGCCGGCCATGTCCGGTTGGACTTTTGTGTGCAGAGCGAAGAATAATCTGCACTAAATTTAGCTATATATCCTGCTCCGTTTCTCAAGAATTAATTCCAGTAACCAGTGAGAGAGATCATGGCTTTTTCAGTTGGAGTTACCAGTAGCCAGCTCAAAGCTCGCGGTCTGGTCGTCTTCCTCCAGGTGATGGCGCTGCTCGTCTGCGTCGTGATCATGGGCAGCAGCTACACCTGCCATGGCGCCGGCCGATGTGAGTAACTAACCACTGACCGCGTTTTTTTCCGCCATCTAATTTCTACTTAGATTCTGTTACTTACTAGTACTACTACTACTAATTGTTTTCGTGCAGCCCTGATGTCGATCCGGGAGGAGAAGCCGCCGCACCTTGAGATACCCGAAAAGTGCTTTGTGCCGCCATGCCATTAAGCTTACACTATTATCTGAAGCTCAAGCTCCAAGTAGTGCTACTTCTGCTGATTCTAGCGCTTGTGTATCTTCCTTCGTTTACGTGCGTGTGTAAAAAAAGAGATCTCGCTTACATGATCTCTCTACTGAATAATGAATAAGAACTTTTATGAAAGTGTGGATTGCTTCTTTTTTTTCTTTTTTTTCTCTAGCTCTTTGTCTGAAGTCCAGTTTATGAACAGTAAGTCCAATTCTTGACCTGCTCATGTCACCTCCAGGACCCCAACCGATAGACACGATACGATCCCACTGCATACATAAACCTGGGCGATTATTCCACAAGCAAAATAAGGAAAATCACCTAGATTGATCGCCGGGCTGCTTAATGAGGACATGGCACTAGGTCTCGGTGGTGATGGGTCAGCGTGGATGCACGATTGTTTCTGCGATCAGTTTCGTCGACAGAAGAGTCGGCCTGATACCATGTAAAACTTAGCGATCGGGTAGATCCGAGGCTACTCGGATGAATCATAAGTCACATGTATCCTATATTTATATTAGGCCAATGCCGGTTTACAGGAGTTGGATTAAGAGTCCAATACAAATATGACGCGGTATAGGAAATCTATCCTATCTACCATAGATTAGGTTAGCCTTTCCTCTCATTTAATTTTTCTTAACCCTACGAGCATATGTAAATGTTTGCTCTTGCCTGAGAGACCACTTCTTATGTTTTTCATTGTCTGTCTACTTCACATAAAATCAAAAGTGTCACGTAAATAAGATTATAGCCCACTATTATACTTGTTTCAAGGGCGCTCGCAATTCAGAGACAACATTGTTGTATCATGCACTTGCCAGTCATCCTGGATAGTTCGTGATACAACCATCACAATGAGCTGTATCTACATGTGGGTCATGGCAGATCTCGCCGCCAAGCAAAATGGCCGTGGCGACCTCAGCGGGCTGATTCCCTTGGCAGTGCCTCACATGTCTTCCATGCACCAAATGCTTCAGTCAGTTTAATTGACTAGGTGCTCTAGATGCTATATATTCGAGTGAAGCCAACGACGACCACTATCTATCGGAGAGGAAGCCACTATATATCCTAGGCGATGAGATGTGTGTCATCTTGTGGAGCACGCATGGAGTTGAAAACGGTGCCATCTAGCGACGACATGGTCTCCTCGTGCTGAAATTTTTGGCGGTTCGATGGTGGTGCGACATGAAATTGCTGCAAATTTTCGGTGTTTTTGGTGCACGCTCAAAAGAACATCCCCAGTGCTGCAAATTTACAGGCTCAAAATATATTTTGGCTACGAGAGAAGGTTTAAGTATCTAACCCATTTTTTACCCCCACATACTAAAGAACCAAGAGTTTATTTTGAGTGCGTCTCTTTTTTAGGGTTAAACGGAGTTGCTCTTAAAGGTGGCATAATTATCCGATGGACCGGCATGCAGCGAATAGATGCAAGATAGTCATTTTCACGTACTGCGGAAGTGTCAAAGATGTCAAGCTTATATGTTGACCACACTAAACGAGAGGAGTAGAAGTACGAACCGGCCGTATCCGGTTGGACGTTTGTGTCCACCACTAAGCTTAGGCTACTATCTGTCTATCTCAAGCTCCAAGTATGCGGAAATCCATTTTGAGTCGTAGTTCTAGTCGATGACCCTATTATGAAAAAACATATTTCGTAATGTCCAAAAATTCCTAAAAAAACAGATGAACATACCAACATTTTATGTAGGCACATAATTTTTTGTCAAGAAAAGACATTTTATGTGCCCTGTTTAAAAAAGACAAAAAAATGTCCAGTAAAAAGTTATTTTTGAGCACCGAATTTGTGTTTTTTATACAGGACACAAAAAAATTATTTTTTCGTGAAATTTTATGTGCCAACATAAAATGTTGAGAGGTACACCCAGAATTTTATTTTAGATTTTTTGACATTTTAAATATTTTTTAAAATTTTATTTTCATAATGAGACTAGATCGATGCTCCTATGAGCCAAATCGCCAAGTATGGTGCTACTTCCGCTGAGCGTGTGTATCTCGCTTGCATGATCTCTCTACTGAATAATGAAGAATAACTTTTATGAACGTGTGGATTGCTTTTTTATTATTCATTTTTTTCTCTCGTTGAGTGAAGTCCATTTTCTAAACGGTAGGTCCATTCCCTACTGTTCCTAGTCAAACAAATCCACCTCATCTGCAGGTGTTGGCACGACGTGTGTGAGCTCGTTGCTGAATTGCCCATATCCAATTCTTGACCAGCCTTGTGTCGCCTCCAACTCCAAGCCCCCAACCCGCAGCATAAGATCCCACTGCCTATATAAACCTGGGCAATGATCCAGCTTATTCCACAAGCAAAACAAGGAAAATTCACCAGAGTTCACAAGGTTAACAAGTAGTAGTAGAGATGGCTTCTTCGGTTGGAGTTGGTTTCAGAGCTCGCGGTCTGGTCGTGTTCATCCACGCCATGCTCCTCGTCTCCGTGGTGATCATGTGCGTTGATGCTACTCCAGCCATGGCACGCGGCGGCCGATGTACGAATCCTTCTAACCTGTTCTTAGAAAATACTACTTGAGACACTTATTTTTGGACGGAGGGAGTACTATATATCCTTAATTGTTGCATGTGCTGGTGTCTGATGCGTTTCATTCGATTGTTTTATGTGTTACATGCAGTTCTGCCGCCCTTCTTCCGCGAGGAGAAGTCACCCATAGCACTCAAACCAGTCCCCTGCCTCGTCCCGCCATGCCACAAGAACTAATTAAGCAAAGCATGCAAGCTGGTGCCCCTAGCAGTTAAATAAGCCATGGAGAAGCATGCACAAAATATATATGTGGATGTATGTGATGTGTGTTGCATGCATGATGGTGTTAACCATTCATGCATGATGATATTAAGTATGTTATATAGATGTAACATGTCCAATCTATCAGAAGTGTGCACCTGAAGAGTTGAAATACAAGAGTACCAATGTGCATATGAATAAAAACAAGTTTGTTATGCGAAAGACATTTATTTATTTCCTTAAGGCAGCTTATTTTTCTTGTACCAAGACATCGGGTGTAATGGACCACAAATTTATTTACGAACGTAACCGGAGTTTCGTAGATGGATTCACAAGTCATTGACTCCTCTCCTTCTTTACCGCCCATAATCAATCTACAACTTTGGTGGATAGAAATGATTACACTATTGATTTCTAAGGCTGACAACAACTGGTTCATACACTCGATGAAAACGCAATAAAATTAATTTATACTTGGATCACTCACTCAACCACAACACTTCAAATACAACTTCACACGTGCAACGTGGTCTATCATTCAAGTTGAATCAAAATTTATTATCAATCTCGGAGTGTTGTTAATATGTTTGGTAGCTAGCTACGGGTATTCCCTATAAATTTATAAAGCATATCCCTGTTCGAGTGGCAACACTAGCTTGGACCTCGGGCCTTCGCATGAATGGTACTGTCTTTGACCAAAAGAACACTATGGTGGACTATCGTCATCCATACAGTGTAAAGACATAGTAAGTCACAAAAGTCATGCACTAATGCCTAAAATACTTACGACGATGTATGGCCGATTCGAAGATTATGTCGTGATCAACATGGGGTATAGCCACTTGCTCCAAACGCAAGCACACTGCCGAGAAAATGCCTTATTTAATATAGTTATGCAGGCTCTAGTTTCTAGTCTTCTAGATGACATGGATAGCTACATAATTTATAATGACTAGCTAGATAAATGTTATATCAAATCAGGACAAGCTCGTAAAATGCAATTGGATTTTTAAGTGTTGTTTTGTCATTGTGATGGAGAATATGAAAGACTTATTCGTCTGGTGCAAGTTTTGGTGTTATATAGTCAAACATCCAAGCGATTTCAAACCTGAGCGGACTTTTGGAGGTCGGGCTACAGGTATCCCTGTATCTCCATCGTCCTCAAGTCATCATGATCTGGGAAAAATTATTTAATGCGGCAATATCAAAGTGAAATACAATAATTGTCAACAGTGCTACCCTATGCACTTGGCCCATGTGATTTAGCCTTATCTGGGACAGATACATGAACCAGACAGAGACGGACAGAATCAGTTTCCTCATTTATTCCTCGATCTCATCGACTCCCTCTCTAGTCTCTCACCGGTGGGGATTCTCTGACTTAGTGTAGGGTGATTTTAAGTCATTGACAGGAAGGTCCCGCGTCTGGTGGGCCCCACGTAGCAGTGACTCAAAGTCAGGGAAAAGTCAGAGGGCAAAGTCAGAGAATCCGTGCCGGTCTCTCACCTCTCGTTCTCTCTCTCATACGCGACCAGGAACACCTTCTCAGTGACACCGCAGGCAACGAGGCAGCTGGCGAGTTGAGCCACCGGCACCATCGGGTGCAGATGAGATGCCGGAGGCATCGGGAGGGCCTGGGGGGGGGGGGGGGGGGGGTTAGGTGAGGTGCGACCAGATTCCTCGCCGTGATTTCACCTCCATGACCACGAAACTTGACTTCTCCTCCGTTGAATCTCAGCACATGTTTTTCTTATTTGTTTTGTTTTTAGATCTGATTGATTTAGTTGGGCTTTCCGATATGATTTGTATGTAATTTTGTAGTTTGTTCTTTCGATTTCTCCGCTAGTGATTGACAGGAACCAGAGGCACAAATATTCTAATCTGGGATGATTTTCTCGATGTGGTGATCTTTGCAAATTTTACGAGCGGGTAGATTGTGTTCCTTAGATGGATCGATGTCTAATCCCGAGTTAGAAGTATGGATCGTTGTGCATGTTCGCCATGTCTTCAAGAATGTATCTGAGCAACATGCTCATTTTTTGTTTTGGTCCAATTGAATTTATTCATGACTCACGGCTGGATTTTTTCGGAAACAAAAGCTATCAGAATTATATTCTTGAATTGATGTCCAGATAATATATTATTTTGCATGAATTTGAGGGGCTAAAGCCTAATCTGGCTTACTACTGCACCGAGGCTGATTTTTATTGTCAAAATGCTGATGATTTCATTCTCAAATCATTTTTTTCCAACGATTGAATTTGTGATTTTGAGTGTTTGCAGTTTTTCAAGATCATGTCTTTAAATGACATGTTCTTAATGCTAATCCCAAGCCAATAATTAAATTTGAGTCTTGAGAGAGCGACGAAAGTGTAGGTGCAGTGAAGAGTGCACATGGTGTCGGCAGCTGCGTGTGGCACATGAACCTTTCCGGAAAAAAAATCAAGATATGAAGTACATTGCAAATACACAAAATAGGTACCTCGTTTTGGTCAATCTGATCACATGGGTGACCTAGATAACGAGCACCATGTAGCTCCGCCTCCAATTGAGGTTTTCGGACACAAGGGTGGTTATATTGATATTTGAAATGTTGTAATCAATCATATTACTCCAGTAAAAATACTCCGAGATTATGTTTGGTTGGACTTACTTTTGGTTTTTTGTCAAAATAAAAAGCACCTATGTAGGTGTTTTTTTTTACCTTATAAGTCAAAAGTCAAAAGCCAAAATTAAGTCCAACCATAAAAGGCCTGAGTGGTAGGTCCCTTCCCTTATCGTTACTACAGTCAAGCAGGGTCCGCATCATGGATGTTGACAATGATTGATGCAAAGTGTGGACTGGCCGTATACAAGTTTTGACCTGCTCACGCCGCTTCAAGACCAACAGGATAAACACTGGCCGATCCAACTTCTATGAAACAAAGAAAGAAAAGAAGCTGACCTCATAAGCCTATCCATATAAACACTGGCCGATCCAACTTATTTCATACAAGGAAGAACTTGAGTAGTTTCAGAGGGGAGCGGCTACTGGCCTGCAAATTAGGTTCAACAAGAACAAGAGATGGCATCGATCGGAGCTCGCGGTTTGGTCGTGTTTGCGCAGGCCATGGTGCTCATCATCTGATTGGTGATCATGAGCAGCAGCTACACCTGCCATGGCAGCCGAGGTAAGAGTTCTAATTAACAAATAACTTTTTCCTTGAATATCTGCTTCACACCACACCTGTATGGGTTTGTCTGCAGTTGTGCCGCCATTGCTGGGCGACGAGAAGAAGCCGGTGGCACACCAACCTGTGAAATGCCTCCTCCCGCCGTGCCTCAGGGATTAATTATATAAGAAGGCTACACTAGTGCAGTAGTTGAATAAGCAACACAGAAGCCTGCTCAGTTTATGCATGCTAGTAGATGATTCAGTATCTCATATGTATGTAACCACCGAGCGGCTGTGTAGTCTACGAATAAAACAATAGTTGTGCAAAAAGAATACCTGTGGATGTTGAACAGAAAATCATGTGCAAAAAATGGGGTTAAACAAAAAAAATACGCCGTTGCCGGGGATCGAACCCGGGTCACCCGCGTGACAGGCGGGAATACTTACCACTATACTACAACTACCCATGTTGAAGATTAATTCGCTTTGTTCTTATTTATTATGAGTTAACAGGTTTGTTCTCTGCTTGGGCCGCCGTTGGCGCTTCACACGAGCCCACTACTGGCTACTGCGGCCCCTGTTTCTCCAGTTGAGTTCATCGGTATATTTTTTTTTTGTCTTTTCTCTAGCTGTTCATCGTTTATTGGTTTCTCCATGCTCTGATTTTGTTTGTTCGTTTTGCTAAACTGGTATTTATTGGTATGTTCTCTGTGATAGAGAAACATACAAATTATGATGGATGTTTGAGGTAAAAATAATCTAGCTAGATCTGTTGTAATAGAGTAGCGAGGTGTGAGACGTTGCCTCACGTCTTACTAAACCGTTTTACATTCTCTACGGATTAACCAGAAAAATTTACGCTCTCTAAATACCGATAGCAATCTTGAATTTCGGTTATTTTGTGGCGACTTAACTGTCTAGCCTATTTTTGCGAAAAGAGGAGCAAAGCACTGAACTCTACATCAGAATGATGCACATATCATTTTATTACATAGTTTTCAAAGTTTAGCAAGTTGTACAATGAAGGATCGGCCAAAATGCCTACATGTGTCAGCCACCGAAAAAAAGGCAGAAGAACCAGTCTACACATGTTGTAATCTTTTAAATGCTGCCAGCCACCCCGGTTGAATATATTACGGACAACCGCCATCAACCAAGTGCATTCAGAATCCATATGAGGCCTTTTCTCCGTGGAAGGAGGAAGGATCACATGTTGATCCAGTAAGTAGCTCTGTGGACAACCTACAAAAAGTGAGCAACTCCAACCTAATTAAAATAACATCATTCCGGAAATTCCAAAAGCTAAAATGCCAATGTGATTGTGAGTCTTAGTTTTCTTATCAACCCCGCTAGCCATTTACCAAATGTAATATCAATACTGGTAGGAGAAATGAGATTATACATAAAATGAATAAGTCGGCAGTTTCATCGATTGACAAAAAAATCACACCCGTTCCAATGTCTCTTAAAGTATTACTTTCCGATGAACAAACCACATTAAATCCTAATTTTCAATGGTAATTTTAATTTTCATAGGTACTTGCGTAAAAAAGGTATACGGCCATTCATATAATAAACTTACATGGACTTAACAGATAGCATTCTAGATGGAGTAAATTTCCAAGTGAAAGTATCTGCTTATTCAGCCAAGCGGTCCATTTGCCACCCGTCAAGGACCGTCTAAACTAAATGTTTATATGTGGTGTATTGGATAAAACGTCCGCAACTAGGATATTCTTGCGACGCACAGCGCTCTTCATCCCCCCAGATTATCCGAGTAGCTCTCCGGTGCTTTATCAATCATGAAGGGGATAAGGTGCTAAGGTGAGTTTAGCCTGTTCAGCCTATGTACTAATACTGATCATCATTAGAATGCTAAGGTGCTTTCACAATAGTCTTTGTTGCCTACCTGCAGGAAGATATCATGTGACATGTCGGCCTCGGTGAACGTGGTGTTGCGGCATGTTCTTCATGATCTCCCGGAACACCGGTGAATCAAGGAGACAGCCAAGGCATGGGATGTGTGGGTGCCAAAGACTGTGACGGCTCATGTGCACCGGCATGGCGGAGGAACAGTCAGCTTGATGCATGCTTGGCCGGTGGGAGAGATGGATCATGCGTGGCTTGTTTGCTGTAGAACAGAAGAGACGGTAAGGTGAGACGGTGAGTCCATACTCAGGGAAAGTAAGATTTAGAATGGATTGCATTTGCGAAGGAGAAGAACTTGCGACCGTCGGTAGACTATGAAACGAGGAAAACATGCTACTACTGTTTTTCTTTTATATTGTTTTATATTGCACGCATGTTAGTGTTTTCATGGCTGGAAAGTAAAACGGGATATTCTAATATAACCACCATCTGATGCAACCAATGCTAATCCACTAACTCCCATTTTTTTATGGTCAATAATGATCATCTCGCATTCCACAAGTATAACAAAAAAATTGGGCGCTACACAAAGGTCATTAATGTTAGAGCTTGGTTTTGGTTGTAATCTTTTTCGTCAATGGAGATGGCATCGTCTGCAATAAGTGATCTTCCGCGCTTCGTTCGTCGGCGAGATCTCCTTCCCGACATCAATGATGGTTGTGGAAGATTAAGTTTGTCTAGGTATGGTTCTTCAGATCTTGCTTCGCCAGATCAATCTTGGATTGTTTCTCATGGTTGCCGCGAGGAGGTTTGTCCTCGCATTATCTATCCCGGTTACTACGTCTTCAGCAATGGTGATTCGTTCTCTCGGCTCCCAACGACGTCGACAAAGTGGTTCGGTTATTTGTCCCTGGAATATCAGTGGTGGTGCTCTTGTCGATGTTGCTTGATTAATTTAATGACTGTTGGCATTGCGGCTCAAAATTAAAAGGGGAGAACTTTGTTGGTATTAATTGCATGAGTGTTAGCGTTTTTGTTCGTTGGGAAGTAATGTGTGATAACCATACCTGATCCACTAAACCCACTTTTGTCGTGATGCACATAGAATAGGAACGGGCCTTGTGTTGACATGCACATGCCAAGTATCGTTTCACTATTGTTTCAGTAGAACAAGATTCATATAACGCGACTTAGAAAGTTGCTCCTCCTAGTTTCATGTATAGGGAAACAAAATTGGGTGTACATACACTACAGAAAATCGGCGGTTTGCATTGTGCCCATGGCTTTGCCGAGAGCCAAATGTTGGGGCGTACACAAAGGCTATCTTTGCATAGTGCCCACCAGAAACCTCTCGCCAAAGAAAAGGTTCGCGGCAAAATAAAGGAAAGACGCACTGGCACTAGCTCACTTGGTTAGTGGAATGGATGTACAACCTAGTCACCTTGGCTCAACTTCCCACGGGCGCGAATTTGGATTCTTATATTTTGAAGAAAAAAACTCGCGATGGGGGCTTCCCACCGCTTTCTTTAAAAAAAAAAGGACGGAAGTACAAATGGCAATGATCTTACAAAGAGACATACTTGCGGCTTTCTCGATGGGTGACACACGGAAAATACTTTCATGGATCCCACTTGCAGGCTTTACCGTACACTTGGCAAAGACCCACTTGTATTTTTCCATGCTTGTTGTCCCCTTATTTTCGCGCTAGACTTTTGCGCTCTATTAATTTGTTCCGCGCTTGATGTCTCCTTCTTTTCACGCCAGATTTTCCCGCGCTATTATGTTTTTCCCCGCTTGACGCCCCTTCTTTCCGTGCAAGATTTTCCCTCCCTATTAAGTTTTTCCGTGTTGCCGCTTTATTATTTTCTCCATGCACCTTAAATATTTACAGTGTCTCCCAGGGAGGACGGATGGTGATTCTGGTTAACCTTGGTTTACTTCTGAACCAACAAAACGCTAACATCCTCAATGGCATGATCAAGTGGCCAGGGAGGAGGGGTGGACAAGATGGAGGCTCTAGCGTGTGTGCACATGTTAATTGTGATTAGCTTTTTGAGATGATATTAGGTTTCTAACATATTTTTATAGCTTAGTACGCTGCAAGTTCTTGGGAGGTGGCGAGCTAAGGCTAAGAATTTAGAAGATGTATCCACTATATCACAGGGAATATTGACGTGCATTATGTTCATATATGTGCTATGAGAAAAGAACTTGACGACTCGTGCCAACGCACGGGTATTCAACTGATTATATACATCTAAAAGTCGACCGAGAAATAGTCGGTCCGTAGACGGCGAATGTAGAGGAAATTTCAGTATTTACATTTTCGGAACAGCCTCCTGAAGGATTATTGAAATAGCTATCATCGATAATTCGTCATAGCAGAATATTTTTCATGCAAAAGTTGTAATCTCTGTTGATGTTCATACGGTCATAAGAATAGACTGTTTTGTTCTAATCTTGGTTACTGAATGCCTATATAGTGGAATTAATACATTTTCTTGGTGACTAGCACTGTTATAGAGTGCTAGCCAGAACATTTTTGTACCAACTTACTTTCCGCCGGTAAATTAACTACTGGCCATGCGAATCATGCACAGCAGTACAGTGTGATTATTCAAATAGCTAGCATCAATAATTCGTCGCAAAAAAAATCATGCGAAAATTGCACTCTCTGTTGATGTTCAGACAATCATAAGAATAGACTAATTTGTTCTAATCTTGGTTAGTGGATTACATTTGGTTAGTGACTAGTAATGTAATAGAGTGCTAACCAGAACGTTGTTGTAGCAACTTACTTTCCGCCGGTAAATAAACTACTAGCCATGCGGATCATGCACAGGAGTGCAATGTGTAGTTTAACTAGCCAACAACCATTAGGTCGAGGACGGTCCTTATATATACCACATGGCGTAATGCATCATGTGAACACACACACAAACGAGCATACAATGGAGGTCTTGGTGCTCCTCGCCATCGTCGTCTGCCTAGCCATCTTTCTCCGGCGAAGCGCTACGCGGCGCCATGCTCAGACGACGATCCACCAGATCGTCGACACCGCCACCGCCCACCTCGCCTTCAACCAGAAGTCCAGCGCCTTCTTGAACCGCCTTGCCGGGATCTTTCCGGTAGTCCTGGCCGTCGGGCTCCACGGCGAGCGGAACGACAACATAACCAAGGTGGACTACGGCCCGCAGTGGCGCGCGCTCCGGTGCAACCTCACGGCCAAGATCTTCCACCCATCACGCCTAGCCGGCTCCTCACCTTCCTGGGTCGGCAGACCGAGCTGTTCCTGCCACTCATCAATGCACGGAGGCAGCCCGAGTCGCGCGCCCGTACGTGGACTCGCTCCTTGACCTACGTGTCCCGGACAAGGACGACCGGCGGCGCTCGAGACGCCGAGCTAGTGAGCCTCGTGTCGGAGTTCCTCGTCGCTGGCTCGTGGTCGATCGTGTCCTGCCTGGAGTGGACCCTAGCCCACCTCGTCGTCAAGCCGGACGTCCAGAACAGGCTGCGTCGCGAGGTCGATGGTGCCGGCGTGCTCTCCACTAGGACCCTCCGTAGAATGCCGTACCTTAACGCCGTGGTGCTTGAGTGCCTCCGCAGGCACCCGCCCGTGCCGTTCATCCTACGAGGCGTCCACGGCGAGGGCGCCGCCGCCGTTGGCGCGACGGCCGTGCCGCCCGACGGCTTGAGGGTACTGTTTAATGCATGTAAGATTGGACGGGACAGCAAGACGTGGAAGGATCCTGACGAGTTCCGGTGATTTTTGCCACGTTGGCCACGTGTCCCTTGTCAGAACCGGTGGACGACTCCGTGACGGGCCGGCTCGTGTGTTTGCGAAGAGTGACTAACAGACCATACTCGGAAAAGTTTGCCAAGTAACAAGTAAGAATGCCGAGCGCCATGCGTGTATGGTTACTAACAAGTAAGAATAGAAAAAATAAAAAACGAAAATTTGCCTCGACAGGAAAGTCCGGTGTGCGTTGGTCCTTCTCCTTAAGTTGGCTATATTGCCTCACGGCCAAGCGGGAAGGAGGATGGAGGGCATGACATCAACAGACGTTCGGAGAGGAGGAACATAGGCTGGTAGCGTGAAGGGATGTCCGGAATGTCGCTGGAGGTTCACTAGTACAAACAGGACCATTGGTCCAGAGTAATCCCGGATGGCTTTTGAACCCGGACTAGAGGGGGGGACTAGTCCCGGTTCAACGGCAACGAGGCCGTGCAGCAGTTGTCCCGGGTCATAGGGAACCTCTAGTCCCAGTTCGTGATACGAACCGGGACTAAGGTGCGTGGCAGTGCAGCCGCAGAGGGGGGCCCGCGCGAGCACCTTTCGTCCCGGCTCGTATCATGAACCGGGACTAGCTAGTGATGGACTTTCTAGTCCCGGTTCGTGATACGAGCCGGGACGAAATTTAAAACCTGTTAATCTCCCGCCGACGCTTTGGAAGTTGATCAAAGCCGCCGTTTTGATTGTGCGCTTTGAAAGATGATCAGCCCGGCGCTGATTAGTGCTTTGGAAGATGATCAGCCGAATTTAATCATTGCATGCGCCGCCCCCGGCCTCCCTCTCTGCCCGCCGACCTCCTCTCCGCCTATATAAGCTACACTAATCCATGGCTTAAGCACACACATAATCTCTCTCTCTAATCCTTGCAAAAACTCTCTCTCTCGATCCCTCTCTTCTATTCCAATGGAGCCACTCGCGCGCGTACCTCCGTCTCGGTTGTACTACTTCATCAAAGAAGATATGCACTTCAAGGTATGGGTCACCCTCCGTGCATCACGCGTGGAGAGGTGGATCCGCGACGTGAAGAAGTTCTTCCTCGACGCCGCACCGATCAAGTGCGTTGGACTCGACTACGAGTTCGCCGACCCTCTCCCGGATCGACAGAGGGATTCTTCCACCCGAGAAAAGGCAGCGCGTGATGCATGTAAAATGCATACATGAACTTTGCATTATTTTTACTTATATTCCAGTCATATTTGCATCATATAAGGGTTATATCACTGTTTTATAATGATTTTGGGAATATTTGGTATGTTTCCTATTTTTATGGAATTAACCCTGCACAGTCAGAAACCTCTTTTTCCATGTTTTTGACTTTCAGGGACCAAACGACATCCAAATGACCTAATATTTTACGGGGCCCAATATTTGGAAATAAGAAGACGTACCAGCCAAGAATCTGTGAAAAAGGAAGTCTGAGGAAGAAATTAGATGGTCCCACGCGGCCAGGTACATAGCCGTGTGGGACCACCTCTTTTATTCCTCGTGGCTCCGATGTCGTCCGTTTTCGTCTCCGTGGCTTCGTCTTGACCTAAAAACGTCTATAAAAATAGCCCCCGACGTTCTCTGGAAGGAGCGCCGCCGAAACACAGAAACCACGAAACAGAGACCTGGAGCTGCAGATTGGAGGGGAAAACTCCGGCGGGGCGCTGCCGGGGTGGTCTCCATCTTCTCCAACGACTTCTCCACGTCTCCATGATGAAGGGGGAGTAGTCCACCCCCTGGACCTTGGGTTTGTGGTGGTAACTTGATCTAATCTCTCTATGTATGATCATTGTTGGAGTCCATATGATGTGCCTTGCATAAGTATGGATCTATCTATGTAATTCTTATGGTGGATATTGTGGTATGAGATGATTTGTTATGCATTTACCGTTGTGTTGGAGTTTTATGATTTGTCATACTTTGGAGATATTCTATGATGCATGTGATGGTTTGATTTATGCATAATGCCTTGTTTATCCTTGTCATGAGGTGATTGACACCACCAAGTGTGGATAGATGAGAGAGATGTGGTCATGCACACGAATTATGAATCATTGCACTAGTGTTTAGAATATTGTCCATTATGAAGTATGATGTATGTAGGTACGGGATGGCCGATGTGACACGGCATATGTATTGAGTGACATGTGAAATACAGCCCAACATCCTTTATCTGGGGGTAAAAAGAAGAGTATGATGTGGGAGTGACAGCAACCACGCTAGCCTTACGAGGGTGACCTAGCAACACAAATGAGTACTTCTTTCAACTATGTGTTTTAGGACATATAGCCGTCATAAAAGCTACCATTAAAACATGACAATTGTGTGTACTTTATCTATAACATGATAATCACCGTAGATGAAGAGAGAGGATTAAGTGAACCCAAACCCATGTCCATTGTTCCTATAAGAGAAAACCTTTGTCTTGTCCTCTTGCATTGAAGAGGATTGGGACACTTTTACATTCTTGTTTTGTTACATTAAACTTCCATCCATTAAATCAACCATCTTGTTCTTTAAACTTGTTTAGTGCATAATCAACTAAAACTTGTGACACTTTAGTTGTAGGGAATAGATAACTTTTCCTTCTTGCTCCTGCGGATCGATACCTTACTTCCACATTGAGAGGTGCTACAGTGATCCCCTGCTCTTGGGGTTATCAAGTACTTTTCTGGCGCCGTTGCCGGGGAGCGTAGCGCTTAAGTTTCTATTCTTGTGTGCACTAGATTTATTCTTGCAATCATCTAAGCTTGGGGAGGTTCCTTTAAACTTGTTTGGTTGTGAGTTTCTCATTAGTTTTTATATATCAAAAACCCATAAAAATTAGAAAATGGAAAACAAAAAAAATTAGAGAGCTTTATGAAATTTATCTTGAGTTAGGACATGATGAGTTTGAGCAGAAAATTAAAAAATCTATGGAAAATCATTTGCATGATGGTAGCAATGTTATTACTATAAATTCTTTGCACACTATTGCTAATGCTATGGAAAAGTCTAAGCTTGGGGAAGCTAGTTTTTATAAAAATGATCCTTGTAGTTCCCCAGCTTTGGAGGAGAAAATTTGCTTTGATAATACTTTGTCTCCTATATGTGATAATTCTAATGATACTTGTGATATTCTAAATCCACCTACTGAAAGTATTCCTTTTGAAATACCTATGGAAATTGTTGAAATGGTTATGGATGAACGTTATGCAGGGGATGGAACAATCCGTCCAAGTGATCACTTGCTGAAACTTAAAGAACTTTGTGGTTGTTTAAAGTTGTAGGTTTATCAAGAGAAAATGCCATGAAGAAATTGTTTCCATTGTCACTTAAGGACAAAGCAAAGGAGTGGTATGAGCTACTGGATGATCCTCGTCATTTGGAGTGGAAGGAGCTTGAATCTCTCTTTTACTCTAAATTTTATCCTCCTTGTGAAATGTATTTAGATAGGTGTTACATTTTTAATTTTTATCCTCGTGATGGAGAAAGCATTGCTCAAGCTTGGGGAAGGCTGAAAACATTATTACTCAAATGTCCTAACCATGAGCTTCCTGGAAAATAATTGTTACTAATTTTTATGCAAGGCTTTCAGGTCATTACAAGGATTATCTAGATGCATGTTCAGGAGGTTCTTTCACAAGTAAGAAGGTTGAAGCTAATTGGGATCTTCTTGAAACAATTCAACGCAATACTGAAGATTGGGATAACGACAAAGGTAAAGAATCAGGTATAAACTAGTCTATGATTGCATTAAGTCTTTCTGAAACTGCTGTTTTCATGAGCTTAGTGCTAAATTTGGTCTTGATTCTCAAATTATTGTTGATTGTTGTAAACCTTTGCTTCTCATATTAATGTTCCTAAAGAAAATTGGGACATGTATCACGAACCTTTTAAAGACACTTGCATCAAAAATGAAATTGTTATTAATGATTGCAATAAACATGCTCAAACTTCTGAAAATACTATTTCTTATAAGCATGTTAATTTTTGTGGAGCACTTAGACCTTGTGAAAAGAATCAAATCGAAGAAGAATATTGTATCCATCATAGGAATGAAAAAACTAGAATGTGGAGCAAGGCTCTATGATCTTGGTGAAAAAGTTTGTGCCACTATCCTTTTATTTGTGACTTTGCTATAAAGAGGGGCATTTCGAATTTCAATGCTCAGGTTCTAATAAGGATATTGCGGGAGACTTTTGTGATAACATGATCACTCTAATCAACATGATGAACTTACATTATTTTTGGGTGTGAAGAGTTATCAAGAAAAACTTCTTCGTTAGATATGAGTGCTTTTGATATGAATAGCGTGTTACATGGATGTTATCTCTATTGTGTTAATAATTGCCATGCCAACACTTACATACAAAATATTATAAAAGATGGAACTACTTTACCAAAATATGAAAGGACTAATGTTTGTTTTACTCTTATTAATGAAAAAGAGGAAACGGTATCTTCCCCTAAGCATGTTGCTCCTATTATAGTTGTTGCTGATGAGTCTGATTTCGATGATGATCCTATGCCTGTTACTTATAGTAGTGATCATGATTGGGAAAAGCATAGTACTTTTGATATTGAAAATCTCTTTGGTACTAATTCTGAAAATGATGATGCTAATAATTACAATCATCCTCATAAAACTTGTCATAGTTATGGAAGGATCACCCAAAACCATCCAATTAATATACAACTTGTCTATCATGTTCGAGTTCTTTACAATGATCCTACTTCCATTGCTATTAATAATAAGAACTTTGCTTATGTGGAAAATATTGATACTTTTATGCATATGGATCATGGTAAGAATGTTTCATGTGATGGTTATATTGTAGATTTTATCAATGATGCTACTGAAAGTTTTTATGAGAGAGGGAGACATGACTTCATATACCACAATAATATTAAGTCTCCTCTCTCTTTGTTGAAAATCTTGAAGTTGCACTTGCTTTGCCTTCCTATGCTAGTCACTTTGTGCTTTATTGATTTATTTTCTTACAAGATCCCAATGCATAGGAAGTGGGTTAGACTTAAATGTGTTTCATATTTTTCTCTATGTGAGCATCATTAAAACTATCAAGCCTAGCTATATGGCTATAAAGAAAGCGCTTTACGGGAGGCAACCCGGTTGTTTTTATTTGTGATTTTCTTTGTGTCCTCTTGCTGTAACAAGAGACTTAGTGTTTAGTTTAGTTTCTGGAATTTTTAATAAAGTGCCAAGTTTTACTCATTTTGGTAAAAAGTTGCTTATAGCGTTCGAGATTTTATTCCTGCACGAATCTGTGCACGGTATGATTTTTAATTCTTATTCTGTAACTCCGAATGAGCTCATATTTAACTGTAGTGGCAACTTTTCATCCTCTGTATGCATGAATTTTTTGGAATTTTCCGACAAAGTTAAGTAGGGTAGAAAAATACGTTTTGCTGCTGCTGTTTTTCTGGACAGATTCTGTCCCATTTTGTTTGATGCATGCTTAGAACTTTTAACTTGAATCTTTTTGATCCAATTGAGTTTATGAGTAGGCATACAACATTATACACTTTCTGGACATTCATATGAATTTTTGTTAAGGATTATATGCAGCAAGAAATCTATTTGTTTATACTAATGCACCCACAGAAAAAAAATGGGAGAAACGGTGTTTTGAAGTTTTTTCACAGGGATTAGAGGAGATGCACCAAGAGCTATCCAAGGATGGTGAAGACCATAAGCTTGGGGATGTGAAGACAACCCCACTGGACCTACACACTCTCGGTTTGCACACGTCTAACTTCTGTTTTTCGATCGAAACACTTTATCGCATAAACTTGGAGCGTCTTTTTGTTTGTTTAGGTTTGATTTTTATTTTGTGAGACCACCACACTATCATTTATATATGAGAGAGCTACTGGAAATTTGGGTTGAATTATTTGGATGCTATTATAAGATTGGGAAAAGGGATGTTGAGTTAATTTTAAAAGACACATATAGTTGCATAATTCATGAGCTTGTTAATGAGTAATAATTTGCAAGTATTTTTCAAGAGCTATCTTTTATTCATGTTTTGATGCTGAATGTTATTTTACCTTGTTTTAACATGGATTAGTTAGTTCTATGGACACTCATGCATGCATTTAGATGGTCAACTTTCTCCTCTTGCTAGCCCAAAAATTCCAACAAGCAAAAACTTGTTTCCAACACCTTCAACCAAAGTTTTTCCAGTGAGTCCACCATATCTACCTATTAGCTTTATGCTATTCCGAGTATGTTTATCATGATATTTGTGTTATCTATACCTCTGAATGAAGCTTATTTGTTATTGTTATGGGAAAAGTTGGTTATAGAGCTCTCTCGAACTTGATGCACACTTTACTTTTATTGCATAAATAAAAATGACCCATTGTGATTAAAATTATGATGTTGTGGGCTTGACAAATGTCTTTGGTTGAGAGTTAGCTCATATGTGCTGTCACATGGCAAGCTTTCAACATGCACTTCATATCATTTAGTTGATATCATGTACTTTTGTTTATGGATGCTTACCATGGGTGAAATAAATGTGGAAATGAAGTGAGTTTAAATGAGTTTGTATAAATGGTTAGAGAGACGTGGGCCGCTAATCTAAGCCATGCATCATTCATGGTGGAAATTTACTTACATGCTATGGTGAACCTTCTGTGATACACCTTACAATAAAAAGCTATCTAATGGTAAATAAAAAGGGTGTTGAGATTGTTCATTGTGTTTGTTTGTCTTGTCATTTTGATATGGGCTTGTTCCATATCCTGGGACAAGAGGTACCCCAGTTGACGCTCTTAATGATACTATTATTACTTACAATGATATTTAACTTGAACTTGCTTTGTTTCCAAGTTGAGTAACACATGGAGTAGGTACTTGTATTCAAGGGGCATGAGACTTTCAACCTGTACTTTGTCAAGCACACTACTCGTATTTGCTTTCACTTTAAACTTAATCATTCAAGATGCTATGATAGGGGAATGAGAGCTTGACACCAAGGATTACCATATTACAATCATTGACTTAAGTAGAGAAGTTCAGAAGTTAGATGAAATTTATTCATGCTTTACCTCTACTCATATTATATCTTTCCAAAGTGTCCACCTTTTATATTCAGATTTTCATCAATACTCTATGACCATTGTAGGATGTTCTTACTTATCATTATGCATACTTGGGTCCATAGTACTTTTTCTCTTTGTTACACTTTGTGAATTATCATTGAACATCCTTGCATTGAATACTTGATATCACTTCATAAACTATCTTGCATATTGCTACTCCTTTTAAGAATGAAATTTTACTCTATAGCAATAGTAATCATCTTTGATATCCATTGTAGTATTAAATTGCAAAGTCCATGTTAGTTTTATCACCTTCATACTCGAGACGAGTATAGGTTAAGCTTGGGATGTTGATGCATGTAAAATGCATACATGAACTTTGCATTATTTTTACTTATATTCCAGTCATATTTGCATCATATAAGGGTTATATCACTGTTTTATAATGATTTTGGGAATATTGGTATGTTTCCTATTTTTATGGAATTAACCCTGCACAGGCAGAAAACCCTTTTTCCATGTTTTTGACTTTCAGGGACCAAACGATCCAAATGACCTAATATTTACGGGGCCCAATATTTGGAAATAAGAAGACGTACCAGCCAAAATCCGCGAAAAAGGAAGTCCGAGGAAGAAATTAGATGGTCCCACGCGCGCCAGGTACATAGGCCGTGTGGGACCACCTCTTTTATTCCTCGTGGCTCCGATGCCGTCCGTTTTTGTCTCTGTGGCTTCGTCTTGACCTAAAAACGTCTATAAAAATAGCCCCCGACGTTCTCTGGAAGGAGCGCCGCCGAAACACAGAAACCACGAAACAGAGACCTGGAGCTGCA